>CM060100.1:1925372-1952872 GCA_030522485.1 Stenchaetothrips biformis
GCCTGTCGCCTGCAGTGTTGCCAACCGCACAACAAAACACGCCGACGGAGACGAAACCCCCAATCTGGAGTACCGCCTGCCGCCAACACGCGCGGCGCGACTGCAGGAAAACACGCCTGCCTGCTAGATAACCCGTCCATGCCGGCCGATCCCGAGCACGGCTTCGTCGCTCTGTCTCTCTCGCACCCCTGCGGCCGGCACCCAGAGTGGGAGAGAGACAGAGAGCAGCTCATTCCGCTGCCGAGGGCCCGGCTTAGCGACTGCACTCTCGAGACGCCGAGTGACGTGAGGAGCCCGACCACTTCAGCCGGGCTTACTGACTGCTCTGAACGCATTTCGCGCTCTGGCGTTCCTTGCGAACTAAGCACCTTAGAGATTGCCCTTCGGACGAGGCGCCGATTGATTTGAGTCCCACTCGGCTAAACCGCGCGTCCCCGCGCCCCACGACCACGGTCAAGGCACGCACACAGTTTTCGTGGCTAGATTCGAGATAGCTTAATTAGTCGCGCATGCTGATGAGACTCGCGCATTCCATTTATTCCGCTCCTCCCAGTGGGCCGGCATTGTGGTGCAAAGCGTTGACTGCGTGGGTCGTGGGTTCGAATCCACGTCGAAGCCGTTTACTCCGTCTCGTAATTGGATTTGGGTGAATCTGCGTGGGCAGCGAGTTCCGGCGGCGTGCTAGGTTTTGAGGGTGGGCTGCAGTCTGCGGCCACTCCACCAATGGATTCCTCGTTCGGAGAGCAATCCATTGGTGGGGTCACACGTTCGGTTCGAGTCCCATTCAGCGACTCTGGAGCTCCAAACGCCGCCTGCTGGCCCACTGTGCGACGCCGTGGTCACGCCGGCCACTTGCTGTCCTCTCGCGTTGCCATAGAGACGGGTACCAGCGGGCAGCAGCGAGCCCCGCACACTTACATCGTCCGGGGGGAAGTCGTAACACTCGGAGATCTTCTGGTAGAGCTCCCTGACGGTGGAGAAGCCGCAAATTAGTCCAGTGGGGGAGCCGTGCGCTTGCTGGCAGTGGAAGACGAGGGGCTGCCGTTGGGGCGTCGGCGGGGCGGACTGGTTGTGCAGCAGGTCCCGCTCGCCGGCGTAGCGGCCGCCATCCAGGTCGCCGTTGTGGCCGTTCGTGTCGCCCAGCACGGGCACGGAGTCGGCCTCCTTCTTGGAGCTCCGCTTGTTGAAGAGCGGCATGTTCTTGAGCATCGCACCGGCACTTATTCACAGAGACACTTATTCACAGACACATTCACGCACTGGACACTGGCACTCGCGGAGCCCCGTCCGCGGCGCAGGGGACTTTAACCTGGCTGGCGCAGCAGGCGCAGCAGGCGCGCTGCGGTGGGCAACGGCACGGACGCGCCGCCAAGGCCACGCACTGCCACGGCTCTACCAGCACACTCGCAGCGCGCTCACCGGCAACGATCTGCTGCGGCGCTGCAGGCTGACTGACTGACAACGCAACGCGGGTACGCGAGTATGCAGTCTAAGCCCGCGACGTCGCCCCGCCCCGCCCCGCCCCGCCCCGCCCCGCCCCGCCTCGCGCAGGGCGGCCGGCCGACCGGCGGGCACCGTGGAATTCCCCCTCCATCGCACAGTGGGCCAGAAGACCGGCGCAGGCCGACTCTAGACGCGTTTTGAGCTCCAGAGGCGCTGAATGGGCCTCGAACCGAACGTGTGACCTCACCAATGGATTGCTCGTTCGGAGAGCACGTCACACGTTCGGTTCGAGTCCCATTTAGCGATTCCGGAGCTCAAAAACCGTCCGGGATTTTGACCGCCTCCACCAGTCTTCTGGCCCACTGCGCTCCCTCCCTCCCCCTCCCGACGCGCCGGCCGAGCTTTCTTCTTTCTCCGGTCAGTCTGCTGGGCGCGTCCGCGCGTCCGCGTCGTCTGCTCGCCCACTGTGCCTCGTCCTGGCCGTCATTGTGAGTGACAGGCCGACGCGGACGCGGCGCAGGAAGCACCCAGGAAGCGATCCCAGTGCCCAGGATGCCTCAATCGACAGGCCTTTATCTACTGGCCGTTTCCTTTCAACGTGTCATAATTCAGAGCGTGCCCGAGGATAGTTTTCATCGACTATTCGAGCGGCTGCTCCTTTTTCACAGAGCACAGTTGTTGGAAATGGGGATTGCAGAGTCAGTTTCAATCAAGCTCCTTATTTCCAGGACGTTTAAGAGACCCTGTCATGTCGACTTCTGCTTTTGACTTTCAATGTATGGGAACATGGGAGTATTATAAATACATGTGAATGCAGTATGTAATTAATATATATTAATTCTTAATATATACACATTTAAATAAAATAATTATCCGACATCTATTTATAATAGAAAAAGAAAACAAGATAAAACTGAAATATATTTCCACGCATATCCAGTCAGTGCAGCTCAGAATAGTCCGCATCTGCCAATGGTAAGTTAAATACACACATTTAACTTGAGACTCTTAGACAAGTTTGGTGCGAAAACAAATGACACGAGCATTCCATCGCGACGTAACAAGGGTGGCTCTAAATATTGAATGACAAAGCAAGACAGATGAATGGCATGACAGTAAGAGGTAAATTCAATTAGACCATAACCTAAATAATCAGTACATCACAAAGCATAGTTACACATTATTAACTCAAGTTTCAATATCACATTTTCAATAACAAGGTGCTCAAAATGACCACCAACATTTTTTTTTTCATAGATTGATTTGTATAAAGAGTAGCAAATTGCATGGGCAGTTAGTTATGGTAGCAGTCATAAACATTCTAATCAAACATAAAGAGAAAACAACAATAAATATTCTGACATAGCTGCACACTAGTGTACTCACAAAGAAACATACAAGTTCGCAAAAATACCTGAATTGAAAAAATCCAGAACAAATGTTTGAAGTTTATTGAATGACATGAGAATGAATAAAGGAACGAATTCAAGCCCAGCATAAGCCCTTTGTTCAAAATAAAAAAATAAGAAGGGTATTTCCCCATCTGTTGTACAGAATTAACACCCTCCTGTCAAGATTTTTAGGACCTGCTACTCATTAACATGGGGTCATGTTTGCCCTCACATGTCATATCGGCGCGGACGTGCTGTAGGAAGATTCCGATGGTATTTTTTATGAACAATACAATGGATGAACTGTACACAATCATACACACACATGAAGACGGTGCCTGAAAGCAATATTCCAGGACTCCTTCCTATGAGATAAAGAGTTGAAGAAACTTGAGGGTGTCTTTCATACTTTGAACTTCTATATACTCAATTGACCCAAAAGAAAACAAAAAATAAAAACTAAACTAAAAAACACAACAATAAAATAGTTCAACTTCAGTCATATACCAACCAAAATACTGAATCTACATCTCTTTGGTTTAAATTTACTCTCCAAGCAACTCCACACATGATTTGGGTTCAAAGTTCAGAAAAAAATTTGAAATTTTCATGCTTTCTAACCACAACACTACCAAATTAGCAAAAGGCAAGAGGGATACCACACTTAATAAATTTAACAATGCATTCTTTTTCCTCACAACTGAACCATGAGTATTATCCGTAGTCATAAAATAATATTTTTGACACTTTTGCTTCAGGATAAACGATACAACATAAAAGAGAGAAGAAAACAGCAGGCCAAATGGTCAAAATAATCTGGCTAACTTGTTAAAGAAACAAGAAAGCACGTGATTTGAGAGAAATGCATGGTAGTAATATGCTACGTAGTCACTTCATGGCACATCGCTCCAGAGATAAGGGAAAAATATTCTATTATAATGAAGACAAGGCAGAAGTAGTACGTCAATTCACTGGATATTCCTCTTGTACATCAACCTTTTCCATGGACTGGGGTTCATTACCATACAACCACTGACTAAAATTATTGTTGTCAGTGGTAGTATGCTATAAGATACAGTAACAACCCATGCTGACACACAAATATTTCTTTAACAACAAAATTAAATTAAAAGGAGAATTTGAAATGATGAAGCAGAGTACAAGTGAAATAAACTAAAATACATTAAAAATATTGACTACTTCCAAAATAGCCTAGTTAAAATGGCTGCCTGGTATACCTCAATCATATGACTTACATACAAGTACAGTATACTGCAATGCCCACATTTTGAAAGGAACACACTTCATAAAGACACCAAACACTTCTAAACAATCTAAGGTTATTAATATCAGCAACAGACATTTGCTGCTATCCATTGTCATTCAGGGAAAATTATTGTTATTATTACATTTCAATGGCAGATTTAACAAGAGAATTTGATTAGTAATATCTAATGTTCAACATATGCCATCTAGGCAGAGCAAAATGAGTTAACCCTTACACACAATGCAGAATTTCAACGAATGATTATCAAATAGCAACATTTGGAGAGAACATCTAATCACAAATAAAACTGATAAGTGAAATAACACAGATATTCAAAAATTAAGAAGTTTATATGTGGCCCATCAATGAAGTCTCTGAAGATAATTTTCCCACTCAACACTGATTTGATTCATTGTGCAGATAAAGGCATTGAAGAAATGGCTACAAGTTAATTCTTAGTTTTATTCATCAGTCACGTACCTTGTGAAGAAGTGTAATGGTTCCAAAAGCATTTAAATATAATATAAAAGTTTGTAGTAAAAATAAGACCCATTGCAATAAGCAGCTTGCTTGTAGGGGCCAAAACCTTAGAAAGAACATATTAGTCTATTTCACCACTGGGATGAAAAATCCTCCTCCCCTGAATTGGTTATGAATTCTCTGAATCAAATCAGTGCCATTCGGTTACCCAGTATGTGAACCTTTAATAAAAGATCACAAGAAATATACATGGCTACAAGACATACGCATGAAAGTGAGGTAAGTGATTATTTAAGACAACAGAACTCCGATATGTGTCAAACCCACATTTACACAAACATTGCTTTCATATAACCCTGAGAATTTATTCTGCCTTGATTCACATTTTCAATTAGGAGAAGGGAAATGCATCTCTTTGAATTTTTTAACAGAATAATCACTTATGGTTACACTGATTAAACACTTGGTATCCCAACACTGACCAGACATACGTAGAAAACAATGCACACCACACCCACAACCACTCACATCACAAATGTTGATAGATCAACATGTTTCCTATCTTTGAATGAAATTTTGCTGAAAATCAGTTCTGGGGTTACGGTGGGTCAGCACAAATTCGGTCTACATAATATCAATGACACTCAAGGAAACAAGTTGAGACAGCAACATCAGTGCCAGCTTACAGCCAATGACTGCCATACAATATCACAGTGGCACTATACCCCTATATTCACAAAATTTAAATACTTGGAGATTTTAAATACTTCCTTAAAAACATTTATCAGATTTTCGCTCACCTCATTTCACAGGGATCCATTTCCACAGGAACAAAAATAAATGATTCGCAGTTAGCATTGCCCTATATTATTGGTCTCAATCAATCTGAATCCTCCTCCTTTAATTTCTCCAACCCCGCAAGATCAACATTTGAAACAAGTCCTTTTAATAAGGCATATTCAATAAGAGCCAAATGACAAAACACGTACTGGTCTGGCATTTGAATAGAAAAGGCCCTTTGTGACCTTATTCGTTCTACAGTACCACGAACATCCACAGTCCCCACATCTTCCAATCGGGCTATGCAAATATCTAATGTGCAGAAAGTTCCTGAAAATAGAGAGAACGAATTAGCATTATTTTTTAAACAACCTTATATTTCTTAAAGTATTACTGTAATTTATGTTACCTGTCCTGCCAATTCCCGCAGAGCAATGGACGACAATAGGGGGACCTTTAGGGTGTCCTGCCCAAGTATCGCCTAATGCAGTAACCATATTAGCCTGCTGAGTTCGGACTCGGTCGAGAAACTCAAGCATAGCCTGTGCTGATTGAGGAACTCCATAATCCGGCCAAGAAGTAAATTGCATGTGACTAACTGTTCGGCTTTCTTCCGTCTGTTAAAATAAAAATAATTGATGAAATAGCATGGGAAGGAAAAGGATCCTGCTCAGGTCAAGAGGAAATAGAAAATCCACTTTACCTTCGTATTAGTGAGTGTAAGAGAAGTGACAGTGTAGTCATCGTTTTGCTCCATTGCACCACTTGTGACCTCAAACTGTCCAAAGGTGAGGGCTGATCCCTCTTCTGGAGGCCAGTACTGACCACACTTTGTCCGGCCCCTTTCTACAACTCTGGTAGTCATGACAACAACCAAAACTTGCTGCTCCCAAATCATTCTCCAGAAGTCCACAGATGTTTTAGGTAGTGGACCTAAAATCAAACAGAGACAAGTTCAAGAAGTTGACTTGGCATTTAGATGTGAATGAGTTAGACTTATCAAGCAATTTACCTTGGGTTGAAATAAATGCATTCTTTTGCTTGTATCCATCAACAAAATTAGCATTTATGTAGTCACTGCATGTATCATCATCAATTTGAGAAAGAAGGACACGGCTATGATCAAAGCACAACACGTCCGAATACCGATTTTTAGGGGCATTTTGACGCATTCTGTAAAGAACATGGAATCCTTCAATTATCTTGTAACATGGTGGGAAAGACAAAGGAAAATGCATTTTAATGAGCTTACAAACCTGGCATGGTTAAAAGATCCATCTGCCTCTCTAAGCTTTATTTCCACATACTCAGCAACAAGCTCTGAATGTCCCCTATTACGAACATATTCAACAAACTGTTCGATAGATAATCCACCACTGATATCACAGTGCAAACTATCCTCTGATGAAAAACCACTGCTAGCTGATGAAGGAGGAGCAGGAGATGATGCTTCTGCAAATTCAAGAATGCAATGAGAGGAAAGAACCGATGCACAAGTTCAAGAAGAAACATGAACATGGATCCTTGTATATCATACCTCCATTGACAGCATGATCCCACGAATGAGGATTAAGACTAGCAGATGCTATTTCAGTATCATCTTCATCTTCGTTATCATCATCGTCATCATTACCAGCTGGCAAAAGTTCTCCACGATCCATTGTTTTTGATTGGTTATTACCATTTGTGGTAGAAACGTCTTGATCCTGCTAATAAAATATTATGAAACTAAAAACTTTGTTCGTTAGATCACACAGAGGTGAAAAATGTAGGAAAGCTACCTGAGGAAGCTGAGATCCAGAGCCTGCCATTCCGTTAGCAAGAAGAGCTTTTGTAGCTGCGTCAGCAGCAGCAGCAACGCTGGATGACACTGACAGGGAGAGGGACGATGACGATGAAGTCAAGTCAGCTCCATCATTAGTCAAGGTGCACTGTGGCCCAGTCCCTTCCCCTGTTCCATCACCATGCTGTTCCCGGTTAGTCATGGAGCGAAGGCAGTGGAGCAACCAAGCTTCATGATTGACTTCCAGGGTACCGCCCAGCTTCCCAGGCAATGACTCCCTAGGTATATGGAGGGTCAGCTGCAAGGACGTTCCACAATCAGTTCACAATTTAAGATTAAGATTAAATTTATGATCAGCATCAAGTTTTTTACCTGTGGCACACTAATAGTGAACACACGATCCCGAAGCTTCTCGCGAACAAATAACCTCAGTATTTTGAAAGGGGCTTTGAACCACAGAGGTGCTGTCACAATCAACACCTTCTTTAATTTTGCAGGATATCCACCCTGAAAAAAAAGAAACAAAAAAATAATTATAACAGGGTAGTAAGAAAAATGCGCACACAGAGGATCATAACGCAATACGCTGTACACAAGTCAAATGTTCCTACAGCTCTTGTCTATGAACACCGCTACATGAAAGTCTGAGAGTGTTTTCCGATCCCCTCTGTCCTCGCCCCATCGAACTGCAAGTCCCCTGGAGCACCCTTGCCTCTAGTCTGCAGGAGACAAGGAGGAGGCCGCCTTCTGACCACTGGCACCCCGCGCCGAGCCGAGCCGGGGCTGAGCCTCAGCGCTGGGGCGGCCCGCGGCCTCCCGCCCTTCAGACAGCTGCAGCAGCAGCAGCAGGCTTCCAACCAGCAGGCGATCAAGCTAAGCCGAGCCGGCGGCTTGCAGTCTCTTAAGGCGTCGTGCCTCGAGCCTGCCTGCGCCCCGCCGCGGAAGCAGTGCTTCCAGTGCCGCCAAGGACCGCTGCGGAGTGCGGACTAGACTAGGCGGACGCGGCGGACGGACGCTGGCCGCGCGCCGTGCACCGCCCAGGACCGTACAGTCGCAGTTGTTAAAATTATCCCGGTACTGCGGCGCCGAGTGGCGGCCGAGTGGCGGCCCAGAGCAGTCTCGGATGCTCTGCGCCGCTCTGCGTGGCCGACGGCCTGCACGGCGGCCTGCACGGCGGCCTGCACTGCGTCGAGCAGCTGTCCACTTCACCAGCACTACTACCTTGTGGCGACGCCCGGCCCGCAACGACGGCGACCCCGCCGACGGCTACTTGGACACGAAACGCGTTGCAACGAAACGCGTTGCCTCGAGATGGACAAGGTTCCCTCAACGCTGCCTGCTGCCACAGCACAGCGGTGGCTGCGGCGGCACCTGCAGCAATTCGATCGATGTAGAGCCGAGCCGAGCGGCGCGGTGCGGGCCAGAGGGGTGGCGGAGGCGAGGGGGGGCGCGGGGGGGAGGGAGGGGACGGCCCGCGGCGGCCGCGGAGGGGAGCGACGAGCGAGCGCGACCCGCGAACTGCTGCTAGGGGTGCGGAGGACGCCGCCCCGCCCCGCCGCCACCGCTCGATACAGCGGCGGGACGGCCAGTGTTGCCAGGCCCAGACGGCGGCCGCCAAAATTTCCCCCCCGCGAACCGGCAATGATCGGGTCGCGTCCATTTCCCTGACGAGCCGAGTGACACTGCGGAGTCAAGGCGAGCCACTAACTGACCAAGGCAGCGTTGAAAATCTCAAACAACAGCAAAGTCTCCCAAATATTACAGTTCAACAAAAATGGCACGTCCAGAAGATAACGATTAAATGTGAAAAATATTTTGATTCACAAGCAAGAGAAAAAATTAATTATGATAACAAAAAGTCCAAGTTTTTATACCAGAGGTGAATGGCTGAATGATATATTGGACAGAGACTTTGCTGGGATAATTATAACCATTTAGGCATGCCCGACTGAGAGGAAATTACTGTCAGGCAAAATGCCAATTTAAACTGAACCCTAGTCATACTTTAGGTTAGTTTGTTCTTGCGGTTCGGAAAAATACTATAGCCCACATAGTGGATCTTGTTCACTCACCTTCAGCAGCGTTAAGATTTTTTGACTGAGTTCATAATCAAAATTGGAATATTTAGAATCTGACATATCATAGATGAAGACAAGACCACATCGTTGTGTGTCAATGCTTTCAAGCGCAACATCTAATTGGTAAACAACACCCTGCAACAATAAAAACAGCTTTACATTAAAATTTTTTTTTTGTCATGTTAAACTTTTAGCAAATAAAAAAAAAAAAACAATTATCAAGAGACCTTACACTAATGCGGAATATGAAAAAAAATCACCATACCTGCAAGGTGGTTTGATGAGATGATTCCAAAGGAGAATGAACGCGTGCTGTGAATACAGCTATAGCTGCACCACTTTGATCTCGTGTTGGCTGAAGGAAACAAAATATATGTAATTGATTGTAGATTTAGAAAATTAAGCAAGAGACCTGAACACAGTTAATAGACTTACCAGTACAGTAAATTTCCCAGTTCTCAGCTCACTTTTCAAAGGATCCTGATTAGGGTCAAAATTAACAAGTCCCTCCCTTTGTCTGGTTGCTTCATGTGCTTCGTACAGTGTAACAGCACGTGCTACATCCCATTTACGAGCAGCCAGAAATTTAGTAGCAACAGACCATGTAACTGGGGATGATCGACTTTTCTGCCTGATGTTGTTGACTGTATCAATAAATGCCCTTGTAGCCTGTAAATACAAAATAAACAAATAACGTTATTGTGAGATATGACCTTTTAGATAAATGAAATGGACCCATAGAGTTTCTGGGTTATATTTGTTGCGCACAACATTTCATCTAAATAATATTTGGTAGCATGAACATTCCACCTCCACACTTTGCATTCCATCACACAGCAAACAATGCTAAACTAGAAAAACGAGCATTAATGAAAACATGTTTAATCAAAAAATAGCATAGCCAACAAATAAAACCACACTATGTCCTGTGCCAAAATAGGAACAAAATAGACAAAGAAGAAACACATAGTTCAAATATTTTATCTCAAATATTTAAACAGAAATTGTTTCTCATTTGGTTTCCATGCACACATTTTTTGCCACTCAAACATTCATCTAATGCCGGTAAACCACTACTTGGATATCCTTAAATCTCCAGTTCAAAGAGGTGGAAGGCTTCATAGCTTCCCTGAATCAACAGCTAACATTTTTGGTACACATGAAAAATAATGACTTTCTGTACATGAAAGCATTAATCACATTAATATGTTAACAGCTTGTGCATTGCCAAAAGAAGCCAATTGTCAAGTTGATAGAGAGATCCTTGAAGAAATCCTACAGGGCAATTGATGGATAGTTTGAAATACCAGAGTAAATTTTTTTCCAAAAGATTAAAACAAACATCTCAATGTGAAATTTCAGTTAGTCAGAACTTAAAAGTGCAGTGATATAAAGCAGTGACTACAGGGGTGCATTTCTATAACAAAAACATAAGAAAAAGTTCTCCTTAGTTATCCAATGAAATGATTTCTTTTCTCGCAAAGGCCTGGATATCTGGTCCAAAATAGTTGTTAGTTCACCAACAAAGCAACACAAATTGATCTCACACTTCATGAAAATATCAAGGCCACCCATGTACAGAAGCTGCAGCTGGAGTTTCAAGACACATGACACGATAGCCACGGGCTGCTTGTGAGGGCGTGAAGCAGTTAACTACACAGTGCACATCTATGAATCTTACGTTGAACGATGGCCAGCCTCCACTAGAGAACACCAAGACTTAGCACCAGACACATCTGTACAGAGGTTGTTTTAGTCAACAATGGAATTCAACGAAACAATATAATTTTCAGGTCAGGTGTCAAAAAGGATCTCCCACTCTAGAAATAAAATATTTGAGAAAGACAGTAAATGATTATCATGTGGGCCAAAGAAGCTGCATGAAACGTGACCATGCCAGTGCAAAATCCAGCAGATGACAGGTTTCTATTGACTAAAAGCAACCATCGTGGTATTCAAGCTATAAATTGCTTTCAACTGGAAAAATGACAATTGCCGACATAAAGTTTAAAAACTAAATTCATAACACCCCCACACAGTATGAATTAACAAGGATTCCAACAGCCGAACGGGAGCAAGACTCCGACATGAGGGGGAGGGAAACGTAAAGAAATCATTTTAAAGCCCCGTCTTTGCACCTCACACTAAAAAAGTACAGGTTAAGGAAACAATGCAGAAGGCGACCAGACAAGTGACAGGGATAACAAAAACAAACAGGGTGAATCTGATCTGAGGAACGAAAAGCAAAACCTTGCGTCAGTGAAATAGGAATTCAAGTGTTTAGAAACGGAATGTTTATTTTCGAAAAAATTGCAACTTTGTTAGGGCGTAGCGGCGTAGCACTTAGAGCTGTCAAACAAGTGATGGCCTACGTGGGGACTCTACATACATGGCTCAATTTGTCATAAATCAAATCAAGATGCTGACTATTTTTTTTTTCTAAAAAAATCAAAAGAGCGCTTGAAGACCAAACAACGGCTCTTCAAGTTAAAATGGCCCAGAACAATGAGGAAATTCAGGAAAACTTACCAGTTCATGATCGGACGATAGTGAATTCGCCATCTTGGTTTGTTGAAGCGGTAAATTGTTTCGAGCAGAGATGAATCAAGGTTGCGGCCGAGACGGCCGAGGAAGGGACCGTGAAAAAAAAGAGAAGCCAGCAAGGACGCTATAAAACCAGGACACTTTGGATGCAGCACGTGTTTCGTACTATTGCATATGGTACGTTTGACCAGAGATTAAAATTTTACAAATAACCTTATCTCTGCCAGAAAAGTATGCGAAATTTATTATCATAAGATTCGCATCAAGTTCGAAAACAGGTGTTTTTTGCCAAATTTAAGGTGCCGCAAAAGAATGGATCAGTCTTACCTGTATGAAAAAATTGTGAACCTTGAAATTAAATTCAATCATTTCATAACTATCACTTACTATAACCTGTTGTATGAAAAATTAAGAGTGCAAAACAAGATTCGTCTGCACTCTATCGTCTCTTTGCAACTATTCGACTCGTTTATCATATGCGCTTTCGCATTTAATTCAAAAGACGAATCCTCTTATGAAAATCCTCAATTTTACTCCACAAAAACAAAGAAGGTAGCTATTGTTCTCGTAGAAGGCTGTGGTTTTTCTATGTGGCGGTTGGTAACACTCGACCACCATCCAACACCAATCAATGGCAATAATGGTCCATTTGTTTACGAAATCGACGATTTTTGGGTAAAAATGTGGCTTTGCACGCGACGCGAGTGGTGATTTCAAGCCAGAATGTGGTGAAAGTGAATTGAAAGAGTTATCTAGGACTTGAAATGGCGTTGGTGACAGTTCAGCGCTCTCCAAGTGTCAGCAACTCTCCCTCAACCTCTGTAAGTAGGCGTATTATTTTCCCGTGACAAAGAGCTATCTTGACGCTGAGGACGTGTTTCATTGCTTAATTTCATTTTCCAATAATTGTTGAGCAGACTTGTCTTTATGTTGTCTGAGGTTATGTTGCTTGAAGTCGTTTATTCACTCAATATCATGCTGTACGCGAACGTCAACAATGGAGTTCTGTCCCTGTCAATAGCAAACTATATCCTGTCTTTTCCCTGATTTTAATTGAACTTAACTGTCGTTTTCACTGAAGTGAATTCATTTGAGTATGATGGCTCGTCATGGCAGTGCTTTGCAAATTTCTTTTAAGATCTTGTTTTATAAACACTATTATGCATTCTAACCTAACCTGTGCCCATTGTCCTGATACTGACAACTTTATTTGGAATCTTTCTACATCAAGCCAGGTCAGATATGTATGTGTTACTTTTTATTAGTGTTGTGTTTAATGGCACAGTTTGCAGATAGGTTTTTTGTATGTTACCGAAGTTGATGTATTTGATCTGTATGTCTCATGGTCAAAGATTTGTTTATCTCAGTCGTCAAGGATCTTCGCTGGCTATCATGAATTTCTCTCAATTATTGTCCCATGTAATTTTAAAAAATTTGTTTTGAAATTGGGGTTGTATTGCCTTAGAGACAAAACAGGCAGATTGCTTTCCTAAAGTGTGTAATGGCTATCTAACTGGGGCACCAGAAGTATAATACTCTTTTCTCATTCTCAGCTCAAACCTCCATTAAAGAACTTTAGAGAGCATTGGAATATGAATTTAATGGGTTCCAATGATATTTGATGATAAATTAACCAAAGAGATATTTGAAATGCTTCAAACTGCATCATAGTTGAGCCTTGATTCTGCTAAAACAATCACCGTTCACACCCAATTGTCAAGATCTGCCAGACAGGTTCCAAAATGATACCCACAACATTTTAGCATCCAATGCCAGTTAGTTTGGTTCGCAGAGGCAACATTGGCATTTTAAAAACATGGTAACAATTTTGTTTTTAAAAAAAAGTTTGTTTTTTTTGCCATGGCTTTAGTGTCATGATGTTGTCTAGCAAGAAGAAGTCCTCCCCTTCCCCTCCCTCCGGGGGGGGGGGGGCACAAGTGTCATGAGGCTCGGAATGGGCACAAAGCTTCATTAGTCTCTTGCAGACCACGCTGTGCTGAGGGAAAGGGGGGGGAGTGACTGCAGTCACCACCGCGACGCAAGCTGGAGGCAGTGTACCGATTGAGGGATTCCTATCCATCCTAGCCTCGAGGGAAAGAGAGAGAGAGGGGTGGGGAGGGGGGGGGGTGCAAGGTGAGGTTGTTGGCCGTAGCAGTGCGTGCATGCCCAACTCCTTCTCCTTCCACGATGGCGCGGTGGCGCGGTGTCCCCGCCGCTCGCCGCCACTTCGCGGACCCCGCCCCGCCCCGCCCCGCCCCGCCCCGCCCCGCCCCGCCCCGCGGTTTCAACTCCATTTCAAGGTGCATGCTGGATTGCCCTTTGCGCCGCTTTGCGCCGCTTTGCGCGCTGCAGGCAGTCGCCGCTTCCGTGCGGTGTTCTGTCTCCCTCGCCCCGTGCGTGCGTGCGTGCGAGCGAGACAGCAGCGCCGCCCTAGGGCTGTGCATCCTGGCTGTCATCGCGACGCACCGACTAGTGCTGCCGACGGCGCTGCTCTGGCCAGAGAGTCCCGCGAGAGAGACGGAGCGACGCTCGGAATGAAGCGGCTGTGATGGGCCTGTCGTGGAGGACGGCCCCTCCGGAGCCTGCTCGACAGCCCTAGGCGGGGCGGGGCGGGGCGCCACGTACACCGGCTGCGGCTCATAATGGTGGCAAAACGTGATGGAACGACAGGCGATGCACTCGGCGCGGCCTAGCGTGGCAGGATGCACTCGGAAAAAAATAATACGCTGGCAAAAAAAAATCACTCTAAAAAAAAAGATTAACAATCTAAGAGGATTTTTCTCTTCTTTTATCCTTTGAGACAGCGGCCCGAACTGATTGGTTCGTTTCACGGTTTCTCGCGGCGATGACGGAGACTGGTGTGCGGGGCGCTGCCCCGGGTTCGAGTCCCGGCCAGGCTTCCCTTTGGTCGTCCCTTTTGATTCGTCTTTCAAAAAGAGGCATCGCTTCCTGCTGCACTTGGCGGCTGCACCGCTACGCCGCGCCACGCCCGATGTCTGTAAACAAAGCGTGTGCCGCCGTCCGCAGCCCCCTCCCCCTCCCCCTCCCGGGTGCCCCTTTCGGCTCCACCGCCGCGCCTCCCCGCGCTGCCGCGGTGTGGCTGCTGGCCCCGCTGGCTGCGGTGTGCCGCGCTCTCAGCTGTTCAGTTGGCACGCGGCGCTCTGCCCGAGAGGACGCGTGTCCGTGTGCCGCGCGCGCGCGTGTGTGTGTGTTGTGAGTGCTGCGTGCGCGGTGTCCTACAGTGGTGGTGCGTGCGTGTGAGTGCCGTGCGCCGCCATGTGGTGGGCAGGGGCGTGAGTGTGAGTGCGCCGCCGCCATGCTGTACGTGCTGCCGCCCCCCAGCGCCCCGGCGCCGCCGTCGCCCTGGGCGACCATCCCCTCGGCGTCGACCAAGCGGCGCAGGAACAACAACCCCTGGCTGTCGGTGCAGCAGGGCCAGCAGGGCCAACAGGGCGCCGTGCTGAACCCCCAGGCGCGGCGGCCGCCCCCCAGGCCCAGCCGGGCGCACGGCCTGCACGGCCTGCATGGCGCGCTCGGCGCGGCGCACGGCTTGGTCCACACGCCAAGCAGGGTGAGTGACACGTCGCCGTCGCACAGTGGGCCCGGAGACCGGCGCAGGCGGCCACACGCGTGTTGAGCTCCAGGGTCACTTCGAACCGAACGTGTGACCCCACCCATGGATTGCTCTCCGAACGAGTAATCCATTGCTGGGGTCACAAGGTCGGTTGGGGTCCTATTTAGCGACTCTGGAGCTATACAACCTGTCTGGATTTTGACCACCGGTCTTCTGGCCCACTTGCCGCGAGCTGCAAGGCAACGCGCCGAAACGGACTGGACACGGCGCCAGTGCCAGGACAGCCATCACCGCGTAAAGAAAGAGTGAGAAAAAAGGGAGAGAAATGCCGGAATAATGGCGCCGTCCTTACCGTGTTCCCGCGTCACGGAGCGAACAGGAAAAAAAAACGAATCTGGAATTTAAAAAAAATAGAAAACAAAATGCGACGCTGTTTGTGGGAAGATGGGAGGCCGGCGTCGCACGGTAGGTGCGAACGTGCACACCTGGTGGTCCAGATGATGCGTCGGGTCATGCCGTCTGTCTGTCTGCGTGGCTGTCTGTCTGTCTGCGCGCGGGTTCACACACACGCGGGCATACCGCTCGCCTCGCCTTTTGCGACAGCGCGCCCTTTTGTTGTTTTCTCTCCCCGCGTCCGGCTTAATTAACGCCTTGATTCACCTTGAAAGGGAGAGAAAAGTGACGAGGCGTTTCCCTGGCCGGTGGTGGCGCAGGCCTGCACTGTGAAAAACGGGAAAATGTTGTCGGGCGTGCGGGGTCTGGCGTGCAAAATGACCGAGCTAGTCTCAGTGAGAGCCGTCGGCTGGGCATTTCTGCGACTGTACTGCTCCCTCCCTCCAGCGGGGAGGCCGGCGGGGCGCCCGCAGGCCGACGGGTAGGCAGACCTGCGCGACGGCCGAGCGTGGCGGGCTGGCCCGCCCGGACTTGCGCGGGCGCTCGGTGCGCGCTGGGTGCGCGCTCGGCGGCCGATTGATTTGCCATCGTGATATTTTCTGTTGGGACTGTACCCCTCGCAAAGGCCCGATGGCCCCGTTGGGAGCGCGACCTTAGGCCGGCGTTCCTTCCGCCGCCCCGCCCCGCCCCGCCCCGGCACGCGGCTCGGCGAAGGTGGAGACTGGATGAGTGGCCGGCCGGGCGGGCTGACCTCAGCGGAGGGCGTACCGGGGCGCACGGCGGGCCGAGTGCGTGGCTGACCTACCTCCGCTGCGGGCGGGTGGCTCCGGGCCTCCGGGCCTCCGGCATGCCTGCGGCCGGTCCGCCGTGCTGTCGGCGCGTACAGTCCACTCCAAAAGCCCCGTTATGACAAATTGAGGCGCGTGCTCGTCCGGCGGTGGAGGCGGCGGCTTCGTCACTGTTTTTGCCGGAGCGCCGCGTGATTGGCGGCGCCGTGCGCGCCGAGGGCCTCGGCGGCGTGGTGGACCTGCCCGCCGCCGAGGCCCGCTGCAGCAGCTTATCGACGCCGTGATGGAGGTCGAGGCGATAGCGATGCAACGGTTCGCCGCTCTACCGAACTAACAAAACATCGAAAAGCAGGGCCGGTCGTGTTGACCGAAAGCCCTCGGCGCGGCGTCTCCAAAGTGTGGGTGTGTTTAATATCCGCCGCGGATTTTATCGGTTGATAAGTGTGGAAGGCCGGCTGGGCGGGACGCGAGGACGAACTCGGCGCGGACGTTGGCATGGCCGCGCTCGCGCGGGTAATTGTATCAGCAGGTTGACGCGGAGCATTGACTCCGACGCGGTGTCGCATGGGACGGGGGTGCTATGCCTCGCATAGTGAGCCAGAAGACCGATGGAGGCGGTCAAAATCCCGGACGCGTGTGTAGAGCTCCAGAGTCCCATTTAGCGACTCCGGAGCTCAACACGCGTCTGGAGGTTTGTCCGCCTCGCCTGCTTCGGTCTTCTGGCCGCTTCTGGCCCACTGTGCCTCGCGCACTGCTCCTCCGTCTGGCGGACCCATCCCCCCCCCCCTCCTCTGGCGTTCGATGTGTGCCAAGGTGAAGTGGTGCCGCTAGACGCCTTGGCGGCGGCGCGGCGTGGCGGCGCTGGACCAGGCAAAGGCCGCACAAAGGCACACACCTGCACACGCTATTTCCATGCCAGATACCCGGGGCCGGGCTGCGCGTCTCTCTCTCTCTTTCTCTCTCTCTCTCTCTCTCTCTCTCTCTCTCTCTCTCTCTCTCTCTCTCTCTCTCTCTCTCTCTCTCTCTCTCTCTCTCTCTCTCTTTCTCTCCCTCCCTCCCTCGGCCCCGCTCACACACACTCACTCGCACTCTCGTTCCATTCCGCTGCCCCACGCTCCCTAGGCGGCGCGTTTAGGTTTCGAGCCAAATCGCGTGAGAGAGAGAGAGAGAGAGAGAGAGAGAGAGAGAGAGAGAGAGAGAGAGAGAGAGAGAGAGAGAGAGAGAGAGAGAACGGCAGTCGGTCAATGCCAGTCGGGGGAGCAAGGGCCCCGGTCTTGCTGCTAAATGTCGACCATCAAGTATCAAAATGCGATCGACAACATGTTTCTTAGAATTCTCAGTTTCGGCTACATAAAAAAAAAAATTACCGTCAAAAAATAAAATAAATAAAAATGTTTTGTGGTTGTGAAATGTTTGAAAATTTTGTGTGTGAAATGTGGCAAGGTTGGCGTGCGGGCCGCGTTGCCGTGGCACTGCAAGCCTGGACAATGCTCCGCGGCTGCACGCTAGCCACGCTAGCTGGGGGGCTTGCGGGGATTGTGCAAAAAGCCGCCGCCGTTGCAGCGCATTAGAAAAGCCTTAGGCAAACGGCTGCACGCTCAATCAACCAGAGCGCCCATCTTTTTACCAATGATTTGTTGTTGTTTTTTTTCTCACGCCAAAGCGCGCTCTGGGATGCGCATCTGTGCTTGCATTGTCAAGCAGGGGGCGCACGCCGACTGGTTTGCTTGCCGATTCTGCTTTTTACTGGGATTTTTGCTTTCCCCGCGCCTTGTGTCCGGCGGGCAGGCCATGGGCTGGCCTTCGCAGTGCCGCCGAGTCCATGAGTCACGGTGGCGGTGAAAGTGTCTGCAAGGAAGGGCGTTTGGCGTGTGCGACGCGGGGCCGTGCGCTTTGCGCGACTGTACGGACGGAAGCAGAGCAGCGCGGGGGCGGCCGGCCGCCACGCAGGCAGAGTGAGCCGTTTGTGCGTGGAGGACGCGCCGCGTCGCCACGACTGCAGGCTCGCTCGGTTTCTTGGATGCGTCGCCGCCCACCAGTCAGTCGGTCAGACTAGCACCTGCGCGTCATGGACGTGCCCGCTTTATTTTGAAAGCGGTGCGCCTCTCTTTGCTTATCGCGTTCCTCCGTCCGGCCCACTGTGCGGCCCGCCCCGGTGTGACCGTGTCAGGCGGTGCCCCGCCTTTGGCCGCCATCAGAAGGCCGACTATTTGTCATGGGATAAGGAAAGCGACGCGGATTCTGTGCGACGAGTTGTGTTGTTTTCCAGTGTAGGAGACGAATCTCTACACGGAGGACGATCTCGATTGCCTCAGGTGTACGGCGGTGTCGTTGGTCGGCGCAGCGCGGTCTGTCTGTCTGTCCGTCCGTCCGCCCGCCCGGTCGTTGGCTAGACCCGTTGCCCTCTGATATGAGGACGATGGCAGTTAGCTAGACATCATGAGAGGGGGAGGGAGCAATGAAGAAGTGACCGAGAGGTCAGGATGGCGTCACAGCAGGACCAGGAAATGGACGACGTCGAAACATCTGGCGCTGCTGGCCCCCCTGGAGGGTAGACCAGCCCACTGTGCGCTGTGCTGCAGGGCAGCCTGGGGCGGCCCTCTCCTCGCTGATTGGCTGACAAGTGGCTGGCGGGCTCGGCCGACTCATGACTCATTTCGGACGCTCTTCATGGCAAGGCGTTCCGTTAGGCGGGGCGTCCAGGGTAACGCGCACTCACGGCGCCTTGACGCGCGGCTCCCGGCGAGCGGCGTTCCCGACGGGTCCCGATGCTCGTCTCGACGACATCCACGCCATTCGGTCGTGAGCTGCTTTTGTAGAAGGTGTCGGTAAAAGTAAAAAAAAAAAAATAATAAAAAAAAAGATTTGCATTATAGAGAAATTCTGCTTTGTGACTTATTTTAAAAATTTTTTGTTATGATAACACTATTGAGCTCGATAATATATATTTATTTCACAGCCTTGCAAGCAATAACGCCTATGCTTGAGATGAATATTCACTGTGTGACAACCTTTTTTTGGTGACTATGACTATAATATAGTTTGACATGTGTAGAAGACAATGTTAGTTTCACGAACCAGTCGTCCGCCGTGTCTCCTCCCTCATCCAGATTCCGATCTCGTGATTCCGATCGCGTCCTCGTGATTCCGGGTAAACGGCTGCTGGCCCCGACGGTCGCAGCGAGTCCACTGGGTCCAGACGGCTAGCTAGCCGGCAGTGATCTGTTGACATGCCGCGCCCGGCGACGCACCTGGGCTAGGGCCGGACGGTGGGGCCCGGTGGGGCCCGGTGGGGCCCGGTGGGGCCCACAGAGCCCGGGGGTCACCGCGTTTCGACTCGGTAGCTTTCCCGTGTTTAGCTTTGGATTCGATGACGGTCTTTTGGGTCTTACGCAACGCAGCGGCCTGACCGCGCGTCCAATGTGTTTTTGCTGTTGTTTCGGCTGAGTTCGGCCCGGCCAGGCCGTCTATAGTGAGTGAGCGAGCGAGCGCTTTCTTGCCGCCTTCCCCGCCTGAAACAGTGCCGCGCCGTCGACGCGTTGCACCAGGCGGGTGATTGGCCGCCATTGTCACCGGGAACCACGACGTCGGCAACGACGGCGCCACGGTGCGGTGGCGTAACGTTTATACGACGTTTCCGAGGAATATTTCATCCCGCGTCGTGTGTGTGTGTGTGTGTGTGGTTGTCTGTCTGTCTGTGGCTGCAGTGGATGCGCCGTGCGCGGTGGACGTGGCGGCGTGCGAACTGGCCATCACCATCTCAGCCTCCTCGACGGCGGCCTCGCGGTAGAAGCGCGTAACTATCCCGCGCCGCGGCGACAGTTACGACCAAGGAAGCGGCGGGGAGGGCGTTCCAACGAGGCGTTCCAGCGGGGCGTTCCTCGACGAGGCCTGACCCGTGGAAGGCAGGCGGTGGTATCACTTCTGGGTACGCCTCTGCGCCGTGTTACTGCCCGTCCGCGCGCGCGCCGTCAAGTGGGAGGGAGCGAGTGGAACTGGTGCAGCGCGAGTGGGAGTGAGAGCAACCAGTGCAGCGCACAGCGTACAGGCATTCAGGTCACTCTGCTTCGGCCGCGCTGCCCCGCTCTGACACGTGCCCAAATAAAACCGCAGCATCCTCGCGCCGCACGAGGCTTCCGGGAGGGTACACAGTGGGCCAGAGGTACGCTAAATGGGACTCGAACCGAACGTGTGACCCCCACCGATGGATTCCCCGTTCGGAGAGCAAGCCATAGGTGGGGGTCGCACGTTCGGTTCGAGAACCCGTCCGGCAGTTTGACCTCCTCCAACGGTCTCCTGGCCCACTGTGCGCGCGTGGTCTCGCTCTGCTGTAAAGACAGAACCCAGCGGGGTCCCCTTCGGTCCCCGTCGGGCCCCGCTCCCCCGCTGGAGACTCCAGGCCGGAGCCGGGCTGGAGTCAGTCGCCGGACGAGTCGGACGACGACGAGCGAATTAAAAAGTGGGAATCGACGCCTCGGTCGCGGGGTGGGGCGGGGCGGGGCGGGGCGGGGCCACCGGGGGCACCGTTAGCATTTGCAGCACCAACGGCTGCAGCTGAGGCGGGCCAGCCCTCATGCCCCAGTAACACGGCGCGGCGGGGCGGCGGGGCCCTGGCCACCCATCCAGCGGAACCCTTATCTGCAGCATCGCCAACACACACAGACACACGGCCGCCCAGATACTACACACAGACACGCGTACTAGCACGTTCACGCACGCGTTTGGAGTGCACTGGCCCGTCTCTGGCTGAGCCATCATCGACACACACACACACACACACACACACACACACACACACACAGACGGACTAGCTGACCGCACTGGCCGTGCCTTGATGCACCACAAGTGCTGGGTCGCTGCCTCGACAGAGAGAGAGAGGGAGAGAGAGAGAGAGAGAGAGAGAGAGAGAGAGAGACGCACGCACACACTGACACGCCCTGGTTTTGGCGGATGATGAAGCGAGTCAAGGTTTGCGCTGCGCTTGCATGCATCCTCTTGCAGCAGGCCACCGACCCGACCTCCAAGG
Organism: Stenchaetothrips biformis; assembly: GCA_030522485.1. NCBI lineage: Eukaryota > Metazoa > Arthropoda > Insecta > Thysanoptera > Thripidae > Stenchaetothrips > Stenchaetothrips biformis. The sequence goes on from CM060100.1 coordinate 1,946,920, forward strand.
CCCCGCGGCGGAAAAACGAAACAACACAGAATGGCGGGAAGTGTTGCCGCCCAAAAGGCAGCGGCCCTGAAAAGGCGTCGTCTGCCGCTGCTGCTCGCTGCGGTGGTCTTTGCTGTCAACGGGGATTTCAGGTTTACTGCGTTGCGCAGTCGTTTTTTTTTTTACTCTGTGTCGTTTGCTATTGTTGTTTTGGCTCGGCAAACCGGGGCGCCGGTCGCTCGCTGCCGATAGGCGTCCCTTTGTGAGGCGCGTCGTTAAAGGGGAGAGAAAAGGAGGGGAAAAAAAATGCCGGGGAAGTGCAGCTACACTTGGCGAGTGTTTGCGTTGGTCCGTGCCTCGGCGTGCTTCCTATGTGCGTCGCGGATTAGACTGCGAGGGAGAAAGCTGGGCGCTGTGGGCGCTACTGCTGCGGCGCAGGCGGCCAAAATCCGAGACGTGTTTTGAGATGCGGCGTCGCTTAGTGGGACTCGGCAGCGGCCATCCAATCAAATGAATATCATTCCCCTGCGAAGGACGCGATTGTTTTCTGCCGGCAGTCTGACGGTAGAGTGGCCGGTGGTGCGTACTTTGAGCGTCCGGCTGCAGTGCGGTGCGGTGCAGCGCCGCGCAGGCCCCATTGTGACGGATGATGGCAAGGAGCGAAGTGCGCGCACGGTCGCTAGTGCAGTGCAGGGGTCGCGGGGGCGCCTGCCTCGGCCGGTCTGCGTGCCCGGGACTTCTCAGAAGCGGTTTCTTTTGTGAGCTGGGGCGCGGTGCTGCTGGCTGCCCGGCCGCGGTTTAGAGGGGGGGGGGACGTTCGTACAGATCTGGCGGCCGATTCAAGAATAGCGCCCCCCCCTCGGCGCATGCGCGGCCCCCGCGGCCCCCGCGGCCCCTCTCTCACTCGCCGGGGTCGTCGTCGGCGAGGGTGTGACGGAGACGGCGGCCACGCGCCGCGGCGCCTCGCGACGCCAAAACAGGATACGCACCGCGCGCCGATCGCGCCCCACCCCTCCCCCGCCGCCCTTGTGACTTGGGTGCTTATTTGGGGGTGCCGCGCCTCCCCCCCTCCCCTCCCACCTGCTGCTGCCCCGCGGGCTGCGCTCAGGGTGGGGCTTTGTGTCGGGGCCGCTGGTCTGCAGGCCGGGCTGTCTCTCTGGCGCCCTGCACGGGACGCCCTTCGAGTGCGAGAGAGACCGCCCCGCTCGCCCCGCCCGCCGCCAGCAGTGCAGATGGCTTCATTCGGCCCCATTTGCAAGCGAGAGGCCAGGCCAGCCGAGCCGCCCCCTCCTCAGGTGCGCGGAAAAAAAGGCGCCCGGGGCGGTATTTGAACCGCAGACTGATGAGGAAGAGAGAGGGAGAGGGAGAGAGAGAGAGAGAGAGAGAGAGAGAGAGAGAGAGAGAGAGAGAGAGAGAGAGAGAGAGAGAGAGAGAGGGGGCAAATGTCGCCCACGGGTGAAAGCGGCGCAGGCGGCGCGAGTGCCAACTGCGAATAACCCCCTGTGTCATTGTGACGCGACGCGCCGAATGCAGCTCTTTTCTCGCCTCTCTCTCTCTCTCTCTCTCTCTCTCTCTCTCTCTCTCTCTCTCTCTCTCTCTCTCTCTCTCTCTCTCTCTCTCTCTCTCTCTCTCTCTCTCTCTCTCTCTCTCTCTCTCTCTCTCTCTCTCTCTCGGCGACCCTCCGAGCGTGCCCGGCGTGCCCTTTGCCGCGGCACCGCAGCAGGAAGTGGCCCTGATCGGCAACGGGACGGCAGGAGGCGCGCCTTCTCCGCCCGCCTTGCCGCCGCCGCCGCGCCGATTGTCGGCTCTCCGTCCCCCTCGCGGCGCGCGCCGTGTCCGTGCTGGAGGACGCCGTTCGATGGCGGTCGGCGGCAGCGTCGGCGCGCCTCTTGCCGTTGTCTCACCCGCAAATTGCTGCGAATTTGTCGCGGCCCGGCCTGGCCTGGCCTGGCCGGCGCCGGGGTCGGCGTCGACGGCCTCCCTCCGCCTTTGTCGCTGACGGCGTTGACGTTCCTGCGGGCGGCGCCGCGTCCGGCCGCCCATCGTTAACCCCGGTGCCCTGCTCGGCCTGCTAACGGGGCCCGGCGGTTTGCCCCGCCGCCACCGCATACTAGTGGGCCAGAGGACGGTTCAGGCGGCCGAAATTCGAGACGCGTTTTGAGCTCCACGTCGCTAAATGGAACTTGATGATCCGAACGTGTGACCCCACCATTGGATTGCTCGTATGGAGAGCAAGCCGTTGGTGGGGTCACACGTTCGGTTCGAGCCCCGTTTAGCGACTCTGGAGCTCCAAACGCGTCCAGACTTTCGGCCGACTCGACGGTCCTCTGGCCAACGGTGCGCTGCATTCCCGGCGTGGCACGAGGGCGTCCTGGAGGAGGCCGTCTGACGGGAAGGCCGCCGCGGTTTCTCGCTTTTCCGCGGCGACGAGCATCGCGGAGAAAAGGAGCGAAGGAAAGAAAAGCCAGCCCGGTCACCGCAAGCCGCAAACGGCGCTGCGTGGGTGTGGCCACGGCGCGGGGCTCGCTGCTGCTGCTGTTGTTGTTGTTGTTGTTGTTGTTGTTGTTTTGGTGCGTTTTCTGCTGGAAAGCGACCGCCGAGGGTAATTCTGGTCGAGACGAACAAGTGCGACTCGATGCGTGTGTGTGTGTCTGTGTAGCCTCGCCTTTGCTCTTTGCTTTCTCTAGGAAGCTAATTTCCCTGGCAGAGTCTAGTCTGCCCAGACACGACCCATACGCAATCGCAGTGCGGTGCGTAGCGCAGCGCGTGCCTCGCGCCGCCTGGGATTGGATCCCGGATCCTATGGAGATCCTCTCCGCCACTGCCAGCAGTCTCTCTCTCTCTCTCTCTCTCTCTCTCTCTCTCTCTCTCTCTCTCTCTCTCTCTCTCTCTCTCTCTCTCTCTCTCTCTCTCTCTCTCTCTCTCTCTCTCTCTCTCTCTCTCTCTCTCTTCTTCAAACATGGCCGGAATGGAGAGGTTACGGCTGCCGATTGGGCGTGCATGTAACGGGCCGGGTCAGCCTGGCGGTGGCGTCGTTGCCGTGCACTTTGATTTATTTTGGGCTCCTCTGGCGCCGCTCCGCGCCGTGCGTGGCCGGCAGCAGCAGCGGTCTGTCTCTCTCGCACGCACGGGGCTTCCCCGGGGCCGCAGGGATGTCCGTAGGGGTGCGAGAGAGAGAGAGAGAGAGAGAGAGAGAGAGAGAGAGAGAGAGAGAGAGAGAGAGAGAGAGAGAGAGAGAGAGAGAGAGAGAGAGAGAGAGCGCCGGGTGCGGCACGCGGAAAGGACGGCGATGTCGGCCGCCGGGGGGGCTTCGGCTTCGCCTTGGCCAAGGCAGCCAAGTGCGCCGCCATTGGCTGGCCGGCCGGCGCTGGCTAATCCAGGCGCGCTAGCAGCGCCGATCTCGTTAGAGCCGCACGCTCTCATTGGCTGGCCGAGGCGCGGTGAATTTAAATAGCTCGCCTGGCGTCCCGTTCGATTCCAGCCGCAGCGTTTGGTTGTTGCAAAAGCACGGGTAGAAGGGCTGCGTCGGATTAATAAAGCGATAGCGATGCTGCAACGCGAGCGCGACCGCAGCGCCCCGTCCCTTGGACTTAAATAGCCCTTACGCGTGATACCGGTAGCCGGCTCTGTGTGTGTGTGCGTGGACGCATGCTGGGCGGGGCGGGCATTGACGATGTTCGCAAGTTGGCAGGGTTGCGCATGCGTGTCGCGCCGTGTGTGCGTTTTATGCGTGATTTCATTGCGTCGTTGGCCTGCCTGCACCGCGCCGCCCTGCGCCGCCCTGCGCCGCCCCCCGGGTCGTTAAAGTAACATTGCACCAGACTGCACTTACCTGGGCTGCCAGAGCCAAGCCAGTGGCCTGCCCGCTATCAGCGGCCGCGCTTATTACGGCCCGAAAGCCCGAGTGCGTGTCTGTCTGTCTGTCTGTCTGTCTGTGTCTGTGTGTTTGTGTGCGAGTGTCTTAAGGAACAGGCGCTGATTGGGCCCTCTCGCCTACCGGTTCCCTTAATGGAGAATAGAAACTGGAAAATAAAGGAGAATCCAACTTACCGTATTTTATTTTTTTTAATTTTTTTTTTTGGGTAATAATTTAGCAATTTTTTTTGAGCATTCTCGCTACATGTACCTATTTTTGTCATTTTTTTTCAATTTTCGCTGATTTTTGTGCGTTCTCTTGGTTGTCGATCGAGTCGCTGCGTGCGTGCTGCGCGGCGTTTGGCGCGCCGCTAACGGGACATACCCCTCCTTCTGGGACCGTGCGTCGACTCGGACCGCACTTGTCGGCAACGACTGCACATCCAGTGGTCGTTGTCTGGCCAACAACGGGCTGCCGCGCGTCGCCGCACTCGAAATAAAGATTATCGTGACTTTGTCACAACAACAACATGATTGCATGCAGCCGCGCCGGGCAACGCGGAGGCAATAATATCCCGCGAGCTAGCGGGCCGTGGGGGGCACTAGTACTCTGTGGGCCGCGGACGCGAAGGGGGCCGCCGCCAAACCGGACGGGGCGCCACGGCGTGGGTACCGGTCCGGTCGGTGATGCAACCGCCAATGCCTTCTGCCCGCCAATCCGACCGACCGACCGCCCCAACCAGCCAGCCGTAGCCGTGCGTCTCGTTTGGCGAAAAAAGGCCGCGTCTCCCATCCGCCACCATGCCGCCGCCGCCTCGCGGAAGCGAGTTGCCAATCGGAAGTCGATCGGAAGTTTATGAAGCCGGCCGGGATGGGCTCCGCCTGGACGGGCTGGACCGGAAACACACTCCCCCGGCACAGTGGACCGGAATCGCGCGGCAAAACGCTCGGATGCAGCGGGGGCCGCGAAGCTGCCCACGGCTAAACGCATTGCGCTCGGATTCCTTGCGGATAGCTTGCGATTGAATCTCCAAGTCCACATCGGCCCGCTGTGCAGGCCGTCCACTGTCGAGGCCAGGTAGCCCGACACGATAATTAGCACCTGGCCGCCTCACCGCCTCGCCGCGCAGAGAGCCGGCGCCCTGTGTTTGGGAACGACAGCTGGTGGCCCAAATGGAGCCCGCAGTCTCCGCCCGGCCCTCTCGCCCGCGCGGACACTCACACACGCAGAGTCTCTCTCTCTCTCTCGCTCTCCCCCTCTCTCACACACACACACACATATACGCGCCTCTAATTTTGACTCAGTGCTGCCAACCGCTGGGCTGCGAATTATAGAGTTTTAACGTGGTGGGAATGCCCTTGGACGAAAGTGGTTGGCGAAATGCGCCGCGACGGCGGTGGGTTGCGTCGTCCAGCGCAGTGCACTGTACCGACGCGTTGCGCGCCGCGCGGGACGACGCACAGTGGGCCGGCCAGCCCTGAGAAACGTCTTGACATGCGCGGAGCACGCGGGAACAAGACGGCTCGCTGTTTTTTTTTTTTTTTTTTTCTTTTTTTCTTCGTCGGGAAGCAAACGACCCGTGAAGTGGGCGAGCTGCGGACCTCCGCGCTTGTCTTTCAGCCCCCTAATTTCTTGCCGTTGTTTTGCTCACCTGTTGGTCTGTGTTGCAGGATTGCGCCTTGACGGGCTGCGGGCCCTGTTCGCCCGACGACGACGGCGCCGGCCGCAACAATGGCAGAAGGTGAGTGTCCAGGACGCCAGGGAGCGCCCAACTGTGCTTCCTTGGGAGTCAAACTTGAGTCTTTTGCACGAATATCAACCTTTCGTCACTACCAGGGTTTTGTAGGCTATCATCGCATTTTAAAATTGTTTTACTTTTTTTTCATATTTAATTTTTTTTTTTTTTTTTACTTAATTTTTTTTTTTAAATTTCTTATTTAATTTTATTTTTTTTGTATTTTGAGCTAAACGAGTGGCACTCCTTGTGACCGGTCTACAGAGAGTGCCGCGATGAGGGAGAGCACGGCGCTCTATGGGAGAGGCGCCCGCGTCGCGTCCTCGCCGGGTCAGAGGTCAGTGGGATTCTGGAAGTCGGCGGCGGGTCGGGTCGAGGAGGGG
>CM060100.1:1957872-2043335 GCA_030522485.1 Stenchaetothrips biformis
GGAGCAGCATAACTTTGGCACAGCGAGTCATTAGGTTACGCAACACATTACGCGCGGGGAGGATATCGGCTGCAGGGCCCTTCTGCAGTGCCGTGAAGCGTGTGGGGCCCAGGCGCGCACCGACTGTCTTTCAAATCCCACCGGAAGGGAAGGAAAAAGGGGAAGAAGAAGAAGAAGAAGCCCGCGGCCATACCGGCCACAGTCGGTGGAAGTGTCGTGATGTGTTCACACGTGGAGAGTTGTTGTTACGAGGTGGCAGTAACAAAACGCTCTCTCTCTCTCCACACACACACACACTCCGAGCCAGAGAGTCGTTGACCCACTTGTTGAACACGATAAAATTGCGAAGGTCTGCGAGGACGCTGGTGCGGCGGCGGCAGCGGCGAGCGAGCGTACTGCACGGTGGGCGCGGGGGTTTGAATCTGCCGCGCGGCTGGTCGTGGCGGTCGCGAGGAGTGATGACCTTTGCCGGCGTCGCTCTGTCTCTCTCTCTGTCTCTGTCTCTCTCTCTCTCTCTCTCTCTCTCGCTCTCTCACTCGCGGGACCTGCCTGAGGAGTGCGAGAGAGACAAAGCGACGCGATTGCGCAGAAAAAAAAAAACGGGTGGAAAAAGGTAGAATTGTAAAGGCCCTAGGCTCCTGCTAGTGTATGCCCTGGCTGGCCCCGAGCTGCGAGCCAACCCAGGGGAGCAGGGAGACAGACAGACACTGAAAAGAGAAAAGGAATTTCCTCTGACGGAAAAGACAGTTGCGGTGGTGTCGTTTGCCGTGCGGCGTCGTTTCGCCAAACAACCAAACCGTGCAAATGGCGGCCATTCCCCGTCACCGCAAAGGCAAGGTGTGGCTGCGGACATGATGTGCAAAGCTTGGGCGAGCAGGGCGCGAGCAAACGCGGCCGAAATGTTGTCCGCCTCCACCGGTCTTCTGGCCCACTGTGTCGGCGGGGCGGGGCGGGGCGGCGCCGGAGCGGAGACAGGCCGTCGATTCGGGCTGCAGCGGATCGGAACCAACTGCCTGGACCTCATCAAGCACGGCGCCGAGGCGTCGAGGCGTCGGCGCGTTGACAGTCAGGAAGCGGCCGTCGTTGCGTCACCGCCTCGCCCTTCCACTCGCAACAAAGGGCGCTGCCATTACCCGGCCCGTCTGTCTCTGGCTAATTGTCCGGGCAGCCGCCGCCTGCAGAAGGATGCTGCTGAATAAGCATGCGTGTCCGAGCCCCTCGGGCCGCCAGGGTCGCCGGGGACCCCGAGGGACCCTCCGTAAAGGGGGGGGGGGGCGACCTCCACCCGTGTTGAGGTGCCCGACCTAGAGCGGGGCGCCCGGAAAGGAAAAAAAAAGTGTACAAGTCGGCAAGGCTGGCGCTGCACAAGATCATTCTTTCGCTTGTCGGAGCATTTCTTCCGCCCTCGGAGGGATTCTCTCCCCGTCCCACTGCACCCTGCTGGCATTTGCCGTCCCTCTCTCCGGCCGATATGTCTATCCTCGCGCGTCCCGTCATGTGCACACGTTCTTACGGCGGTGTGCTTTACAGGCGTTTTCACCCCATCGATGGCTGGCCGTGTGCTGTGCCGGCCCACTGTGCCGACACAGCCCGACCGCAGCCGCAGGCAGGCCGCGGGCCCGGCCGTTACCTGGTGTGCACTGGTGTGGGAGGAGGACAGCCAGACGGAGAAGAAGGAGAAGAAGTAGTGCGGTCTGTGCATAGAGAGCGGGGTGCTGATGAGCCGCGATGCTAAAATGGACCGCCGCCTCCCTTTTTATTGCACCACGCAGCGTCCCCTTCCCCCGTCTCTCTCTCTCTCTCTCTCTCTCTCTCTCTCTCTCTCTCTCTCTCTCTCTCTCTCTCTCTCTCTCTCTCTCTCTCGGAATCAGCAGCCTGCCGGTCATTATGGCGGCCAATTACATAGGCAGGACGTTCCCTTGACCGCGCGCGCGCGCCTCTGTGTGTGTGTGTGTGTGTGTGTGTGTATGTGTGTGTGTTGGCTGCGGTCGGCTGGCTCGCGCTTGGTTTATGTCGCTGTAAACTGGCGCCAAATTCAAAATTGGCGGTCTGCGCGCGGTTTGGCGCGGTCGGTGGTGTGGGTGGCATTGGACGCCCGCCACCACGGAGACTAGCGTCTCTTAGAGAGAGAGAGAGAGAGAGAGAGAGAGAGAGAGAGAGAGAGAGAGAGAGAGAGAGAGAGAGAGAGAGAGAGAGAGAGAGAGAGAGAGAGAGAGAGAGAGCGCGCGCGGACGTGAAGTGGCTGGCTGTCGTGGTGCGAATCTGGGAGCAAGGTTGTCCTATCGACGGCCTGCAGTCTGCCCGTGGGAACACTGCAGAGTGTCGGAGAGAGTTCCCCCCTTCTGCAGGCAGCCGGCGACGCCATCCCCGAGCCATAGCCTGTTGCAGGCAGCCCGGCAAGACGCCGGCTTTGCTTAATATTAATGAGCGTTTAATGAGAGCCCAGCCGTCCCGCGTGTATCGCTCTGCTTTGGAGCAGAGAGAGAGAGAGAGAGAGAGAGAGAGAGAGAGAGAGAGAGAGAGAAGGAAATCCCTGATGCCGTGAGGCACTGCGCTGCTGACAGGCGCGCACACACACACACACACACACACACACTACCGCGGCTACTTTGTCCGCGGCTCTCCCTTCCTTTATCGTGTCTTTATTTATCCACGCCGCTGCCAGTGACGCGCCGTCCAAGCGCCACCGAGTCCCAACGCGCTGGGCTTCTCCGGTTTTTGTTTGCGCGCGACTTTGTTTTGCCCGCTCGTCGTAGCAAATGGCAGTTAGATGAGTGAGTGAGTGAGTGAGTGAGTGAGTGAGTGAGTGAGTGAGTGAGCGAGCGAGGGAGCGAGCGAGCGAGCGAGTATGTCTACATGCGAATCGCCGCGTGACCCAAATCCTCGGCGGCCCCTGAATCATGCAACATCCTGTGCATTTGTTGTCGCGTCGCGTCGCGCGATGACGAGCGCCCCTAAAGCCGACCGGCCCACTGTGCGGCCACTGTCAGCAGCAGCGTGACCGTCGTGACGCTGCCGCCCGCTGCGTGCTGCTGACACGCCGCGTGACACACTGACACAGTCGCCGCGAAATGTGTCATTAGCCGGCTCGCCAGGTGGACAGGCGGAGACAAAAACACGCGCAAAACGGCGTGAATCTGCACCGCCATTACTTTTCCGTCGGACTGTCCCGGCGGACTCCGCGCGTCAGTGGCGGTGAGTGGACTATGGGCGCCGCGTGGCGCCGCTCGCCGCGTGACGTGACAAAATGTCCGGTGAATGGTGCGGCGCGTGGCTGGCCGGACCCGCCGTTTCGTAACGAGATTTTTTTTTTTTTGGCCGTCGCTCTGCGCCAAATAGTGCGCGGGACGGGTGAAGTGCGCCCGGCAGGAAATGTATTTTGCGCGCCACCCGGCGGCGCCGCGGCCGAGGGCGTCGTGGAGGCCGTCCTGGCGGAGGCCGCCGTCAGCGCGCGGTCACGCCGCGAGGTGGCGAGGACGCCGATGACTCGTAGACGCCGACGAGGACGACGACGAGGACGCCGCTGCACGAGGAGAGGGCGTGGCGAAATCGTAGTGCTGCGGAAAATGACGGCGGGTTTCGTCATCCTCGTCGCGAACTCGCGGCCAGAAGGTGGACGCACCACTTTGCGCTGCAGTGCGTCTGTCAAAGTGAAATTCGGCTGCGAAAAAAAAAAAAGTTTTTTTTCCCCTTATTTCCTTTTTAATAGTTTTTCGACGGGTCGTCCTCCCGGACTGTGTCACCGGCGCGGTGGTGTTGTTGCCCCGCGGGGGGTCGCTAACCGCGAGACGGCGAGGCGTCGCGGCGCCGCGACCGCAGCGGCGTCACCGCCAGGATGACGTCGTCGCCGTGGCCTCGGCGCCGCCGTCGGCCACCTCGCGCCTTCCGCCGCCACCGACCGGCCCACCGGCTCCTTGCTCACCTAACCTTGCCTCTCTCGCTTTGTTTCAGGTACGCCCCCGGTGACGTGAGGCTGCGAACGCCCCGCCCCGCCCCGCCCTGACCGGTGACGTACTGGAGCGCGTTGCCCTGGGGCCGCCCGGCGGGTAGGCCGCGCCCTCCACGGCAACGCACGCCTGTTGGGCGCGCGGCCTACGCGGTCGGTGGGCGGCGACCGCCCGCAGGCTAGGCAACCCTGCGACGCCGGTGCACGCGCGATGCCTACGCTGCAGGCGCTCCGCTGTCCTGCTTCCTTTTTTTTTTTTTTTTGCGACGTTGGCGGCCCTGTGGCATTTGGTGCTGCACCGGCCGGGTGGCACTGCGGCGCAGCGCCGCATGAAAATGCCAGGCGGACGGATAAAAAAAAAAAAAGGAGATGAAAAAAAAAATGTGTTGAGGTTAGTGCTGCCGCTCCACGGGCTGATGGCCGCGCTGCCGTTTTGAAAGTGCCGCCGAAAGACGAGGAAAAAATGGGAGACAAAGAAAGGGCGACGTAAGCTGCGCCGGACAGCCCGCGTGTTGTGTGGCGGTTCGCGGGGGCGGGGGGGGGAAAAAAAAGAAGGACTTGGCAAATGTTAAGCGCGCGCGAACCACGGTGACGCGCCAAGGTTGTGTCTCTGAGGCCGCGGCGCCGCGCCGCGCCACGACGAGGGACTTCTCAAACTCGAGAAAAAAGGACGGAGCGGCGCTACGAAAGTGAAGTGGTCGCCTTGGAGTGCGGCGCGCCCCCGTTGCACCAACGAGTGCCTGCCGCCGGTCATCTGGTGGCCGAGGTCGCCGTCCACAGAGAAAGCGTCTTTGTCGCCTTCTCCCCGCCAATTGGCGACGGTCGCCCCGCGCTTCGTTTTTGTTTACCTTTTCCATTTTGGTTGTTGTTTTTGTTTGTGTTTCGACTTCGGCGGCCCGTGGTGCCGACTCGACGGGACAGCGAAAAATGGCGCGTCCGTCTTGTCGCTTTGTTTTCGGTGCGTGCACCGCGGTTTTCTTTTATTGCGGTGTCGTGGGAGAGTAGTGCGTAGTGTCATTCGGTTGCGTCGCCGCCAAGGCATTGTGCTGTTTGAATTTGGCGCCAGCCCCGCCTGCCCCGCGCCAGGCGGCCAGCCCGGAGCCAGCCACCGGGGAAAATGGTTTCCGTTCCGTCGTCGCGGACGGCAAACACGCTAGGAGGCTGTCGGGACCTCCGCCGTCGTCGACAATAGCAGACGCGGGGAAAACATGGTAAAAAGTATTACTTTTCCAACAAAAGAGTCGTGGCTGCAACTTTCGTCTGCTGCTAAAACTGTGGAGATTGGGTCGTCGTTGTTCGGCCCCGAGGACAGCGTTAGCGTTGTTGGCGTCGTCGCCGGGCGGTTCGGTCCGAATGCAGCGCTGGACTGTTGTTGGCGGATCACAGAGAAAGCGTTGCTGGTCGTGCTCGCGGTGTCCGGCCGGCTGGACGGACAGACGGCTTATCTTGTTATAGCAAACGCCCTTGCGTCGCTTCGCCGCTTGCGTCATGATAGCAAAGCGACTGCCACCGCGTTTGGCTTCGGCATCTGCCGTGTCGTCGTCGTTTGGTTGTCGCCCCCCCCCCCCACTGTGCCCCGGCCCGCGCGTGCTGCCGCCTGCCCTTCCTGGAGTCGCGGTCGGCGGGCTGCTCCTCGTCGGCGCTGCTGCTGTACGGAAGGAAGTCCGGGGCGAGGACGCGCCCGCGGTCTGGCGGGGCGTGGCCGAACGGGGAGAGGGGGGTGTCTTGGCTCTATTTCTGACGTATTGCAGCAGCGCGCTGGTGCATCCTGCTGCACCGGCCGGACCGTGAGGCGAGCAGCCAGAGCGCGGTGTGCGGAAGGCGGGCCGAAACGAAGCTGGCCGAGATGTTGCTGTAGTCGACGCGCGGCGTTACGCGGGCCCTTGACGTGGCGGTCCTGGTGCGGGGCCCACTGTGAGGCGGCCCACTGCGAGGCGGCCCCGGGCTGCAGTGCAGGCGGCAGGGAGCAAAGAGCAAGGAGGAAGCATGCCCGTATAAGGAGGCCGCCGTCGGCCGCCAGGCGCCCCATTCCGCGTCGCTCTGTCTCTCTCGCACTCGCGGGGCGTCCCGTAGGGTCCCGTGGGGTCCCGTAGGGGTGCGACAGAGACAGAGCTAGCCGGGCCGCCGCTATCTATGCCGAGCCTGACCTCACGCAACGCCAGACACAAGTGGCACCGCTGCTTTTCGGCGCGGGTACAGTCGCGTCTCTCTCGCACTCACTTACGGCCGCGAATCGCGCGACGGCGAGAGAGAGACAGACAGTCGGGACGGGGCCGTGCGCGGTGACACCATGCAGCGTGGCATTGGTACCCGAATAGACGCGGGCGGCCGCGACAGAGAGAGAGAGAGAGAGAGAGAGAGAGAGAGAGAGAGAGAGAGAGAGAGAGAGAGAGAGAGAGAGAGAGGAGGGGCTTTGCGTGCGTCGCATGCGAAACGGCTTCTGCCGCGCCAGGGGACTGAACTCATTTACTAGGTGGCCGCGACGCGTCGAGGCGGATTCTCGGGTTTGGCAGTGGCGTCCGTGCCGCCGCGTGCCGCATCCTTGGCCCTGCCGGCGGCGGCGTGGCGGTGCCAGCCGGCGGTGCCAGACCGGCGCCGCGCCGGGCAGGCAGGGCAGGCAGTCATGCAACAGCAGCCAGCCGCACTGCAATCCGATCCGGACCGGAGGCGGCAGTCGCAGCGATCGGCGGCGCGACGCCAGTCACTCGGTCAATCGGTCACCGGGCCACTGTCACCGGAGCAAAGCCGCCGCACTGCCAAAAAAAAAAAAAAAAAAAAAAATATTATCTTGGAAATGCTCAGAATTATTTTTTGAACACTTTGGCTGGCAACCCTGCCAACGAAAGATGGAAAATTGATCCGCTTGTAAAAGTCGCTGTGCGTATTCAGGGCGGTTGCCTCGCTTCGCGCGAAAGACGCTGCTTGATGCGAGCAACACGTGCGATGTTCATCTTACCAAAGTGTTTCTTTATAAAAAAAAAAATTTTAAAAAAATAAATACATGAAAAATGGTGGAGTCGCAGGTGACTCGTCGGATTAGCCGTTCCTGACCTAGAGCAGAGTGCCGCCCTCGCCTGGCGGCCGGGCGGGCGCGCGCTCCTAGACAAGGTCTAGACAAGGTCTAGGTGTTGGTGAAATCGGAGGGGGCCTTGTTCAGTCAGTCAGGGGTAATCAATCACCGCGCCGGGCGGGTAAAGGCGGCCGCCGCTCGCTCGCTCGGGCGTGATTAGGACCGCCAGTCACTCACACACACACACACACACACATACACACACACACACACAGCTGAAAATGGCTGAAAGCAGCGTCGCTGTGTGGTGACGTGTCGTGCGAGGCGGGATGAATGCCGAATGGAGAAAGTGAAGCGATGTGACGCAGTGATGCATTACTATTCGCAGTCAGTCCACTCACCCGCCGAGATCCGCAAGGCCTGTTTTTTTTTTGTTTTTTTTTCCATCTACGAGCCGCCCGCACACATCCGCACGACGGCTTGATTTTAAGAGTTCCGGTAGAGACTCCCATTGTTTTCGTGCCCCTAACGACAAACTTAAAGCCTTCGATCCAATATTCGAAAATATATCCCATTCCCGGAACCCCATGCAATGCGTTCCTTTTTTTTTTTTTTGTCTTGTTGGCATGGGACCGTGGCACGGTATTGGCCGCGCTGCCCGTTTGGCGCCGCCGTCGCGGACCATTGCCACTTTCCCCATTCTCCCTTTGTCTTCTTTTCCTCCCCATCGAGTCCGCCTCAGTGGCTGGTCCGCCTCAGCGGCTCGGCGTCCCGTCCGCGGAGATCGAACACACAAGGAGGCGAACCCCTTGCTGGCTTGACCGAGCCCCCAAGCCCCACAGACGGTGGGCCTGGCTTTCTCGCAATGTCCCGGGGGAGACTGTCCGTGTGTCTGTGTGTCTGTCCGTCCGTCCCTCCGATTCCTGACCGCGTCGCGGTTCGCGGTTGCCTACCTGACCCAGCAGGCCTCTCGCTGGCTTTGCTGCCCAGGCAGCCTAGGCTAGTCCGGCCCCAAGTTCAGTGGGGCCTTGCCATGTACAGGCACACCCCTTGCGGTCGCGCGGCGTCGCTGCCGTGCAGCGTGTGTGTGTGTGTGTGTGTGTGTGTGACTATAGTTAGCTGGCTGCTGGTGGCCCCCGCGACCCCCTCCGAGCCCCCCCCCCCCCCGGGCCACGCTCCGCGCCCTGGTCAATGGCCGACGCCATGGCAGAGGCAGGCAGGACTTGTTGGAATGCCAAGTGTCGTTACGGCCCGATTGTCCCAGACGCGTGCCTTTTTCTGCGCGTGGTGTGTGTGTGTGTGTGGGGGGGTCTAGATGTCTGATCAGCATGCTGCCCCACTTTCCTCGCGTTGGCCGACCGAGTGGCGGCTCGCTGAAATCAACCTGACAATGTCTTGATCTGTCCCTACCCTTCCAAAAAGGACAGTCCGTCCCTGTTGTTGTTGGTTTTGGTCGGTTGAGTGCTTTAGACCGCCTCGGCGGTCTCGTCGTCGCCAAGGTCCTTGTCCGCGTCCTTCGCGTCCCGCGCGCCGAACGGAAGGGGCCTTAATCCCGTACACTGCTTGGAACACAGTGGGCCAGAGCGTGGATTGGGAGCGGCGCGCTCTGGGCCCGCGGCGCACAGTGGGCCAGGAAGACGGCTGCGGCCGGCCAAAACTCGACAGGTGTCTTGAGATCGCTAAATGGGACTCGACCCGAACGCGTGACCCCACCAATGGATGCCTCGTTCAGAGAGCAATCCATTGGTGGGGTCACACGTTCGGTTCGAGTCCCATTCAGCGACTCTGGAGCTCAAAACGCGTCTAGAATTTCGTCCTCCTGCGCCAGCCTTCTTGCCGACTGTGCACCGGACGCGTCGCGTGAGCGTGAATCACTGTGTGAAGCTCTGGCGGGGTCGGTTTTTGGAAAAGGCTGCGGCCTTTGCCGCGGTGTATATTTAGTGTCGGCACCGCCAAAAGCGGGGCGGGGCAGGGCGGGGCAGGGCGGGGCAGGCCGGGGCAGGGCGGGGCAGGGCAGGGCGGGGCGGAGCGGGCTTGGCGACAGGCCGCCGCCACGAGACGACTTTGCCGGTTCTGCTGCCGCGCACGCGCCTCACGCGTGTTGGGATCGAAATGCAACTTAGAGGGCTATGCATGTAATTTTTAAATTCAATATTTTTATTAAGGTCGGTCAAAAATACGTTCGTCTAATTTTGGTCGGTCTACTTTAGGTAGGTCAAATGATCTGCTCCGAGTCCAATGTGCAATGGTTATTTTTTTATTTTTTTTTATGTTCGTTTTTTTTAATCGTGTGGTCGTGTGCATGCGACTCGGTTGTGATAGTCTAATCGCTGGCTGCTGGGTGCATGGTGCATCGATAGAGTGGCGGCGTCTAGCGGTGGCGGGCCAAAACAAACCCGGTCGTGTCGCGATGGGCTACCCGACGACTACGCGTGTGTTTTGTTTGTTGACGGCCGCGTGCACCGCGGGATGCGGACGGACCGCGTGCTTCATCATCGCCGGCCGTGTCTCTGTCTCACGCGCGGGGCGCCCCGTCGAGGTGCGAGAGAGACGGCCGGGCCGCGCCTCGCGATGATGGAGTGAGCGATTCGCTGATTTGCATCGCCAAGAAGACGAAGGAAAAATAAGCGAGTGTCAAACGGGGAACGGCGTCGTGGCAGCGCGCGTGCTGGAATTCCGCTCAAGATTGTTCCCTACTCGTTTTGTCGTCGTCGATTTTATTTTCGTTTTTGTTTGAGTAAGAGTTAGTGGCAGGCAACACAAACCGGACCGACATAATGAAAGTTTATTTACTTTTTACTTCAGGGTACCCGCCAAACGTTTGCTATTCTTTTTTAAAACCTATTTTAAGACCATCATAACCTGACCTTACAAACTTTCCAAACGTTTGATTTTTTTTTTGATACAATGCGCTTGCCAATCTTTATTTTCAAACGAAATTTTAGTCGTGTCTGCCAATAAATTGTCTCTGCCTTTTCTGTCATTTTTTTTTTCTCGTGTTGCCGACACCGCTGGAGGCTCCAGTGAGGCTCCAGGCGCCGAGGAAATGACTGTCGGTCGGTCGGTCGGCAGCGGTCGGCAGGATGGCTGGATAAAGGGATGACCTTGGCTTATCTCGGGGCATGGCCTTCCTTCCCTCCCTTCCCCTCTCCATTCGCGACGCCGCGCGCTGGGCCCCGTCCGTCTGAGCCCCGTCCGTCTGGGCCCCAGGCCCGCGTGGCTGAGTTGCTGAAAGAGTCCGCCGCGCCTTCGCGGAAATGTCCAAACCGATAGCAAACAATCTTATCCGGCGATCCTTGCTCTCCCCGCCCCGCTCGTCCTGTTTGTGCAAGACGTGTTCGGTGACACCACCGCCTTTGTTGTTTATCCTGCTGAGGAAAACTCGATAGTAAAGTCGCGCACGCGCGGAGACTCGATGATGGCGCTGTACAGTGCATGCCTCGCTCCGCCTGGAAGCCTAATTGGTTTTGGCGCCTTTTCGGTCGCTGTTTATTCCTCTCTCTTTCTCGGCTGATTAGCGCGGCCGCGCGATGGATGATCGGGCACCTGTCCCTCTCGCTCCCCCGCGGGACGCCGAGAGAGAGAGAGAGAGAGAGAGAGAGAGAGAGAGAGAGAGAGAGAGAGAGAGAGAGAGAGACTCTGCGGCGCGGCCTTGGGTGTTTTTCCCGTCCATCCCGCTGGAGAAGATGCGCACCTCAGCGCTGGAAGGAAAGGAAGGAAGCTTCAGCAATTCCAGATTTCGCGAGTCCAGTTCGCGACGGGGTGACTCTGCTGCCGACGGTTTGCTTGCAGTTTGGCTCAGGCTCCTCGTGAGGCGCGTGGTGTCGCTTGGTTGCGTTTCGGCGATGCCGCCTCGGAGACATTGGCTTCACAGAGGCATTCCGCCAAGTAAGGGAACTTGTCCAGAATGTGGTCGGTCCGCCTTGGGGCTTTGTCCAGCCTCGCTGGCCGGCCTCGCTAAAGAGCAATCCGAGCTCCTGGAGCGACGAACGACTGGAGGCTGCCCGGCTGGGTGCGTGCGCACGCACCGCTGCTAACGCACCAAGCCGAAGGCTGCGGTCAAAGACCCGAGAAATGGACGTTTGGGAATGAAGGCGTCCTGGAGAAGGCAGCGCCAAAACCGCTTTCGTGTTTGCGAAGGATTGTCGTGGATCTGCTCGGGTGGGTGTGCGCACAGAGGGCAAGCCTGCATGCGATGACGGACGTGGTTTTACCGATTAGAGATCAAGTTCCCTTGAGTGGTCCGCTGGTTTTTCACTGCTCTGACCTGGACTTGGTACAGTTGGCAATCGTTTGGAGGTGTTTTTTTTTGGGGGGGGGGGGAACTTGTGGGTGTGCGGTGGTCCGTCTGACACTGACGCACGGGTGATAAAGACAAGGAGGAAACTGACGCGGTGCTTGTCTTGTTTGCAGCCTGTCGGAGTGCTACTTCGCCGGCAAGGGGGCCGCCCTGGTGCTGCCGCCGCACGAGCGCATGGCGCGCTCGGACCGGGCGGGCCGGTGCGACATCCAGCAGCACCTGCAGTCCATGTTCTACCTGCTGCGGCCCGAGGAGACCCTCAAGATGGTGGGTACACGCCGTGCGTCGCCGTGCGGCGTTGAGGGGATCACGCCGTGGTCTCTCGATTGCCGTTCTAATGGACACGCGTATCTATTATCGTTTGTTCGGCTCGGCGCCTTGGCTCGAGTTGGCGCGGCGGCGACTGGGCGGGTGCGGCCGGGCGCTAGGCCGGGCGGGAGAGGTGTTATACCGACGGAAGAGGCCCCGCCCCGCCACGCCACGCGTTGCGCGTCCCAGCTGCATGCAACGCCGCCGCGCCCCGCCCCCACAGTGCACCGCGCGTGCAGCAAGGTGCCCTGCGCTGCACCCCGCAACGCCAGCTGCCAAAGCTTTAAAAAAAAAAAAAAAAAAAAATCTTTAAAAAAAAATAAAAAAAATTCTTTAAAAAAAAAGAGAAAAAAAGGCCCCGTTTGGGCCGGGCTCGCTGCACTTCCCCGCCGCTGCGCCCCCTTTTGTCCACGCGGGGCCTTTTGTCCGGGCCGGATGTCTCCGTGACTGCCGGCCCGTGCCGCGCCGTGCCGTGATGACGTTGCAATTAATGCGCATCGGATCGCCGACGCCCTCCAGACGGCAGGACGGACAGACAGACACACAGGCGCATCATATATTTGTCAAATAAGCCGCCGGCTTGGCTCGCGACGCACGCCGCCGCTCACCCGGACTGGTTTTATCACGGGAATGCATGAATGGTTGGCACTCGCGATAGAGGCTGCTGCGTCGTGTCTGTGTGTGTGTGTCTGTCTGTTTGTTTGTTTGCTGTGTTCGATACCACGCCACGCGTCAACCAGCACCGCTGTCGTCCTGCCCTACGACGCCTCGGCGTGCTTTTCCGCGCGGGGTGGGCACGGCGTCGAGGCCGCGCTGCGTGCTGCTTGCTCGTGGCCAAGCAGACCGTGAGGTAGGGAGGGCTGCACGCCTCGCCGCCTGGCTCCCTGCCGCCACGGGGTGCCAGCCACCCCTCTCTCTGTTTCTGTCTTCTCCCATCGCGCCGGCCGTGGACCACCGCCCCGCCCCGCCCCGCCCCGCCCCCGGGGTGACCTTGGCCGGGCTTTGGCGCGCAGCCCCCACACAGCGCCCCTCGCTGACACGTGCCAGACGCCGCGGCGCGCTCGAATCGCAACAAAGGCCTCTCTCTATCTGTCCCGCTGTGGCCTCCAATGTAACTTGGATTCATTTCCGGGATTTACGTTGCCGCTCAGCCTGAGGTAGTACTTATTGGCCTCGTTCTAGTTGGTTCATTTTTCGCATCCCGCTGCCGGTGTCGACACTGGCCGCTCTCTCTCTCTCTCTCTCTCTCTCTCTCTCTCTCTCTCTCTCTCTCTCTCTCTCTCTCTCTCTCTCTCTCTCTCTCTCTCTCTCTCTCTCTCTCTCCCTCCCTCCCCCTCCCCCCGCGTGCGGCGGTGTCCACGACTGATAAGGTGCGTGCGGGCAGTGAAAGCGCAAGTGGTTACGGCGACACATGACAAGCAAGCAGGCGGGGGCGGTAATCGTGCGTAGGCAGATAGGGTGGTGTGGCCGTCCCGGCCCATAGAAGCGCGCCCGCTCCTGAACTGTCTGTCGCTCTGTCTCTCTCGCTCTCACGGGGCGACGGGGCACTGGACGGCACAATCGCTCGACCCGGGCAGGTCTCTTGTTGACGGGGAAGCGGTCGTCTGCGTCTGTGTCCCTGCCGCCGCCTCTGCTGGGGTGGGCGTGCTGGCCAAGCTCGCTAATGGAATTCTAAACGGCAAGTGGGGCGAAAGACAGAAGGCTCAGTTTAAAATTGGAGCTTTGTTTGGGTCGGCATTCCCTTTGGGGTCGCGGAATGCCTGCTGCTTCGGATTCCCTTCCCCCACTCCTCTTGCTGCCCCCGGACTTGGTACTTGAATAGCTCCCGCAGCATTGGATCTGGAGGAATCTAATACCGCCCCGCCTCGCGTTGTCCTTGGCAGGGTGGAGGAGGGGGTGAGTGGGGTTAGGGTTCCCACCTCGCCGTATGGGGTGAGTGGGGTTAGGGTGGCCACCCCGCCGCCTCGCTGCGTCGCCGTCGCCACGTGGTGGCAACTCAAGGACGCCCGCCGCGCGGTTTTACTTTGCGGCCAAAATGTTGTGTCGCCGCTCCGCGAGGGAATAAAAGCGCCAAACGCCTTGCGTCGTTTGGTGCTCGGCACTAGCGAGCGGCGGGGCGGGGCGGGGCGGGGCGGGGCGGGGTGACGTTTAACTGCCGTCGTCCCCTTGTTCCCGCGCGGCCTCGTGTCCGGCCAATCCGGGCGGCACTATAGCGGGCCGTGTGGAGGCCGTTGTGGCGGCCGTTGTGGCCCCGCGGCGCACGCCAGCGGCCGCCACCCTCCCCGTGCACCCCTTGGCGCCCGCTGCACCGAGATTGCGCCCCCTGCTGGAGGGGGCCTCGCGGTGGCGGTGCGGCGGCCCGGCCAGTGCGCCGACGGCAGCCCTGTCCGCCGCAGTGCAGCGCCCTGTGCCCGCGCGCCGCCCTCCATGCCGTCCGCGGCGTCCACGTGGTGGCCGCTCGGCCAGCACGGCGTGCTCCGGGACGCGCGCGACCTCGTCGTCGTGGCCGCCGGGCTCCGGGAGGTACGCTACTCGCCACACGCCACGCGGAGTGCGGGGACTCTTGTCGTTCCCTCCCCAGAAGTGAGTCTCGAATGTTTGCGTTGGGCATCGGATTTTGGTTTGGGCTCTGTTTGTGCTAGACAAACGTGAATCATAGGAACGCCTATAAAAGTGTGCTTTTTTTTAGAGGAGGGAGCCAAGCGTCCTTTTTTTTTTCTTTTTTTTTTTCTTTTAACGTCTGGCCTGCATGTCCGGGCAGCTGGCTTGGCAGCAGAGACGCCCTAGAGAGCGCCCCATCTAAAATGCAGGAGGTTTTGCCAGCCGAGAGGAAGGAAAAGGCGACCGCGCCGCAGGCCGGGGCCATGCCAGGGTGTGTGGTAGTACTCACTCGTGGTTCTGAGAAGCGGCCAACTAATTTTCAGATCGATTGCAATATGCCGCGACTGCGGCCCACTGAATGCACCTGAGGGGGAAGGGAGGAGCGAGAGAGACACAGAGAGAGAGAGAGAGAGAGAGAGAGAGAGAGAGAGAGAGAGAGAGAGAGAGAGAGAGAGAGAGAGAGAGAGAGAGTTAAGAATCAACCCGTGGCGTGCCGGCCGCCCCTATTATCGCTGTCGTTACAAGCCTTGGGCGGTCCCGCACAGCGGGCCAGCCCGGCCGGGGTGAAAAATGATGACGAGGCTGGCGTGGCGAGGGTCCGGGGACGCCGTCGGGACGGCGTCGGGACGGCGTCGGGACGCCGCGGCCCCGGAAGTGGAGCCCCTTTGGGCCCGGTCGATGCGGAGTGAACGCCCCGGTGAGTGCCGCTGCACCGCGGCGACGGACTTGTTGACCTGCTGCAGTCTCTGGGGGCGCCGCCGCGGGCACGGCGCAAGGCCCGCGCTTTTTGCGGAGTAAGCGGAGCAGGAAGGCCGATGGTATGCGCGCCGCGTCCCCACTGTAAAATATGGCATAGCGGACCTCTTCTTGGCCTGCTGCCTGCCGCCGCCGTAGAGGATGCCTATTTTTCCGGCCCGGCCTTGCGGTCGCTGCTTGAAAAATTTCAATTGCAAAAACGGTGGGCGGGCGCCCGAGGGGCGCTATAAGTGCAAAGGGCCGCCGCACAGTGGGCCGGAAGACTGGTGGAGGCGGTCAGCAGAGTCGCTAAATGGGACTCGAACCGGACGTGTGGGCCCCACCGATGGATTGCTCCCCGATCGAGGAATCCATTGGTGGGGTCACCGCGGTCGGTTCGACTCCCGGTCAGAGACTCTGGGAGCTCAACACGCGTCCATAGAGTTGCACCGATCTTCCGGCCCACTGTGCGCCGCCCGGAGGGTTGGCTGCCCTGTATGTGGGGCAGTGCTGGCGGTGCGAGCACGCCCGTGCACTGCACGCCCTGACCGATCAATCGGGGCGCAGGCAGGTGGGGCGCGGCACGTGGGGCACGGCAGGCAGCCGCGGCCAGCACGACGGCCTGCATGGTCGCGTAATTGTGCCGGACCTGGTCGATAGGCGTGGCGTGGCGTGGCGGCGGGACGCTAGCGTGCTTCACGACGCCGACTGGGGACTCACTCTGTGTAGGGGTGTGTGTGTGTGTGTGTGTGTGTGTGTGTGTGTGTGTGTGTGTGTGTGTGTGTGTGTGTGTGTGTGTGTGTGTGTGTGTGTGTGTGTGTGTTTTGCTATTCCTCGCCATGTGAATTGGTGTCGTCCACCCCGGTGCACTCGTTTTTAATGATTGTCTGGCAATCTCACTCGAGTCCTCCTGTGTCCTCCTGCGAGTGTCGGCGCACCAACCCAGGGCGCCCCCCCCCCCCGGCCGGCCTCTCCAGTCGCGCCTTGGCGGCCGCTGTTCGATCGTGCCTCCAATTATGCTGATGCTCGTCGACGACCTGGCGGGCGGACTTCCCTCCTTGCTCCTCTTCCTTCCTTCCTCCCTCGGCGTCGTGGTTTCAAGGGCGCCGCGTGTTTCGTTTCGCCCGGGCCGGTCAGTCGGTCTCTCTCGCACTCCGGGCTACGCGCCGCTACGCGCTACGCCTTGCGTGCCGTCCTCGCTTTGTTTGGCGCCTGGCGTTCCGGGCCGCGGGGCGCCGCGCGTGTCCGCCGTGGTTTTCTGGTGCGCCGGTATTTCCCGCCTCGGCCGTCGGCAACGCGGGGCGGGGCGGGGCGGGGTGCGTGTCGAGGACCCATTGCGCCCTTCGAAAGCGACTGCCTCCCCGCCTCGCCTCGCCCTGGCGTCGTCGGCGTCCCAGAGCCTCCTAGAGCCACCCCATCGTGCCAGACGGCGGCGCTGTCGTGTCTTGTCGCGGCCAGCCCCCGGCTTTCCCAATTGGTCGTCGTCGTCGAGCCGCGCCGTCGCCACTGTAATGAATGTCGGCCGTAAAGCCGGTGCAGCAGCGCGGCCACGGCGCGCAGTGGGCCAGAAGACCGTCGCAGGCGGCCGAAACTCTAGACGCGTTATGAGCTCCAGCGTCGCTTACTGGGACTCGAACCCTGCGTGTGACCCCGCCGATGGATTCCTCGTTCGGAGAGCAATCCCTTGCTGGGGGTCACACGTTCGATTCGAGTCCCATCTAGCGACTCTGGAGCTCAAAACCCGTCTGGGATTTGGACCGCCTCCACCGGTCTTCTGGCCCACTGTGCGGTGAGGTGCGTCGCGCACTGCTTGTCCTTGGCGCCGCGTCGTCGGCAGTGCGCCCGTCGGCGGCCATCGAGTGGTGTTATAAGCCGGCGATTATTATGCATGCCAAGCAGTGCGGCTGCGGGCCGAGCCAAGGGCCCGCCATGCATGTCATGCCCCGCCCCGCCCCGCCCCGCCCCAGTCTGCCGCCGTGGGTACTGCAGGTAGGCGCCCAGGGCAGGGCCGCGTAATGAAGGCGTTTTGCCGCGGTTTGATGATCTGAACAGGGCTTTGTCGTCGCTCTGTCTCGCTCGCACCCCGCTCGACGCCGGTCGCGAGAGAGACAGGCTGGGTGTTGTGTGTTCGGCCTTGCCGCGTGCAGTGGCCGGAGGCCCGAGCTAGGCGAAACGAGAAGAAGGAGAACAAGTGTCCGAAGCTGAAGCCGAAGCGGGTATCGGGATTGATCCCGATTGGTACTGCAGCGCCGACGGCGGACGGCCATGTTCGGATTCGGAACGCGCTTGTTGTCTTTCTCTCCCTCTCTCTCTCTCTCTCTCTCTCTCTTGCCTCTGCCCCGTTGTCTTTTTCGCGCACGTGTGTACGTACGGGAGACTGCCGCTTGCGTCTTGTCTGTGACGCCACTATAGGCTTTGCGCGCAGGGGGAAAGATAGATGAATCACACACACTGGCGCGGCAAAGCTGAGAGAGAGAGATGCTGGTGTATGACTCGCCGCCTAAATGAATCAACGCGGACGAGGCAGACGCTGCACCTGACGCAGAGAGAGAGAGAGAGAGAGAGAGAGAGAGAGAGAGAGAGAGAGAGAGAGAGAGAGAGAGAGAGAGAGAGAGAGAGAGAGAGAGAGAGAGAGACGCGCTCGTTCACGCACTCGCGCGTGTCGTCTTCGTCATCGTGCCTGTCCGTCCGGTCCGGCTGCAGATAAGCGAGGCACACTCTGTGGCGCTTCGGCGGGTTCGCGGTTCGGTATTCTTTCGCGGCTCGCACCTTGTTGGGGCGCCTCGCTGCTGTCGCCGCGGCGTCGCGGTGGAGGGGGGAGGAGGGGGGGGGGGTCGCGCCACGCCGTCGCGGCGCGCGGCCAACGAACAACGCAGTGTTGTGGCGGGCGGGCTCCCGAGCGGAGGGAGCGGCGCGGTGCGCGTGTGTGTGTGTGTGTGTGTGTGTGCGCGCTGCGTGTGTGCGTGCCAGCGATGTGGTTTTGAATCGGAGTGACCATGGTCGTCATGTTCAGCGGCCCGAAGGAAGGACCGCGCTGGCGGCGGCGTCCGTCGGGCCGCGCGCTCCGCGCCATCCTGGAGGACGTGCTGCGCCGCCGCGAGGTGCCCGACGTGGCCGACCTGCCCAAGGAGCGACTGGCCCCCGTAGTGAGTGAGGTGCAGTGTCGTGTAGCGGCGTGTAGCGGGGATCAGGGAGAGGGCCGTGGATTTCCCCCGGGAACGGGACACGCCTGTCCGACCGTCACTGCCGCCTGTCACCCCGTCTGGACGTGCATGCGCTGGTGCTATGCCCGTCAGTCCGTCGTCTCGCTGAGAAACCTGTCCGTCCGTCTGTGTTTGCCGTGGTCCTGCCTGCTTGTCTGCGCCCGCTGCGCCCCTTGATTAGAGCCCAGGAAGGAGCGATAGCCAAATGAAGCGCGCTAGACGGCTCGGCCTCCCCTCCCTCCCTACCGCTTGCCCGGCGTTTGAACCGCGCGCGTGCACTGGTATTGATTCCGGCGTGTTTTTCCGGGGCGCTACTGCTGGTCCCGCCAGACTGGCCGCCGATGTCACCCGATTCTACGAGCAGCCTGGCGCCACTGGGCTGCGGGCCCCAAGGGCTGGCCGAGGCCCGGCCGCACAGTAGGCCGCCCAGGGCCGCCGCCAAGGCCCTAGACGGGGGCGGGGGCGCGCCTGCATTTATTATTAAAGCGGGGTCAGCAGAAGGCAGTCCCTACAGCCTGCATCGCCGCGCCGCAGTTCGACCGCCCCATAGTGGGCCAGAAGACGGGTAAAGGCGGGCGAAATTCAAAAAAAGCTTTGGAGTCGCTAAATGGGACTTGAGCCAATGACCCTACCAATGGATTGCTCTCCGAACGAGGAATCCATCGGTGGGGTCACGCGTTCAGTTCGAGTCCCATTTAGCGACTCTCGAGCTCAAAACGCGTCTGGAGTTTTGTCCGCCTGCGCCGGTCCTCTGGCCCACTGTGCGCCCGGGCCGCGCGTGCTGTTCGATTCGGCTTTTGGCGCGAACTGTACGGTGGGAATCGGCGCGGCGGACATTGTACAACAAAGGCAATGGCATGCACACGACACGCTCGTCGCTGACGGCGGGGAGGCCGGAGGAGGGTGATCGCATCTAGTGTGCGTCGCGCGCGCATTCGGAGGGACACTCTGTCCCTCTCGCACCCCTGGGGGACGGACCCGGCCGCGCCGAGTCCGTCCTGCTGCGGGCGACCCTTATTCAATCTCTCCCCCCTCGGCAACCCCCTCCCCCTCCCTTTCCTCTTCAACCTGTCTAGAACAGTGGTGCTGCTCCTTTGTGAGGCCCACACAGGTAATGACACTTTTAGTATGGGGGGGAGAGGGAGAGAGAGGGAGAGAGAGAGAGAGAGAGAGAGAGAGAGAGAGAGAGAGAGAGAGAGAGAGAGAGAGAGAGAGAGAGACAGAGACAGAGTGAGGGGAGGGTACAGGAGGCACAAAAGCTCCGGCTTTGCTGCCCTGGTCCACAGCATCTTACCTTTCCCTCTCATTTGCCGGTGGGAGAGGCCTGCACCGCGACACGGCGCGTACAGAGTACCGACCGCGCCAAAAGTGTCGGCCGGCCGCTGCACCGCGGCATTGAAATACGACGACGCGCCTCGCGCGGGTCATCCCGTGACGCACGCGCCCCCGACGCGTGATGTTTGTGGACTACCTGTGGGTGGGAAGAAGACCCAGTGGGAGGGACGGCCGCGCGAATCACCCGGGTCATTGCTGCGGCTTCAAATTGCCGCGGCTTGATGGCCGGATGAACGCTGCTCGAGTCGCATACTACCACTGCACTGCTTTGCAACGGCTTGTCTGTCCGTCCGTCCGTCTGTCCGTCCGTCCGTCTAGCTGATGGCGCCCCGGTCGTTACCTGCCTCAATCAAAAATATCGCGGGCCGCCCCTTTTTTTACTGGCCGTGCCTTGCCATGGCGCCGTCGTCACATCGAGTGCCCTGGCGCGCGAAAATTACTACCCCCCCCCCCCCCTCCGGGTCCTTCAGTGGTGCATGATTACCTTTTCGAAAGTAGTCGACGTTGGCGCTTGATTACATCAACTATTTTTTTTTCTCCTTTTTTTTTTGTTGTTTTGGCCACCGGAGTAGGTAAAAGGACACAGAGTTTTATGCTGGTGTCGTCATGGTTTTAAGGTGGACGCGCGTTTTGCCCGTTGGTTGCGTCCGACGGACCGCCCAGTTTGGCGGGCGAGAGCGACAGGCGCCGTTTCCTCACCGCGAGCCTTACTGGCGGCCACGCCGCCGCCGCGCTGCAGTGTGCCGGCCGGGCTGGGCTTATCGCCGGTGTAATGTGCGCCTTTTGCCCTGGGCTCAGCCTCAGCGTGGGTGGCCCGACATCCCGCATCCCAAACCCACAGAAAGGTCCGGCTTGCCCTCCGTCTTTTGCTGTTTTCCTTTTCTTTTTTAATTTTTTTTTTAAATTTATTTTCCAATTTATTTATTTTTCTAAGTTGAAGCAGATGATGCATTCAACTTAAATTCATTCTCAGTTCTACACTCACTGTCCCCCTCCCTCCCGTCCCCTCTTTTCCATCCCCGGCGAACCTTTCCGGTCCTATTGCGTATTTAATGGACGCCCCCGCTGAAAGTGTG
This sequence comes from Stenchaetothrips biformis, assembly GCA_030522485.1. Lineage (NCBI taxonomy): Eukaryota > Metazoa > Arthropoda > Insecta > Thysanoptera > Thripidae > Stenchaetothrips > Stenchaetothrips biformis. The sequence continues at coordinate 1,978,388 of CM060100.1, forward strand.
GGCGCGGCGCGGCGCGGCGCGCTGGTGCGCTGCACGCCGGACCCTCTTTGTTCCGGCGGCCGCATCGGTCTTGGCGTTGGTCTTGACTTGCCCACTGTGCCGTCGCCGCCAAACGGCCCAAAGCGCGACGATTTCTCGTCCAGTTGGACCGACTTCCTGGCGCGGCGCGGTCAAAGGCGGCGGCGGCGGGCGTCGCGACGGAACGTGAACTACTGAACCGCGCGCCCGGCGGCGGCAGACTGGTTCGTTTCTCGTCGCTCCGTCTCTCTCGCACCCGCAGGGGACACCCCCATGAGTGCGAGAGAGACAGAGCGACGAGAACGACCCGCGGCGCGACCCGCGACGCCTTTAGCCGCGACGCCTGGATGGGCCTTGCTTCTTGCTCCCCTTTGATTCGACCCCGTCGAAAGTGAAAGGTGAATATTGGCGTAGCGCCGGGCCGGCCAGGCACTCCACTTGATTGACTAGGCGAACGTGGAGTGGAACGCAAGCAAGCGGTCTCACTAGCTACCCCCTCCCCCGAAACGTAAAATTTATTTAAAAAAAAAAAAAAAAAAAAAAGTGTCAGTGTTTGAACCTGGAATGTTTGATTTGTTTGTGCAGGCGGTGAAGCTGGAGAGCGCGCACGCGGGCCGCACCCGGTACCTGGTGGTGGTGTCCCGCGAGGGCCGGACGCACCACGAGGAGTCCTGTCTGCTGGGCATCGACTGCAGCGGCAACCAGGCCTCCGACAAGGCCTCCACCGTGGGGCTGGTGCTGCGCGTCCTCGCAGACACGGCCATCACCCTGGACGGCGACGGGTCAGTTTAAAAAAAAAAAATAAAAAAAAAATTAGAAACTGTTTTTAGAGGTTGTTGTTTGTTGAAAAATTTCCACTTTCTTCTACTATTTGACTGTAACCTGGAGCCTCTGTTTTGCAGCGGGTTCAGCGTCAGTGTATGCGGCCGGCAGCACATTTTCAAGCCTGTCTCTGTGCAGGCCATGTGGTGAGTAAGAGAGCTTAGGAAGTGGACCAAGGTGTCGTCAAGAACTGAATCATAATAAAATAATGTTGTCTTTTGTTACAGGTCTGCTTTACAAACGCTTCATAAAGTGAGCTCCAAGGCTAGGGAGCACAATTTCTTCCTGGGTGGCGTAACACATGATTGGGTGGAGTATTATGAAAACCGCATTGAGAGTGATCGCTCATGTCTCAATGAATGGCATGCTATGGACAACATCGAGTCTCGGAGACCACCAAGTCCGGACTCAGTTCGCAGCAAGTAAGTTTTGATTTCTGTCCTTCAAAAAGTAAATTATTAATGTTCTATTTCGCATTTTATTTAATTTGTTACTTCTTTTGAATGATTTTTAGGCCTAGGGAGCGCGAAGAAACAGAAATGGTAATTCGTTGTACTCTCAAGGAAATCATGATGTCTGTTGACCTGGATGAAGTCACATCAAAGTATATACGGGGCCGCTTGGAAGATCAGCTTGACATGGATCTCACAGAATACAAGTCCTTCATCGACCATGAGATGCTGACAATTTTGGGCCAAATGGATGCAGCCACAGAAATCTTTGATCATGTTTACTTAGGCTCTGAATGGAATGCATCTAACCTAGAGGAACTTCAAAAGAATGGGTATGGCATTTTCTAATTGAAATTTTTATTTTATTATTTTATGTACATCTGTATTTTATTGATTGTTTTCTTTTTCCCTCCAGCGTAAATCACATTTTAAATGTCACTAGGGAAATTGATAACTTTTTTCCTGGGATGTTCAACTATTTGAATGTCAGAGTTTTAGATGATGAGAAGACTGACTTGTTAAAACATTGGGATAATACATACAAATACATCACCAGGGCCAGGTTAGTCATATTACCTAAATTTCTGTAAAAGTGCAAAGCAACCTTTCTCATAAACCTTTTTTTAATTTTTATTAATTTTGTATTGTAGGAAAGAAGGCTCTAAAGTTCTAGTCCACTGTAAGATGGGTGTAAGCCGGTCAGCATCTGTTGTTATTGCTTATGCTATGAAAGCATACAACTGGGATTTCAAGAAAGCTTTTGAGTTTGTTCGACAAAAGCGGACATGTATAAAACCGAATACTAGTTTTATCTCACAATTAGAAACCTATCAGGTGTGTACAGTTGATTTTAGGCTGTATCTGTATGATCCAGCTTTATGTTTTCAAAGTAAAACCATGTATGTTTGCTTTTTCAGGGAATATTAGATGCAATGAAGAATAAGGAGAAGCTGCAAAGATCAAAGTCAGAGACCAACCTTAAGTCTCCTGGCCTTGTTGCAAAGGCAGAGGCTACTTCTTCTGGGCCAACAAATCAGCTCCGAAGGACTGGACCTTCTACTGCAAGTGCCATGAGCACAAGTGAGCCCGATGCCAACATTAGTGACGCAACTCCTAGACAATCCGAGCCTATCGCTGTACCTGGGATGGTGGCTGCGGAGCCTTCAGGAAAGGAATTGGCCAGCTGTGGGGGTAGGCCAAAGTCTTGGTCCCCTGACAACACACTAGTCTCAACTCTCTTTAGTCCACGGCCTCCTGCAGGTAAATGTTTCTAATTTAATCAGCAGTTTTTGGGTTGTTTCTAGCTCTTGTTCAAAACGATCTAACCAATGTGGTGTATTCATCCCAGGTCCTACTTCGGTCTCTCTAGAACACCTCAACTCGGATGGGAATACAACTAATTCACCAGAGCGAGACAGCACTTGTGATCAATCCAGTACAACATCAAGCATATCAACTGCTCGAGGGCATCAAAGTTTAGGAGAACAACCAGTTACTCGCAATTATAACAGAAATGAGCGTATGCCTTGTAGCAATGGACTTATGTACAGTGTATCTCAAAACAAAGTGGTACATCTTCCGGGCTCAAGTCCTGCCTCAGCAACATCTAGTCCCGCTCTTATTGTGAAACAAAGAGTGACCCAACTGGAGTCAGCTGCAAGGACAGGGCTAGTTCTTAACCTTACTTCTATGCTTGACTCTGGTGGTGTGGAAGCGACTTCACAGACACTCGCAGAAGCATTGGAACCTAAATCTGAAGAATTAGTGAAAACTCATGAAGTTTCCTCAGAGATGACAAATTTGGAGAGTGAGCCAGAGAAGATCTCAAACTTAAAAAAGCCTGAAGATCCATTTTCCAACCAGCTTGATCTTGTGTTTGAAAAAGAGGAGCAGAAGCGGAAGGTTTCCATGACACCCAACAGTGCAGAAGGCCACTCAGACATTATAGCGCAAAGAGATTGCCCCTCGAGGCAAAGTTCATGGAGCTCTTATGACAGTGCGGTAGTGCTCAGGGAGGCCCCGTCAAGACAGAGCTCTTGGGGCTCTGGCGATGCACAGTGGGGCACACTCCCCTCCCGAAACAGTTCTTGGGGCTCTTATGACATTCGGCCATCTGCTCCCCAACAAGACAAAGAAGACGGATGGCATCCAGGATCAACTAGACGGACTCGACACAAAATTGAGGAAGGAAAGGAAGACAACGAAACGCCAACTTCTACTTCTTTGTCCTCAACGTCTGCCTCTCTTCGACTGCACACACCCCGACCCTACCTTGCACCATCAGCCACCTCCAAAAGTGCCACCTCGAAGTCCCCTTCAGAAACGAAAATAGTTCATTATGCTAGCTCTCCTACATTATCCTCCCACAGTACAGGTGAGAATGATGTATTATTGGGCCTTCTTGGTTCACCACCAACTGACAAGATAGCAGTGTCACAACCTAACATGACTCTTTACCACCCTAGTAGAACTTCGTCTGATGTGGAATCTGGCCTGTCTGTTAGTGCTCCTGCTGCAACTTCACTTTCTTTAGTTCCTGGAATGAGGTTTAATGCATCAATGAACGAAACTGTTTCGGAACTTCCTGGTAAAGTTAAGAATCTCACAAAGGAATTTGAAGTCAAGTCAGGCGCAGTATCTGCTCCAGTAACTAAAGACAGCCAAACTGTTGGAGCATCTACGGAGAGAGTCCGCAGTTTACCTTCATCGCCTGTTAGTGTACATCCTGATCGTGAACCTCAGCCTGCTACAGGCAGCCCTCTCCCCAGTCCTGCTTCATCAGCAGAGGACCTTTCTGTTAAAGTACTAGTAGGGAAGTACGAAATTGCGAAAGCAGTAGAAACTGCTCCATCAAAAAGAACTAGAATTGTCTCTGAGAATGAAGTTCCACGGAAAGCATCACAACCTCCCATCCCACCTCGAAAGTCCAGTTTCGATGTGCAAAACAACACTTCGTCATTACGACATAATTCTGTGTTAGTAAATCACCTAAATTTAAGAAATGGTGTGAAAGCTGGAGGTGGGCTCCGTGTTGGTTGTCCTCCTCCCAACAAAGCCATATCTAGTATTCCTAGCCCAAGTGTAGTTGTTGCAAGTGTGATGGCTGTGGCAAACAACAAAAAGCAGCAGCAAGGCAAGACCCATCCCCTGGCTAGGTTAACTTCAATGAGCAAGGTTCCTCGACACACGAATCCTGTGTACAATACAATGTGATTTGATTTTCTTATTGTTATGCTATCATGTTACTTACAGGTTTCAGTTTCTGTTGTGTTCTGACTCATTGAAGATCATTGAACCATAGACCTCTTACTGAATTTGTGACTTCTTTAAAATAATGCACTTTGCAAAGTGCAACTTACTTTGAGCCAGATTTTTTATTCTTGTATTGACTTATGGCTAAACAGTAAACATTTTGGCTTCCATTTGTGCCAAGTGTGCTGCTGGCAAAGTGGAATGGACAGTGTTTATTTTGAGGTGTTGTGATGATATGCTTGTGTTTAAGTGCAGTTCCTATTGTCAAGAACTTGTATGGAGCAGAGTAGTGCTATGCAGGAACAGTGTAGACAGCATTTCTGTTTCTTCATATTTAATGTTTACCAAGATACTGATCTCTTTTCTAAATCGCCTGTGCCATTTCAAGTTAACTGTCATTCAGTAGCATTACTCTGCACCCAACTCCAGTTCCCCTTTGTTTGGATTTTTTCAAAGCCAGTTATTCCTCTGAAGTGCAAGATGTAACAGTGTGTCACCCTTTTGACTTCACATTTTGTGCATATTTTGAGCGCTAAACTAGTTCTGTGCATTTTTTTGGTTTTTTTTCCTTTAAATTATTGCGCTGACTAGGAAAATTTGCTACAAGGGGAACAGAGTTTCAAGAGGGGAGGACCCTGCAAACATTGTGATATCTTTTGTTTCTGTGTTATTGTGTACTCTAGTTATTTATATATGCATTGTGATTTGAATATACTCGGGTTGAGTGACCCGTCGGCATCACAGTCACCAAATAAAATATTTTTTTATAACTCATATTAAAGGTTGTTAGCTAACCGAATGAATATGATAATTTTTGTGCTTTTAGTAAAACTTCAACTTGTTGTTTTGCACAAAAAGGCTTCCCAGCAGAAATATGTTTCCAGCTTAATTTTACTACTGTCAGTTTTGAGTTTAAAAATTTGCATAAACTGGTGAAGAACCCAGATTTATGTTTGTAAATTTTACCTCTATCATCTAGTTTAAATATGAGTAGAATGGTAGAATGTTGCCTGTAAATATATTTCTGCTGACTCATTATGTTGTAAGTAAGGCATCATTGTGTTTGTCCAATTTTTTTTTTCGTGCATTTCTCCTCTTAGTGATGGAATATTTTGCTTTCAAACATTTTAGCTACATAAAGTACAAAGATTAATTTCATTCTTACTTCAAATTGTTTGATCAATTTACCCTTTTAAGGCAGATATGGAGGACCACACAATGGTGCTCTCAGCCATTTGTAAACTCACGATAGGATTTCATTAATGTAATGACAAGTGAGAATTGTGAGTCTGATTGTATCTCTCTTTGTCATTGACCCAGTGTTAATTTCTGACTATTGATTTGTTCATTCTAATTGTACCCCATTCCTCATTGCTTGAAACTCAGAACAGGGGTGGTGTTTGACTGAAATTGTAGTTGTTAGATGCAGGAACAGAGAACTTAAGTTCTGCTTTATTATTTGCTCATCTTATCCTTTGTCCCATGACTTTTGACAATAATTCTTCATCTAGCTTTTTACATTTGTTTTATTTAAATATTTTCTGACTTAAAATTATAGACTGAATCAACCATGTAGTGTTCTGATATCAATTGAGACAAGATATCAAATACATGTCTTCTGAGTACTTGCTTTCCTTATTATTTTGTGACAAAATGCAATCAGTGGTTCTTGCACTTTTAAACCAAAAGGGACATTCAAAAAATCAAATGAAAAAGTATATCTGTAAACTTTAGTTGTTGTTCATGGGGTTACCTTCTTTTCATACCTCAACTAAAGTTATGAATTTTTATTTTTTTCACCTTTGATAATGTCCTGTTCTATTTACTGCCACAGACCTTATGATGCTTATGTTAATAAAAAGTCATTTTCTTTGGAGGATCAGATCTTTGCTATCGTTTTTAGAATTTTTAAACTGATCAAATTAGAATACCTTACAAGAAATGTTAAATTTAATTACAGCTTAAAGTTAATGTTGAGTCTTCTCACAGTGACTTGTTTGGTGACCTGAAAGGGCACTTATCCACATCTGGGAGTTAAAGGACAAGGGTTAAATCCTCAACCAACATCTTTGCTTGTGTGAATGTTCTTATGATATTGGATGATGTGCTACATGCTTCTTTTAGCTAAATTTGTTTCTGAAATTCTAGTCCAGCTGTGCGTTTCTTGTCTCAGGTACCCTCAATAATTTACTACTTGCATATCGTAAGTTACTGTTCATTTAGCCTCTTGTCTTAAAACATGTATGAACCAGTGTTGTCTGGGTTCCAAATTATTTTTTCAAATTTCTGAGATCTTTCCTTCATCTGCGTAAAGACAAAGTTTTTGGGCCTTAATGTAGCCTTGTGACACAATGTATAACATAGGGTATTTTATTTTGCCCGGTGGGCAGTTTTATAGCTGGGTAGTTTCATTCCGTTTCGGTGGAAACAAAGTAATCCTAACAATTTGTCATAAGGAACCCTCAATTCCCTTTCAAAACAACTTTGCCAGTTTTCTGTCTTGAAACCACTTCTCTTCTTTGTTTTATTTACCCCCCCGTCATAGCCAGCCTTATTTAGATTGAAACTCTGTACTGTGTCCATAGTTTGTAATTAATCCTATGCTGCTTCTGTGTTTCTTGGTGTGCCGAGTAAATTTAAGATCTGTTGTTCATAAAGTATTTTGTACCATATAGATTGTATGAAATATTGTAGCGTATGTTGTTTATTTGCTTCATGTGTGTTGTTTTTATTACTGTTTAGTCTCCGTGATCAAATAAAATTTAATACATCCAATGAAAGCCCCTTGTGTTTTTTTTAGTGACATTTCTTTACATACTTAACATATGGTACAATTTCACTGGCTGGGTGTGTTTCTTCTGTTCGTCAGGAACTTTTATTTCCTTTAACAAAATTTGAAAAGAGAAATGAAACACAAAAAATCGAGTAGATTAAAAATGAATTCCTCAAATGAGAACATTTACTTAGTACACTTCAAGCTCCATAATTTTGCTGTCGGAACAGACTGCCACTCTAGGACATTTGTATTTGTTATGAGGCAGTAGATTTTTGCCATTGTTGAGGGAAGGATTTGGCCGAATCTGGGCGCCAGTCGGTCCAAGAGCTATACTGAACACACCATGGGCCAGTCCAGAGATTGTTCCTACAGTCTAAAAAAACAAGGACAAAGCTGTGAGAGTACATTTGAATGAAACATAGCTCACTGTCTTGGTATCAATCTTACTCACCACCTTTTGTCCTATGTGAACTAATCTGAACAAATTGGCATTGGATCCACCACAGCAGAGCATATTTTCGGACAAATACCGTCCAGCGTACAGCTGTGGCACGAAATCAACAAAGCGATGGCAGCAGGTTAGGTGAATAAATGATTGGAGGCAGCCTCCTCAACTCGACACTCACGTAAGACTTGATCCTGTCGGGTCGCAACGTTTCTAGCAGCGTGGCCGAGGCGGAGTCCCAGACCTGCAACTGGTCGTTGTTCCTCCACGAACAGGACATGAGCTGTGGCGGAAACGGTCACGGTGGGACGGTGGCGTACCCGGCAGGCGGTGCTGGTGACTCCCTAACCTAACCTAACCTAACAGGACATGAGCTGTGGCGGAAACGGTCACGGTGGGACGGTGGCCTACCCGGCAGGCGGTGCTGGTGACTCCCTAACCTAACCTAACCTAACCTAACCTAACCTAACCTAACCTCGCTGCCGCTGGCAGAGAAGTCCAGGGCCTCGGTGCCGCCGACGTGCGCGTCACCGCAGTGGCGCGTGGCCTGCGCCAGGCGGACGTCCCAGAACTGGATGAGGTTGTCCCACCCGCCCGTGGCCACGCAGCTGGGGTCCAGGGGGTGGAAGGCGCCGGAGAAAGTGCGGCTCTTGTGGCCGTCCACCACGTCACTGAAGCCGCTGCAACAGCGCCACTGTGAAACACGCACAAGGAGGGGGAAGCCCGGCGCGACCCTGCCAGGCTGCCGCCTACCTGTGCACCATCTTGGTGACGAGCTGGAAGGTCTCGGCGTCGTACAGGTGCACGCCGCCGTCGTCGCCCAGCGTCACGAAGCAGCTGCTGTCGGGCGCCACGGCCATGCCCAGGCACTGCCGCTCCTCGCTGACGACCGACTTGACCACGCCGTGCATCACGTCCCAGAGGCGCACCTTGCCGTCAGCGTCTAGCACAGCCACGGCGGCGTCACATCCTCGACGCGGTGCTCGGCACCAGCCACAGCCACTCACTGGCACTCACAGCTGGCCAGCAGCGTGGGCTCGGCGGGCTGCATGGGCCAGGGCCTGAGGCACGTGACGGCCACCGTCTTGCCGGCCCACTGGGCCTTGTCGGCGTGCTTGCGGCTGCGGCCCTGCTCGGCCAGCTGCAGCGCCAGGCAGCACAGCTCGTCCGACTTGCCCGTCCTGAACACGCGGATGCCGCCCGCCGTGTCGCCAACCGTCAGCAGCTTCTTGTCCGCGGTGTAGGCCACGTTCAGCGCACCCTTGGCGCCCCTGCACAGTGGGAGTGAGCCAGAAGACCGGCGGTGGCGGTCAAAATCCCGGACGGCGCTGTTGAGCTCCAGAGTCGCTAAATGGGAGCCTACATGACGTTGATGAGGTAGACGTCGCCGTCCGGCTGCGGCTGCGCGGCGTGCAGCACCGGCGGCAGGGTGAGCAGGCTGGCGTTGCCCAGCCCCACGGCCGAGGAGCGCGCCGACAGGGACATGGACAAGAAGCGGTACCTGCTGGGCCGTGCGCTCAGCAGCACCTGCACAGGTCGTTAACCATAGGGCCGTGCACACTGTGCCCAGACCGTCGCGCAGGCCGGAGGCTGCTGCCACCGGCTCACTGTCTTCCTCTCCCTCCCCTTGGCAACGCGGAGATGGCGATGAGATGACGAGGCCCTTGTTGCAATCTGGCTCCACGCGTGCTGCAGAGACCGAACCCCAGAGTGGTTCTCGTTGCCGTCTCTCTCACACCTCGCCGAGTGCGAGAGGGACGGCGACGAAAGCGACTCTGGGAATCAGGGTCGTCTTATCTCCTCGGCGCGGCCGCCTGCAACCGGCTGCACGCCCGCCCGTCGACCGCGGGGCCAGCGCGGGCTGCCTACCCGCACCTTCGCAGGCGTCAACATGACCTACGTTGGTGACGGACGGCCTGTTGACCGCCGTGCCGGCCAGGGTGACGCGGGACGGCGCGCGCGACGCCGACATGATGGGTGACACGGCTCTGCGGCTGGGACCTGGGCCTAGTCTAGTCTCGACCGGCGCCACTGATGGCCGACCAGAGAATGCATTGTTGACGCCTGGTTTCGACGACTGAGCCGCCGACTTCCAGATCTCACCAGGTTGACCAGGTCCCACTGTGATACTTTTAGCTCGCAGTTTGGTGTTCGACGGGGCGAGGGGGAAATAACTGGCCACAAGCATGCACACCAAAATTTAAATTTAAAAAAATTTCAAAATTTTTGAAAAGTTTTATTGAAAATTTGAATTTTTTTTTAAGATTAATCGTAAAAAATCACGAAATTGTCTTTCCTGGACCGACCTAACATTGATTATTTTTCACTGCCCTCCCCAGTGTGCTTCAAAGGCACAGCAATGCGCAGTCATCATTATCTGCCGTGGTGGCTGAACGTGTCGATTCGTCGATTTCCTGGTACGAGGATCGGCGGTTCAAATCTTTTTACTTCACAACTTTTTTCTCTGACCGCTGTTCATTGTCACGTGAAGAGCCCGCTTCAATCGACATCTGACATGAGCCGTGGTGGCTGAGGGCGGAAAGGCGTCCAACCCCGACCATAAGGTCCGGGGATCGAATCCCAAAATCTCTTTCATTTTTCGACTGGCTTCCTCCCACTGCGACTCAAACCCGTCCTCCAACACTCGGCAGACGTGCAAGTCAGGGTGGTGTAGTGGTCTAGGCTCAATCCAGGCCATTACACCCGGGTGTCTAAAAAGCAGTCCGCTTCGGCGGATTGGCCTCGGCACTGGTTCGATCCCCGATCGAGCCAGCCACTCGAAATTGGTCGCGAGTGGGTCCATTCCGATTCGTCGGATGGAGTTGATAAGTCCTTTGAAGCTGGCCCACTGACTGCATGTTCGGGTCTGGGAGCGCCGGACAGCGGGTGTACCATTTGGGTACCGACCAGCCTGCGCAAACAAAAGCTCCCAAAACTACTCTCTCTTTCTTTCTTTCTCTGTCTCTCTATCGTCTCTGCCTTACTCTACTCTGCCCATGTTGGGCCGTGTCGGCGGCTCGGGTCCTACTGGGTCCCCCGGCGTACGATATCGAAGTCGCTGGATCGGATTAACCCCAGTTACCTGATAGCACCGGTTCCCATCCCGAACACCGAAGTAAAGCAGGAGGCCTCCCCATTAAGACTGGGGAGGGGGTGTAGAGTTCCATTTTTAAAATTTAATTTTAGTTAAACACGATCGCCAGCGCCCGGGAACACCATTGCCCATCTCCCAACACCAAAAATTTCAAAAAATTCATAAAATTTCAAGAAATTTTCTAAAACGTACACAAATATTTTGAGTTGTTTCCCCCTTGTGACGGGGTGAGGGGAAGAGAGTAAATTCAAAACCGCAGGCAACGTGTGACGCATCTTATTCTTCATTTTTGTTCCGTTTTCTTTTAACTCAACAAGTTTCTGTAACAATTATGTATTAATGACGCAAAGTCAAAGGTACACTGACATTCAACAACATTACAGACTAGCCAGTCAACTTTGCCAAAATAACAGTCAGGCAAGGGGCATAGAACCATCCTTACAATAGTTCAACAGTATGATTAACCTAAAGATCTGTCATAAGAAAAGATATTTTTATAATTAATAAAATTACACAAATGCCAGTTAATTTCACTAAATAGAGCAATGAGAGTGCATAGAGGGAAGATAAGCTTAGTTTCAATACAAAATGCGGAAGCAAGCTCCCGGTCCAAACCAAAATTGAAAGGGAGAAGGTGGGTGTTCTCCATACATCTGTGAAGTGTTGTGATAAAAGTGGGCAAATTCCCAAGATGCATGTTGGGATAAGGACTGACCACTTTAGCCCACATACCAGGTAAATTCTTGGCCTCACTGCCAAGAACTTGTCTGGTAGACAATCTCTCCTACATGCAACAACACAGGGAATTCTTAACCACTCACACAGCAGCCTTGCATATTAAATGTAACAAGTGAGAGATACATTTAACAGCACATTTTCAGAACAATCTTTTACCACATAAAATTATTTTAACAATGATGATGAATATTGCTTTTAGAGTGGTAATACTTCACCTTCCTATTTGACCTTAAAATGGGATATTTCTCAACACAGGTCACTCACTGACCATTCAACATCACATACAAAACCAAGTCTACAACAAACACCATCATCATGAGCTGACATGAATATCATTGTCACATAATTATAAAGCCAAATCATTGTGCAGCTTAAATATACAATATAAAAATATAACATAGCAGGAAGTAATGGCATGTTATTCGCACTCTCTTGCACAGGTCCTTGAGGGGGAAAATGACTTAAGTGAGGTTCATTTTTAAATGCAGCAGGAAATTTCAGAACTTAAAAATGTGCTGTTATTGCTAATCTGCTGTATTCAACAATATGAGCTTCATCCTTAGCAATAAAGAGGAAATTTCAGAAAAATTTATCAAGTAATGAAATTTCAATGTGGTAGTACATTAATCTTATTTAACAACTGATGATGGTGTTGGTGCAGCAAGTTCATGAGATATTTTAAAGTGCAGAATCAAATCTGAACAGTAATAAAAGACACAAGAAAGGAGAAAAAAAGATCAAAAAGCAAATAATTTCTGATATAATGATACAATAATGAAACCTCTGCAGAAAAATATTCAACTAGTACAAAAATTAGAAAACATAACAATGTAGCAAAACCTATTACAATATTTAACACAATGGACATGATAACAGTTGGTTAAAAATTCTTTGTAAAGCAAACACAAAAATTAAAGTGCCGCTATAAAAGGATGGACACATAATCTCTCATGACTGGCTTCTTCTCCAAAAAGAAAACAAAATAGCTCCTCACAAAGAATAAGACAGATTATTCCAATGCTGTTGGTAATGTTTTCTCAAATTAAACATTCACTACATAATGCTCTATACAACTCAGCTTAGTTGTATGAGCACTCATTTCAACTACTCTGTTTTGACTACGGCTAGGGACGAGGTGAAAAAGAAAAGCTCACATTAAAAGGTGGCCATCAGTTTCATCCAATCGTCAACCTCTTACTAATAGGCCCAATCTTAGTAGACGCAATGGGCACATTGAGCTGTAGAAACAAAAATAACTTCAACAGGAAATAGCAAACTTACAGATCAATGAATCAATCATCTTGTTTCCATACAAAACTCTCCTATTAAGTTCACTAATCAGGTACATTTCCACGACATGACCAGCTTTCCCAGGCATATCCTGCTGATGGATCATGAGGATCCTAGATGAGATTATGACTGCAGAACCAAGTTTGCAATATATTATACAACGGCCCTATCAAGAAAAAATTTCATAAATGGAATATGCCAGAAAATGCCAGAGACATCATTGGACATGAAACCCAAAACCTAAGGAATCACACTCAACTCACTATGAGTCCACTATCCGGTCAGGAATCTTGAAGGTGTTTCTTCTAGATGCCTTTTGTTGCATTTAAAATTTTTTTGGTCCACAAATACACCAAGACTCATCTCAATTGGTATTCCACGAACCACTAATGCATGGCAACTATACCACGCTTGATTATCATGCTGTATTGGTTCCCATGATAATGAAATTGTACACCAGCTTCGAAAAGTGTTCTCCATCTGGTTCAAGGAATTGATTTTGTTATGTTGTTGAATAACCGCTTGCCCCACCATGATTCCAGGTCAAATGGCTTGAAATCTAAACAAGAAAAAAGTGGTAAGAATTTATGCTTTTTTGACATCTTATACGTTAATGCTGATGAAATTTTCCCGACCTTGCAAGAGCTCGCTGGGCTCACAGTCGTTGTAGTACACAGGAGAAGGTGGTTGAGGGCCTGTTTCGAGAGATGAAAGAAAAATTATTACTTTTTTCACACTCTTACCAGTACATCTAATTTTATATCAAAATCAATACAAACTTTGTCCGTCTTCTTGTGGTTCTACTTCACACTCCTTGCATACTGTTGTCCAAGCTGTTGAGGGCAGGAAATATATTATAAAACTATTATGTTGAGACTACAAAAATAATGATGCAATACTGATATACTTACAGTCATAAATAAATTTGATTATTTCTTCATGCTGTGGACTTATGACTTCTTGGTGGTATCTGTTGTGGTTTGATTTCTTCCCATTCATATGGAAAACCGGTTTCGGAGTGCTGCAACATGAACCAAGTGTTAAACAAATAGTCACTTGGGACCGATAAGAATAGTTAAAATTATTTGACGTTTGAAATATGGTCGTCATCAAAATGAAGATACAAGTACAGTTGAAGAACAAAGTGCTGTGAGGGCATTGCACATAGCAAGTAATTTAAACGGGTAGGGTTAGGGAAAAGCGAATAGTGTTGCCAGGTTATGGTCACTAGCAAATTGACAAATATACTAAAAGAAAGTGGAAAGACAAAACTCAGACTACACGGTTAAGTTCAAACAATTATTTAACAACAGCAGCAGCACTCAATTTGCAGAAGGAACTTTCACCAACTTACACCCTCAAGCAGGGCAATTATATAAGATTTTGCTCAAATTTTGATTTGGTGATCAATGGCACACTTCCACATGAGCTTCACTTGTCAGAGTAAATCCGATTCATATCAAAAAACACTCACTTTATGACAAAATCCTGGTCTTCTTTGGAATCTGTGGATTTTCTAGCGTCGCGGAGGGTATCCAACCTCTCAAGGTTTTGTGAGATACCTGCAGAACAAAGTCCTTGCTGTGTACAGCTTTTCTTTACAGACTAATTGATCATGCATTTGGAGTTCTAGAGAATTTCGTCGTTTCCTTACCTCTCCGCGTCTTAGCAACGATTTTGCTTGGGCCCTTGGATACAGTATACATCTTCTCCCGGAACCCTCTGTTCGGTTACTGCTTGCACAGCTGAGCATTGTGTGATACTTCGTGACGTCACAAGCAGACGGCAGCCAGCTCTCACTCACCGCCGCCGCGCCAGACCGCCAGACACATGGCTAGTCCAGGGACCAACCGCGCGGTTAGCAGGCACCCCTTCGACGTGCCTTGTCTTTCGATGCTGAATTCAAGGATCAAGAAGTCGAGTTTTCCAAAGCTTATTTGATTAGGAAAGAAATGAAGGCAAAGTGGCAAGATTGGGCGGGGAGAGGAAGAGGAAGAGGAGAGCGTCCGTCGGCACCGCCTTATCATACAGGAAGCGTCGACCCCGCACACTCCGTTCTAAAACACAAGGGAAGGCCCCGCCACGACAACAGCACTGCTGGTGTAGTGGTATCATGCAAGATTCCCATTCTTGCGACCCGGGTTCGATTCCCGGGCAGTGCACCACTTTTGCCTCGTCCTCGAAGATTTTCTCATTGCACAATGATGCTCTTGGTAAATCTACATCACACCAACAGAAAAACAACGAAAATAAATACTAGAAAACCGTTTTTTTTTTTTTTTTTCGGGAACATTTGATATGCTGCTTGTTGACTATGCAAAGTCAATGGAAAGGGTGAAACTTGCAGTCGTGTTGTCCTTCTTCTGCCGGCAGGGCGAGGACTTTCCTCCACTCATCGAAGTTGACGGGCCATAGACAAACATGAACAAGGTACATAGACTACTGGACCAGGAATAAAGCGTAACCCCCTCCCCCACAAAAAAAAAAAAAACAAAAAAAAAAACACCGTCACATGGTTTATGTAAGCTCCCTTAAGTCGTCCGATGGCCACGAGACCGTGGCCAAACCTGACGACGGCCTGACGCCAGCTGGCTTGCCTTCCCTTCCCGTTCACTGTCCACTTTGATAAGGACGAGACAGAGACAACAGCCGAGCGATTCAGAGCAGCCGTTTGCTGCTCTGTCTCCCTCGCACCCTCACGCGGACCTCAATATTATTTATGAGCGACGGAGACAGAGCGACCGCTCGGCAGTCTGGCGCTGATTCAAGAAGAATGCGAGCGATCTCGTTCTCGTTTTTCCCATAATGAGCTGCAATCTCCACAACGACACGTCCTTTCCGTTTCCTCATGTTTTTTTCCGCAGATAAGGCATCGCATCCCTGCCGGCGCCACTATCCCAACGACACTTTCCCGCGCGTACAGTAGCGAACACACGTGCGAATGGGTGTCAAGAAGAAAAAAAAACCCACAAAAACTCTACTTAGAAAGTCAAAAAGGGTCTTAGGTAAAAAGATTGTAAGAATGTATAATATATTACGCTATGCAGACGAGCAGGGGAGTCCTCATCCAACTCGGCAGGGTCTCAAGACCACTTACTCCACGATATCGAGTGCTAATTATCTGCAGTTTTTTTTTCTTTTGTTTTTTTTTCCCCTCGGTTGGCTGCAGTGGAGCCACGCGCGCTACGCTAATCGGCTTATAAAAACGGCGATCCAAGGGACCAGTTCACAACAGAGCAGAGCTGACTTGGCTAGGCGCGCTGTACTTTGAACTTGACTCGCGGGACGGCACCTGTCTGTGTTGGCACGCCCGGCAGCCCTCACCTTGCACGGCTTGGCTAGGCTAGGCTTGGCTTGCCGCGCGCGCCCAAATCGCGCAAGTCGCTCGGTCTTTGTCGCACTCATGGCGCGTCCCGCGGAGATGCGAGAGAGCGAACAACTAAATCGCGCAGAGGACCACGTGCAGGTCCACTGCCAAACCCTGCGATAAGTCGTGTGATGAAATTCCACAGCAAAAGTGTTGGGTTTTGTCCAACAGGTGGAACAGAGTACTCCAGCCCGCCTTTCTATGACAAGAGAGACAGAGGCGTGGCTTAGGTGTAGGGCTGTTGTCTCTCCGTCCTCCGCGTAAAGTTCCTCCTTTTTTTTTTGTTTCCATGGCCGCTTTATTCTACACCACATCGACGGGCGCCGACTGCGTCCGAAGAGTCCCTCCATCGCTCTGTCTCTCTCGCACCCCGTGATTGCGAGAGAGACGCACGGCGGGACGCACAGCATCGACTGTCTCCGCGCGATGTCAGTTGGTGGTGCCGTCTCTGTCGCACCCACGGGGCGGCCCGCAGCGGTGCGAGAGAGACAGAGCGACGGAGGGACTCCTGGCTTCGCTAAAATTATCTCTGTGGCCGCGCCAGCCGGGCTAGCCACCGCACCCTGAGGGTCTGAGGCAACGCTACTAGGTTCTACTCCCCGAGGGCGCGACCACGCGATGCGACGCTCTGTCCCTCTCGCACCGCTACGGGAGGCCCGTGAGAGCGACAGAGACAGAGCGACGAGACGCGTGGTTGATTTTAGGCGTTTCGTCGGGCACGTATTGGTGAATGCTGGAGGAAAAAAAATTAGGGATGCGCGGGGATTTGAACGCCGGTGGGAAGGGTGGTAATCAGCGCCCAAACGCTCGCGGCTACTGACCAAGCGTTCAATAAATCGATATGATTCTGCCTGGGTTCTTTCCCGAGGACAACTCGACCGGCTGTACTACTCCGGGGCAGTGCACGCGGCGATTTAAATTCTACACGGCGCGGTTGAAACGTCGCGTGGCTCCCGCCGTCCATCCTTGGCCCCTGGCGCGCCCTGGCGTTGCCCCCTCTCTCTCGCACGCATGGGGCGGCCCGGGCGGCCCGCGTAGGCGCGAGGGAGACAGAGCCACGAATAAACGACCCTCGGAGTCAGTCTGTTGGCGCCGACGACGGACGGCGTGTCAAACCCTTCGCCTTCCTCGCACACTCGCGCACCTGGACGAGCGGGACGCCACTATTTTAGGCCTCGTGTGTCTCGAATGCCGGAAAAGGGACGGATGGGCCGTTTCCGATCGATATCTCGAAGGACGGCCTTCCGTCTCCCCCCCCCCCCCCGCCGCACCATCCCCACATGTGCTCTGACGACGGCGCCGCGATGAACAATACAATGCTGACTGACTGACTGAATGACTGACTGACTCACTCACTGACTCGTTCGGAGAGCAATCCCTTGGTGGGGTCACACGTTCGGTTCGAGTCCTGTTTGGCGACTCTGTCTAGAGGTTTGGCCGCCTACGCCGGTCTTCTGGCCCACTGTGCGCGCGGCACGGCGCGGGTTGGCAACCCATCGGGCGAGGGCGCGCGGAGGGTGGTATGTCGCACGGCCGCACGGGGTACCCGTCACCACCAACAGGCTGAATAACGACGGGTCGGGACGGGAGCTCAGAACGCGTCCGGGATTTTGTCCGCCTCCACCAGCCGCCTGGCGGGTGGGCCTTCCCGCAGGGCCGGCCTGTCTGCGGGAGTGCCTGCCGCGCGGGGTCCCTGCAGGACTCCACATCCTTGCTCCTTCCAAGGACTGTGGGAGGACCGGGGCAATGTCAGCATGTCTACTCGGCAGTATTCGTGGCTTGCTTTCGGGAAGTTGACCGACCAGCAAGCAGGCAGACGTTGGCGAACTCTTCCGACACTGATGAATGTTGGGGATTTCCGCCTTCTTATGTGGCAACACTGGTGCTGCGGAATAAATTGAAAGCACATGGTCCGTGTTTATCCGGCCCCAGGGACGCGTTAAGTACTTGGCTGAGCCTGGTGGTGTGGCGGCCGCGGCGGCGAGCGAGACAAGGCGTGGGGGACGCGGCGCGGACGGCGACGCCGCGGCTGCGGTGGTTCGGCCGCGAGCCGCTAGGTGGCGCTGCGTGGCTGGTACCGAGTCGCCCCGGACGAGCCTTCGGCCCCTCGTAGCCACCGGCCTCGCGGCCAGCCAGCCCGCCAGCTGTCCGGCCTCTGCGAAATGTCATTGCAGCATTATGGAATGGAGAAACGAGAGCGGCGAGGTTGCGCCGAGGAGATACAAGGGGCAGTCCAAAACGAAAATAAATTCCGCGCTCAGCCCTGCAAGCGAAGCTCGCGAAGCTTAGCGAGGCCGAGAGGTCACGGTGATTCACCCGGCAGTCTTAAGAAAGGCTGGCGGTGCCTGACCGGTGCACTATGAGGGCTCTGTCCCTCGCAGTCTAGGGCGCTCCCCAGGGGTGCGAGAGAGACAGGGCGAGGCACCTTCGCCGTGCACTGACCGCTGGAGTCGACGCGAGCGCCAACGCCACCGGACAAGGTCCGCCGCTTGCTGTATTTTCGTGACAGTGACGGCGTTGCTGGCGGGGGCGGCCAGCAGGCTGTCTCTCTCGCACGCATGCGGGGCCGCGGGCCGCCCCGTGAGTGCGAGAGGGACAGGCGCGCCGGAGCAGCCCAATGATCCGAAAAGCACGCCGCCCTCGTTGAGACAAAGCGGCACGGCCGCAATCAAGACGTTCACGTGCTGCTTCCGGCTGGGCGGTCGCTCCGTCTCTCTCGCACTCACGGGGCGTCCCGTCAAAGGGCGAGAGAGACAGAGCGACTGTGCGGAATCTGTCAGCTTGTCGGCCTGGCCGGGGGCGTGGCGGATCGGGGAACGGGTTCGGATTTGTATACCGGGGCTTCGAATGTCACGTGACCTCGTGCACCTCGTGCGCGTCGTCTGCGCGGTGGGGCGGCGTGGCGTCGGCTGGCGAGGTGCCCTCTGGTGGTCGGAAACGTCTCGTTGTTGTGCTTTCGGACGGATGACTCACATCCAGGCCATGCCCGCAAACAGCGAGTCGAAAAGAGCAAAACATATGGCGGGACTCGAACACCGGATCTCCGAGTTTGAAATCGGCGCATTTACGCTCTCGACCACGGCTCGACTCTCTGCGATTTCCTTTTCCCTCCACCGCGCAAAAGAAAGCAGCGCGGCACCTCGGCGAGGCGGTCTGCGAGGGCGTCGGTCCGGGAAGTCCGGGACGTAAAGGGCTGTCCGACTTGTGAATGCTTTTACGAGGGCATTAGTACGGCTGGACATTCTAGCGCAGTGGCTGCCGGCGGCTGCGTGGGAGCTGGCCGCCTGCGCCGCCCTGGCAGGGCTGGCGGCGCTGGCTGGGCTTACAGTGGGCTGCGCCGTGCTGCAGCTGGAGCGGGGAAGGGAAGGGGGGTGGGGCGGTGCGAACCACGTCCGTTGGAGTTCACCATAGACCCGATAAGACCGTCGTCCTCGTCGTCCCGCCGCCCCCTGCGGACCGATTCTGAACCGAGAGAGAGAGAGAGAGAGAGAGAGAGAGAGAGAGAGAGAGAGAGAGAGAGAGAGAGAGAGAGAGAGAGAGAGAGAGAGAGAGAGAGAGAGAGAGAGAGAGAGAGAGAGAGAGAGAGAGAGAGAGAGAGAGAGAGAGAGAGAGAGAGAGCGCCCACTCCTCAGTCGGCCCGTTGCCTCCGCCTCGCCATTGGAATGGCGCGTGGGGGCTGGGGGCGCCCCTTGCATTGATCACATGCAAAACCAATGGCAAAATAAACGAGCAATTTTTCTCGTTGTTATTTCTTTTGATTCAGAAGCGACGGAGCCAAAGAAAGGGGGAGAAATGAAGACCGTGGAATCGTTGCATTTCTTTTCCAAGAGTTCAATGACTGATAGTACACGGTTATCAACTTGGGAATAGTAACCCTTTTTGGGTTCTCCGCCCCTGCCCTACACTCTTCTCGGGGAAATCAACAGTTTCCTCCGTGCTTTTATTTAAAATTACTATCGAATTTTCTAAACCAACTTTCAAACCTCGCAGTGTTGTGCGTGGACTCCGCTCCCGTTAGTTTTTCGCGCCGCTCGGTCGATCGTCCGTCCGAACGGACGGCTCGTCCTACCCGCCACGCCCACCCATTCGGTCTCTTTTTTTTTTTTTTTTTTTTTTCTCCCTCTTCTTCTTCTTTCCCCCCTTCCTTTCCGTGTTCCGGCCGCCGCCGCTCCCTCCATCCTCATCTCTATCAATTTGACGACGCGAAAATTGACAGAGAATTGAGTTACGATGAGGGGATGATGCTAACTTGCCACTGTGCGCGGGGGCCGGGCGCACAGTGGGCCAGAAGACCGGTGGACGGGTTTTGAGCTCCGAGCCACTGAGTGGGACTCGAACCCGCCACTGGATTGCTCTCCGAACTAGGAATCCTTTGGTGTGGTCACACGTTCGGTTGGAGTTCCATTTAGCGACTCTGGAGCTCAATACGCGTCAAGTGTTTTGGCCGGCTGCGCCTGTCTTCTGGCCCACTGGGGGCGATCGTGGGGCTGCTGACTGGTCGCGGGGGCTGGTCTTTCGTTTGTTGCGTTTCGCCCGCGGTTTTGCCTCCTCTATGGGGTCGTTACGCTACAAGCAGGGGAAATGTGAAAATACAGAACACGATAGTGCGTGTGTGTGTGTGTGTGTGTGTGCGCGTGCGTGTGCCAACGAGGGCCGGAGGCAACCGAACAGTGTTAGGGTTGCCCCCTGTTTGTTTTATGGCCAGTGCACGTGTACAAGTTGCCGTTCGTGACAGAGGCGCTTCATTATTGGGGCTCTGAGTCATCGGACGTGCAGGATAAGAACAGACACGTCCTCAAATTAGTCATGACTCTATATCCCAACTGCGCCGGGACTCCTGTTTTTGGCCGTAGTGGGATGTGGGTGTGTGTGAGTGAGCACTGTCTGTCCCACCCGACGGCCGGCTGCCCCAAGTCGCGGCCCAGCCCGCACCCGCATCCCGACCTACCGCCCCTTTCACAGTCAAGTGGCGCACCAGCAGCGGGACTCGGTCGATAGCAATCATCAACGACTCTGTCTCGAAACAAGCCTTTTGTCCAAGGACAACATTGGGCGCCCCTCTACACAGTGGGCTAGAAAGACCGGTGGAGGCGGTCAAAGTCCCGCCGACGGGTTGTGAGCTCCAGACTTGTGACTGAGACTCGAACCGAACGTGTGACTGGGTTGCTATCGGAACGCGGATTCCATTGGTAGGGTCACACGTTCGGCTCGAGTCTCTAGCGACTCTGGAGCTCAAAACGCGTCGAGAGTTTTTGCCGCCTGGCCCACTGTGCTGCATGCCCCGCGCCGGCCCCGCGCCGGCCCCGCCCCTGGGGCCGGACTGTTTGCAGCAGCAGCGATGCCCCAGGCGGCGGAGGCCTGAACAAAACGTCCGATAACGTATAGATGAGACGTGACGCGCAAAGTTTCACCCCGGACAGCCGCGGCCAGCGTGTGACGTCAGGACACGGCGCGCCCTTTAGGCCCCGGGGCGGGGCGGGGCGGGGCGGGGTGGCGCGCTCGAACGCGTGGGCGGCGTGGAGCCTGTGCGGGGGTAGAAAGTCGGAGAGCGGTACTGCTTACAACACGTCCACGGCGAAGAGGCTTCATAGCCGAGTGCACTAGAGTGCTGTGCTGCAACCTAGATGACTCAGGTTCGATCCTGCGTAAGCTCAATGGACGTTTTTTTTTCCGGGTGCAAAGCCTCGCCACACTTCCCCAATCCTGCCCATCAAAAGAAACCTATTTTTGTCGCGGTTTCGATTTCGGTGTGACACCGTTTAAGCGCGCGGCAGGCAGGCGGGCAGGCAGGCGGGCAGGCAGGCAGGCAGGCAGGCTGTGCAGCCTATGGAGCGGCTTACGGCATTGAGGACTGACCTGGCCTATTTAGACGAGCTTTCGTGCGTGCTCGCCGATACACTGCCGAGCGAGCGGCGCGCCCCACGCGGCCATTCAGCGAACTAGAACTAAAGTGACACGCAGGGGGCAAAGCGGGGCACAGCCGCTGCGGTTCACTTTTTAGGACAACGGCCTAATGTTATCTCACGTATTTTAATTTATTTATTTTAATTTTTGTTTTTCTTAACGGGGCTTTGCGTGGTGGGGCTCGGAGGTGGTGGCGAGGCGTCCCAGCGATGCGGAAGCCGCGCCGGGTGGGCGGGCAACCCATCCGCCGCGCCCTCGACGGCGCCCTGGCGGCGCCCTGGCGGCGCCCTGGCGGTGGTGGGCACGTCCACGCCGTCCACACCACGACGTACGTGTTGCAGCATCTCCGGCCCGCCGGGCGCCCAGACCCGCCCCGACCGCACCACGACCGCATACTGCACCAAGGCTGCATCCAGGCGACAGGGCCAGAAGACCGGTGCGCAGGCGGACAAACACACAAACATCTCATTCCGAATGGGGCCTGAGTGACGTTTTTCCTCACCCGAAATCTTCCGAACGCGTCGAATAAACAAGGATAATTCGCGTTGCGGTGAAATCGGCGGCGGGCGAGCGAAATGGCAAACAAACATCAAAATGGCGGCGCGGCACGGAGTAT
This sequence comes from Stenchaetothrips biformis, assembly GCA_030522485.1. Lineage (NCBI taxonomy): Eukaryota > Metazoa > Arthropoda > Insecta > Thysanoptera > Thripidae > Stenchaetothrips > Stenchaetothrips biformis. The sequence goes on from CM060100.1 coordinate 2,001,162, forward strand.
GTCCTTGACACTAATTCGGTCGCACTGCCAAGCACTGCGTGTCCGCGGCGCGTCCTCGCTGAGTTACGGCGAGCCGCGACTTGGCAGCGACCGGGGCGCGGGGCACAGTGGGCCAGCGCAGCCAGCGGCCGGCCAAAACTCAAGATGCGTCTTGGGCTCCGCTCCAGTGTCGCTGAAGAGGACTCGAACCGAACCTGGCGGCCCTACCAATGGATTTCTCGTTTGGAGAGCGATCCATTGGTGGGGTCACACGTTCGGTTCGAGTCCCATCGGTCTTCTGGCCCACTGTGCGGGGTGCGTTAGAACGTGCCACTTTGCTGTCTACGGTTGCGTTCTCGTATTCCAGCCTTTCCGCCGCGCGGCTGCTCGCCGCCTCCATTTTTGGCGGAGTGTTTCGAAACCCGGAAAGCGGGTCCAACCGCCGCTGGCAGTCCGAAAGGGATGTGGGGTGGGCAATACTAGTTGTTGGGCCGACAGCGCCGCCCCGCCCCGCCCCGCCCCGCCCCGCCCCGCCCCGCCCCGCCCCGCCCCGCCCCGCCCCGCCCCGGAGCGTCTAGCCCCTCTAATAGTGCTGTATGCACCATGTGTGCATATGTGTAAAGCCTAGGGGCGTCCCGGCTGGGAAATGACAGAGCGGACCGCACAATGCCTGTCAGGCCCCAGGCTCGAGGCAGCCTCACTACAATAATGTCATCCGTCGACTTTTAATTAAACACTTGGTTGTATTCTTCGACTGGTACCTCAGTGCGGTTCAAGGCCAGCACTTCACCTGCCTCTTCATGTGAGTTGTGTTGGCCGCAACCGGTGAGACGTCGGGTCTCGTGACTAGGGTCCAGCGTTCAACTCCTTATTTAAATAAATTTTGTTATGCTGAAAAAAAAAAAGGAAACCCGGTGCGAACTTTATCTTAAATTCTGTCCAAGTTGAAGCTGAGCGCGGTCTGCGAATTGCGTGCCTCCTGTCGGGCGGCGGGCGCGAACTTATGCTCTCTTTCTTCCTCCCTGTGCGTCTTTCTTCGTCTTTTCTTCGTCTTTCTCCGTCTCTCCGAGCGCAGATCCTTGGTGGCGGTGCTTCCACGCCGCACTCGGGATCCTTTTGCTTTTTGCGCACTCAGTGGCTCCTATTGTGTGTTCAGGACGAGTGTGCCGCGAAGGAGGGGCGTGGGGATGGCAGGACCGACCCAGAAGTTATCTCGTGGTAATCTCGGTTAGGAAATTTTGTCTAGGTCCCACACAACGTCGCTTTTACAGCCATTTTTTTTTTCGCAACAAAAAAAAACAACAAAAAAACAACATACAAACTTGTGTTTGCATCCATCTTCCTTGGATTAGAACCCAACATTTCGAGTGGCCGACTCTTCTGTGGATTAGTGCGCTCTCTGCCTGAGTTGGGCGCAGCTGCAGGGCAAAGATCGATCCTTGATCCTTAGGAGTTCATTTCCAACGCGAGTCACTGATAAACATCCACTGCAAGCGCCAGCCACTCCAGGTTATATTGCAAGTGTGGGCCATTAGGGGGTCACTTACGCGAGTGCAGAGCGCCAAGTGGTGGCCGAGTGCAGGACATGCGGTGACGGGCACTTTTAAGTGCGGGACATGAGTGACCGACGAACAAGGGCACGAAGTACTTAGCAGGACACTTTGCAAGTCCAGTAGTTCTGCCCGGTATTTCCACACACTGTGCGCCAATTTAACCAACAGCAAGCCAAGGATCTCAAACAGCGGTCGCGGGTTGAATGCCTGCCGCGAGTTCTCCGTGTCTTTGCGACTGTTAGGCCTAGCCTCGCCTCGCGCCGCCTAGCCCGCGCGGCCGGGGAGCTAGTCTTGTACAGGTCATGAACCTCGGCACGCCAGCGTAGCGCGGCCACGTCGCGGCCTGTGTGTCCTAGCGGGGCGGGGCGGGGCGGGGCGGGGCGGGGCGGGGCGGGGCGGGGCTTGCCTATAGCGCTCTGGTACCAGCCCGTAGCCATGCTTTAGCCCGGCTAGCTGCTCGGCTAGCTCGCTGGTTGAATGGCCTCGATTCCCGCAGCTGCAGTAGCAAACGCCAACTAGAGTTTGCCGTGCTGCTGCTGCCACCGCGCCGCGCCGCGCCAGGCGTCCCGATTCTCTACTCTTGTCCGAATTCCTCCCTGGAAAAGGATTTGAACGGACGACTACGCGCGCAATAAAAGGAATGGGCGTTGTTTGAGAACAACTGGGCGGAGCGTCACGCAAGCAGCTGAGCCCTACAAGTACGGTCTGAAAATGAGCCAAAATCTGTCAGACTACGACCATGTTACGCAGTATAACCCAAGTCGATGTGCTTGAAAAGGCTGTTTTTAGGTCAAAATATCCGCTGGTTTGGTGTTAATGTTGGCCCTGCGTCTGTCATCATCAATTATGACCATCGAACAAAAGCTGCTTATCTCTCGCTTGTCATTTGGCTAAGTCGGCGAGATAACCTTTGGCAGCGTGGCATTTTCTCTGGTCAAAAATGGCGGCGGTGGACAGGTTCCTTATCGCGCCGCGAAGGACACGGCACTTGCGCAAAGTGGAAGTGTCGGGGAAACCACGCGCTGCACTATCGACTTCCGTTTCCACAATCTCCGGCAGACCGGCACTGTGAAACAGCATTAAACAGGCGCTTCGCTGCGCCAAATGACCGAGTTGGCTCTGAGTCCGGCCCGCTGTGCTTGTGACTTTGAACGGCCGGGGGATTATTTGACGCCGCTTATCTCGGCGGACTAGCAGGTCGGCCTGGCGATAGCGCGTTTGGCGAACGTGTTTTTGAAGTAAGAAACTTTGCCGCCGTTGAACAGGATTCACTGTCGACGCAGTGAATGGCGTTTCATTACCTTGCTTGAGAATGGTTATGACGGGTGTTTCATTGCAGTGTGCTGCCCATCATCTTGCGATAGCGGAAGGGGAGGTAGGGGACCCGGCCTCGCTGGGGGTGCAGCCCTTGGTCCAGCTCCGACCAGTGGACCAGGACACCAGTGGAGGCGGTCAGAATCTGCCCGCCAGACTGATAAAAAATAAAAAACCTCATCCTGAGACAAGACTTCAATTCGAATATATTCGGCAGCGCCTACACCTGTCACTTCTAGCTCTTTTCCCCGAAGACGTTGGAAATTTGGCGCCAATAATGCTAGACCGTGACGAACGAATTCCGGGCGGCCGCCATGTTGGCCCGCCACTCGCAGCGCCGCGCTACTCCGACTCACTCGCGGGTCAACGGCCCTCTGTCCTCTCTCTCCCCCCTCCCCCTCCCCTCCCCCCTTCGTTTCGCGCTTCCCCGCCCCTCTCCCTAGAGACGCTGGCTGTCTCGCTCCATCTATCTCTCTTGCACTCGCATAAATCATTAGTTTGCGTCGTTTTATGTTTTTAAAGCGTGGAAAATCGAGTCGTTTCTGCGACGGTGGTTCTTTCACTCGCTGGTGCTGTCCTTTTTCTGCGACTAGTTTAGCTGCCAGGGGCCTGTCGCGTGCGATCCCATACAGAGATTAGAGACTTGTTTTTTTCGTGTCATTTTTGAGACGCGTCATATTTATTTTATATTTATTTTACCTCATGGAATCAGTAGCGTTTTGTTGCAGTACGACATTTTTTTTTTTTTTTTTTTCGAATTCAGTAAAATGACTAGTCCATACTTTCAGGTCGCAACTTTTCCCTATGTTCCACCACGAATCTCTGGTCCTGCGGATTCCAAAAACAATTTCCATCGCGGAATGGGAGGAGCTGCGAGAACGCAACATTAAAAGTGTTTCACCATAACAGCGTATCCACGATGTCCACAGAAGTGTTGGCCGTCCGAAAGCATGCTTGATGCGTAAAGGGTTGTGATCGTGGCGGCCGTTTTGCAGGCGGGGCCGCGGGGGGCCCCGCCAGGGGCGTGCGCAGAGCACCAAGGGGGGCTGGGGCGTGGGGGCCCCAAGTGCGTGCCGCGGCCGGGGTTGTTCGCGGTGACAGCGGGCTCGGCGCAGCGCGGCTGAGGCCGGATTTGCGGAGCAGGCAGGCAGGCGTAGCGGGGCTGTCCGTCCACCGCGCGTGCTTGCGTTCGTTACCCGCTTAGCATCCCATCAGGGCAGTTCGAACAACCGCGCAACGGTTCATAGGCTGACTCTGCTGTAATGCAACACAATCAACGGGCAGGAAACAACAATTCGTTGTGTCTTTCTGCCTACCTGTCAGGCGTCCATCAAGGGCTAGAGAGAGAGAGAGAGAGAGAGAGAGAGAGAGAGAGAGAGAGAGAGAGAGAGAGAGAGAGAGAGAGAGAGAGAGAGAGAGAGAGAGAGTTTTTCCTTGTGCCCCCCTCCCCTGGGATCCGCACCTGCTCCGAAGCAACAATAAGCTGTGCGCTAACGAGATTTTTCCAGGCCAGGTGCTTCGCCGCGCGTCACCGCTAGATTCATATACTTTGGCGTCACGCGGCGTGCTTCCGCCACTAGCGCTCCCAGCGTGCGCGGCTGCGGGCCGAAGCTTCCAAGCCCGCGAAGCTTCTCGAAAATAGCCGAGCAGGGCTTTCCTCATTTCTTACAGAGGCCGGCCGCCGCCGCCGCCGTCTGCAGCAGGTTGCCTGATAGTGTATCTGGGTCAATGGGATGTACGCCAAAAGGTTGACTGTGAAAACACTTGGCGAGGAAGGACTCTGGCCCCCACCCTTGCTCCAACTTTTTCTACCCCCTCCCCCTCCCCCCTTCTCTTTCCGCGCAGACGTTGTTGGTCCACAAACTCTGTCTTCTAATTATACCGACGCGGCCATCCCGACGGCCAAACGTCGGCCCGGTGTTCTATTATACCCTTTGCCCCCCGGGCCGCCTTGCCCCCTCCCCCCTCTTCCCCCGGCCCGAAGCAAACACTGTCTCAACACTAAAATTTTAATTGCAAGCGGGTAATATCGCGGCTTTATGGCGGTCCACAAGATGGACCGCTTAAATCTTTGGCGGGGAGCCGCCGGGCGGAAACGGAAGTGCTGCTGGAGCAGCCTTTCCGGTTCCGGGACGTTCCGGTTGGCTCTCGAATTTGGCGGGCAATGTGAGGGGGGGGGGGCGCTCAGAGGACCTTCGTGTACACCTTTGTTTTCGCTCTGATCGAGGCGGAGGGGGACGTAAAAAGAACCTTTCGTGTGCGGAGACGGACACGTCGCGTTTTCACGAAAATGGGGTCGGCAGTGTTTCCTCAGCGGCCCCGTTGTTCTCTTGAAAGCGAAAATCCGTGAATATTTAACGCGTGGCTGACGCCGGCCTGTGTGTGTCCTAAGCGAGGATTATTCGAACCCAACCGCTCGGTCACATTGTTATTCCCAGTTACCCTCGAATTTTTTCTGTTTTGTTTTCTGTTTTTTTTTGTTGTTTTTTTTTGTTTGTTTTTTTCTCCTGTTTGCCATTACCGTCTTGCGATGTAAGTTCTTACGAGACATCGCTCTCCGTAATGTGATGCCGCTCGACTTTGATCGCAGAATATTCCATGCGGTGACGCGGTGCGCTCTGTCTGTCTCACTCGCACCCGTGCGGCGTTCCGCAGGGGGTGCGGGTGGGACAGACAGAGCGGCGCTCGGAATCAGCCCAGTCAGCCGGAGTGTTCGCGTCACTTTGCGGTCGCGACACACTGACTGACAAAACCACTGACGACGGCCCGGGAGAATTTCCAGCGGATCAAGGAACACCGGGAAACAACAACAACAAAAACAAAAACAACAGCAACAATAATGCTTCGCGAATCCCATGCGCGCAAGGTACTCTTCTCCTTGGTCTGTGAATTCGGATTCGCGAGGCGTCGTTGTTTATGTTGTTGTTGTTGTTTTGCAGTGACGGCCAGTGCAGTGAGGCGAGGCGCGGCCAATTAGGAACCTTCCAGGTTTATGAGTTTCTCGGCCCCGTGGAGCTTGTAAAAATAATTACAGGTAAGTGTGTGTGCGCGTCTTCAAGTGACACAGAGAAAAGCCCGCCTGCTCATTACTTTTTTTTTTTTTTTTTTTTTTTTTTTTTTTTTTTTTTTTTTTAAATTTACCCTGAAGCACTGTGGGCGCGTGACAAGGGTTGTGCCCACCATGACGTCACTCGTGTCGCGGGTACGAGGGGGCGGCGTGCGTCACGGGGCGTGCGTCACGGCGGCCATGCGTCTAGATGCGTAGGGTCCCGCGTTCGAATCCTACCACCGGCGCCAACATTTTTTCCCTTTCCTCCTTTTCGTTCCTCTCTCTTTCGTGCGGCTTTATGCCTCCACCGACGCGTTGAAATGCACCGCGCTGGCCGCATCAGGGAAATATCTTTTGCGTCTGGTGGAGCGTGGTCGCGGCGCGACATGTCGTGGTGCCGGGGGAAGGGGGGGGGGGGGCTTTTGAGTGAATCGTGTGATTCAGCCCAATAGCTTGCCTGCGTCACACATCCCACATGCGCGGGCATCCTGTCTGTCTGTCTGTCTGTCCGTCCGTCCGTCCGTCCGCCCGTCTGTCTGTCTGACCGATACACCTCATCGAATTCGGAGTTCTGTCGCCTCAAAGTAACCCGCAACGAAGACATCGAAAACCGAAGCAGCGGGAGCGCATGCTTCCCTCGGCGAGAAAACTAGGAGGAAACCCCGACTGGACCGAAGGGCGTTTCACAGTGGGCCAAAGACCGGCGCAGGCGGCCTAAACTGTAGACGCGTTTTGAGCTCCAATCCAAAACGTGTCTTGAGTTTTGGCCACCTGTGCCGGTCTTCTGACCCACTGTGCGGTTGCGTAATTTTTTTTTTTTGAAGCGCTGCGGCCTTGCAATGGAGTGTTAATTTTTGTCTGGTATTGGTGGTCCTCGTGCGCGCTCTTGACGCCGCGCTCGGCTGTCTGTCACAGCCATCTGCTCGACGAGCATGTGCCACACAAATTACGATATTGCTCGGATGACGAGGGATTTAGCCTGTTTTTGTTTTTTTTTTTCGGGGGAGAACGAGCCGTCTCCCGTGCTCTTCACTTTTTTTTTTTTTTTTTTTTTTTTTGGGAGATGTCACCAAGCGGTACAGTGCGGGGGTCGCCGCGGCGGCGGGGTGGCGGCGGTGACGTCATGGTGGTGAGTTCTCGCCAGCGGCGCGTCAACGTCTCAGAATACACGCGCGCGCACGCCACCAGAATTTCAGAGCACTTCACATGACACTACTTGGGGCGTCAACACAGCAGCACTGCGTCGTCATAGCGACGGCGGCCCCCAGCAGCAATGAGTTCCCCATATGGCCCTGAGACTGCCAGCAATGAGGAAAGAAGACACGCGCAGTGGCCTGAGCAAGTGTGTTCACGTTATGGATCCCCCTTCCGATTCCCGGCAGTGCATCAGCTTTCTTGGCCATACGAAAGATTCGAATCCTCTACATGCGTTTCTCGGCTAACAAACCAGATCGAGGGGGAAACAACTGGCCAAATACATGTACACCAACAATTTAAATGTCAAAAAATTAAAAGAATTTTATTGAAAAATTTAAAAAAAATTATTAAAAAATTTGAAAAATTTTATAGAACAATTTAAAAAATTCTATTGAAATTTTTTAGAAATTTTGAAGATTTTTTGAAAAAATTACGAGAAATGCATTTTTTTACTGCCCTCCCCAGTGTGCTTCAAAGCCACAGAAGTGCGCTGCATTCATCATCTGCCAAGGTGGCTGGAGGTGTCGATGCGTCGTTTTCCCTGTACGCCAATCGGCGGTTCAAATCTTATCACTTCACAACTTTTTCTCTGACCGCTGCTCATTGTCGCCCCAAGTACCCGCTTCAACCCATTCCAGACATGAGCCGTGGTGGCTGAGGGCGTTAAAGCGTCCGACCCCAACCGCAAGGTCCGGGGATCGAATCCCAAAATCTCCTTTCATTTTTCGAGTGGCTTCCTCCCACTGCGACTCAAACCCGTCCTCCAACACTCGGCAGACGTGCAAGTCAGGGTGGTGTAGTGGTCTAGGCTCAATCCAGGCCATTACACCCGGGTGTCTAAAAAGCAGTCCGCTTCGGCGGATTGGCCTCGGCACTGGTTCGATCCCCGATCGAGCCAGCCACTCGAGATTGGTCGCGAGTGGGTCCATTCCGATTCGTCGGATGGAGTTGATAAGTCCTTTGAAGCTGGCCTACTGACTGCATGTTCGGGTCTGGGAGCGCCGGACAGCGGGTGTACCATTTGGGTACCGACCAGCCTGCGCAAACAAAAGCTCCCAAAACTACTCTCTCTCTCTTTCTTTCTTTCTCTGTCTCTCTATCGTCTCTGCCTTACTCTACTCTGCCCATGTTGGGCCGTGTCGGCGGCTCGGGTCCTACTGGGTCCCCCGGCGTACGATATCGAAGTCGCTGGATCGGATTAACCCCAGTTACCTGATAGCACCGGTTCCCATCCCGAACACCGAAGTAAAGCAGGAGGCCTCCCCATTAAGACTGGGGAGGGGGTGTAGAGTTCCATTTTTTAGAAATTAGAAAAATTTAATTTTTTTTAAAAAAATTTAAGAAATTTTGTAAAATGTACACAAAAATTTTGAGTTGCTTCCCCCTCGAACCAGATGGTGCTAGCCGTGGTCCACGGTCCCAGGTTTAACTTCCAACAGTGCATTCCCCACTCCGCTAGCACAGCTCGGCCCGTCCTTTTCGCCATAATTATTTGAGAAGTGTAGGCTGTCTAATTGACAGATTAAGGTCAGGCGGTCTGGCCGTGGGCCCTGCCAGCGCTTTGGCCGAAGCAGCCGAAGCAGCCGAAGCAGCCGAAGCCACATCGCGTCCAGAGGCGGACCCGCATGGCTAGCGGGCAGGCAGGCGCCGGAAGTAGCTCAGCGCTTCGCTTCCGGTTTGGAAATGCCGTTTGCATCCGAGTGGCAGTGGCGAGGCGCTGCTGCTGGTGGTGGTCGCCGCCCCCGCCGCACAGTGGGTTGGAAGACCGGTGGAGGCGCGGTCAAAAATCCCGTCCGGGTTTTGAGCTCCAGAGTCGCCCAATGAGACTCGAACCGAACGTGTGACCCCACCAATGAGGTGCTCTCCGAACGAGGAATCCATGGGTGGCCGGTCACACGTTCAGTTCGAGTCCCATTTAGCGACTCTGGGGCTCAAAACACTTCCGGGGCCGGCACCACCGGTCCTCTGGCCCACTGTGCCCCGGCCGTGTCCGATGTCACCCCTTGCTGCGCCATGCTGAGCGGCCAGCGCCACCCACGGCCGAACGCCTCGTGACGTCAGCGGACATTGTGCGGCGGAGGGCCGGCCGGCCAGGCTGCCACCGCCTGCAGCCCGTCGCCCCCCTGGCCAAGCCCCTGGCCAAGCCACTGGCCGCCGTGGCGTGCCTCGTGGACTCTTTGTGGTGGCGGGGGCGGACAAATCCGCCACCACCTGGCGGGGAAGACCTCCCGTTGTTGGGCTGAGGGAAACAGAAACAGACACTCTCTCTCTCTCTCTCTCTCTATCTGTGTGTCTAGGTTAGGTTAGGTTTAGAGACTTTTAGCGACTGTATGGAGCTAAACGCGTCTAGAGTTTGACCGCCTGCGCGGTCCTCTGGCCCACCGTGAGCCATCTGGAGGCCTCGAGGGCTGGAGCGGCTGGAGCGGCTGGAACCTCCGCGGTGCGTAAGGGCGGTGCCCATTGTGATCCATCTGGACGTGTGCCACCGCCGGCGGCGGCCTCACTGCGACGCTGCAACGCCTGGCGCCAGGCCAGCCGGCCCGGGCCAGCCGAGCCACAATAGAGTCGTTTCCGTCATTTCGCAAAATGACACATTTCTATCTTTTCCCGATTCCGGCGCTGCTGGTGCGGACGGCTTGACTGCTTCGATAGTCTCCGTGCTCCTGCTGGCAATCCTGACCCACTGTGTGCTGGCTGGCTGGCTCTGCGCGTACCCTTTCCGTAACAGCGTTACTGCGCCGCGGCGGGGCGTTAGGCGCGAAGCCGGGCTGATTGTTCTGACCTACAAGTCTTCGTTGCGCGACCCCGGTGGGACACCGACGGACAGACAGACGAATACACCCACACAAGCTCGCAACAGCAGCACTCGTGGCGCGAATTCTGTTCATCTTTTCAAACTGCAGCCAGCGAGCTTCTCATGCATGCATGTATAGGCAAATCCCTGAATATGCAGAGCGATTTGAAAATATGACGCGAGTGCAGCGTCTGCTGGCGTCACGTCGGCGTGAGAGAGGTTGCAGTGGCACAGCTTCCCTGCGGCCTCCTCGATGACGACGACGTCGGCTGAATAGGCAGCACCACATATAATCCGCCCACGGCCAACTTTCCCAATCTTGGCGGAGGAACTCGTCGTTTCGCACATGACTGACGGAGCTAGGGCCGCCGGCCGCACCGCACTGCGTGAGCCGAGCGTGAGCTCGCCGCCCGCCGCCTCCGCCATCGTCTTGCCAGCATCATTTAATAATGATGATCCTCTGCTCTTGTTCCTTCTGCTGGAAGATGATGAAGCCTCGTCGCGTCTCTTCCCCCTCTCTCCCTCCTGTCTGGAAGAAGGGACGTTTGTTTCGCGAGGACACCCTGAGGAGCTATCCCCCGGGGCTGTTTACGCCGCGAACACGCTCGGAGACTGGTGATGTGGCCCTTGCGCTGGCCCTTACACGAAAAAGGGCTCCGCGATTTCGTACAGCCCCTGCTGCAGCAAGCCCTCACCACCACTACCACCACCACCCCTTCGCTCAGCACTCCCTCCGTTTCATTGGAGATATACAAGGAAGCCTAGAACAAACCCTGGCTAGAAACCCCTCGCCTCTCCAACCCTCCCGCCCCGCTAGCCAATTGTTCTCTCTCTCTCTCTCTCTCTCTCTCTCTCTCTCTCTCTCTCTCTCTCTCTCTCTCTCTCTCTCTCTCTCTCTCTCTCTCCCTCGCCCATTGTTTCAGTCACTCATCCAATCAAGACAAGGATCGGCGGCGCCCAAGTCAACGTAGCAGCTCCCGACAAAAAAGAAAGGGAAGAGAAGGGGTGGAAAAGCGAGCTTTTCTCTCTGGTCCGAAAGTGACTCGCTTGTGCGCGAAGACGTTAGCTGCAGCGGTTGAACGAGCAGTCGCGCAAAAGGACTTTTCACTTTTTGTCCGTGTACTTCTTCCAGCAGTTTCATTATCTTTCGATTCTTAATTACCAAATAAGGACATTAATTAACGAGAAGCTGTGTTCGAGTGAGACCGTACACTTCTATCGAGGCAGGCAGCCGATGCAGGCAGACCTGTCTGTCGCACGGAACACTGCAAGAACAAAGTCCAAATGATGTCAACATGACTTCAATGGAAGTTATTTTTGTCAAAATTTGGTCCGTTTTGACTAGATTTTGACTTCCTGTTCTCCTCGGATATTCCCGGACCACCACATAGGCGTGTGTTTCCGGCCGGGGAGCAACAGTGCCATTGCATATTGCAATAGGCGGAACTTGGATTAAATTTTAAACCCAGACACACAGTGCGCAACGAATGAGTGACGCCACCCCCAATGGGAGGACGCGCTGCAATACATGACGTCACTGTTGACGTGTTGCCTGCGCCCCTTCCCTTGACATCTTCGCCCCACCCCCTTGACGCGCCTCAGCCCCGCCGGTCCGTGCCGAGCCGCGTTGCCGAGCCGGGCTGGCCGGGCCTGGCCGGGCCTGGCCGGGCCTCGCGGATCAATACTGGGTCAGCAGACAGGAACACGCGCTGACAGACAGGTGAACGGGCAGACTGATTTGAACAGATTTTAGAGTGGCCTTGAACTCTACCGCCGGCGCCGGCCTTTCCGCGCACACTGGGCGAAGCAGGTGGGACGACTGACTGGGGCGGGGGCGGGCCACACAGTGGGCCAGAAGACCGACGCAGGCGGGCGAAACTCTAAGACGCCTTTTGAGTTGCAGAGTCGCTAAATGGGACTCGAACCGAGCGCGGGACCTTACCCGTGGATTCCTCGTTCGGAGAGCAATCCATTGATGGGGTCACACTTTTAAAGTGGGTGATTTTTCGCACAAACGTTAGATTAAATTTCAAATGAAAAACAGTCATTTTTGTTTCCAAGTTTTGCAAGGAGGCAATTCTTCCACGTCATCTTCTTCGTCTTCCTCGCAGCATCACTCAACGAGGCAACGCAACTTTGTCCCGCGCAGAATGCATTATTCTTGTTTGCCAGAAACGGATCGCACCATCCATAAATTTATTTAAGGTCGCGTCTGTCTGTCTGTCTGTCCGTCCCCCCCCTCTCTCTCTCTCTCTCTCTCTCTCTCTCTCTCTCTCTCTCTCTCTCTCTCTCTCTCTCTCTCTCTCTCTCTCTCTCTCTCTCTCTCTCTCTCTCTCTCTCTCTCTGTATCACGTGTGGAGGAGGCACCGTCGTTCAATACGGGCGTATGTGTAGAATGCAGGGCATAGAATATGCACATATCGGAATGGGTGATGAGTGGGAGAAGGGGCCCACGGGCTTTGCTGGGTGGTGCAGAGCAGTGCAGAGCAGTGAGCCGGCCAGAGGAGGGGCATCGGCGGCATCGGCCATATGTGCTGGGATGTGATCACAGCGATCCATCGCACGAGCCAGCCTCCCGGAAAGGAACGAGTCCACTTCAGGGGGACGACCGTATAAAACTGCAAACGTTAGAGGAAAGGTCAAGGAACGAGGCAAATGAGACAGGGGACAAAGCTCAAAATTGATCTGTCACACTGGAAACACTGACATAATCATGCCGTGGACTAAACGACACGGCAAAAACATCCTTGCTTTCCCAGATACCGAGGGGGAAACAACTGGCCAAATACATGTATACACCAAAAATTTAAATGTCAAAAAATTTGAAAAATTTTATTGAAAAATATGACAAATTTTATTGAAAAATTTGAAAAATTTTATAGAACAATTTAAAAAATCCTATTGAAATTATTTAGAAATTTTTTGAAAAAAATTGCGAAAAATGCTTTTTTGATTGCCCTCCCCAGTGTGCTTCAAACCCACAGCAATGCGCAGTCACCATCATGTGCCGTGGTGGCTGGAGGTGTAGACGCGTCGGTCCCGGTATCAGGATCGGCGGTTCAAGGGGACAGAAGGGGATGCCAGATTCGCTGGCAGAGTCTCCGCTGCGCGGGGTAGCGCCGCGTGGCACCGCGCCCTGGCGCGGAGTATGTTCGGCCCTCTGCGCCACGCTGCCCTGAGCGACGAGGTAGACTGGGGCCTTAACACTTCAGACGAAAAAAATGATTGTTCAGTCGTTTTGCCATGCGACAGAGACAGTGGCAATATTTACTGCCTGCCCCGAAACGGGGAAAAAAAAATCCATCTCTCTAATGAATACGCAGGGACCCAAAAAGCAGAGGATCATTGATCACTTGTGGCCCAAGCTATTGCAAGTCAAGTATGGCGGCATCACGCAAACTTTGTCAACGTTGGACCTCCAACTTCAGCAACAAAAACTCGCGATCATTTTCGAAAATTGATGCCCGTCTTTCTGGAGGCCCATCTGCATTTGGCAGAGTGCTTCAAAACGCGGCCGCCCCTTTGGAGGGCAGAGACAAGCAGTGCGTCCGGGATTTGTGACGTCACTGTGACGTCACTGTCTTGTCTTTATCGTCCGTGGCCGCCCTCATCTAGGTAATGGCACACCCGGGGGGCTCGATGGCGCCGCGCCCCGCGTCGCCCTGCGTCGCCCCGCGTCGCCCCGCGTCGCCCTGCGTCGCCCCGCGTCGCCCCGCGTCGCCCTGCGCGGACACGAAGCGGGACGAGCACGACAGGGCAGCTCGCCGAGTGAGGGACCTGATCCTGCCTCGCTTTTGCAAGGCACAGTGGGCCAGGCGGGTCACAATTCCGGACGTGCCGGTGCAGAAATCCAGGTGGAATTTTCCGCTGCAGCGTCCCAGTGGGCAGACTTATTAGCCAAAGTTTCGGCAGGTGGTCGCATCGAAAGGGAACGCTGCTTAATCTTATCTCAAATAAACCTCCGCCTCCGCAACCGCAAACTTTTGGCGCGTGGTTGGAAGGTCGCGCAGTCGTCTCGTCGCCGAGTGGGACAGACGGCCCAAAGTCTAGACGTCTTTTGAGCTCCAGGGTCGTTAAATGGGACCCAAACCGACCGAGCGACCCCACCAATCGATTCCTCGTTCGGAGAGCAATCCATTGGTGGGGTCACACGCTCGGTTCGGGTCGTGTTTAGCTACTCTAGAGCTCAAAACGCGTCTAGAATTTTGGCCTCCTGCGCCGGTCTTCTGGTCCCCTGTGCGTCGTTGTCTCTGTCGCACGCAAGGGCAGCCCGCTGAAGTGCGAGAGAGACAGAGCGACGAGACGTTTCTTCGGAATGGCTCGGCTGTGCTGGCACCCAGTGACGCGCCCCGGTCCACGGTATCGCCAAAAATAAAATAGCCACGCATGTGCGGCGGGTGGAGGCGGCCCGCGCTGTACTCGCAGTGACCTTGGCTAATATCAAGGGGCAGATACAGCAGCCACCTTCGCCGCAAAAGTGCTGCTGTGAGCTTTTGTGTGCTCAAAATACTCTGTTACAACAAGATTTATTTTTTTTAAGGTCAAAAATAGTTTGTAACGTTTTTAGAGTGTTCAATGGTTGCCATCGGGGAAAGAAGGCAGCACGCAGTGTGGCGTTGCTCGAGATAAATCTATAACATTTGAAATATTTTGAAACATTCATGTTCAGGACTTCCTGAAACCAAGAGTGTCAGTCGATTTGACTTCGATTCCCCCCCTCCCCCCCCATTTGCGATGGTTCTGGCCTGCCGGATCCCTGCTCCCGGCGGCCATGACAGCCAGTGTCCGACGCGATATTCCAGGAGTGGCGCGGCGTCGCTCCAAATTGAGTGGATCTAATTGATCCCAATGCAGAGGAGGAGACGGACGGTCCCGCGCAGTAGGCCAGAAGACCGGGTGGGTCTTTAGCTCCAGAGTCGCCAAATGAGACTCGAACCGAACGTGTGACCCCACCAATGGATTGCTCTCCGAACGAGGAATCCATTGGTGGGGTCACACGGTCGGTTCGAGTCCTGTTTACCGCCTTTGGAGCTCAAAACGCGTCCAGAGTTTTGGTCTTCTGGCCCACTGTGTCCCTCTCCGTGGCGGTCTTGGGCCTAGGCGGGCCGGCCAGCACGATGATAATAGGCCTTATCGGGCTGCCTCCGCCTCAGCCGTCTTCACCCTTGCCACCTTTCATTGAGGGTGGAAGGGACGGCCGCGAGGGGGCCCCAAGGGAGAGCTTGGTCTTGGACGCCCGGCGGCCCGACCCAGGCCCCACCATAGGCCCAGTCCGGCCCTACGCCCTTCATCATCGATAGAGGATGGTCTCCCTTTGAGAGGCTGCGGATCGGTCGCGATCACTCGTCGGAATGGTGTTGATGATATCGCAGTCGACACTCTGTTCAAAATGAATCCTGGTTTCATCTGACGCACGTATTTCTACACGGGATTCGACTATCGGAACATGTGCATTCTGGTGCATTGGGGTCGCGCCGCGACTGTCTGCACTGGCTGCAGCGCGGGCTGGACGAACGAACGGACGGCCTGTCTGAATGTTTTATTGTGGCAGCTTTATGCGGCCTTTCCCATAGGCCTTTTTAATGCCCTATAAAACTCCATTTCTGCCCTGTGCCCTCGCTACTGCGGCCCTAGCCTCGCTCCGAGGGCCGCCCCCACATCCGGCCGCGCTGCCGACGCACCGCGCGTCGCGTTTGAAATTGAAGCCGCGTTGCGTTTCTAATCACGGTGTAATTCGACGCGATGTGCTGCAGGAATCGAGGCGGCGATCGAGCGCGGGAAATTCGAAACTCGCCGCGCGGGAAACAAGAAAACGAGTGGGAAAATTCTCACTCTCTTCCGCACTCACACGTCCGCACATGCAAGACACGAGCAGCAAATTTTCTTCTTCGCGGGAAATTTCCCGTCGCGTAAGGCGGCAAAGGGTTGAAGTTCTGACTCGCAGTGGGGGCAAACAGATAACCCTCGCGGGAAATTTCCCTCTTTGCACAGAGCGCAAAGGCCGTTTTTGTCGAGCTGCTACACGGCGCCCCCGGCTAACGAGCGTAAAGGAAAACACTTACAGAGTTTCATCCCCGAGCCGTTATTCGCAGTCGCGGCGGGGAGGACGCGGCGCCTCAAAGGCAGCCTGCGAATAAAGGTGTCAGGGGCAGGGCGGCAGGGCCCGCGGCCTACAGCCCGACCAATTTATTTTCAGCCAGGCCCTAGCTAATCTCCACGCAAAAACAGCGTTTGTGGCGTCACCATCGGCCGCCCTTTCCTGTCTCGTTCGTTAGTCAATCCCCCGCGTCCTGGGCAGGCCCAGGCCCACGGTGGGTCAGAGAGGGCCGCCGCGCGCGGCTAAAACTTAAGACTCATTTTGAGCTGCAGAGTCGCTAAATGGGACTCGAACCGAACGTGTGCTGGGTCGTCTGGCCCTCTGTGCCACAGTCCTGTCCCCTCCTTCAGCCGCTTGCTTTCAGCCCCTCTCGACAGCGCAGTGCTGAAGAGAAGTGCTCCACGCGGGTGTCTCCGGTCAGCATATGCTTTCGCCCTCTTAACAAACTCCCTTTTCCAGGCGGGCGAGCGCGGCGGGACGCGCCCCCGGGCCGGCCTCCCCGCAGCGCCACTCACCCCCACCCCTGTTTCATCCTCACCCTCAGCGCGGTCCTCCTCCCCGACCGCGCAACCGCATCATTAGCCGTGGAGCATTCGTAATGATTTTTGGAACAATTACAGTATTGCGCAACCGGACACTGTCAAAAAATTCGTCATTTAAAAAAAAATACCTGTGCTTCACTTTAGGATTGTGCACATTTTAAAAGTAATCATGCGCTTTTTTTTTTGCTTTTGGAGAGAGAGAGAGAGAGAGAGAGAGAGAGAGAGAGAGAGAGAGAGAGAGAGAGAGAGAGAGAGAGAGAGAGAGAGAGAGAGAGAGAGAGAGAGAGAGAGAGAGAGAGAGAGAGAGAGAGAGAGAGAGAGAGTTTTCAACTTATCCTAGAATGCGTCACTGCGTGTGTGCGTAGAGTGGCGTGTGCGGCGTCCGGCCCTTCACTTTAATTTTGTTCACGGTCCGCGAGATTCGGAATGACGAACTCCAAACACAAAGAGGGACAAGTGCGTTGGCGTGCACCACGCTTGCATGGCAATCGCGTCGCACCGGCGAGGACCTCCCATGCCACATCCGCATTTGAGGCACTGCTAGAAAAGTGGCAAAAAATGATGCAATCACAAGCAGACAGTTGATTGAAAAAGAATTTTTTTTAAAAAAAGGGGTTTATCTCTGAGAGGACACGCGAACTGAGTTGACAGACCGACGCGAGTCAAATACGTTTTGCAATCCGTACATGACTTTGACGGACAGCAGCGTGCATTGACAAGTGATGGCCAGAGTCCCACGCTGCGCCGGTTGAAATTTCCGACAGTGAGGATGACGTATTAAAAAAGTTGGTCCACCACTTTTCTGTGACATTTTTTTCTATTTTCTTTTCTCTGGGTGCGCGGCAATAATGTCGTAATTGGAGTTGTCTGCTACTTGGGGGGCGCGTCCGCTCCCTTCCAACTCTTCAGCGGGACAGTTACGATTCCCTGTAGCTCCGCTGCTAGCTCGGCTTGCGACGACAGAGTCGTGAAACGCCGCAATTACAAGTGAATTGCAACCCTCGAGGAGAACAACTTCACCCCGCCCCCGAGCCGCGTGTCACCCCTTCACCTCAGCACCACCCGACACCGTCTCGGAGGCGCAGTGGGCCAGAAGACCGCGGCGCAGGAGGCCGAAACACAAGACGCGTTTTGAGTTGCACAGTCGCTCGATGGATTACCAATGGATTACCTTTGGAATGAGGAATGGTTGATTCAACTTCAAAATAAAAATAAAAAACTCAAAATGTGCAGCCTAAACAGAGTCCCCTGGGCTTGGGCCGCTGCGTTCATACTCTTTCACCTCGCAGTGCAGCGCACAATCGATTTTCATATGGAAAGTTCCGTCCTCGGAAGGTACACTGTTACCGTTATCATGTTTGGGCTATGTTTCCACAGTGTACACAAATGAGAAAAGTCAACAGCGTCGTGCCGGGTGGGATCCCGCGGGCCGCCCAGGCAGGCAGCCAGTCTAGTTGCTACAAACTTGTTAATTAAACACGACGGCTGAAGGTACTGGCTAAACCGCTCCTCACGATTCTAAAACGAACGGTAGGCCGGAGGAAACGGCTACGCAACGCAACTGTTTAAAAACAGTCCAGGTTCAGGTGCTGGCAATAGCAACAGAACTGGGGAGGAATGTGAATGGGAAAGAAGGAGCCATAACAGAGCTGACAATTTTGAAGACGCTACACACTGTAACACTCAGTTCATCTAAAAGTCCTCAGAAAATCGCGTCAAACTAGACAGTGCATAACTTTGAGCAGCCTTACCACTGTATTTCATTAGTTAAACAATTCACGCAGAATCCCGAAAGCGACCGGACCGTCATACAAAATGGCCGCTCTGGCCTCGTTGTTTCTCAAAGTACACAATCTGAATTTGATTTTCCCGGCGCGCTGGCCGGCTGCACGGCTGCGCGGCTGCGCGGCTCGACGGGGCAGACCGGCGGCTGAACACGTCCCAAGGACGCCGGTGCATGGTATGCGCCTCGCACAGTGGAGTGCCGCGCGACGCAGCGGAAGCAGGCAAGGCGCGGCAACACAGAAAAAAAAAGAAAAAAAGAAGCTGCGCCATTTTCGCCTCTTTCTGTCTCTCAACCCTCCGCGGAACTAGATTTCTTTTCGGGAGACCTGCACAGCGGTTCGAACGGAAGCGACAAATAAACCAGGCGCAATGCTGAGCGCGCGCGTTTTGAAACCGACTGGGACTATTGCGGCTGGGCGGCGCGAGCAGGCCTGCCGAGTGGAACCCCTATATGGCTCGGAGAGGATTTGGGCGGACGTGTGGCAACTCTGCACTTACAGCGCCGCGTCGTCGTGTCTTCTGTCCGCACTGTTTTATGAGGCGGCGGTGGTCAACCAGCGTGACGTGTTGCTTGGCCTTGAACGATGCATCAGACCGGGCGGCCGGCGGCCGGGCCGCGGCGACGCAGCAACACCGCCGCCAGGACCAGAAAGGGGAAGGGCGGCAAGGACGGCCATTTTTCTTTTCGCGCTGCACGACTTTGTTGCTGCTGCGCTTTGTTTCGCACTGCTCGTATGCTGGCGCACAGAAGACCACGCAGGTGGCCAAAACTCTAGACGCGTTTTGAGCTGCTGTAGAGTGTGTGAACCTGACGTGTGACCACACCAATGGATTCCTCGTTCCGAGAGCAGTCCATTAGTGGGGTCACATGTTCGATTCGAGTTCCATTTAGCGACTCTGGAGCTCAAAATCCGTCCGGGGTTTGACTGCCTCTCTGACCACGCGGAAAGATCCGCAGCGCAAAGAAAAGTTCTCTCTCGGAATTTGAGTGGGCAGGACCACAGGGGCCCTGCACACCTGGGGTGCGTTAGCGTCATTCTTTGCACCAGTGCACCAGGTGCATAGAGGGTGGCCCGCACAACCCGCCTGCATTAGGTATGTAGTTATGCGTCCTGGGCGTCGTTCGGGATGCGAGTGAACGCAGGGCGGAGGCAGGCAGAGGCCCGGCGCCCGGTGCGCAGGCTGCCCGGGCGGCACTGCAGGGCAGCCACCCTGTGTACAGCCACCGTCACCTTCGCCAGTCCCTGGGGAACACGACAGTGCACGTCAGCCAAAGGGACGGCGTCACTTTGACGTCATTCTCGCGCATCAGTGACGGCAAATTCTTATGCAAAGATGGTGTTCTTCCGTAATGCGATTGCCATTTCACGACTGACGTCAAATTTACCTTGTTTCGACGCGCGTGTGTGTGTGACGTGAGTGGGCGGATCAGCTGCTGTGCAGGCGAACCACCGCGTCTCAGCGCCTGCCAACCGCACCATAGGCAACTTCTCGTCACGTCTGTCAGCTGGTTGCCTCGGTTGCAGGCTGAGACGCGTCCGATCGCATTCCGACTGCATTTCTGACAGCGCCGGCGTAGTACCGCCTGCGTGCCGCCTGCGACGGACACGAAGGAGATTGGGTCCCTCGCAGCCCCGACATCGGATGACCTGAAGAGGTTGTCCGTCGTCGCAAAGTCACGTCGGGGACGCGGTGGGGGGGCTTATGGAGATGTCGAAGCGCCGCTCGCGAAGGAGCGTTGAGGCACCTAACAGAATGGAGGACGATGGGGCACCTATACTACTGGCAAACTGAATGAAGTACGATGGGGCACCCATACTACTGGCAAACAGAATGGAGTACGATGGGGCACGTATACTACTGGCAAACAGGATTGAGTACGATGGGGCACGTATACTACTGGCAAACAGAATGGAGTACGATGGGGCACCTATACTACTGGCAAACAGGATTGAGTACGATGGGGCACCTATACTACTGGCAAACAGAATGGAGTACGATGGGGCACCTATATTACTGGCAAACAGAATGGAGTACGATGGGGCACCTATACTACTGGCAAACAGGATGGAATCTAATAAGGCGCCTATACTACTTACAGATCGTATAGGTGCTAATATGGGGAGCCTGTTCTACTGTCGCACCCCCGCTCCCGCCACTGCCGCCTATAATCCTCCCCAGCACTGCGCCGCCGGTACCTGGAAACGGAAACGGGCAGCCAAGTGGCCGGCTTAAACTGCAGTAGGTACATTGCCATCCCAGTGCGCTTGCTTCTCCTTTGTCCCCACTCTGCCATTTCCCATTTCCCCGATGGCGTCCCAATCAGCCTCTGCCGAAATTGCAGGCCAGCCGGACGTGTCCAGCCCCCCAGCCCTGCAATGGCTCTTTAATTGCTTTCATTTGGCCAGCGTTCGACAAAGGCTTGGGACGGACTTATTACAGAGGGGCAATCGAGTTGAATTGCTGCACAAGAACGCGCCACGTGCGTCTGTGTGTGTGTGTGTGTGTGTGTGTGTGTGTGTGTGTGTGTGTGTTTGTCCACGCCGGTGTGTGGGCGCCCGACTTCCGGGTCGTCTTCGGCCTAGAGGCACCGCGGGGCCTGGCACCGCGGCCATAGCGCGGTACCCGTGTAGCTGCTTGACAAACAAGGTACGTTTTAACAGCGTATGGAAATAAAACACAAACGCCCTCTTCGAATTTTTAGTGTCCGTATGTCATTCGGGGAGGGTGAACACCGGGAACCCCGGCCTCAGGGGGGAGGGGTGGAAAGTTCTGGAAGCCACGCCCTCCGCCCTGTCCAGCCAATGGGCGTCGCAGGCCTGCTCTCCTCGCCGCCACCACCCCCGCCCCACTGCCACCCCCTCCCGCGCGGCCGCGCACTGCTCTTCCGAGTGCAGCGCCGCGCCGCCGTTCGGCCGTTCGGGCTTCATCGGCACGGCTCGTAGAGGTCTCCGACCGGGCGCCGCGCCGAGCCTCGGCCGCCGGGGCCGCGCGGGGGAGGGGAGACGGGGGGAGGGGGCGGCAGGGAGGGCCGGGGGGCGCGGGCCGCGGCGTGGCGCGACGGCGGGCGCGGCGGTGAAGCGGGCGCGGAGTAGAGCGGCAGTGCCAGTTGATACCCACGGCGCGGAGGATCTGTGCCCCGCCTTCGCGTCACGGCCAAACGCAGGCCATTGTTTTGGTTGAAACAGTGCGAGTGAGTGAGTGACGCGAGTGCGCTGTGACGTCATCGCCCTGTGGATTACCTTTGGATACAGTGATAGTGTGTGTGTGTGTGTGTGTGTGAGTGTGTCCAGCCAGCATGCCCACTGCTGGCCGACGTCGTGTTCGCTGCCCGACATGAGCGGGGCCCAGCAGGCTGAGGGCCTTCTGGAACACGATGGGGGTCCTGCGGGTCCCCCCGGGCCTGAGGGGCCCTCTGCGGTATCGCCCGGGAGAGGGGAGCGAGGGGGGCGAGGGGTCGCCGAGGCGGAGGAGGAAGTGTTAGAGGAGGTGGAGGACTTCCTTGAGAAGCTAGTGGCGGACGTGGTGGACAAGGTGGACGAAACGCGGCCCACGCAGGGCAGCGCGCCGCCCGTCAAGGTAGGTGTGGTGCCCGACGCGGACATGGAGAACCTGCGGGACTTGCTCGACAACCTCCTGGATGACAACACAGAGGACGAGCCAGCTGACGTTTGTCAACAAACCGGCGCCGAGCCTGCGCTCGACCCGACTGAGCACACGGCCGCGGCGGCGGGCCTGCTGCTGGCCGAGGGGCGGGAGGGAGGCGCGGGGGCCGGCGGGGCGGTGGCGACGCAGCCGGCGCAGCGCCCCTCGCGGCACGCCGCGCAACTCGACTCGATCGATGCCGCCCCGGCCGCGCTAGCCGCGCAAGCCGCGCCCGCACCGGGGGTCGGCGTCGACGACACGCCCGTGCGCCGCAAGGGCCGCAAGGGGAGGACGGCGTCCAGGACGCGGCGGCGGAAGCAGCGGACGGCCAGGTCCAGGTCGACGCGTTCCAGCCGGTCGCGGTCCAGCCGGTCGCGCGACGCGCGGTCGCGGTCCAGGCACAAGCACTCCAGGAAGCACAAGCGGCGGCGCCGGCACCACCGCAGCAGCGCGCCGCTCATGCTGAACGTGGACTCGACGGCGTGCTCGGCCGGCCCCGTCAGCCCGCGCGTCAACCCCGTGTTCCTCTGGGTGAAGCAGGAGGAGTGCCGCATCCTGTCCGTGGTGTGCGAGGACTACGACCGGCGCAACAGGATCACGCTCACCAAGACCAACAACGGGTGGCGGGCCATCCCCAAGACGGAGCGCTTCTCCGCCGTACTCGGCCCCCGGCAGCGGCCCTCCGTGGAGGACGAGGCGCCCACGGCGTCGTCTGAGGCGGACGGCGAGGAGGAGGACGAGGACGCCCTGGAAGTGGAGTCCGGCCCGGACGCCGCCGACGAAGCCGACGACCGCGCCACCGACGCCAGCGAGGAGAGCAAGGAAGAGCCAAAGCAACAGACTGAACAACGACTGAGTCCCGCCCCAAGTCTAGTCGCAGGAGACTCCGCAGGCGAAGACAAGTCCCAGGGCGCGCTGGAGGACGCGTCAGAAGACAAGTGCACCAAAGAAACCGACGAGGAGATGGCGGGGGCGGAGATGCTGGACGAGCTCTGCAAGGAGGCTGCCGAGAGGATGGAGCAGTCCTGCCAGCAGACGGCAGCCTTGATGGAGTCCTGCGAGGCGGTGGAGGAGATGTTGGAAGAACCCAGCAGAGACGTGGACGAAGCGATGGAAGAAACCTGCAAGGCTGTGGACGGCGAGCCGGGAGAGAAGTCCAGCGAAGAGATGGGGGAGAGCTCGGAGGAGTCGAGCAGGGCAGCGGCAGAGGACGAGGGGGCCGACAGGACGGAGACGCCGTGCCAAGAGGAGAAGACCCACGAGCCCTGCCACGACACGTCAGAGAGCCTGGAGGAGTCCCGCAAGGACGCGGAGGAAATCATGGCGGAGCTCTGCAAAGAGCTGGCAGAGCGGAAGGAGAAGTCCTGCAAGGAGACACTCTCGGTGACTTGCGGCGATGCCCCCCAGGACTCCCCCAAGGAGGCGGAGACGAAGCAGGAGAAGGCGCCCAGCAGGCCGTGCTCCGTGTTCGACCTCCTCAACCTGGACGAGAGCGAGCACGTCGTCCGCCTGCCCGCCGACCTGGAGGTGTCCCTGGTCGGCGGGCCGCCCAGCCCTAAGGCCTCGCCGCGGCCGTCGCCCAGGCCTTCCCCGAGGCCGTCATCAAGGCCGGCCTGCAGCCCGGAGCCCATCCGCCTGGGCGCCACCACCACCATCACCGCCATCACCGAGCCCAAGCAGCACAAGTACCTGGAGTCGCTGCTCGCTTCGCCGAGGAAGTCCGACCTGGAGCAGGACCTGCCGCTGGACCTGGGCGTGACCAAGGACAAGCAGGACAAGGTGGATAAGGTGGACCACGACGAGGCCCCGCCCGCCAAGAAGCCCAAGCTGGACGACCTGACGCTGAGGCACCTGCTGAACCGACTCCCCGGCGCGGAGGTGGACGCCGTGGACGCGCCGCAGCAGGACG
The DNA here is from genome assembly GCA_030522485.1 of Stenchaetothrips biformis. Taxonomy (NCBI): domain Eukaryota; kingdom Metazoa; phylum Arthropoda; class Insecta; order Thysanoptera; family Thripidae; genus Stenchaetothrips; species Stenchaetothrips biformis. Next base: position 2,025,026 of record CM060100.1, read on the forward strand.
TTAAGCGCGACAAGGTGGACAAGGTGGACAAGGGCGATAAGAAGAGCAGCAAGTCGCGGCTCCTGGAGCTGCTCACCGTGCCCGAGACGGGGCTGGACCCACTGGCACAGCTGAAGCGCGTGCTGTCGGACCCCGACCTGGTGGTGCCGGACCCCCTGCTCGTGCCGCGGGCGCGCCTGCAGGCCCTCGTCACCAGCCCGGCGCAGGAGATTCCCCGCCTGCTCGCCCAGGGCCACAAGCCCGCCGTGCCGCACGCCGCGCCCAGCCTCGACGGCGACCTCTGCGTCGTGTCGCTGTCCCACCTGCAGTCGCTGCTGCAGCCCGAGAGCAAGCAGGCCCTGGCCGTGGAGGAGTACCAGCGACAGCTGCTGGAGGCGCAGATGCTGTGGCTGCCGTACCTGGAGGCGGCCTACGCGTACCCCGGCGGCTACCTGCCTGGCTACGACTACAAGTCCCAGATGGAGCTGCAGAGCACGCTAGCCGCGGCCTGGCAGGAGACGATCCTCAAGGGCGGCGGCCTGGACACCTTCATCAACAACAACAACTACAAGAAGGCGGCGCCCGCGCCAGCGGCCAAGGCGCCGCGCAAGGCGCCGTCCCCCATGCCGCACGTGGCGACGCCGCGCCACCTGAGCGCCGCCTACGACAAGCCGGCCGCCTGCAAGTACCCGCCGTCGCTGTCCTCGCCCACGGGGTACGCGGCGTCCATGCCGCCGCCGGCGCCGCACCGGACGACGCGGCCCGTGCCCGCCGCCCTGCCCATCAACAGCAACAACCTGTTCGCCGCGCCGCAGCGGCCCTACCAGTACCAGCAGCAGCAGCAGCAGCGCCGCGAGCTGGAAAAGCAGCACCGCCGCGAGTACGAGAAGCAGCAGCAGCAGCGCCGGGACTACGAGAAGCAGCAGCAGCAGCAGCGCGAGTACGAGAAGCAGCAGGAGTACCACCAGCAGCTGATCTTGCTGCAGCAGCTGCAGCTCCAGCAGCAGCTCCTGGCGCAGCAGCACGCCGCCTACCCCATGGCCGCGCCCATGGCCGCGCCGCCGCCGGTCGCCCCGCAGAGGAAGCACTCCACCGAGGAGCGGCCGCGCAAGTCCGAGGGCAGTCGGCCGCCGACGTGCAAATCGCTGCTCAACATGCTGTCCGCGCAGAGGGAGGCCCAGCAGGCCGTCAAGAGGACGCCCTCGCCGGACAGCGCCCTGCTCGCCGCGCTGGGCAGCCCCGTGGGGCCCGCGCGGACGCCCCGCGTCAGCCCGGCGCCGTCGCCGACCGCGTCGTCGTCCGCGCCGTCCGCGACCGCCACCGCCGCGCTGCCCGGCGCACCCGTGCTCGACCTGTCCGGGAACAGGCGGCCGTCGGCCGAGGCGCCCTCGGAATGGGAGGCCGGTCGCCAGCAGCAGCAGCAGCCCGACGACAGGAAGAGGCCGTTCGCCAAGCTCAAGGTGAAGAACCTGGTGGACCCCAACGCCCAGCACCGCCTCCTCAAACTGGATACGACCGTGGCGCCGCCGCCCGCAGCGCCGCCTGACGACGTCGCAGGGAACCATCTGTGGCACCCCCTGTTCAGCAGGTGAGTCGAATCAAACTGTCTCACGGGCCAACTCGAACCACGCCGTCCCACCACGAAAATCTATATCGCCCTTCCCGTCTGATGACAGAGCCCCTCCCCCTTCCCTTTCTGACGGGCCATGATGAATCGCCGGCCGGTCAGCCCGATGGAATCGATTTATCCCGATGAAAGCGTTGCAGGCAGTCCCTAATGCATTTCACGAGTCTGCCGTCAGATTTGTGGTCCGCCGCCGGATTTACCGCGGATGGTTCCCAACTATACAGGGCAAACCCCAGGCGACGCCGAACCCAGAACAAGACAGTTGCGGGTCCTGGATTTTTTTCAAGTGAGGGGTGATTGCCTTCACGGGCTAAGCAGTGCTTTTTCCCGCCTTTTCAAGTTGGTACTCGCATCGCCCTACTTGTCTCGCCCACACTGGAAGGGCCCAGGGAGGAAGCGAGGCCTGCAAGGACGAGAGTGAGGCAGGAAGAGGGGCAGATTAGGGCCCACTCGGCCCTGACACGGTTATCCATCCTGTCCTCCTTATCACATCCTGATCGACCCCAGGACCAGCCTTGGCGTTCGGCCGCCCACTGTGCCCGAGTGCCGTTCTGCATGGACGGCGGGGATGTTCCTAAGCAGTTTGGTCCTCGGGGGGTTTGGGTTGTTGGAGCTGCGCCGTCAAAGTCCCCTGGGTACCGCGTCGAGGCCGAGACTGTCTTGGTTTTTGTTGTTGTTTTCAGTGGCGAATTCCCAGGACAAGGCGCGCGACTCGCTCGGCTCACCGCGAGCTACACACTTTTACGGTGGAGACGTGACATGTACAGTGCCGGCCGCGGGTTAGAAGGGCGTGCGGGCGAAACGCTTACGATTTTTCATTTTTCCTTATTCTCCCCGTCCGTGTTTAGTCTCGGCCGCGCTCACCTGAATGGGGACCACATGCCTTCACGGGTGCTGACGTCTAACACTGTACAGACAGCATAAACAACCGAAGGAAACAATGCGCCAGTAGTATGATAACCCCCTAGTCCCTGGCAGCCAACATTACCATTGGTATTTTGATTTCACACAGTTAGTGTTGCTGAACACGGGGCAGCTCGCTGTCAGCTCAGCTTGAGCTGACCTCCTGACCTACAGTCAGCTCCCGGTCGACTAATGGATAACCGAGTGTGTATTTCAAGTCGGCTGTGCGACGCGCGAAAAATCAATCACTTTTGCAGCGCAGCAACAGCAGCTGCACTTTTTCTTATCTACACCTTTTTCTTTCGACGAAGGTGCGCCGCTCCAACGCCAAAGCCGTTTCCCCAAGACGCACTTGTTGTGCTGCTGCGTCTGCTGTTTTGCGCCGCTAGTCCGCGAGGCGCGGCGGGGTGGGGCGCGGCGGGGCGGGGCGGGCTTTCTCTAGTGTCGCGTTCCAGATCGTTCCCCCCGTGTTGGCTAAACTCCGCGCGGACTCGGCGAGAACTCCCCGCCGACGGGCCGAGGGCATGCCGAGGGTGGCACGGCGGCAGCAAGGCGAGACCGCCGTGTCGTTTCTCCTCGCCGACGGCCAGCAGTATGTGTCCATTCTTATCAGCGGCGCTGCATGTGGGAATCATTGGTCCGCGCGTCAGTCAGCCTGCAGGGTGGGGAAGCTGTGCGTCGCAGAACAGTGTTGTCCAAAACGGCGTGGCGGTGACTTGACAGGCTAGACGAGCTCTCTTTCTGCCACGCACGACGTCCAATGTGTGTCGTTGGGATCGTCACGCTCGGCGGGGACGCGCTCGGACGCTTCGTGCCGCGGTGCAGGACGCACTCGCACGGCGTCGTGCCGTACTCATCAACAAAGTGCAGTGTTCCGTGCGAGGCGTGGCGTGTCCTCGGCCGTCTCAGCACGCCACAGCCCGACCGAGAAAGGGCTCGGGGGCGGCCGTCAACCGGAATGGAGATGACGAGATTAAATTTTGTGGAAAAAAAAACAATTAAGAACGGGGAAAAAATTGGTTGGGTTAGAAGTTGTTGAACCCGCGACCTCCGACTTCGGAGGCGAGTGCTCTACCTGTACGGCTACGCCATCGCGCGGGGCGGTTGCGCCTTCCGGGCTTTGCAGTCCTATGCATATTCTGTCGCCTCGGTTGCGGTGCGGAAGTGGCAACGCTATCGACGCCGGTTAGGTCGCATTAATGTTGCACCGCGATTAGGGCTCCGTCTGTCTTTCTCGCACTCGTGGGGCGGCCCTACCTTCCGAAGGGGTGCGAGAGAGACAGCGCTGTCACAGCTCTTCCAGCCCTTCCGGCTTGGAGTGCTACCCCTTGTGTGCACAGTGGGGGTGGACTGAAGAGCCTTGCGGCAGCCGAGGCCTTCACTTCGCCAAATGAACCAAGTTCGACGAGGGGTTTTGCGTTGTGGACATCTCGCTGACGACAAAGCACTATGTACCGATTTTGAAAAATATAGGACTTTCGACGGTGTGGCAATGGGTTGGTGTTGGACCCTCCGGCCGGGCGTTTAGGTTACGGCAGGCCTAATGGCTAGGTCGGCCGCCACGCAACGCCACCCCCGCTGTCCAGTCATGTTCCGCACGGCCGCCCGGCATCGTCCAGAAAACATCTTTCCGGTGAAAGAGAGATAGACACTGCCAGAAACCGCTCGGCGGTTCGACCAGCAGCGCGGATACCAGTCTGCGGTCGATGCGTGTGCAGTATTCAGTCAGCCTTTCCGGGCGGACACGTTCCAGCTCAGCGGCGACCTTTCAGTGCGCGTTCACTGATCGGGAAGCGCGCGCGGCCGGCAGGCGGACGGCTAGATATGAGGGTCCCGGTGGGCGCGGCTGGTGCGGCCAGGCCCAGGCCGGCCAGCACGACCACCAGGACGAGGGCCTCGACGAGGGCCTCCACGAGGGCCTTGTTTGCTGTGGCGGCCCTGGGCTGAGCGACGCTGAGCGCGTGTGTGCCAGCCTGGCCGTGGCGAGCCGAGCCACTATCAACACCTGCGTCAACTCACAGTGGAAGTTTTCGGCCGGCCCCGTGCGCTGCCCTGCCGCCCCTGCCCCGCGCCGTGCGCGCCGTGCCCGCCGCACAGAGGCAGGCCGTCAAAGTCACGATGCAGAGAAGTCACGCCGGATATCACTGCGTCCTGCCGAGAGTCCTGGACAGACACGTTTCCAACGCCGCCGTCGTCAAATGGGGCTCGAATTCTTCTCGCTGTGTCTCCTGCTAGAGAACTATCTCCTACCTGCTTTTCGGACGAGGAATCGATTGGTACCCTCATAAGTTCGATTCGAGTCCTGACAAAGCCCACGAGTCTAGTACCGGTGTGTCCCACTGTGTGGTTATGACGTCGTGGTCAGGCGCGGTGACGGACTGCACTTTTTGGCCGCGACGACAGCGCGTAATACTGCGCGATATTTTTATTGCAGACGACGCCGTGGGGTATTAGGAAGGGGAGAGGCTGCCCCTCCCTTTGGACGTAAGCAGCTTGGTGCCAGAAGACTCGCGGGGGGAGGGGGGGAAGGGGGAGGGGAAATTGGAATGGGGGGGGTGGCAGACCCGAAGTGATGTTTTTCCACGTGTGTTCCGAACGGCGCCTCGCTGCTGTTTTGACGCGCGTCGGGCCGCTGTTTGCCTCCGCCGTCCTCGAGCCGGGCAGAGTGGAGAAGAGGGAGCCTCTAAAGCGCCGTCCTCTCTAATAAGTTGAAAAGGTTTGAAAACGTTGAACGACACCCGCCACCGGAAATCCGAGGTGACAGTTGTTTTTTGACGAGTCGTCGCCGTGGGCGTTGTCGGTGCGCTGGCCGTCGCCGCGGCGCAGTGGGCCAGAGGAGCGGCGTGGGCGGCCACGACTCTAGACGCGTTTTGAGCTCCAGCGTCGCTAAATGGGACTCGAGCTGATCGTGTGACCCCACCCATGGACTGCTCTCCGAACGAGGAATCCATTGGTGTGGTCACACAGCCCTGTGTAGCGACTCTGGGGCTCAAAACGCGCCTAGACTTTTGTCCGCCTGCGGCGGTCTTCTGGCCCACTGCGCGTGAAGACTTATATGTAAAACTGTCGCCCACTGTGCGCCAGTCAGCTGATGAGCTGTCCGGGCCGGTTCAGGGTCCGAGGAAAGGAATGTGGCAGGCCCGCCGCGCTGCGCTCACACGTGATCGGCCCCGCTATCTGCTCAAATAGTCCGCCGCGCCAGAGGTGACCCCGCTGCGTCTCGGTGGCGCCGACTTCGTCCCCCGCAGCCAATCAGGGGCCGGCCTTTTGGCGGGAAACGAAGGACGCGGTTAGCAGTGGCGGGGAGCACGACGCTGATCAGCCTGAACTGGCGGAGGCTAACGCGCACCTTCAGTGAGTTTAGCACGTTCGCCGGTTCGAACCACACTTACTGACAGTTTTCGTCCAATTGACTGCGGGTTTTTGACAGTCTTCGACCTGCCCGCTGCACTTCTGTTTCCTTATCTTAACGACCCCCGGTGATGGTGGTGGGGGCGGTCGCTACCAAGCGCTGCCACGGCACCAAGGCCTCCCCATTGTCCAGGCCCGTCCCGTCACGTCAGAGCTGTCCCAGACAAACAAGCCTTGCAGGACCTGAGCTGGGCTTTCCCCTGGGCTGGCCTCGGCTGGCATGGCCCACGGCCCACCCCATGACGGGTTAGTGCGTTCCGCGCGGTTATTGACGCTCTCTGTCGCACAGCGTCGTGCCGTCCGAGAGAGAGAGAGAGAGAGAGAGAGAGAGAGAGAGAGAGAGAGAGAGAGAGAGAGAGAGAGAGAGAGAGAGAGCGCGGAGAGCGCGCCACTACGTACCACTCCACCAGCCACAACAGCACTTCCAAGAAGCCCGCCGGACGCCTTACCGTCGTGTTTACTCCGATTCGCCGATGAGAATCCGTCTCAGAAGTCCGTTTCCTCGGCCCTCGCGGTCAGCCAGCTAGTGCAGGCTCGTTGCTATGCGCTGCTGACGTCCACGTGGGGCAGGAACAGTTCTCGGATTTATTTGTGGTAGCTTTATCAAGTGCCATCGAGGTTTGCGTTCACTGTAATCGTTCAGCAGGCTGATTTCTCCGCACGGTCCTTCTCGGTACCAAAGCTGTCCGAAAAATGCGTCACCGCGAATCTTGCCCTCCAACAACACTCAGAAAAATTATTTCTTGAATCAAGTAAAATATTTTTCTTGATTAAAAATACTTGATTCAAGCTAAACTGAGTGTCAGATCAAGCCTAATATAGGCTTTGCACTCATTCAACTCTAACCATATCAAGAATATTTCTACTTCAGTCAAAGCAGAATTTTACTTAGGCACATTAATGCAAAAAAAATTACTTGCATCAAGTAAATTTTACTCGATTTTTCTGGGTGAAGCGCGCCTCTCAGGCGCACTCGGCGACTCGATGACGGCAGCATATTGCCTAAACGCCGCGAGCCAAAGGTTTGCCCCTTGATGTCCGCCGCCCTGGCCTCGCCGTGTGTGCGGGAGGCTCGCCGACAGGTGTGGCGGACAAAGCCGCGTCGGCTGAAGGCTCAGAGCCCTGAAAGGCGAGCCGGAGGGACGGCGCCACCATTGTCGGAGGATAGAGCTGCTATTTTGGGGAAGTCCCGCTCAAGACGCGCGCACAAGGGATACGCTCGACGACATGGACGGCCATAGAGCCGCGCCGTCACCGCCACCACCGTGGGGGTCGTTGACGTACGCAGATTCCTCGTAGGAAAAACACGTGCCGTCTCTTTCGCACTCAAGGGCGGGACCGGAGGGGTGCGAGAGGCACTGCGAAATCGGCCGATGCTGAAAAACTGCGGCGGTGGAAGGGCCGGCCTGCCGGCTAGGCTAGCGCGCAGCTTTATGCAGACGCACGAATTGGGTCGAGCGAGGCGTGCGCCGCCATGATGCCGACTCGTCGGTGATGAGCTTGCTAGTGTAGTTGGCTCCGAATTCGCGCCGACCGTTATTCGCGGTGCGTGACCGCAGCTTTGATTGGCCTCGTTATTCGCAGTTTAAAAAGCCGCACCAGTGTGGCAACGTCGCTGCCATGCCATGGGGCGGCCCCTATAGCGCGGTGGCTTCGGGTACTATTCCCACAAATGGTCCGAATCAAACAGATGAGGGTACCGTTGGGCCATCCATTGGTGCCCTCACGTGTCCGATTCAAACCCTTCCCGACGACGCCGCGTTGAAAACGTGTTCGCAGCAGGTTGGGATGAGTCTTGCTGAGAATAACCAAAGCACACCACGCGCATGTGAGGAGCGCAAATCGAGAATATAATTGATTTCCTTTGTCGCCCGCGTTGTCCTCTGGGGGCTCTAGGGGCCTTGAGACATGCAAAAGATGTTGGCGGCATCGCTCCGTCCCTCTCTCTCCCTACGGGACGCGCCACGAGAGCGAGAGGGACAGAGTCACCTGACCGCAGCGCGTCCGCGGCTCGCCTGCTGGGACTTACGTGGACTTGATGACTGCAATCACACGTCCTCTTCCTCCTAGCCTTGTAACTCTGCGCGCTCGCGGTACGAGTCGCGCCTTCTTCTTTCAGTCTCGATCCATTTTCCGCTGGGCCACACGCTTTTTCGGCTTTGTGAAGCGTCGAGCGCGGCGCCTAGTCAGCATCACTGTAAAAAAAAAAAAAAAAAAAAAAAAAAAAAAAAAAAAGACTTAACCCCCTGGAAGCACGTTTGTTGTATTCTCTTCGTCAAAGCGATGTTAAGGAAATCAACCAAACGATTAGTCGACTTGAATTCTCAGTGTTGTACATATCGCAGTTTGAACCTTCTTTGAATGTTGTTTACGCTCTGCCTCGCCTCCAGCTAACTGCGATTCCACGTAGAAGGGTTTAGGCCCGAACCTTACACCAGCGCACCTGCTCCTCGCCATTTGGTCACTTGGCTGCCGACAGCAGGTGTGGGTCGCCAAAGGCAAACATAGTTACTGTCAGCAGCTGCCCTATGCCGCGTTTGCTTTTCTTTCTCTTCTTTTTCACAACCTTTTATTTTTAATTTTTTTTTCGCACCAGAAAGGTGTGGTTATCTCGATCGTCCCGCCATAAATCGCCTCTGAATTAGAAGCGCGCCGCTCAATTCCTCATACTTTCTCACGTCGGTCGGTCGGCGCCGTTCGGCCGTTCGGAGCAGTTCGGAGTCGCTCGGGCGGCGCTTTGTTCGGGACGCTGCCGAGACAAACGGGCGTCGTTAGAGTCGTTAGACGAGAAAAATGGCGCCGGGATCCACGGCCAATCAATGAGCACCATAATGGCCAGAATCCCCCCAGCGAGGCATGCCAAGCAAGCGAAGCGCCACAGCCGAACAAAAAAAGGAACACGAATATAATGAGCCGAAAGGAAACATTTGCGTTTGGGGAGGGTGGACTGGTTGACTCGATAGCCACTGACGAGCAGCGCGCGAAACCGATGATGAATGTGAGGAGGGGCGCGGTGGCGGGAGTTGAACCCGAGCCAGGTGGCCGGAGGGACGGGCATCTTTGCTTGTCACATTAAGTTTTTGTTTCTTTTAGGTTATGTCACTTTTAGGTTAGGTTACTTGGTCATGGTACGTAGGTTCTGTTACTTTAAGGTTATGTTCAATGAAATTCGTCTGTTGCTCTTTGTAATCGTGGAGGCTCTCCGCCACTCTCGGGGGATGCACCGTACGACAGGCCGAAGGTATAGCGGGAACCTCTTTCTCGCTCGCCTCCTTCCATTCCTCGCGCGCGCGCTGCGAGACCACTCACAGTGCAGGCGACCTCCCACGGCCCGTGCGGAGGCAAACTGCAGCCATGGGAGCCGACGTCGCGCTTCTCATTCCGATCGCATACAGACAAAGGTGATTATTCGGTTCGTAAGCGAAGACCAGTCGAGACGAAGCAGGTACTTTAGAACGGTGTGGGGTCATTTTTGGAGGTTAGGTATGGTCAGGTCTGTCATGGCGGACCCCGTTTTAGTGCAGCACGGTGCAGTGCAATTCTTCACCGTAATTTTTCAGTGTGCAGTATACCTTTCTCTCCATCGACGCCGCGGCTTCGCAACACCAAATGATGATACTCAATTATCACGTCCAGCCGGACGGTTTACGCGAACCGCTCGGGGAGGACACACACTTAGCAGAGAAAGAGAGAGGGCGCTGCTCAGCTCGCCGCGAGGGTGACCCAGTTGCACTGCGGAATGCGAAAGAGCGAGACACAGACAGGGGAGGGGAGGGGAGGGGGGAATTAGAAGGGTGAGGGGGGCCTTCCAGAGAAGGACAAATCGGTCGAGAGCGAGTGCTGGGTCAGTGCTCTCGGCATTTGATCGCGTTACAGCCGTTGGAGTTCGCGCGGGCTTCGGCTTTCGGCTTACCGCGTTCCGACATCAGCAGGTTAGGCGGGAGCACGGTGTTGCAGTGGTCGCGGTTGCGCCTTCGAGTCACGGTTCTGGGTTCGAATACTACACCAACCTACTAAAAAAAAAAATCCTGTTTTTTTTTTGTGTGTTTTTTTTCTGCCTCGTGCTGGCGGCGTTCCTAGGCTCGTATGCGACGCACTCTGTCTCTCTTCTTGCGGCGATCCAGGGCAACGGGATAAGGCAACCACCAAGGCGGTCGGTGCCCCACAGTGTACCTTCACAGTCACAGTGTGGTACATGAGGGTACCATTGGATTGGCCTTTCGACGAGGTATTCACTGGTACTCTCATGTGTTCGATTCTGAGGACACATAGAGCTTGAAACGTGCTCAGTTCGCTCCCCGTGCACTGTGACGTACGACGTGACAAGACGGCCACGTCGCCCATTAGGCCGTGACGATTATGTGACGCGCTGTGACGGCGCCGTACCGCGGCCTGGGTCGTTGTGCTCCAGACGCCCCCACCGCGCCCCGCCCCGCCCCGCCCCGCCCCACCCCGCCCGCGGCGCTGCTGCCAACGCCACGCCGCCGCCGCGCCGCGCCTAGCGACCTACTAACACTACACCCGCCAGGCTGGGCCCGGCCGGGCCGTAGCGAGCCGATGTCTGTCCTGCAAAAGTTTTCAGGGCGGCACGAGCACAGTGGGATGGCGATCCGGTGCGACCGGCATCAGTGCCACCAGCGTGGTGCGAAATAATTAGGCCGGCTTGGTTCCATTTTTATTTTATTTTGTTTTTGTTGGCGTGGTATTTTTTGGAGTCCGTTTGGGGTTCCCTAACGGCACCCCTGGACGCAAGTACACTTTCGTACAAAAGGCGAAAACTCGCACAGGTCGATAACCCCGGCCATATCTTAACGGCCCCCTCCCCCGTCCGCCCCTGCCTCGCTAGTAGGCAAATAGACTCACAGCAAAAGTTTCCGTTTAAGTTTTTTTTTTTTTTTTTTTTTTTTTTCAAGTGTACTGGTGAGTGAAAGACGGAGTTTGATGGGTACGTATTCCACGTACTCCCCGCTCTGGACGCCGCGAAGAGTGCGCGTGTAGTTCGCAGACCGTTCACTAGGCCTTCCCCCCTCCCCCTCTCTCCCCCTCCCCAAGGCCCGAAGCCTTTTGCCGTTTCGCTCCCGAAATAGTGGCGAAATAGAAGGCGGTGCCGAGTACGCCATGCCAGCCAGCCACGCCGGCCGCGCTCAACCCGCATTGGGGTCACTCTGGGGTGGCGTGGAGTGGCAGCACTGGTAAATCATTCCGTCATGGAGCAGGCAGCCTGGCCGAGCAGGGCTCAACTGGATTGGAAAGTACCTCGTTGTGCAGCGGTGTCTCGTCTCGCGTGAAGAAAAAAAAACGGGGAAAATAGTATCCCTTGGCTTTACTGCGGCGGGGATTCGAACCCACGACGGCTTGGTTCTTATGCTGTCCACTGGCGTCGCCCCGCCCCCCCGCACCAAGAGCACAGTCAACATGTCCGTCCTGACCGCCCCCAGACCCCCGCGGGGCCCCTGAAGGCCTGCCTGTCCTGTCGGGGTCGATCGCCCACCCCTTCCAAAGGAACCCAAGGGCCTCGGCCCGAATCTGTTTCCCTCATTATGTCCTCGGTCACCCTGCACTGCCCAAAGCGGCCGAACCCTGCCTACAAAACGAGCTCCAAGTTTCGTCCCTAATTGAAATTTATTTAAATTTCCGGGTTTTAAGGATGAACTGAACTGACCAGGAATATGTACATTTTCAACGAACTTCCGCGTTGGCGACTTTACTTCCGGGTGGATCACGTACAGCACGGCCTTCCTGGCTGCCTGCCCGCCGTCTTTATTGATTTCCCAAACGCCCCGGCGGGCCGGCGTGCCGTCCAAATCGCCTGTCCAGCCGGAAGTAGGGTCCTGCTGGTGACCGGAAGTCGTGGTGAGCGAACACGTGGCGGCGTCACGACGACCTGCACGGTGTGCGAAACGAGTCTGCCGGCGGCCGGTCGAAACCGATCAAAACATTTGGCACAAACTTTGAGGCGCCACTGCTGCATAGTCAGCGCTGCGTCGCTCTGTCTCTCTCGCACCCCTACGGAACGCCCCCTGAGTGCGAGAGAGACAGAGCGTCGAAAGCATAGCCTCGCGCGCTTTCTTCATGTCGCGCGATTAACCTGAAAACGAAGAATAGACTTTACCCCTTTCACAAGCACGGCTGCAGCCACAACGAGGGGGGGGGGGAGTTTCTTGCACGAAATAGACTGTTATTGCGGCCATTTCGCCTGAGTGACCTGTTCTAACGCTCGCCTCTCGTTGTTTCAGGTAATTATATTCTTCAGCGGGCCGACCTTTTTCGCAAATCTGGTGGGACGACGAGGTCGGTGGATGAGTGAGTGAGTGAGTGAGTGAGTGAGTGAGTGAGTGAGTGAGTGAGTGAGTGAGTGAGTGAGTGAGTGAGTGAGTGAGTGAGAGGCAACCCGATGAATGGCTGGCGGCCCGGCGGGGCAGACGAGGCTGGCAGCCGCGGAGGTGTGTCTCGATTGGCTGGGTACATCGTGTTGGCGGCAGTGCCACCAGCCCGGCCTATTAAAAGTGAAATGGTGAAAGTGCCGCTTCACCACCAGACGGACTTTACTTTGCTGACCTTTGCCTCCGCCGAGCAGGGCCTCGCCTTTTGGACGGGCAGTTCGTTCCAGCCGAATAACAGTCATTGAGTTCGCCCGGGGTGAGTCTAAGGCGACGCGCTGTCAGCCCGCTTTGCAGCGCACGGTGGGCCAGCAGACCGACGCAGGCGGCCGAAATTCTACACACTAAATTTTTATGTAGAATTTTGTACGCGGTGATGCATGATTTTAAACCTGCGTGACGTTTTGCATAAAATTGTGCACGAATTTGCATAAATTTATGCATTTTTACGCATAATATTATGCAAATTCCCCGCATGTGACACGTACAAAATTCTACATAAACATTTAGTGTGTAGCTGCGTTTTGAGCTCCAGAGTCGCTAAATGGGACTCGAATCGACCCTACCAATGGATTGCTCTCCGAACACGAGGAATCCCTTTGTGGGGTCCTACGTTCGAGTCCCATTTAGCAACTCTGGAGCTCAAAACGTGTCCGGGAGTTTGGCCGCCGCAACGGTCTCCTGACCCACTATGTAGCGCCGCCCCCTCTAGTGGTTCTTTTTCCAAGCTTCTAGTGGGACTTCCAGCAGGCCGTGGCGGTGGCGACGAAAACGTGTCAAGGCGGCAGTGCGTTTCAGCGCGGACGTCACGTCAGACCTTATAGGCCTCTTCGGTCCGTCTGTCTGTCTGCCTGCGCGTCGCAACATTGTCACGACGCAGTGAACTAGATCGAACCGACCGACGTAGGGAAGCGTGTTCGTGACACGTCTCATGTCAGCACTCGCCGTTCGGATAACGTCAACGTGACGAAAGTTCCATGCAAAACGCATCCCACTTTCACGTCACTTGGAGCGAAAATATCGTCCATGAACTGGACGATCGTCTGATAATATTTTTCCCATGGTGTTCCATCCAAAGCGCCGCCACTGCCGCTCCCCCTAGACTGCCGCCGCGGACAGCCGCACCGAGGACCATTGTTGTTATTGTTTGCGGACGTTTTGTTGTTAATGCTTGTTGCCTTCGGTTATCGCGGGTGGAAAACAAAAAGGGGCGGTGGCCCTCCAGAAGGGAATTTCAGGTGTGTGTGTGTGTGTGGGGGGGGGGGGGGTCCAGATACGGTAGTAGGGGCTCGTCCCTGGAGGGTGATCGCTGACTTTATCTCGAATAGGCAAGGTGACCCCAGCGGCGCGCACCGACCACACTGTCTATAAACGTTGCTCGCATTTTTATTTGGCCAAAAGCCTCGCTGCCAGCGCGGCGGCGGCGGCGGCGTGGCGAAATCTTCCGCGAAAAACGCTTCTTCATTTTCCTTTCACTTTAACGCTTCATTTATCGCTCCTCCTTACGCGCGGTATTCTTCATTATTTCCACTCCTCCCCTTTGTCCGATAATTCGGCAACTCGGTGGTGAAGTGGGCGGATGGCTGGGGCCGGACCGGCCGGGTAATCGGCCAGCTTTTCCTTCCTTCTTCTTCTTCTTCTTCTTCTTCTTCTTCTTCTTCTTCTTCTTCTTCTTCTTCTTCTTCTTCTTCTTCTTCTTCTTCTTCTTCTTCTTCTTCTTCTTCTTCTTTGCCTCCTCCCTCGAGGAGAACGGAGGCTGAAAAGCTTCCATGGTCTCTGAAAAGCGGCAGAAAATGAGCTTTGTCCTTTATGAAAGCCGAGCGAGGACGCGGCTGGCAACGATACAAACACTTGACCGCTGGCCATCGGAGAGGTCATGCGCCAGAATGGCCAGAAGGGTTCGAGGCGGGGTGGGGCGGGGTGGGGCGGGCCGGCGGCGCTTCGGGGTGCGTTCGAAAAGGCGTCAGAGGCCGGTTCTCCTCTCCGACGCTGCGATCTGACCGGCGGCGGCGCAGAAGGCAGGGTGTTTCGGGCGCGCCTCGTTGGGCGTGGCCGCGCGGCGGCGGCGGGAAGACGCATAGCGCGCGCTTTTCGTCGCTCCGTCGGGCGGCCGCCTGGATACGTCGCGTCGCGTCGTGGTTCCGGGCGGTCAACTCGTTCGTTAGCAGGCGGGCGACACCCCGGGAGCATCCCGGCGCGGCCTTGCCGCCACCGAGGCTCCTTTGTTTAGCTAGTATACATTAGTCGAAGGCCGCGACACTTGTGTCACTCCACCGCCTCCAACGAGACATCGAACGAGACCTCGAACCGGCAGAGGGTTTTTTCTTACCCCGAACTCTCTCTCTCTCTCTCTCTCTCTCTCTCTCTCTCTCTCTCTCTCTCTCTCTCTCTCTCTCTCTCTCTCTCTCTCTCTCTCTCTCTCTCTCTCTCTCTCTCTCTAATCACATTTGGTTGGGCGGAGCGAGGCGGACTTTATTTTTCCCCGTGGACTAGAGTAAACCCTATAGTCCCTGGTTCGCGTCCCCAGGCAGCATTCTTTTGCAGCTCGCCTCAAGTCCCTCCCCCCTTTTCATGACCTGCGTGTGTTTCATTTGGCAAGGTATCCCAAGAATTCATACAATTTAATCCCGAAAGCAGCAGAGGCCACCGAGCAATATCTGCCGGCCCGCGCGCAAGCGATTTCGCGCCCTGTCTCTCTTGCGCCCACTGGGACGCGCCGCGAGTGCGAGAGAGAGCGGTGCGCTGGCGCAGCTCCGCCTCTGGAACGCGCGACAGTCCCTGTTCACAGTGAGAGGCGATGCACGCGGTACTGGGGGCCCCTCCAGTGCCCTTCCCCCTCAGCAGCCTGTATAAATCCTTCCGGTGCGGTCCGTGGGCCGAACGAGCCGGGCCGGGCCGGGCCGAGCCGGCGCACAGTGGGCCAGAAGACCGGTGGAGGCGGTCAAAATACCGGACTGGTTTTGAGCTCCAGAGTCGCTAAAAGGGACTCGAATCGAGGGTGTGACGCCACCAATGGACTGCTCTCCGAACGAGGAGTCCATTGGTGGGGTCACGCAATCGATTCGATTCCCATTTAGCGACTCAAAACGCGTCTCGAGGTCTGGCCGCCTGCGCCAGTCTTCTGGCCCACTGTGCGGCGTCCGCGATAGCCCCCTCGAACACAGCATGCGCCGCGAAGTCATGCCGCGCCGGTCCGTTTTTCCGAACAGCGTCGCTCTGTCTCTCTCGCACCCGTACGGGCCGCACCACGAGTGCGAGAGAGACGGGGCGACGTGTTCGGAATGCGGCCCAATTGGGGCGAGTTGGTCCCGATGGCACTTGTCGGTCTTCGCGTCCGGCAGTGTGTTCGCAGTGTGGGCGCGAGCGGAGCTTCGGTCCCACTGTACAGGCCCTGCCTGCCTTACGTGTCGGCTGCTAGGGGGCGCCACCGCCGGGGCAGGACGCCGTACGAATTTGACCTGCTCTTCCGACTATTCTTTACACCATCGAGAGGGAACTGGGGAGGGGGGAGGCTTTTGCGTAACCTCCGTCGCGCTGACGTAACCCTTTTCGCACCGGGGGGAAGGGGGGAAGGGGAGGGGGTCGTTGCGATGCCAACAGAGGTGAGGCATCGCATCGGTCGCGAGGGACGATCCCACTAATCTATTTGTCCGTCGGATCGGCGGGGAGTTGGCAAAGAACTACAACGGAGTCGGTATAGCAAAGTTACGCAGTGACACCTTTTTATAGAAATTTTATTCTTGTATCTTATTTTTACGAAATGGTGACTTTATGGGGAGGAAACCTGCGGGTTCTGCGCCAGATTTAAGCGACTTTGAAAACATGGGCTTAGAACTCTGTCCCTGTCTGTCTGCTCCCTAGAACTTCGTCCGTCCGTCCGTCCGCTCGCTGCAGAGTTGCGATGCCCGAAGTGCAGCGCACAGGCCGCAAACGGCGGACTTTTATGTACAAAATCCGGTTCAGCGGCGCTCCTCGCTCGGCGGGTGAGAGAGAGAGAGAGAGAGAGAGAGAGAGAGAGAGAGAGAGAGAGAGAGAGAGAGAGAGAGAGAGAGAGAGAGAGAATGGGGATAGGCAATTTCCTGCCCGCCCAGCAATGTCCCCGCCAAGTCGCGGTCTCTAAAGCTGCATCAGGCCTAAGCTATGCACGGGGCATAGTTTGTTCCTCGAAACTTTGGAATGGGAAAACAAAGCGCTGCTTAGGGTCGCAGGGCGCGGGGTTCCGGGAACGCGCTGTGGCTGTGGCGTCATTGCGTCAGCGCGTCCAGATATGGGCGCCGGGCGATACTGCAGGCTGCGGCTATTTATAAAGGAAGCGGTGTTGTTCAGCAACGCGGTGGACTTGGTCCGCGGCGGCTCCAAAACTTCAACTTCGCATCGCTAACTCGGTTTTGAAACTTCGATGTATCACTGCCACGGTAGATCGACGTATCGATGCCCCTCGATGTCTCGATGCTCGCTGGCAGTGGCATGGCAGGCTTGCTGTCAATTCATTCATTTATCATTACGGCATCTCAATAAAGGAAACTGACGTCTGGCGGGGCCATACCGCATTAGTGATAGTGTGTCCAATGAGGGCTCGTCAAACTGCTGCAAGTAGACTCTATACTTTATCTGCATTGGATTTTCTCGTCATTATTTTCCATTAAGTGATTCACTAGTCCACTGTGCAACACTGTCGATATAGCAAACCCCTGCAAGGTTAGGTTAGGTTTCAACGACGTCAACTGCAAACTGAATTCTCGCGAGTAGTAGAGTCATCTAACGGGAGAGCGCCAAAAATAGAAAGTCACCGCACGGGGGATTACTCGGCGGCGTAATGCGCTGCATTTTCCTTTTCGCCTTGTGTGCCTCTTGCCCTCTCCCGTTTGGCCAGCCTCGTTGAAAGGTAGGGCCGGGAACCGTTCGCTCGCCTGTTCGGCCACGCCCACATCGGCTACCGTTTTGCCACGCCACGCCACACTAGCCCCAGGGGCCTAAATTACCCTTGGGACGCAAAAATCGTTCGCCGCGCAAAAACATCCATCAGACAGAAAAAAATAATTGTCCAACATAAAAAATGTATTACAAAATGGCAGACAAAAAACAGATAGTAAGTTGGATTAGAATGATGATAAAGCAATGACCGTTGCACAAGAGTGGGAAATGGGACGGGGTACATGACAATGTGAGGGCAGTCCGATGGTATGCCACGGTCGGGAATCGAACCCGCGCCAGATCAGATACGTTCGTAACGAACGGTCGCTCTAGCGTGCCTGTGCGACTCGCTGTGGCTGCTCAACATGGGCGGCCCACTACAGTGTTGTCGATGTCCGCTGCCATGGAACGAATTTGTGATGCGGACTGCAGCCGCTTCACATCAGTTGGCCTGCCGCGCGTCAAGGAGAGACAGGCCATTGGGAGAGATAGAGACGGGAACAGGAAAGCCTCAATGACACAAGACATAATGCACATAGCGGGGATGGAAAGACACGCCTCGTTGCCAGAACCGTCCTCGTGCGTGGAGAGAGAGAGAGAGAGAAGAGCAGAGAGAGAGAGAGAGAAAGAGAGGAAGAGAGATAGAGAGAGAGTGAGAGAGAGAAGAGAGAGAGAGAGAGAGAAAGGGCAGGACCGCGACGGGCGTGGTGCCGCGAACGAGCGGTGCCGGCTTCGCCCCCCAGACAGTGGCGGAGGCACGCCAAAAAATGGGGAAGCCCTAGGCATTGATGTATCCTGGACACCGATGTGGCGGAGGCAGCCCTACCGTGTGCTGGCCACACCACCGGCTGCGGCGTTCGGCAGTGGTGCCACCCTCCTAAGGCCTCGATTTACGGCGCAGTAACTCTCCTATGGTGGAGTTACGGCCCATTGGCAAACCGCGGCTCATCTAGGGCGCGCGGCGGCCGCCAAACCTGGAAATCAGGAATTCGAGATCGCCTGGGTGTCGTTGCAAAGATCGGTTCCGGGGAGGGCAGCACTGCGAGACGCGGGCGAGGGGTCCGCAGTCCCGGCACGCAGGGCCAGGTTCCCCTTC
>CM060100.1:2044335-2199523 GCA_030522485.1 Stenchaetothrips biformis
TCGATGCTCCGCTGGCATGTGTGCATGTGCAGGCTTGCTGTCAATTCATTCATTTATCATGTTCGGCATCTCAATATAGGAAACTGACGTCTGGCGGAGCCATAAATACCGCATTAGTGACTAGTTGTGTCCAATGAGGGCTCGTCAAACTGCTGCAAGTAGACTCTATACTTTATCTCCATTGGATTTTCTCGTCATTATTTTCCATTAAGTGATTCACTAGTCCACTGTGCAACACTGTCGATATAGCAAACCCCTGCAAGGTTAGGTTAGGTTTCAACGACGTCAACTGCAAACTGAATTCTCGCGAGTGGTAGAGTCATCTAACGGGAGAGCGCCAAAAATAGAAAGTCACCGCGCGGGGGATTACTCGGCGGCGTAATGCGCTGCATTTTCCTTTTCGCCTTGTGTGCCTCTTGCCTCTCCCGTTTGGTCAGCCTCGTTGAAAGGTAGGGCCGGGAACCGTTCGCTCACCTGTTCGGCCACGCCCACATCGGCTACCGTTTTGCCACGCCACGCCACGCCACACTAGCCCCAGGGCCTAATGACCCTTGGGACGCAAAATCGTTCCGCGCAAAACTTCCATCAGACAGAAAAAAATAATTGTCAACTTAAAAAATGTATTACAAAATGGCAGAAAAAAAAGAGAGTAGTTGGATTAGAATGATGATAAAGCATGGACGTTGCAGAGTGGGAAATGGGACGGGGACATGACAATTGTGAGGCAGTCGAGGGTATGCCACGGTCGGGAATCGAACCCGCGCCAGATCAGATACGTTCGTAACGAACGGTCTCTCTAGCGTGCCTGTGCGACTCGCTATGGCTGCTCAAATTTGGCGTGCCACTACAGTGTTGTCTATGTCGCTGCCATGAACGAATTTGTGATGCGGGCTGCAGCCGCTACACATCATTTGGCCTCGCTCGTCAAGGATAGACAGGCCATTTGGAGAGATAGAGACGGGAACAGGAAAGCCTCAATGACACAAGAAATAATGCACATAGCGGGGATGGAAATACACGCCTCGTTGCCAGACCGTCCTCGTGCGTGGGAGAGAGAGAGAGAGAGAGAGAGAGAGAGAGAGAGAGAGAGAGAGAGAGAGAGAGAGAGAGAGAGAGAGAGAGAGAGAGAGAGAGAGAGAGGCAGGACGCGACGGGCGTGGTGCCGCGACGAGCGGTGCCGGCATCGCCCCCAGACAGTGGCGGAGGCACGCCAAAAAAAGGAGATCCAAATTCATTTATTTTCCTGGACACCGATGTGGCGGCGCAGCCCACCGTGTGCTGGCCACACCACCGGCTGGCGGCGTCGCAGTGGTGCCACCCTCCTAATGCCCGATTTACGGCGCTGTAACTCACCTATTTTTACGGCCCATGCAAACCGCGGCTCATCTAGGGCGCGGGGCGCCGCCAACCTGTAAATCAGGAATTCGATTGCCTGGGTGTCGTTGCAAAGATCGTTCCGGGGATGGCAGCACTGCGAGCGGCGGCGAGGGGTCCGCAGTCCCGGCACGCAGGGCCAGGTTCCCCTTCACCTCGTCGTTCCCTTGCCCTTGAAGCGCTGGAGGGCCGGGCCGAAGGGCCGAGGAACTTGGGAGTTCGGCGCTGTAGGGTTGGTAGTGCTTCACGCGGCGCACTGTACTACCCAGTGTTCCACACAGCGTACCCCCACGATGGCGCCGCGGCCGGCTCCCTGATAGCCACCTGGATCCACAGCTCTAACCCCGACCCGCCGCCCTCGACCAGAAAAATATTCTTTTGTTTGCAAAGCAACTCGTAAATCGGTACGGCCATCTCCGCCGCGCAGAGCACCTCACGCCGGGCGTTGCCTGGCAACGACAACACTGTTGCCGCTGCCGCACAGTGGGCCAGAAGAGCGGCGCGTTTTGAGCTCCAGAGTCGTTAAATGGGACTCCGGACCGAACGTGTGACCCCACCAATAGATTGCTCTCCGAACGTGGAATCCATTGGTGGGGTCACACGTTCGGTGCGAGTCTCATTTAGAGCTCAAAACGCGTCTAGAGTTTTGGCCGCCTGCGCCGGTCTCCTGGCCCACTGTGTGCCGCCGCGCCGCCTCTTGGACCTTATCCAGGACGAGATGGATTTCCGATGGCAGTTGGCTGCAGCCTTGACTCCTCGCCGCGTTGATGCCGTTTCTTTGTGTATTAGCTGCTGGATGCAGTCACGAGTCCCGAGCAGCTTCCGCGAGGCGAGGCGCGTTTCTTTGTCCAAACGCCAATCATGCGCCACAACTGGTTATGCCAAAAAAAAAAAAATTAAAGGGGGAATAAAGGCAAAAAGAAAAGGCAGTGATTGCATTAATGCACCCTCCTTTCCATCGCGAGGCAGCGAGCAGCCTACGCCCTATCCGGCTGAAAGGATTCCGCCTCTATTTCGGGTCCTGGGCGGCGACACGACGACGCTGATTGGCGGAAAGTCCCTCAAAGGCTTCCGCGCTGCACTCGCTCCCGGCAACGCTCTCAAAACGCGACTAGAGTCTTCTGGCCCACTGTGCGTTTGTTCGACATGCTGGACGTGGAACCGATGAGCTTCGAGTCGACTCGACTCTCCCCGAGTCGCTCTCTGTCTCCCTCCAGGCCGTTCGGAGCGCCTCGTGAGTGCGAGTGAGACAGCCTCAGCCCGCCTCGGTCCACGCGGCTGAATTGTCCGCGCGTTGCGACTCCACCCTCGGCGTATCTCTGTGGGTAGCGGCGGCGGCGGCGTGTCTGGTGGAGATTCCCCCACCGCGGACAGGCTGATTCCGCGCGGCGCTGTCCGCGTCCCTCGCACTGGCGGGTCGCGCCGCGCGGGTGGGACAGAGACAGCGGTGCCGCGGGGCGGGGCGGGGCCCTCCGGGTGGCGGACGCGGCCGGCCGCGCGGACGGCGGCTGGGGTGCCGGCCGGTGATGATGGTTTTATTGGGAGCTTTCCATTAGCGGTCACGCGGGCCTACAGCTCGCGCCGAGTAACCTGACCGCCCGCGCGCCCGCAGCACTTACGCTGAGACGGAGCCGCGTTCGAAACGCCGAGCGCTGCCGCGCGAAGTTGCCCTCTCTAGCGCCTGCCAGCGAGGCAACCTTCCGGCACGCCTGTCGAGCGGTTGCCTAGCAGGCAGGCTGAGACCGCTGGCCTCAACTTGCCGGCGTTTCTCTCAACTCTTCTGCCGCTTCTCTCGTGAGACGGTCAACTTTTTCTCGCTACTTTTTTGAAATTTGTTCCAACGCACCCTTATGTTCACTGCTTTGGAAAAACGCACACTTCGAATTGTAGGAAGAGTTTTACCGCCGCCCCGAATATCACTTCTTCAACTCGGCTGATATTTTGGGCTGTCGTTTACACGCCGCGGTTCGAGCGCCCTTCTAGACGTCCCACCGCAGTGACGTGTACCCTATCCCCAGCGGGTCCTGGGCCCTGGGCCCTGGGCCCCTCCCTGCTCGTTAAGCTGACGAAGACGCCGCCGCCATGCATACGCCCCGCATAGACCGCCGTATCTCGTGCCGCACCCGCCGCCCAGCGGGCCAGAAGACCGACGCAGGCGGCCAAAACTCGAGACGCGTTTTGAGCTCCAGAGTCGCTCAATGGGACTGGAACCGAACGTGTATCCCCACCAATGGAGGGCTCTCCGAACGAGGAATTCATTGGTGGGGTCGCATGTTCGAGTCGAGTCCCGTTCAGCGACTCTGGAGCTCAAAACGCGTCCAAGTTTCGGCCGGCTGCGGCTCACTGTGCGCCGCTCTCCGGCCAGCGAGCTCCACTTACGTGGGTCTTGGGCGGGCGCACCGCAGCGCGCAGCAGCGCGGTCGGTTGACAGTCGGTGCTTCAAAGGCCCCAGAAAGGGCCCTAAGGGCGTTCTCGAAGGGCCCGTCTCGCACACCACTCTCCTTTACCAGTGTGCTCGCTCGCTCGGGTAGCTGCTGCAGCTAGCTGCGGCACCGTGGGTGGGTGTGAGATTCGGTCGACTTCCGAGCACGTGCAACAAAAGGAAGTCGTTGTGTCGTCTCGCAATCGCTCATTTAAATTTCATGAACGACCCCCCTCCACTCCGCGACTCTCCTTTCAGGAACGACCCTTTTTCTTCTGTCCGCTCCGGTCGCGTTTTGCGCAACGATATTTCGGCCGCGCGGGTCGCGATCGTCTGAGGAAAATTTGAAAAGTTCTCTGGCAATTTTTTTAACGAGGGTTTTTTTGTTTGTGTGTTGCAGTCAGAAGAGTTACAACAGCCCCTGGCAGTGGACGACGGTGACCGTGAACGGCGAGTAGGGAGTAAGGCCCTGCACCGAGGCTGTACAAATCATGTTAAATATCATTCATTTTGTAACATAAGATTTCATTGTACATTCATATATTTTGTCATATGAAATGATTGTATATTTACCACGTTACCAAACAACCAAAAAATTCGAAACAAAATATTTACCTGAAAATCATATTGATTCAGGGCAAACTGGGCTCATGGATACGGATTATCGTGCATTGGTACTTTCGTGAAATTGGACTAGCTGTCGACTTTCTTTCCCAAGGTAGCGTGGTATTCAGGGGTACATTTATGGAATATCTCTTTGACAATGACTGCTCTGACTAAAATATCAAACCTCTAGTCGTTAAATTTGGATCGTAGCGAATATAAAAGAAGATTGTTTTATTTCTGCGTGTGAATTTGCGGATGCCTTATTGTTAAATCCTGGATCCGTGCCACTCTTAAAAGTAAACCAATGCAGATATGAACATTCTTAGTATTCGAGATTGTGGAGTCACAGTATTTATAGGATAAATGCCATTGTGATAGTCACCAATGCTGTATGATTGTAGCTTCTCTGAGCGAGTTTACTGGCCAGCAAGGCCGATGCGCGTTCAGAGTCGTTTCATGTACAAACTTGATAAGTAAATCTAGATTTTAAGTATAGAAAATGAGCAGAGTCACACATCGTGTGAGAAGGAGTTTGCTAGTATGTTGTACGAATTGTTTCCCAGTTCAGTCTTTTGAAGACTGACTGATATAGGGATGGAAGAGTTAATTCACGACTGAGAATCATGGATTGATCATCATATTTAAGTCATATCTTATTACATAAAACTACGTAGCCTGTTCGATTTTCCTGGAAAAATTCACCTCTTTGGAGGTGCCTTTAATGTTAAATAGGGTAGACGATCCCGAGAGGAACGTCGTTGTTACAGACCTATTTTTAATGTTGATGCCGATGATTGTCGTGACTGTCCTGTAATCGATTCCGATGCAACTTTCCCGAGTTGTATGACATTCCAACGTGCCTTTCTCATGCACAGCGCCTGGCTGCGCGCTGCGCCCGGCCGCCGCATCAGTGCGACAGAGACAGACAGACGCTGGGAGGCGTAAGGCGCAGGGTGGACAGTGGACAAGTGGAGCGGGTCGGCAGCGGGCGGAGAGGCGTCCTGGCGCAGACCTCGCAGACCCCGGCGTATCGGGGTCAAACTTCCATGGCCCGCCCAGAGGTGGCGCCACTTTCTCGCCTCTCCCCTTCCCCCTCCCCTTCCCCGCACGGCCACTAGCTTTCCCAGGAGCACTGCTCTCTGTTTATACACGGAGATTATTGTCTCCGCGCTGCCCTACTTCCACTAGTTACACTAGATACACTAGTTTCCCCCGTCAAGCCGGTCCCTTTCTGCCTCACATTCGTGTGGCGGAACGACAACCTGCCGGCCACCGAGGCAAAAGACAATCAAGTGACACCAGCGTCTCTTCGGCACATTAGAGCTGCAATAACTGCATTTCAAAAACCATTTATTACGCTTAGCTGGACTTTGGTAGTTAAACGTTTTGTGTGTGCTAGTCAGGAGTGTGTATCTCCGTCGGTGACTTTACTGATCCACGACTTACTACCGGAAAATACACATAGACTAAATATGTATCGCTGTCGGACTCCATGTGTATTTCTTTGTAATATGTTTGTATCAGTGCCATTGCGACTCGATTTTCTTTATCATATCAGCGGGACCACCTTACTGTGCTAATGTGTCTCGCGTTTGGCCCAATGTATACTTCATACACTTAAGGACACTAGGTCCAGTTGTATGTAGCAGAGACAAACTCTCTTGTGTTAGAGATGATAAATTATTAATCTGGCCATACATGTTTTTCTCTGGTTTGTGTGATTGTTTTGCCTGCTTTTCAAATTGTCTTTGTTGATAGGAACGTAGCACAAATGGATGGAAAATTGTCATTCCAGTAGAGGCAAAACCTGTTCAAGATTCCGCAATCCAGCGTTCGTTCCAGTACGGAATTTGCCAATAGTGAGATAGCAGACGAAGCCTGCTTGCCATTTTAGCTTTCTGAACTTGGAAACAATTTTACAACAATCATTGTTTCTTTTGTGTTAAACACAAACCTATTGTATACTTTATGAAAATGTTTCATTTGAATTATTTGTACTTTATTAATTTATTATTATGTTTATTTTTTCTTGTCAGATTTCTTCGTTAATATTGATGTGTAAAGTGTTGTACAATGTATATTAATGTCTTGTTGGATGAAATACCGTTTGTTATATTAGTTAGAAACAGCTGGCACAGTTCCTGTCCATTTCCTTCTGCACAGTGATGGTAAAGAAACATGATTGTCGTCAGGGTTTGAAGATGTTCCTTCTGAGAGTTATATTAAATTCAAAGCTTTATGTATGCTTTAATAGTACAATTTCCTATCCTCTTAATTCGCATAAACGTCTTTGAATCAAATAATGGTCTAAGATTAGAGGAATTTTCACCTTCAAGTCCTGAAAAGGAGGGAATTACGTGAAAATTAAAAGTGTCAAGAGTTTATAAATCGAATGCGATGTAAAGAGTGCCTATTAAGAACCTTCAGATCGTTGAATGCGTAATTCAAGAAAGACAATAATTTATGAATGTTGGGAATCTTGCAGATGATGATGGGCGCGCAAGTATGGTGTATGTTCTCCTCTTTGTTGACTCAGGAAAATCCTAAAAGCTGTGATTCTGTATGTTAATTTGGTACCGTACTAAAGTTTTATTATTTGTCTTTGATTGGGACGATCAAACAAAAGTATTCGTGTGAAACCTGTGCAAGCAGTTGTGTCATAGCATACTTATTTTCGGTCGTAACTGCAAGGATTCTTGTGCAAGAGCGTGTGTATCTTGTGCTGAGGGAAATACAAAAGATAAAGATAACAAACTGTCGTTTTATTTTTTATCAACACCCAGCAAGTCTTTCTTTCATGCACAAAACCTGACCCAACCTAAAACAGCGGTGTCGGAAGGAACATCAGTCAACAGTGGCGAGTCAAACAGCCGCGATTTCAATACAGACAGAATCCCATCAGGAAACCACACAAACCTAAGACCCACCGTTCGAAAAAGAAGAAGAAGAAGAAGAAGAAGAAGAAGAAGAAGACATAGCATGTGCCCCACACTGTAACTATTCACGACCACGTTCCACAAGGGGTTAGTCCATAATGAGGCCGTATGGCGGTGTCAGAGGGCTGCCACGAGGCCATGAGCCGGAATGTGGGTCCGAGGCCGTGGTGCCGTGGTGTCACAGGGACGGCGTGGGGGGCGTCCGAGGCCGTGGGGCCGTAAAGGCCGTGCGCGTCGCCGCGTCGCGTCGCGGCATGGGTTTGCCGCTTTGCCATGGGCCCACTGCAGCGGCAACGCCGTCCGGCCCGCACTGTTGCCAACAGCAGAGTCGTCCCTTCCCCCTTCCCTGCAGCCTGCAGCGCCTTGCAGTGAGTTCTGCAGCGCGATGCGATGCAGTCGGACATGCAGCTATGCGACGCCTGCGCGCTGCGACTTTCGTTCAGCAGGGCGTCGATTATGCGGGACATTCTGGGCGCGCTTTTTGTCACCTGGGCGATTTGAGTTACTCCCTCAGGGTCACTGCACAGTGTGCCTGTGGAAGCTCTCCGGGAGCGATTGAAGAAGGTGGGAGAGAGGGGGCCAGCACAAGCAGTCCCCCCTCCCCAAGCCCCCCTGCCCCCATTGAACTCGAGTACCTATAGTGTACCCAGGGAACGGAGGCTTCCTTGTTGAGTTTGGGAACCACCCGAAAATCTAGCAAAACAAGAGGGTTTCGCATTGGAAAAATTGAGATAAAAATAAACTGGCAATCTGGGTAGTCGAACCCCCCACCACACGGCAGTGCTTTGGACGCACCGTGGGAATGTTTGCCTACTTATGCGGCATCACTGGTCGCAGACGCGCGGGGCCCAGAGTCCCCTGGCCGCGATGCAGACGGTGCTATCTGTCCGCGCGATGGGTTGCCTACCCGGCGGTGGGCGGGCGCCCCGCGTGGGGCTTCGCGCCAGGCAGTCGGTCGGTCTGCGCGGCTGTTGGGCGCTCCCTATCGCAGCCCTGGTCCGGACTTCGGGCTTTACTTCGGGCTACTTCGGGCTACTTCGGGCTTTACTTCGGGCTTCTTCGGGCTGGACGAGGCAAGAGATAGCAGCAGCGTCTAACAACGCGCCGCCTCACCCTGCCACCCGCACGGCCGAACAAATCGCCGCCCCGCGTCTTATTAAACTTTAAACGCGGCGCTTGACCGGAGCGAATGGGGAATCTGTTTGCGGTTGGCGCGGGGAGGAGTCACCCAGACCGAGCAGAAGAGGACGCAATGCCAGGAAAGAAAAGGCCGTGCAGCTCTGCGCCCGCAGCCTCACACGCACACACACACACACACGCACGCAGGCGCGACGCACATACGAGCACATATTGGATATGTAGCGGAGAAGGCGCGTCCCGAGCAGGAGGAACTTTCACCTCTTTCCAGCAGTGCCTCCGCAGCCCCCCCCCCCCTCCACGCCCCGCGTCACACGGTGCCATCTAGAATTACAAACGGGTGGGCGGTGTTAAATGGACAGCCTGCTCGCGATGGTGATGTGCCCGGCGCCGTTCCACATGCATTACCAACTTTCTAGTGGTGCCGCTCCTTTGTGAGTGGCTGCATGGTGGCTGGCCAAGCCGGCCGGTTCACAGTGGGTCAGAAGACCGTTGGGGCGGCCAAAATTCTAGACGCGTTTTGAGCTCCAGAGTCGCTAATTGGTGCTCGAATCGAACGTGTGCCCCCGCCAATGGATTCCTCGTTCGGAGAGCAATCCAATGGTGGGGTGGGGTCACACGTTGGATTCGAGTCCCATCTAGCGACTCTGGAGCTCGAAACGCGGCTAGAATTTTGACCGTCTCAACGGTCTTCTGGCCCACTGTACGGTGTCGCGGCGTTCCAGGAGGAGGCGAAGGAGCGCGCCTGGCACGCGGGGCGCGCCGGCCGGTCGAATGAATAGGAAAACAGGCCGGCCGATTCCATGAAATCTCCATGAATTGGTCCGGCCGGAAGGAATCCGGGGCACGCTCGTTTTATCTCGTTTTCCGCGTCTGTTTTCCTGCTGCCCTTTGCGTTTGGTCGTCCTGCAGGACAGCTAGGCACGCAGGCCAGTGACCCCGGAAGTGTGCCGTGAATTTCCTCCACGCCGGATGAGTCGCAGGAAAGCGTCCGGGAGTCAGGCTGGGCAACGGTACAGGCGGCATGGCGCAGCATCCAGGTTAGGCTAGGTCAGGTGGGGCCAGGAGGCGGCGCGGGGTATCTGCGCGGGACTACTCCACGCGCCCCGCTCGGACATACCCCGCGTCGGAGCTATCACGGGCTCCCAGCGCTGTGATCGATATGAAGAGGGTGACACGGCAAGGGTAGCACCGGGATACGCGCCACGGTTTGCCCAGAGGGCCCAACTCCCCCGATATCTTCTTTGCCCAGTAAGATAGACCTGCCATGTAAGCGAGTCCATTACAGGCAACGCTGCTCGCTTCCCTGAGAACTAAACTAAGCATGTGCGATAATTGCTTTCAGAGCAACACGTATGCCGCCTTTCTGCTTGTGGCGTGCTTGCTTTATCCCGGTGGCGCCCCTAGCGGCTGGAGTCGGCAGTCGCCTTCCCCATGGCATGGGTGGGGCACGCACCCTGCCCGGTGGGACTCCCACCACACCCCGACAGGGCCCACCGGGCCCCCGCTAGACTGTCAGAGTTCGTCCTGCCCCCCGTGAAAGGCCCCACGCGAGTCGAGGCGCAGGGACTGTGACCGGAACATGTCCTTGAGGCGTCAGGCGGGCGTCTCGTCCTCGTGGCCTCTGCGCGACCGTGGCGGGGAGACCAGGAAATACTCCACGCGCAAAGCCTGCCTGCCCACTCAGGCGCGGGGTATCGTCACTTGCCTTTCGTCCACACGGACTATCGCGTGCCTTCGTCGATACACTATCCTGAATGGGATACACTATCCCACACTATCCACCATTGGGCATCGCAGCCTTTTGCGGCTGAATCGCACGTTAGATATGCCGGCCTCCGACCTGAACCAAAAGGACCTCGTAGAAATCAAACAGGCCTCGTAGAAGGTCCTTAATGATATCTACGAGGCCTGTTCGCAGGAACCTCGCAGACACCTAAAGGACGGTCCCCGGTCGCGGCCGTCGTGGTCCGTCCTTTGCCCCCTGGCTCTTGTTCCTGGGAGCGCCGTGGGGGGGCTCGCCGACGAGGAGTCGTGGACTCGGTTCCTGGAATGAATGAATGCCGAAACGGCTCGGTCAAGCCGGCCGCCGCGCCCCGCCTGCTGCAGTCAGCAGTGCGCCCTGCGGCCCCGCCCCAGCGCGGGGTATCTCCGTGCGCCCGCGGCCATAGGGGTGGCTGCAGCAGCGTGCAGCCTCGCAGCGCTCGCAGCTCTTGGAGGTGGTGGTTGAGATGGCGGCTCGAGCCGAGCAGAGCCGAGCCGACGCAGCCGAAGGCCGCCCGAGCGCGCTGATGCCGAGCCGAGCCGAGCGCGCCGCCGCCACCGCCAGTGCCACCACCACCACGACACTCAGTCTGTGCCTTCGCCCCGCCGCCAGAGGTGCGCCCCGCCACGCCGCGCCACGCGCAACGCTACGCGGCCCCTCGCACCCTCGGCACCCTCCGGCGGCCCGGCGCGGAGCCAGCCGCGGAGCCAGCGCGCCGCGTCCCGCTGTCCTCGACTCCACGACGGCGGCCACGACGGCGTGCTCAGGCGTCGACGGCCTGCCCGCCCCGCGGCGCCACGCTGGTGAGGCGGGATGAGGCATGGAGCCCTGACGGTCCGGGGGCACCAGTCCACCGAGTGCCATGCACCGCGGTAAGTACACCGTACTCCGCTATTTCCGTACAGCTTATAGTGGCGACGGCCTGCCATGCCCGGCCATGCCAGCCATGCCCAGTGGAGCCGGCAGCAGCCAGCAGCGACGCAGCCGAGTGCATGCGTGCTCGTCCAGCCAGCTGCTTCCACCCCCCGCCCGCCCCGCCCCGCCCCGCCCGCCCGGCCAACCCTCTGGCTCCACCCCTCCAGCCGACCTGCTCCCAGGCTCGCGGCCGCCAGCCGGGTCCTCGTCGGCCACCTCGCCGGCCGTCCTTGGCTGACGCACAGCTGACGACTGGGCGGCCGAGTTTAGCCTCTGCCTGCCTTATCGCTGGCCGGCCCACTGCGTCGCTCGCAGCACGGCAAACAAACTTGGTCTGGAGGTGGCATCCCAGGCCGTGGAGCGCACAGTGGATCAGAAGACCGGTGGAGGTGGTCGAAATCCCGCAGAGTCGCTGAATGGGACTCGAACACCGAACGAGGAACCCATTGGTGGGGTCACACGTACGGTTTGAGTCCCATTAAGCGACTCTGGATCTCACGAACGCCTCCCGAATTTTGGCCACCTGCGCCGGTCCTCTGGCCCACTGTGGTGCGGGTCCCCGGGGACACTGGTCCAGATCCCCGACAGTGTTGTCACGTGGGCTTTCGGGACCAATGAATGAGGACTGCGCGGTCTGAAGTCCGTCTGCGGAGCCGAGGCGGCACTCTCCACGCTGTGCCCAGCCTATCTTCGCACTGCAGTGGGTTCGAAGGTGGGCCAGACGATAACTTTGGCTTACCGCACGGTGTAACCCAGGCCCTGCGGACCCCATTACGCAGCTCTTCGAGGATTGACTGTTGTCTGCCAACGAGCAGTCTGGAGACAGGCTTCTCGTACGAAGAGCAATCCATTGGTGGGTTCACACGTTCGGTTCGAATCCCATTCAGCGACTCTGGAGCTCAAAAGCCTTCCAGGATTCTGACCGCGTGGTCCACCGTGCGTCGTCAGCGATGCTTCTACGAGCCTGTTGAGCACTCGCGGGGCCCGACTCGGATCTCATCAAGGGCTTCCTTTGCCTTTGAGCGCGTTAGTGTCCGTCCGCGCGTGTCGGGGCAGCCGGACGCACGCAGCCACAACACACGCCGCGGACGAGGCCGTGGTCGCGGGAATCGATGTGGCCGCCACACAGTAGACCGTTGAGGCGGCCACTAGCTCCATTCACTAGACGGAACCTGAATCGAACGTGTGACCCCACCGATGAATTGCTCTCCGAACGAGGAATCCATGGGTGGGGGTCACACGTCTGATTCGAGTCCCGTCTGGAGCTCGGAACGTGTCCGGGATTTCGGCCGCCTCATCGGTCTTCTGACCCACTGTGTGGCGCCCTTGGACCCCGTGTGTGCCCCGCCTCGCACGTACAGCCCCAGGACATCCCCCGCACGCAGGCTCAGCGCTGTGGCTCCGCAGCAGCCGGCTGCCCGCCCAGTCTGATCGATATCCGCCAATTGTCAAGGCCGACGCCCAACGGACGGCCTTACGTAGTGTGGCCCCAGAGGCATCTTGCTTCTCCGCGTCTGGAACGTCCTTGGAACGCCCTTGGAACGCCCTTGGACCAGATGCGGCGCCGGGCTGCTGCGCCAGGCCATGGACCGCCGCCGGGGCGTGGCGTGGCGTGGCGTGGCGGGGTTGGTTCTTGTTACAAGTGCTGCGTGTTCTGTGGCATGACGACGGTCCGCCGGCTGCGCGCTTCGTTGTTGTCAGACTTCCCACTACGAACATGATAGCTATAGACCAGGGCGGGTGAATGAAAGGGGGCGTTGTAGAACAGCCCCCAACGAGTTGGGTTGAGCACGGCTTCAGAGAGTCGCTTCGGTCCTTCTGTCGCGCCACTCTGGGGCACAAAACACGTCTTCTGGTCCTCTGTAAAAGCGGTGACTTGCAGCAACGTCTTCTGGTCCACTGTGAAGCGGCGATTTGCAAACCTCACCAAGTAACAGTGGGAGGCTCAGTATGTACGGAGCCGCTGTTGAAGTCCAACCTTGCACCTCGTGTTGCAGGCTCGCCTCCCCGACGCAAGCCCCCGCCGCAGCGCAGCAGTCCGTCGGCCGCTAGCCGCAAGCCGCTCCGCCGGCCGGCCGGCGCCACCCGGGAGTGCAGCACGCCCCAAGGCACGCCCCAAGGCACGCCCCCCGGCGGCTCCCTGCCGCCCCTGCCGCCCCGTGGAGGTGGAGGAGGCCGGGTCGCTGGAGGCCGCGCCCGAGGCAAGCGCTCTAGGATCCGGCAGCATCAGCCGCCGCCCGGCCGGCCCTTCGCCCGGCCCGCCCCCGCAGAGACCTTCACGTTGGCCGACGTGCTGCCGACCTGGAGGCCGACCCCCAAGGACGACCTGCGGCGCGCAGACAACGTGCTGCTAGCGCTGGGACTCAAGCCCGCCAACAGCCAGGTCGCGGAGCGCTTCTTCCGGACCGCCTTCTCGGGGTGAGTGCACCTTTATGGCCCGGTTCGCGCCCCAGACAATAGGTCTACGGTGTGTCTATTCTTTGCACGGGTCAAGGGCTCACTGGACAAAAGGAACTGAGGTACTCAGGGAAAATAACGATTTTCCTGTGGACGCAACTGTTGTGTTACGAGGTATGGATATACGTAAAATGGACCAAGGCCTCAGAAACGAGCACCACTACGGGTGGTGATGCCGACCGCGCCGGCAATTCTTCCACCCGAGAGCATTCTGCCCGATCCTACCTGATCTCCCTGGGCCTGGGACTCGCATGGCGCGGCCACCACCGCCCGGTGCTCATTCGCCTCGCCCAGCATGGCCGGCTCGCCCCGCCCCGCCCCGCCTGTCGGGGTCAACGAACCACTTCCTGTGGCCCTTCGGAGACTTTAACGCCCTCCCTGCCGGCGGCGCGGGGCTGGGCCGCGATCGATAAAGAGACGCCCTCCGCAGCGACCGCGCGGCCGCCGCACCACGCCGCACAGCGCGCGGCGGACGCAGCGCCGGGGGTGTCTTCATGTCTTCAGCGCGCCGCCCGGCCGTTCAGGAAACACGTAACACGCAACGCTCTGGCGGACGGCGGCGCGCCTGCCATGTCACACGTCGCCCGCCACCGTCATCAGGGTGAGACGCTGGCAGGGGAGGGGGAACTGCCGGCACTGCCGCCCCTGCGCCAGGTGAAGAAGAGGCACACGAAGGAACAGCAGCACGTCTCACTGATTCCACACACCGCGCTGTCTTGGCGCTGTCTCTCTCGCTCTCGTGGAGCGTGCCGTAGGGGTGCGAGAGAGACAGGGAGAGCCTGCTGCCGCCGCGGCCCGGTGGGTGGTGGCCGTCGCGCAACGCCGCCGGACCGACCGGTCACGAACCTCGCCGCCACACCCCACGCGTCGGAGACTCTGCGCTCGCGGCGCGGGGTATCGCCAGCTGTGCAGCCGCCGGCCTTGGGGACGGGGAACGTGAAGGGGAATGCGGACGGTCTCTCGGACGGGGGGTATCACCGTGGTGGCCTGATGCAGACACCTCGGCAGGTCCTTTTTCCATGGCTCAGAGGGTCCTTGTGACCTCACTGCATTAGTAGTGGCAGACCCATTCAAAACAACTCTGACCCAGTCTATGAGGCAGTTTACGTGAATGAACTCTACAAGCCTTGAATTGTGCATCAAAGTCCACTGATCCTGTTTGTGGCTTTGATGGGGCTGAAAGGATTGTGGCTAGTACTGGTGTAGATGCCAACAGAGTAAATACTGAAATCCCAGGGTTTTCTATAACTAAGCGCCTAAAGGTGTTTGCCTCTGGAGCCAAGACGCCTCAGGGCAGTTAGTATTGCAAGGCGTTTGAACGGTGTGAGAGAGACAGTGCTCGGAATCGGCCGGCTGGGATTTCAGCGCTAGCCTTGCCTTTTCTCCCAATTAGCCAGCAGAGGTGAGGAATGGTTGCTGGAATCGCCTGTCGGCCGGCACTGTGGCCGGCACTGCCCTTACGGTGCGCTCCGCGAGTGCGAGAGAGACAGAGCGACGAGTCAGTGTGCTGGCGGGCCGTGGCGTGCTCTGGGCTTTAGCGTGGCTTTGCAGGCGTCGGGGGCCACGCCTCACTGGCCGCGCGCCGCGCGTTCTGCTGCCTCGTCGGAGGATTCCTCGTGTTGAGTCACGCAATGCCTGCCCTGGCCTGCCCGCCCCGGTCGCAGCCTTGTCCTCGGAACACCCGAGGACTCGGGGACGAGGACGCCGCCTTCGAGCAGGGCCCACCTGGCCCACCTGGCCCACCATGCTGGCCCACACGCGGGGTCGACGGTCCACATGCAGGCCTATCTCGTCACTGTCCCTCGCGCCGTGCTGCAGTCGCGCGGTCCGCGTGCTTAATATTCCGCCGGTTCTGCCCCGCCCCGCGCGTGCGCGTGGTTCGTGACGTCAGGGCCTTCCCTGCGTCAGAGGCGTCGTCTCCCAACAAAGTGTAGCGGCCCTGCCTCCTGTCGCCCACGCGGGGGCGGCCACCGACGACGGGCACGGCCAGCAGACCACGCGAGGAAGAGCAGCGCTTATCGTTGTCAGCCAGCGCATCCCACTGCGTTTCCCCTTTGAGGCAGATGCCTTAGTCAGCGCACCTGCTCGGGCCGAAACCAGCAAGGAAACGAATGGCCGAAGGAGTGCGTGGGTGGGTGGGCACGTACCAATGACCGCGGTGCCCTGTCGCTGACCTGTCAGTGACCTGTCAGTGACCTGTCAGTGACCTGTCAGTGACCTGTCAGTGACCTGGACGCCGCGTCGCCGCGCTGCAGTTCCGCCGGGACCGTCGCTCTGTCTCTCTCGCACCCTCGCGGGGGGCGCCGTGAGTGCGAGGGAGACGGAGCGGCGGTAGGGCGGGGATCCATGTGCTGCTGACGCCGGCTGCGGCGCCGCTCCCACCCCTCCCTCCCTCTGGGACCCTGCCGACCCTGCAGGCCGCGCCCCTCCCCCTCCCTCCCCCGTTTTGGCTCGCTGGGCTCGCGCTGCAGAGCGGCGGGAACGCCTCTAGGCACGGACTGCTTGGGACTGTCTGCCCGGGCGCGCCTAGGCTTGCATAGAGCAGGGCGTGGTGGGGCATATCGTATACTCTTCGAACAGAACAGAACGAAAAATTTTGTGCCTCCCACGCGAACGGTCAGCGTAATGCAGTGGTTCTGGGAGCGGGGACGGATGTAGGGTCTGCGGCATGCGTCTCGATACGCCGCAGTATGTGCCAAAGGTATTCCTGGGTATGCTGGGGGGTATGCCGCCCCCCTCCGTGGGAAAAAGGGGGCGGGGGTCTGGGGCGCACGAGGTCACTGACCGCCAGCCCGGCTCACGCAGCCACAGGCCAGTGCCCCCGCCCCGCCACGCCACGCTACGCCACGCCGCGTACTCTGATTCGCCGAGTCTCGGGTCGCGGTGGCGGTTCGCGGCTCGGTTCGTTCGCTGCGCCGCCTGAGCAGTAGGCAGGCCCCAACCGCAACCCTACCCCACTGCAACCAGTGGGCCAGAAGACCGGTGGGGGGGGGGGGCGGCGGTCAAAATCCCGGACGGGTTTTGAGATCCAGAATCGCTAAATGGAACTCGAACCGAACGTGTGACCCCACCAGTGGATTCCTCGTTCGGCACGGGTGCCATTTAGCGGCCCTGGAGCTTAACCACCGGTCTTCTGGCCCACTGTGTGTCGTCGTCAACACCCCGCGCTGTGCGAGGTGCGTGGTGCCCTACACTGTGTTGCGCAGGGGGTATCGCCGCCGCGGGGCACGGGGAAGGGAAGGGGGTGCGTCCCTTGGAGAGTGCAGTGTTCCCAGTGTTCCCCCTCCACGGGCGTGGCCAAACGAAGCTCGCGACTTGCCTGGGTTCGCCGAACTCTTCGACCACGTGACCCGGCTGGTCTCCCTCCGGTCCCCGAGTCGAGCCGAGTAGTGCCCCTCGGGCAGGCAGCCGGGGGGCCGGGGGGCCGTGGGGGCCGTCGCTTTGTCTGTCTCGCAGTCGTACGGGACGAGCCAGGAGTGCGAGAGAGAGAAACGCAGACAACGCCTTCATCAGCTCCAGTTTGACTTTTCATCGAAACGACGGGCTGCTGCCTCTCCATTCGACTCTTGCGATGGATGCAAAGTGCGAAAGAGAGACAGAGAGACAGAGCGAGAGGCCATTGTTGCGTCCTGGCACCTGGACAGACGAACCCCCTCCCCTGCCCCTCTCTGTCCGTCTGTTGGCTTCTGCCCGGCCCAGGCCCAACCAACGGGTTCAACGAACCAGCAGCCGCCGACGCGTAGGTCCTTACCCTCTCCGACGCCCTGCGCTGCCCGCCCCGCCCCGCCCCGCCTTCACTGCGCCCCTCGACGTCTCCGCGCCGCGACGCCTCCCCCCCCTCTTAACGGTTTTCCAAGGTCAGCGCAACCCCGCTGCGCCGTGGGGGTGGCGGGCTCTACAGCGCTAAGCCAGCACCAACACCACCACCTCTCACTTTCCCTCTCGTTAAGGCTAAGGCTAGCCCCCGCCGAAGCGGTACCGAAGCCCTGTTGGCTGCTGCGCTGCCGCACGGCTGGACGTGAGATTTCATCGGTTTTCGCCCCCCCCCCGCCAATTCGTCTGCGCCTTTCTGCGCGAGAGACTGTCTGTGTCTGAAACAGAGAGAGAGGCAGACAGACAGTCAGACAGACGTGACAGGCAGCAGGGGTGTGGGCATCGCCGCGTCACTGGTCTGCAGTGGCAAAATAGGGGTGTTTCGGACAGGGGTGGGGGTTGCCGTCGGGGCCGTCGACCTGGCAGCATGGGGGCTGCTGCGGGCCTTGCGGACACGTTAGTGTGTGTGTGTGTGTGTGTGTGTGTGAGTGCGAGCACACCGGGCCACTGCCCCCGGAAGACGAAGGACCCTTCCCTTCTTGCCAGCACACCGCCAGCAGGGGTCTCATATCCACCTTAATTTCATACTCCCCCGCCCCTCAAATTGCGTTTATGATGCCCGCCTATTTCTGCCTATTTTTCGACCAATGAGGGCTGCAGGCTGAATCCTAATAGCGCTCTCTCTCACTCTCTCTCTCTCTCTCTCTCTCTCTCTCTCTCTCTCTCTCTCTCTCTCTCTCTCTCTCTCTCTCTCTCTCTCTCTCTCTCTCTCTCTCTCTCTCTCTCTCTCTCTCTCTCTCTCTCGCACCCCCACGGACGGCACGCCCCACGAGTGCGAGAGAGAAAGAGAGCGCGACAACGGTCTGACTTCGCGTCACGCCACTTCCGGCGCCCCACCGTGTTGCGCCGGAGCTATGGCAAGAAGGACGGGGAGGGGGGGGGGGCAACGTCTTTGCTGACGAAAGGCCCGTCGCAGTGCGTGGTGCAGCACTACTTCTCCTTCTGCGCGGTGCCGTGCTTGGGCCGCGCCATGGGTGCAGCAGAAGGTGAACGGACGGGCCGCCGGCGTGCAGTGTGTTGACCTCGCCGAGACGACCACGTCGACGCCCTGTACATGGCGGGGCACGCCGCCGGCCCGGGGGTACTTCTCGCGGGGGAGGAGGGCTGGGTGGGGAGGCCGGCCCGGTCTCCCCGGAGCGCCAGAGTCGGTAACTCCAGGTCAACTGCACGGGTCACAGGCCGAGCGGAAAGTTGGAGCAGACTAGTACCACTGCTGCTGCTGCGCGGGTTCGAATCCCGCCCGCCGCCGCCGTCTTTTTCGGGTTCGGCGCTTCTTTCTCGTGGCGACTTGCGACCCTCGGCGCGTGCCGGCCGCGGCGCAGTCCGAATTAGAGTTTATGCCGCATGACAATACACGGCCTGGGCTGGGCGCGGCGTGGCGCGGCGTGGCGCGGCTTGGCGCAGGTCCACTGTGCGACGCCTTTCTTGCTCATCCTGCGTCCGTCTGTCCGTCCGTCTATCTGTCTGTCCGTCAGCTGCAGTAGCCGAAATGTTGACACGCAAAGACTGAACGAGGAGGCGGCGCTGCGACCTGCCAGCCGCGCGGCAGTTCGGCGACCTTTTGTTTTGGTTTTATACAGAGTAAAGAATAAAGATGCCGACGGCCGATACACAGTAACAGGCCATGGGGCGCCACTGCAAAGTGATTCAGAGCAGTGCGCTGTTGCTGTGTCTCTCTCCCTCCCGTGAGAGTGACCCGCGAGGGCGAGAGAGACAGGACCTGCCTGCCCGCCTCAGGGGCGCCCCGAGGGACACATCCTGGACATGATGACGCTGTCGATACCCCGTGACGCGTGGCCGTATGGAGATGACAACCAGCAGGGCACTCGGACGCGGAGTATCGCCGCCGTTCCTCTCCACTGACTGACGACAAAAAGCAAACCGCCGAACGTCGAGCCGAGTCACTGGCTGCTGAATCGGTGACTCGGTGATTCCGAACCCGCGCACTCGTCACTGGTAATTTGTTTTGGACGGAGCCACCTGCGGACAGGACGTGTGTACAGTCGCGGAACGGAACGGTGACGATGCTGTGGCGCGGCGCTGGAGCGGCAGCGACGGCAGCGGCGGCCGCCCGAGACTCGAGAGCGACTCGACTTGGAGCCAATTCGGGTCGCCGGAAGGGAACCAAGAGGAGCGCGAGTCGCAATCAAAGAAGAGTGGTACAGTGACACGCGTCCAG
Source organism: Stenchaetothrips biformis (assembly GCA_030522485.1). NCBI lineage: Eukaryota > Metazoa > Arthropoda > Insecta > Thysanoptera > Thripidae > Stenchaetothrips > Stenchaetothrips biformis. Next base: position 2,064,000 of record CM060100.1, read on the forward strand.
ACGTTGGACGTCAAGGGAGAATCGACACCGACCTGAGGGTTGCGTTAAAAAAAATAAAAAATAAAAATTGTAAAATTTATTGCCTCTGTGTGTGAGCCTTATTGTTCTCGCGAAGACTCCATAGAACGGAGCGGGTCCTGAGTGACCTCTTATGCTCCGCCGCGGTGGCTCTCAATTTTCTCCTTCTCCCTCCCCTGCATCGATAGGTCGTCGTTCGATAAGTCGCCGTCTGGTCTGAAATTGACAAGCCGATACGATCAGGGGACGCAGTGGGGCTACCACCACCGACTGCGGCGCCTTGGCACAGTGGGCCAGAGGACCGGCGCAGGCGGCCAAAACTCGGATTTTGGCCGCCTCCAGCCCACTGGGTGTCGGGTTGTCACCCCTGCGCCGCCTCCACCGCCTCCGCGAGCCAGGGAGTGGCGTGTGCGCTCTTCCAGGAACGCGTTCGGGCTCGGGGCCGCTCGGGGCCTTCCCTGGAAGCGCTGCTGTTGACGAAGGTCCCCGCTGGTCCTCGAGCCGCGCTGCCGCGTTGCCCAGCTCCGCGCGCTTTTCTCGGAATAGAGCCATTCGGCTTGCCATTCAGTGTTCGGGCGGGCGGCTTGCGTAAGCCAGCTGGCCGGTTCCGAACAGTGCCTTCGTCGCTGTCTCGCTCGCACTCGCAGGGCGTGCCGTCGGGGCGCGAGAGGGACGGCGCCGGAGCAGCGAGGGTGCACGCGCGGCAGCAGGTGACCGCCCCGAACGAGGGCGCGACGCCGACCCTGGAGGTCCCGTGGCGGACGCCGAGGACAAGTAGAGGGCATTCTAATACTGTTCTTAGTAATAGAGTCAAGCCGTATGTGTGGACTTCGCCAACGCGGTCAACATGACCATCCGATGCAGACACCCGCGTTCGAAATTTTCGTCACTGATTGTGCTGTAGTCAAAACCCCGGACGGGTTTTCAGCTGCTTAACGGGACTCGAGCCGAACGTGTGACCCCACCAAAAATGGATTGCTCTCCAAACGAGGCGTTATTCCTCAGACTGCGTGGAGTTTCTGCCGAACGCACCGCTCCGCGCCCTCGACTCTCACACTCCAGAGCCACACGGTCCTGACACAGCCTGCCGTTTGCCATTTCGGTCCACCGGGCGCGGCTGCGCGGCTGCGCGGCGAAGGCGAAACGGTACCCCGCGCTACGATCACCTTGGCAGCACTTGTGCAAGTCGAGGTGTGTGACCCGCGGGCCCTTGGAGCCGCCACCGCCCTGCCCCTCCCCGGCCCGCCTCCGCCCGGCCGACCGCCCGGCCTTCGCGCTGACCTGGATAGGTTGCAAAACGCGGCGCGGCGCGGCTCGGCGGCGTAGGGTAACGACACGCCCGGCCTCACCGCCAAGGACACCGAGGAATGCACGGCGGAGGACAGCGGGCCGCGCAGGACGGCTCGCCGAAGGGCCCCGCCGAAGGGCCCCGCCGAACGGGTGGGCGTGTTGCGTCCTCCGGGCCCGGAGTCCCGTAGTCCCGGAAGCGCGCCCCACTGATGCAACGGCAACGGTGTCTTCTCCGCCTCGCCGTGAGCGAAACGCCGCGCCGCCCGAGCTGGCAGGCAGGCAGCGGGCTGGCAGCCGAGGCTCACGAACTCTAGGGAAACCTTGGGACCGCGGGCCAGGCGCGGCTCCAGGAGGGGGCCGAGTTGCCAACGTAAGGCCCTGCAGGACGTTGCAGGGCTTGGGGCCGCAGGCTTGGTCGGAAACCTGGCGGCGTCTTTCAATGCCCGCAGGATGCCTTGTTTGTGTGTGCGCCGGGATGACTGGACCAGGACTCTAGACTTGTTGGCGGGAACCTGTGGTTGGGTTGGCCTCGAGGTTTTAGGGCTGCGCCTGCTGCCTCGCCGCACCCCACCCCGCCCCGCCCCGCCACGCCGCGGCGCCGTGCAGTGGATGGCCATCAAGGCAGGGCCACGCAGGGCAATGCCCCGGCCGCGCCGCGACCCGCGACGAGGCCCGCGACCCGGAGCGCTGGAGCAGCAGGAGAAGTAGGCCACCGCGGCCACCGCGGCCGGGAGGGGACGCGCCGCGCGACGAGGAGATGGAGATGGCCGCGACAAGCGGCCTTGCTTCCGGTAGGCAGCCGCTCCGCCGCACTAGCGGCCGCCGGCCCGTAGGGGTGCGAGAGAGACAGAGAGACACATCTCCAGTCCAGCGACCGCCAGCCTGCGCCAGCCCTGAGAAGAAACTGCTTGCGATTCGTACAGAGAGAGGTTGGGTGGTCGCAGCGCGTCTGTCAACTTTTTCCAGCGTGACGTCGGGCTGACCCTCTATGGAGGACTTGGAGGAGTAGGGGCATTTACCGCTACGCTGTGCGGTGCTGTGCGGTGCTGCGCGGCGCCGCGCGGCGCTACGCCGGGACAGGCGGTACAGAACACGCCAAGGAGAGAGGCAGGCAGGCTGCGGCCCAGTTTTGCCGCCGCCAAGGCCTTCAACGGCCTAGCTGGTTTCAGCCATTATCGAACGGAGTGTGTGGGCGCGGGTTCGAATACCCATCAAGTTGTTTTTTTATTGTTTTTAGCAGTAATGGTACGGAGCTGGCTTTGTCTCTTAGTCCCATTAATTCAATGGCGTTAGGATTACAATTAGTATAGCAAGGAGTAGCAGTGGTAGCGAGTACAGAGGCCAAATTTCGCAAACCGTTTTGATCGCGGGGAGACGCTCTAAAACTGCGTTGGCGTGCCTGCATGTCTCTCTCGCACCCGCTCGGCATGGTCCGAGCGGGACCGAACGACGAAAGCAAGTGTCGGGAATGAGCCTGCAGGCCGAGCGACCTTTCTTTCCCGGACAGTCTGATCGCCTTGAATGCGGGCACGGCGCGGCTACGCGGCGCGGCCTCTCTGTCGCACCCGCGTCGCCGGGCCAGCCGTCACAGCCGTCCCCCTCGCTCTCGGGCCGCGGCCCGTAGCGGCCCGGGGCCCAAGGCGAGTCGCCCACTTGAGCTCCTGCACCCCAAGGTCTCGGGTCCCCCCTGCACCGCAGGGTGGCCTTGCGCTGGGCCGTATGTGCACGCCGAGGCCCCCTTCACCCCCCTCTCTATCTCTCTCCTCAGTGTGGGCGACGCACCGGTTCGCCCACGGCCAGGTACACGCGAGGCCCCGAGGCGAGGGGCACCGAGGCCCCCGCGGCCCCCGCGGCGCCGCAGCGACTCACTCCTCCGCAATCCGCATCAGCGCGCCGCTCCGAGACCGCCCCTCTGCCTCGCGCTCTGCTTGGGGTTCCTGGGGTCGGTCGGACCGGGCACGCCCGCCGAAGTACGAGCAGATGTGCTGACGGGATGACTGCCGCGGCCGCGCCGCCAACACCGCGTCTCTCTCCCACCCACGCGACGCCCCAATGAGTGCGACAGAGACACGAAAAGCGATGTTTGAAACCGCTGTGCAGGCTGTGCCTGCCGCTCTCCTGGCCGGTGACCTCTCCCTTCCTCCACGCCCACGACGACGCGGTCCCCGCCGGTCACCCCCTCCCTCTCGAAAAGCCTGCTTTGCCGCTAAACGCCGTGCGCAGTAAAATTGTTAAAGCGCGCACGGTCCCGTGTCGTATTTCGTATTTCGCGTCGATGGGGGCAAATCGGCGGCGCAGCGGCCTGACACCTGTCTATCGGTCGCTGACCTCGCGGGGCCGCCACCGCGCCAAGAGCATGGCAGCTGGCACGCAGCGCCGCCTTCAGCTGCAGGGGCGTAACGGGCAGGCGGGCAGGCAGGCAGGCAGCCGGGCGGGAGGACGCAATGTGGCCAATCGCTGCTACCGATATCTCCGCCTTGTTTGACAACGACATTTCGCTCAATCGCGTCCCCTTCAGGCCCCTCGCGACAATGCAGAACACTTCGGTCGCCGTCGCTCGCTCGCTCTCTCTCTCGCTCCCTCTCTCTCGCTCTCTCTCTCTCTCTCTCTCTCTCTCTCTCTCTCTCTCTCTCTCTCTCTCTCTCTCTCTCTCTCTCTCTCCCTCTCTCCCCCTCTCCCCCCCCTCCCTCCCTCTCCCCTGCAGGTGACCCCGTGAGTGCGACAGCGACGCAAGCCCTGTTGTCGGGAAGCAGCAAGTTGTCCGCGCTGAGCGGCGCTGAGCGGCGCTGAGCGGCGCTGAGCGGAGCTGAGCCAGGCATTGTGTGCCGCCGGCTTCCTCGTGCATTTGGCGGCTGGAACCCCTTCCCTTCGCCGTGGGGGACTGCCCGGCGGCCAGCAGCGGAGCAGCGCAGCAGCTGGAGAAGAGAGAGGGTTGAGCGTCGCGTCTCGTTGCCCAAAACAAAACTGTGCGGATTCGCCGGGTGTGGATGCTGCGGCTCAAAGAGGCGGCTGGAAAACGCGCATGCTTTGGCCGGGCATAAACGTCACTTAAACGCACAATGATGCCGGTCAGAGAGCGAGAGAGAGAGACACACACAGACGGGCAAAAACCCGTTCCTCTGCGACACTTTCACCCGTGCGTGCCTTTGTGCTGCGCGCGCGTGCGCGAGTGTGAGTGAGCGCTTCGAGATGCTGTACACGTCCTTCTGTTGCGTGTTATGTGTGTGTGAGTGAGTGTGTGTGAGTTTGACTGTGTTTGAGAGTATGAGCGTGTGGTGTCGGCAGATAAAAACATTTGAGATGGTTATCTCCATTTTGCGTTTTTTTTTTCGCTGCCCGGTTCCCTCTTTTGATTGGGTAGATTTTCAAAGAATGCATGATGGCGGGGTGACTGCCCTGCCGCCTGCTCTCGCGCGGCGGGAGCGGCGGCAGCGGCGGCAGCGGCGGGCGGGGCAAAAGTCTTAGTCAGCCGCAGGCAGGCCCAGGGCAGGCCCAGGGCAGGCCAACGGCGACAGCCCCGTGTGCCTTTGCTTCATCGTCCCTTCCCCTTTCCCTGCTCCCCCTCCCGGTCCGTCCATCCCTTGCCTTGCCTCCCTCGGCGCGCTCGGCACACGGTTCGCGAAAGTTAGGTTATGTCGGCTTGTTCCGGCCGCCCTGCCGCCGCCCCGCCCCGCGACCCTTCCCTCCCCTTTCGGCTGGCCGGCACTCTTCACCCCGCTCACCTCAGGCTGCCCTGCCCGCCCCGGGCCGTGCCGAGCCGAGGCGAGCCGAGCCGCGGTCGGCGGGTCGGAGCCGAGCCGGGCCAGTGCCCCAGTAACGCGGCGTGGCGCGGCGTCGCCGCGCTTACAGTTCACTTCAGTCTGCTGGCAGCGTTCGCGGCGAACGGTCCGTCCGGTGCGCGTCGACCAGAGCTCCACTGCGCACTGCCGAACCGCGCGGCGACGCGAGTCTGGCCGCGGGACGGACAGACAGACAGACGGACGGCGCCGCGACGAAGGCCCAGCTGTTTGGCACGACGACGCGGCCGCCAGTGCGCCGGCGTCCGTCGAGCTGCACGCTTGCGCGTGCGTGTGAGTGTGTGTGTGTGTGTGCGGCGCTGTGTTGTGAAAGTAAACAGTGATGGTGCGAGTGCGCGCGTGACGATGTGACCCGCCCTGCCCTGGATGCACACGCGGGCCCAGTGATTCAGTGATTCGGATGTTGCTCGCCAAGTGATCCGTGGCTGGATGAGTGCGAGCCCCGCTGGCTGTGTCACCCGGCGACGAAGCGACGTCGGCGTGACGGAGTGACGTCACCGCCTGCCCTCTGGATTCGCCGCAGCGCTGCTGACCAATCGCCTTTTCGCCGAAGACCCGCTGCCGGCGCTGCCCCCGGCAAAGTAGGTGGCCTGTTATCTCGCACCACCAGGAGGAGGTCCTTGGCTGGGCTAATTTTACCCCGTGGGAAGGGAGGGATCATCGGGGCAGATAAGGAAGAGGGGGCCCCAGAAAGGCCTGCTCTCCGAACAGTCCGACCCGAGGTGGTGTAGCCTCTCCAGTGGCGCCCTGGAGTTGGTTTGGGCGAGCGCGGCGGAGCGCCGGGGGAGGTAGGCAACAGCAGGACACGGCTGCGCGGCGGGTGGCCGTGCGCAACCCGCAGGCTGGCGGCTGGCTGGCCGCACGCCGCACGACGCGCGGTTTCTCCCGTCACGTCACGTTTTCCCGCGAGTACTCGTGGCAGATTTCAGCCCCACTTTGAACTCTATCCCACGAACTCCGTGTCACACATGATGGAATGAGTCATGCCGACTCACTCCACTCATGGGGTTTGGGGGTGGGGTGGGGGGGGGGGGCAGCTCGACAGACACATGCGCCTCGCTCGGCCCAAAGTGTACACGACAACGCCAAGCTGCTGCTGCATTTCGCCGGCTGGTCGCTTCTCCCGGTTTCGGACAGGGCGTGTTGTTGTCGCCGCCATGTTTGCGAGACGGCACGACCGGGCGGTGCGTACACAACAACAACAACAGCTCCGCCGTGGCGCTGTTATCGTATCGCGGCTGGTTTGAAGCCCCGCCCGGCCCCGCCCTCCTCGGCTCAATGGCTTCGCGCTTCGCGCCGACCTGCTTTCGGCGGCTGCTTCTCAGGCTGCCCACCTAGAGGGCGCCGCGCCGCGTCACAGTGTCCGTCGGCCAGCCCTTCCGGGTATTGTGTCGGGCCAGAAGCAGCTCTGCACAATGTCAGGATGTTGCCGAGACAGTGACGGTGCGCAGCGCGGCGCGGCTCTAACGGCGGCGGGTCGTGGGTTCAAAAACCGACACGGCGCCGGTTGGGGTTTTTTTTTTTTCACCCAGGATGGAAGGCCTGCTCGGCGCCCGGCTTGACTTCACCCCGAAGGATAGACCGCTTCTTGTGGGCGTCCGGGCCGTGGCTGTTGCCGGCGGGCGCGTACAGCCCGTGGCAAGACCATGCGCTTGCGCCGCTTGCCGCCGCTTGCGGTGTAGCGAGGGTCGTGGCGGGCCGGCCGGCTCGGTCCTCCGAACGTATCTCCGCCGCCCGGCCCCGGTACTTACGCCCCTCCCCGCGCGGACGGCCTTGACAACCTGTCAGAGGTTTAAGCAACACCACCTGCTGCTGTAAGCGCACAGGGCAGCAGCCAAGGCCGTGTGCAGACCGGCAGGCTCGTCTGTCTGTCTCTCTCGCACCCTCACAGGACGCCCCTTCGTGTTAGAGAGAGAGAGAGAGAGAGAGAGAGAGAGAGAGAGAGAGAGAGAGAGAGAGAGAGAGAGAGAGAGAGAGAGAGAGAGAGAGAGAGAGAGAGAGAGAGAGAGAGAGAGAGAGAGAGAGAGACTCAGGGTGCGTGTGTGTGAGCTGATAAGGGCCCACATAGATCAAGGAAGGAGTGAATGAGTCCACGTGTTCGTGCGTCTTCCTCACAGTGGTGGTGTCTGACTGCCTCGATGCAGGCAGCCGCAGGCCCGCGCGGGCTCAGATGCCTGGAAGCTCCAGGAAGAGTCCTGCAGCAGTCCAGGACATCTGCGTGGGCGACAGGGAGTGGGATGCCGCGTGTCTCCAGGCGCCAGGCCTGGAGCCCAGGTTGTTGCCTCCAGCTCCAGCATGACCTTTGCGCATCCGCCTGCCATGGCGGGGCGGGGCGGGGCGGCGATGCTCAAGTGAGGCGAACGTCATCATCGTCGTGACTAACGGCTGCCGAGGAGTGGCCATCCCCGCCAGCAGGCCAGCAGCAGCAGCCGCAGCGCGGCGTGCAGGGTCGGCCGTCACGTCGCCGAGGCCGAGAGGACGGCGTGGATGTTCCAGTTACGGGCCGAGGCCGTCTGTGGGAGGCCTTGCCTGGCCTTGCCTCTCCCCCCGCGGTCCGCCGCGCCCGCCCCGCGCTCGCGAGGCACTCCAAGGACGGCACGGCGCTGCTGCGCTGCTGCGGCACGGCCAGCATGCTGGCGAGCGGGACGTTGTGAAACCCACGGCACGGCACGGCCCCATGCAGCGTGCTGACTGGCTGCCTGGCGGGCGGGCGTGTCTCGCGGCGACCTCGTTCAGTTTGACCGAGGTCGGACCCTGTGCCGCGCACCGCCGCGCTGAGCTGTCATGGATGCGGACTCCCCCGGCCCGCCGGTACCCGCCGGCGCACAGTGGGCTAGAAGACCGGTGGGGGTGGTAAAAAAAGTAATCCCGGAGGCGTTTTGAGCTCCAGAGTCGCTAGATGGGACTCGAACCGAACGTGTGACCCCACCAATGGATTGCTCTTTCAACGAGGAATCCATTGGTGGGGTCATATGTGCGGTTCGAGTCCGATGGCGACGATTGCAAGCATGGCAGTGTTGGCGCAGGCAGCTTGTTTGCCGAGCAGTGTGCTGACCTCTTTCGCCTTCGCGATGGAGGTCGCTCCGCCCCCTCAAGGACATCGGGACGCCCCCCCCCTCCCTCCCCTTCCTCCGAGCGTTCTGCTGTCGTGTCCTTGAGTCGGCCTGTCGGCCCGACGCGACGCGGCGCCGACGAACTTTGTCCACCTTTCCACACGTTACGCCCCCCTCCCCCTCCCCCGCCAGCTTGGCGTCGAGCAGGCCTCCCCGTGACGCTCAGCAGCCTCCCGACTCGCACTCCGCGCATGACTGGTGGTCCACTGGGCCACCCCAGTCACCAGTGGTTTTCAGCGTGTCAAGCCCAACGCGCGTCCTCTGAGCGCTTTATGCGAGGGGATGATGCAGTCATCCCTCACCTTCGGCGCCAAGTGCGGCCAGTGGCGAGGCCAGCGTCGCTGCTTCCGCTTCCCTTGCCTATCCCCCTTCCACCGCCCTGGCCGCGGCTGCATGTCAAGGCCGCCCCCTCCTTGTAGCGGTGGCGGGAAGCAGTGGCGTAGCCGCGTAGCCTCCCCCCTGGGCCGCGCCACACCCCCGCCTGGCCCTTGGCGGGCCGAGCTACGCCGCTGCCGCGGGCACTACACTGGTGTGGAAGGACACCGCGCCGCCTCCCCGCCGACCTCGGCGCCGTCCTCGCCGTCCTCGCCGGCCCGCTCCGCGCTGCGTTCCGTGTCAAGGCCGAGTAGGGCCTCTGGCTGCGGCCGGGCTGGCCGGGCTGGCCGGCCTGGCGCCGAGGCGGCTCGGCGCGGTGACGTGCCGCCAAGGACACCCCCTTCCCTCTGGGGGACTTGGGGGACGCCCCCTCCGCGTATTGACAGCAGCAGCAGCAGGCCCGCCGGCCCCGCCGGCCCCGCCGGCCCACTGTGCCCCCGCCACGAGAGAGCCTCGTGAAGAAAGAAAGGACGCCGTCTTTGCATCCTTGGAGTCCTTGAACACCTGGCAGTACTGACGCGTTGTCGGCCACCTCGACACCTGGGAGTGCTAGACGCCGGGCTCGCCACAGTGCGTCCTCCTCGCGACTCGTCGTCTGCCGGACGCTGTTGTTGTTGTTGTTGTTTGTTTGTTTGTTTGTTTGTTTGTTTGCGCGGCGTGGGTCGAGGGGTGGACCCGGTGCGTCCTTTTTCAGTCAGTGTGGCATGACGCGTATTGCAGCCAGAAAAATGATTTCTTGAATCAAGTAAAATGTACTTGACGCAAGTAATTTTTTTGCATTAATGTGCCGAAGTAAAGTTCTGCTTCGAGTGAAGTAGAAATACTCTTGATATGGCAAGAGTTGAATTTTCGCAAATTTTAGCTTGAATCAAGTATTTTTTAATCAAGAAACATCAAGAAACACTTGATTCAAGTCAAGAGATCATTTTTCTGTGTGTGTGGGCGGCGGTCCGGTTCGTCTCGCCGAGGGTTTGTCGCCCCCACCTGTCGGCCATGCGGCTCCAAGGTGAAAAAGAGAGAGGGGGGGATGCGTCCAGGCGGGGTGGCGCGCGCCCCCGACGGAGGGCGTCCGGTGTCACTGACCAAACGCCCGGGCGCGAGCGGGCGAGCGAGTCGCGTCGTCAAAGGGTCGGGTCGGCCCAAGGGCGTCGCGGCGCTGCAGCTAGCCGGCGCCCCACGGCCCACTGTGCCGTGGCGGCGACCAGGGTGGGCGTCAGACTGCCTACACTGCAGTACTGCAGTCCCCCCCCCCCCCCTCGCGCGCGCCGCCTTCGTGCGTCTTTGGCCTCGCCGGGCGTAGCCGCGTAGCCGGTCCGCGTCGGGCCGGCGTCAACACGGTGCATACGCAAGGACGCAGCAACCGAAAAAGCGCGCTTAAGAAGCACGAGGTATGGATGCAGAGAATGGACTATGGCCTCTGAAATGAATACCGCGACCAGTGGTGATGCCGACTTCGGGAGATTTCACCCATACCTCGTTCTTGTTACGCGCAGTTTGTGGCCGCAAGGAGGGACGTGGCGCAAGGCTGGCTAGAGAGGCTGGCTACAGCAGCGCCATTGGTGGACGTGAGATGCCGGCTGACCTCGGCGCGGCCTCGGCTCCTCGGGCCGCGGCTGCCGCGGCGGCGCCGCACAGTCCGTGCACCCATAGTCATGTCGCGCCAACCTTGGCCCGTCCGTCCGCCGTAGTCCGCCGCGCTCCGCCACGCTGCTGGGCCGCGCGGGCCCATCCGGTCAAGGCTGCCCGTCGTCCCCTATTCGCCCGACCCCCGCACACTGAGTGGGTCAGAAGACCGTCGAGGCGGCCAAAACTCTAGACGCATTTTCTGCTGCAGAGTCGCTGCATGGGACTCGAATCGAATGTGTGACCCCATCACTGGATTCCTCGTTCGGAGAGCAATCCATAGATGGGGTCACACGTTCGATTCGAGTCTCACGTAGCGACTCTGGAGCTCAAAACGCGTCTATAATTCAGGCCGCCTCTACAGTCTTCTGACCCACTGTGCCCCCAACGCCCTTCACACCTCCCACTGGGCGGCTCGATGTGCAGTGGAGGTAGGCAACCCGCCGCCGTGGCGGCAGGCAGGCCCGCGCGCACGGCCGCATGCGGGCTGCCTAAGTCTGGCCCACTGTGCGGCGCCGGAAGTGCCGGCGTGCCGGCGGCGTGGTCCCGGCGGCGCGCAGACTCATTTCTCTCTCGCACCCGTACGGGACCGCCCATGAACGCGAAAGAGACAGAGCGACCAAAACGACTGAGTTTGCCGCGGCCTCGGCCGAGGCTAGAGGCGGGGAAAAGAAAAGACCGTCGAGCAAAGGTTGGCGCTGCGCTGGCGGGCTGGACTGGCAGGCGGTGGCAATGGCCGCGTTTAGCGCTGCACTGCATACGCCTCGCCGACACGAGCGCGACGACGCAGGCCGGCGTGGCCGCAGCCCAAAGGCCTCGCCGAACCTTTCAAGGTGACACTCGGGGCCGTGGTGGACGGACGCCTCTGGCCACGCGACTGCATTTGCCGCGGCCAGCCGGCATAGACCGCACGGACGACGACGGCCCCGACCGACAGCCCGACCGACAGCCAGCAGCTGGTAGCCACAGAAGACCGGCGCAGGCAAACAAAAACTTTGGATGCGTTTTGAGCCTTAGAGTCTCTAAATGGCACCAAACCGAACGTGTGACCCCACCAACGGACTCCTCGTTCGGAGAGCAATCCATTGATGGGGTCACACTAACCCGGCGGGGAGTTTGACCGTCTCCCACCGGTCTTCTGGCCCACTGTGCGCTGCTAGAAGTGCAGCCCAACGCGGCCCTCCCCCGCGGTGCTTTCCTGTCCCTCTCGCACCCGCGGGGCGTGCCGGCGTGCCACAGGGGAGCGAGAGAGACGGAGACAGGCCCGCTGCAGTACGACGACGGCATGGACGAGTGACTCGGCGACCCATTTTTAGCGCCGCGCCGCGTTTCCGTACTCCCCGCTGGCACGGCGGCGCGGCCAACGCGGCGTGGCGCTGGTCGACGTCAGGACGGACGTCGCGACGCCAACCCGGTCAGGACGCCGTCGTCGGGACCGGCCTATTATTTTGGCGCGTGCGCAGGTGCGCGCGCATTCGCACGTGTGCTCGTGTGAGGGATAATGACTGTGTGTGTGTGTGTGTGTGTGTGTGAGGTGTAGGAAGAGGGGAGGGGTCAATTTCCTCCGAGGCGCTATTCCCAGCGTAGCGAGGCGCCGCGCGTCGGACCGTTGGACCTCATCCCCCCGCGCCGCCGTGCCGGCCGTGCCGGCCCTCGCGTTCCCGTGGTTCTCTTCCGCCGATGTCGAAATCCTCGGCGCGCCGCTCGCGGCGTTATGGTTCATTCACCTCGTCCTGTGCACGCGCAGTGTGCAGCCGCGGTGCACGCCTTCCTTCCCCCTGTCCGTGAGAGAGAAGCTTGGCCGCTTCCTTCCGTTTCCTCCCGATACCCGCGATGTGCATTGACCATGGCGGAGGCCGCCGCCGTCGAGGGTCGCCGTCGGCCGTGCCAGTGCCTGCACTGCCTTCAGGGGCTCGGTGACGTCACCGTGCGCCACGATGGCCCCGCTCGGCCCAGCATCCTCACTGCCGTCTTACCTGAGGCGAGCCGAGGCAGGACAAGGCGGGGCTGCGGGGCTCGGCGACGCACGCATGGCATGGCGGCTCGCTGCAGTGCAGGAGGGCAGCCACCTGCCGGCTGGAGCGAGCTGCTGGAGCTGGAGCGAGCACCTGCTTGCCGAGCGGCGTGCAGCAGGCTCATTCCGAACGGCGTTTCGTCGCCCCGTCTGCGTCGCGTTCAAAGGGGACGTGTCCCATGGGTTCAAGAGAGAACTGAGGTGCGGAATCGCTTGGCCGGGCTGGACACAAGCATCACATCGCACAGTGGGCCAGCACCAGAGTCGCTACATGGGACTCGAACCGAACGTGTGACCCCACCAATGGATCCCTTGTTCGGAGAGCAATCCATTGAAGGGGTCCTGGCCGTCCTAGCGGGGAAAGACGCCGCCCGCCACGCCCCCTCCCCCCCCCTCCCCGCTATGCATTGGTCGTGCGACTCGACCCTGTTCTGCTGCTTCTCCTTGGCCAGGGTGACCTTGTGCCAAACGCACGCTACACTGCGAAGAGAGACTGCTTGTTGCCGCTCAGCCAACCCGCCATCCATGGCCGCTTGCGCCCGACAGCGCGCCCCTACCGCTCCCCCCCCCCCCTTGCCTCTGGTCTAGTGCCATTGCAGCGCCTTGACGCGGTGCTACGCGGTGCTATCCACGACAGCCGCGACTAGCGAGCCTTGCGCCCAGGCTAGTGTGGGTTTATCCTTGTCGCGGCGCAGTGGGGGGACCGGCCGGCGCAGTCAGTCCTCGCAGAGTTGACAACACGTTCCCGACGACTCGGGGTCTGCGTTCGAACTAACCGCGTTTGGTGTTGTTGTTGCAGGCGCTGCAGGATGCACGGCATCATGGAAGGCCCGGGCGAGGATCTGACAGTGGCGGCCATCGCGACGGAGGGCCCGGACGACGGCCACCACCACCTCAACGGGGTGAGCACGGCCCTCCTGGACAACGGCGCGCCGTCACCGCCGCCCGCCAAGGAGGCCGCCAAGGAGGCCGCCAAGGACACAGCGGGACAACCCTCGCCCCCGCAGTCGCCGCCCGTCGCCTCCACGTCCGGACCCTCCTCCCCGACGGACAAGCAGGAAGAGACGGTGGCGGCGACCTCACCAGTGGCGTCACCAGAGGCATCACCAGTAGCCTCGCCCCCGCGAGTAGCGTCACCAGTAGCGGCGACATTGCCTTCAGCCTCGCCATCAGCGTCACCAGTGCCGTCCCCTAAGCCGGTGTCGTCACCGGCGCCGTCACCGGAGGCGGCCGCTCCCTCGGCGGCGGTGGAGGCGACTTCACCAGCAGCTTCACCAGCAGCTTCACCAGCGGCCTCACCAGCGGTGGAGGACGCGCTGGTCCCAGTGGTGGCGGCGGCAGCCTCGCCAGCCTCGGCGTCGGCGGCGTCCCCCGCGCCATCTCCGGCGGAGCAGCCGTCGGACGGGGCCGCGGTCGCGGATGACAACGCTTCCGCGACGGTGAAGGCGATGGCGGCGGTGAAGGCGGCCGAGAAGGATGCTGCGGATGCGGCGGACCCGGCGGCCTCGCCCCCCGACGCGGACCCGGCCGCCTCGGCCGAGGTCGCCCCGTCCCCGCCAACGGCCGAGGCCGCGGAAACGGCTGTGCCCACCAAAAAGAGCGAAGGTGAGGACCGAGGACGCGGCCCAGAGGTAGAGAGACGGAGCGGAACTGCGCACAGTGAGCCAGAAGACCGTTGAGGCGGCCAAAATCACGGACGCGTTTTGAGCTCCAGAGTCGCTAAATGGGACTCGAATCGAACGTGTGACCCCCACCGATGGATTGCTCTCCAAACGAGGAATCCATTGGTGGGGTCACACGACGTTCGGTTCGAGTCCCGTTCAGTGACTCTGGAGCTCATAACGCGTCCGTGATTTTGGCCGCCTCAACGGTCTTCTGACCCACTGTGCGACGCGGTCGCGGGCCGAGGGAATGACCACAAGCGGAGTTGGCGGCAGGGTGCGCCCGCCCGTGTCTCCCTTGCGTAGTGGGCTGCAGAATCACTTCCCCCACTGAGAAACGCCGCTTCCGTGGATTCCGATGCGCTGGCATGCGTTGCGGTTTGGCGCGGTTTTTTGGCCTGTAGTGTTGGCGACAATGAATCAATGAATGAGGAATGAATGACAGATGAATGACGTTAGGTTGCATTTGCGCGCGGCTGTGGGTCTGGGCCTGGTCCGATTCCTCGCACGCTTGCAACTGCATCACGTAAATGCGCCTGAGCTATGGTTATGAGTCATGAGGCGTTAAGACTTTGGCAGTCCTCGTGGCTGTTGTCGTGTGAACTGCAGCACACTGTTTGGGCTGCTCGTAAGTTTGGGTTCGAACCTCGCCTTCCTCCGGGTTTAATTTCCGGTACAACTCATAACCTCTTAGTATTTTAGCTTCATCTCATGAAGTGTTGCTGTGTCTTAATATGTTGTTTTTCCCATGTTTGTTACAGAGGATCCCTCCAGAGATTTAAACCTAGACAATAATGTCAGTGCCATTGACATCAAAGAGGACAAGGCATCTGATGAAAACATTGAAGCCTCTGAGAGCAGTGTAGCATTGAAAGAATTGAATGGCAATGTGACTGAAGATAAAGACGATGCTGTAGATAGTCGCAGTGATGTAGATGGGACTGTTAACCTGTCCAATGAAAGTGGAGTCAGCGTTAAAGTTGAACACGATAGTCTTAGCACCAATGAGGAGTCACCATGCCCAAATGATGTTCAGAAAGACACTAGTATGGAAGTTGAAATTCATCCTGATGAAGAGGCAAGTGCGACTTCTGAGAGTGAAACCTCTGTGAAAGACAATCTGAGTGCTGGAAGTGAAGATTTCAGAATGGATGTGGATCTCCCATCTACAGATGTGAAAACTGAAGTAAGTCTCTTTTTATTTTTAACTGCTACAAGATGCAACCCAAGGGTCATTCCCTAATCTGCCATTGTTTTTTTTTTCTTTTTTTTCCCCATTTCCTAGGTTATTGATGATCAAGAAAAATCTACAGATTCAGGAATAGTTTCAGAACAGTCTACACGCAAAATACCTCAGGTAACTAGTCCAGTATATGTCTTCACTTCACAATCAAGTTGTTCTTCTTCGACTGGTAACAAGTAATAATTTTCATTTTGTTTTGTTTACCTTGCAGAAAAGAAGCAGTGAAGACGACCTTTCAAGCAGTCAAGCAAAGAAGCAGTGCCTACCAGACATTGTCTGTGGCGACGCTAATGCACTCGATTTAAGTGGAATCAAGAAGAAAGATAGTTCTAAAGAGCCTAAAATTGCCCTCAAGCCACAGTCCCTCCTGCTTAGTAAACTGCAAGGAACTTCTGATGTGGACAAATCAAAGAAGGATGTGCACAGAAATGATGATTCTGCAGTCCAGTCAGCTGAACCTATTATCTCTAGCAAATCATCCCGAAGACGATCGTCTCGTGATGAAAAAGATTCTCGATCATCACATTATCAGAGGAGGGGTGTAGATAACAATACTGCTCGGATTCAAGTTGATCAAGTTCTTCGTGAGATGAGAACGCGAGTTCGGAGTTCGTATAAAGAACGGGAGAAAGTTGCCAAAGAGGACAGCTTACTTCGAGATTTGCTGGAGCCAGAGAGAGATACTCTTATGACTGAATTTATTGACACAGCTACTCAGGGTGGGGGCTCCTCCGAATTGGATAGGGTCTCTGCGGCACTTGAAGCTGAAATAAGGCAACTAACTGTAGAAATCAATGCAAAGGAAGCGGAATGGAATGATCTTATTAGAAAAAAGAAATTTAAAGAAGAACTAGCTATGAGGGTTCAGCGGCGGAAACAGGTTGGTGTTGTATTTTGATTCAACATATGTAATTTTTAATGCTCATTTGATGGCAACTGTATCTTCTTTGCAGGTCCTTGTTCTGACAGGAGACTCTGATGATCATCTTTTGAGGCGGAACTCTTATGAGGATGATTGCCGGTCTGACTCCAAAAGGGAATCTAATGTAGATGTAAGGCATGAAAGGAGGCATGATCACTACAGGGAAGTGCCCAAAACAGAAGAGCTACTTGCCGCTGCCTTGCGTCTAGGATCTAGGAATGTTGAAGACTATCATCATCGCAGTAACAGCTCATCTCCTTTAGCGGTACGCATCCAAGCTAGAGCTAATGAACTTCTCATTGGCTCGACTCCCACTGTTGAAAGGAAGTCATCAGGACCACCACCCGGACTGTCACACATGCAGACACCATCATTACTTCAATCTCAGTTAACTAAGCCGACTGAAATTTCACCTAGTTCCCCCCAGTCGCAGTTTTTACTGCAGCATTTGCAGCGACAGGTTGGCGCTGAATTATTTTTATTTTTGAATGCTCTTTGAGTTGGGTATCATTGGTTGGAAACTGCCACTACTAATATTCCTTTGATTTTCCGGGCATTTTGGAACCCTGCTTTTATTTGCTCGCACTACCTCTGACATGTACTACAAAAGCCAGTCACATAACAGCTTGTGGTTTAATTTGTGAGGACAAACATGTGGCCATTGATTGTTGGTCTCACTGTCCTATGTGCATGTTGCATTGGTTATGGAATGCACTAATTCAACAAAACTTGCTTTTAAGGGTAGAATCCACATTTGTTGTGAAAGACAGGGATTCCCATGCTACACATTACTCTCTCCATAAGACCATTAACTTACAAAACTTTTTTAAAAATATAACTGAACATATTGGCTTACTCACCAAATCATTCCGTAAGTTTTTCTAACAAAGAAAACAAATTTGTCACTAACATCAAGAATTTAAAATGAAATATTTGTATGTTGGGGATTACTTGAATTTATTAAATTCATTCTTGATCAAAATGGTAGCAAAATTACCAACTGTTTCTGAAATCTCAATTTTTCAAATTGTGTTGACAGAGAGTGGGCGCGGTCAGCAGCGCTGGTTTAGCATGTCGACAACTATCTTCCTCTGTCTCCCTATCTGCCTTACCCACCTCTACTAGCACCTCTTCAGCCCTCAATGCTTCCCTCCCCTCTACTGCAGTTCACAAGGTGCTTTTTCTCACAATGCTTTTCAGATTTTTCAATGTAACTTTGAGATATTTAAAGGAAAAAAAAAAACCATATAACCAACCCATTGCGTATATTTTTGTCTTTTCAGAACTTATCCCGAGTTGAGAAGCAGGTCTCTGCTGCGAGTGCTTCAAGGATGCAGAGACCCATCCTGCCTAAGCCGAGCACTGCTACCAGTGGGGGTCACGTGGTAAGTGATTCTTCACAAGACGGCAGTGGGAAAGGCATCATCGGTGAGGGTCGGCAGGGTGCCATCATTGACGTCCAGTCCATCATCGCAGACTATCGCTCCCAACACCCGGAGAATGTTCCCCGGCGTGGGCGCAGAATGAAAGCCTCTGGGATGGTGAGTAGGCCTGTTTGCTATGTCTCTTCAGAATTGCTTGCTCAGCACTTAAAAATTGTTTGTTTTGTCTTAGTGTTTTCAAAGTATCCCTCTGTCTTTCCTCTTTCTTTTTGTTGTTTTGTCATTTCACTCTCTTCACTAAGAAACCTGATATGGTTGGGAATGGTGAGCATAGTCTCATGAACTGCACTTTGATGCTGCAGTCTGAAGGTAGATGTCTTGTCAGTCTGTCAATGGAAATGGTATTGCTACCAAACCCTATCTCTAGTCATTTTAGTTAGAAGCACACCGTAGCCTTCTTTTTCTGTTTGCCTCTTTCTTTTAAAAATACAATTTTCTTTAAAAGTCTTAGTTTATGTACTCTTACATCTGAAGTTTCAAGCAGAACCACTGGTATGTATAGCTTGTTCAGTTATTAGCATGGAATTTACTCTGAAGGTGGACCATCATGAAAGGTATTGCCTGCATGAGTTGCCTATGCATTGGTTCTAACAATCCTACTCCTCATAATTTATCTAACACATAAAGCATCAGTAGTATAAAATATCTAATTTAAGACACAATGCAGGTAGAGTAAAAAAATCGTACTTTTTCCAGATTGTTGATCACTATTGATGAATTGATGAATTTATCAAAATTTTCTCATATTTCCAAAATGTTTTATTTATTTCCTTTTTCTTTTTGCGGTGTTTGGTTTTTTAAGAGGTATTTGATAAGTGTAATTGTTTCCTTTCACAGGTGTCCGACAGCATGATGGCCAGTGCCAGGCCAGGCAGCAGCAGTGGTGGGGGACTGCTCATGTCGTTGCCAGCGCTTGGGTCTGGCTCGCATGTTCGATCGGGCTCGGGCAGCTCGCTCCACGGCAATGCTCCAGTGGATCTGTCTGAACTTGGCTTTGTTCTAAGCTCAGGGGCCGGCAGTGACGGGCCCTCGCGACCCTCAAGCACTGAGTCATCTCTTAGCGGTGCTCCTTCTCAGGTAATTAATTACGTCACCACTTTCATGACATACCACATTTTTATTTTACTGGCCGCGTATTGGTGAACTAACTATGCATTGCTGGTCCAGGTTAATCAGGATTCTGGCATGAGCTTCAAAGACGTTTTGGTTCAGTTCGCCAAAATGACGAGCGCCAACGAGCAGAGCGCCCTGAACGCACAAGCGGGTTTGGGTTTACCGGGGCGACCACCTCCGCCTCCGTACCCGGAGGTTACTCTGCATCCGGTTGTGAACGCTACACCAGTTGCTAGCCCAGTGCCTGCACCAAATGCTCCTCCAACTTCCCTGCTCCATAATATCCTAACAAAGCCCAACAATCAATCATCTAACAATGGGAGCCAATCTCATGCCAAGTCCACTACATTCTCTCCAACTCTTGCTCGGTTATTGACTGCACCCGAGAGAAGCTCATCTGTATCTCATCATTCTACTCATCATTCAACGCCTGTATTGCCCCAATACCAGCCATCAGCAGTATCAAACTATGGGACTACTGGATCTGTGTTACTAAGCGACCTTCTCTCAGTTGGACCTTCTAAAAAGGTAAGAAATGGACGTTTTCCAAGTGCGTGAAAGTGAGCCTAATTTTTTAATTACCAGCAATTAATATGACATTTTCTTTTGTAGGCACGTAGTGAATTGACCATTACTCCAGTATCAGCCTCCTCTGCCACTTCCAATTCCTCTATGCCAAGTATGAAAAGGAACAATGAGGTGGTTGTTTTGGTAAGTAATTCATTGAAGTAGTCTGTATCTTTCCTTTTTTTGAACATTTGTTAACTGAGCCTTTGGATTTAGGATGCTGATATCAATGGAGATGAAGGTGATGCCTCAGATCCAGATGAACGTCGATTGGTGATAGATGAAGGGGACACTGCAGAAAATGGGGATGATACTGACGGTCGATCAGATAGGTCAAAAAATACTGTTCCTCATTGCCAAGGCTGTAATGAGCGAGATGCTGAATTTGTCTGTGCTGGATGTCAAAGGCAGTGGTATTGCAGCCGAGAATGTCAAGTGAGTAAAACTGCTTGCCTTACTAGTTCTTTTTTTTTTTAAATTGGTTTTAGTAAATAAGTACCTGTTTTGCTTTGACATTCATGAACTTTTATTCCTAAATTTCAGATTGCGGCATGGGATGAGCACTCGGAACAATGCTTTCCAGCATCAAATGACAACTGAAATTGTGATGCCTAAGACTATTTTATGTAACTTAAGGTAGAGGAATATTCCTCATATATATCATCATAGTTATCATTTCAGTCATTCATTTCATTGAGGTCAATGAAGTATGAGATGCTATTTCATATGTAATTTATATGGTTGATGTTCTCTTAGTATACATGAGAAACCGATACTGAGTTATTTAGTGTTCTGTCCATAACAAACAAAATGGATGATGTAATATGTTATGTCCTGTTTTCAGTTTCTATCTTGTACATAGTACAAAGAGTCACTATTTGAATTCATACCTAGTCCTTGTGTAGTGTAATAATGTGGATTCATCATAAGTATCTATTATTTAATAATTTTCTTGTTTTGGTCTTTGGTGCTGTAATGAAAATATTGCAACAATTCGCATGTGTGATAGCTTTAAACAGGCATTCTGATCGCTTGATTGTGTATCTCATTTCCTGCACTTACAATATGTATTTGAGTACTATAGAAAGTTCAATTTTGATCTCAATCACATAATTTCTCATTGTTACAATCAGCCCATAAATCAACTGCCAATTATTGCAGAACTGAAAAGCCTGGATTCATGTTACGTAGCAATTTTATTCCATATTACAAAACAAAAAACACTCTTTGTACCTTACTGGAACAAAGAAGCAGAAGGTTTCATACTGGAAACAACAGTGTATCTTGTTACTTTGTTCTTTCTTTATTGTTTGTAAAGTTTTGTTGATGTATTAAAACCTTTCCTAAAGTTGCGACCTCTTGAACCAACTTTTTAAGTTTTTATGTTCTTTGTCTTTTCTTGGCCTCTTGTTTGTACTGTGCAGCTTGTGTTAAGTTAAGGAATTCTCCTCCTTATTTTTGTGAGATAACAATTTGTTGTTTTTTTATTTCTTATTTTTTTAATGTGCTGTTTGTTTAGGCATTGGCATATTAAATTAGTTCGTTTGTTTTGTTGTTTTAGAAATTGGCACCGATCCGCCAAAGAGACTATTTGTTATTATCTTGTTTTATTTTGTCTCTTAAAGACTAAGTAGGTGCCAAATAATTTGTAAATTTGTTTATCTGCTGTTATTGATGACTCCAAGTACAGAAAGAATGACGATAGTGTGATCATCTCTCGCTCACAAATTTGTGTGATAGTCTTAAGAATTGAAAAGGTAATGTTTGTTCCCTGTGACTGAATTAGATAATGAGTGAATGAGTTCCAAATTTTTTTTTTTAATTTTAAATGTGAGTTCCATGCATTTTAAACAAAGTGACAATGAACAAAGGACATTGCCTGATTATCAATTAGTTATTATTAATTCAATGGTTAGCTCGGAAATCTTAAACCAACACTGAGTTGTTTTGTTCATGGGAACCCATTCCTAAAGTGACTGCTAAAAATCAAATCCTCTGATAGATTTCATT
Organism: Stenchaetothrips biformis; assembly: GCA_030522485.1. Lineage (NCBI taxonomy): Eukaryota > Metazoa > Arthropoda > Insecta > Thysanoptera > Thripidae > Stenchaetothrips > Stenchaetothrips biformis. Next base: position 2,085,188 of record CM060100.1, read on the forward strand.
TTGGTTGTAATACCCTTGACTTGTTGAATTGCTCCTTTTTCATTTTATGAAAGCCAATTGCACTGCTGTATTGGAACTTTGGTCACTGCCATTTCAATCTTTAAATGTGATTGCCATTTCGACAATGGGCGATGTATTACTTCATTTAGTGGTCACAGGATCTATTGTCCTGTGCCAACACAGATGCCATGTAATAAATCCCCTTCCCCTCCCTTTGTTTTTGTATCTTATATATGAACACCACATATATATTGTATTTCATTTAGCTGGACCATGAACGGTCAGGGAAGGGTCAAGTGTGGTTTGCTTGTGTTTAATTTTTTCACATTATTCTTTCTCAATTGTAACCCTACTGTTATCTTGATCTAAACATCCATTATGAACTCTTTGAATAAAGTATCATAGTTACCACAAGAAAATTAACGAAGTGTAAACATGTATTCAATTATTTATTATCCTTTTTCTTGGTCAGACGAATTAGACATGTCAGACTCCTGCATCTATTTTATCTCATCAAAACAGACATTCAAATTATCTAAAAGTTTTTCACGCACTTTCTCAATCACATCAGGGTGACAAAATGCATCAATAACTTTTTGAAGCGGAGTTTCGTAGCGCCTGTGAAGAATGCCACTATCCTTTGCTTTTCTGATGCTTTCTTTCATTAATCTTATGTGCCTCTCCATTGAGTTACAGTTACACTTATCGTTGGTGAGATTTCTTAGTACTTCAAGAGTGCTGCAAGGAACATATTCAGCCTTGCCCACAACACGTGGAGGATCAGAAGTAACTGAACATTTGGGTCGCTCAGTTATTTTAAGCTTCAAAGCATCAGTACAATAAGTAATCATATTCGTAGAGTCACTCAAAGGAGTAGTGTCAAGATCATCTTCATTAGGATTTACAATAACATTTTTATCCGCAAGAGATAAATCTTTTGATATCTGAGATACTGTGAACTTAACTAGGGCTTCATCTAGTCGACTGACATAATCTAAATCTGTGGGCATCCAGGAATTAATGCTAACTGATGTGTCCAAACATTCCACATAGTGCCACCAATGCCGAGGAACAAACAATACATCTCCAGGTTTCATATCCACAGTATATATCTCTTTGCAGTCATTATAAAATTCAAGTGGTAGGGGACAGTTAAAGTTCCATTTGCTATAGACACTTGATTCTTCATAAGGTACTCGTGTAGGCCTCATATTTTTCGATTCGCTTGGTGGCCAAAGAATCCAGCGTTTGGTACCAAACACTTGAGCGACTAGATTAGAGCCATACGTGTCATAATGACAAGGGGTATGGGCACCACCGCTGCCAATCCAAAGTGTTGAGCCAGCCACTTCCACTTCTGGGAACCCCAAACTTGACCAAGAAACAGACTTGAGAGCACTGTTGTCTTGTGGAGTCCACTCATTCAAGTATTTGTAATCAAAGTAAAACCATTTTCCAGAATCTTTCAGCTCTGCGGGATTACGTTGAATGTCAGCAAACTCTGCCAGTGTCATTACCTCTCTACTGCAGTAACGTTCCCAAAGGGGTTGTAGGGAGCAGCTGCGGACACCGCATCTGAAGGGCAGGACTTTACTTCCAAACGCAGAGCTCCAGTCTTCAATATTCCACTTGAGGACTTCCCAATCGTCGATCCTGCCATGAAAAACCACTGGTTTTGCCAGGGATAAAATGAAGTCTTTCAGTTTTTCCTTATTCTTCTCACCCATGTCTCCGACTTGTTATTCAATACTATCCTTGTCCAGTTTTTAATCCGTTCAAAATGTGTGTCCTCTTGACAAAGTGAATGGAATTGACAAAACTCTACTCCACGCACTAGCAGACGACAATGGTTCAGCCGGCAGCCGGCTCGTGTATTCGCACGACGATGGTTTGTTTTGTTGGTGTTTGTTTTGACTGACGGCGATCGATACCAAGAGATAGTTTGCTCTGACAGGTCTCTCTGTTTTCTACGTCCTTTTCAAACTGCGATCGCTTACTGTCACAACCTTCATTACAGCCCTGTTTTTTGTTGAAGATGGAAGTCAGTAAAGTGTTTCTATTGATCCATTTTCTCGTTGTATTTTTCTGTGTAAGAACTCTTGCTCAAAGGCTGCGTGAGTATATTTTTTATCACAAGGGTCTCAGTTTTTCGACAAATCTTTCAAAATTTTGCAAACTCAGTTAATTAATTTATTTCATCTTTCCACAATTCACAGTCCTTCAAAATATTGTTTTTGTTGTCATGAGTCAGCCAGACCCGTATGATACATCTCTAGCAGAAAATCTTCGAGACAACATATACAAGCAAGCAGAAGCACTTCGAATGGTATTTAATTTTGGAAGGTTTTGAATGTCATATACTTTCAGCATAACAGGAAAGTGAACCTAATCGTTCTACAGGCCCCACCACCGATTCATTTTGCACATACTGACTTTGTCCATCCTGGAGCGTGGACTCTTTTACCAATAATACCACAGTACGTATTCCATGAAATAGAGGGTCAAACTTTCAAAATGCATTATTCCAGTTTTAAATATTTCTATTTAAAACATTGTTATCCTATTTCTTCGACTTTGTTGCTAATGGTTTCTGTGCATCTTTTCAGATTGGAATTAATGTATGGCAAAAACAGTTCTTACACTCTATTTTGTCAAAGCTCTACTTCTGTTGATGTTGTTGAACTTTTGAAAATGCTTGAGAAATATTCTCCAAAACAGGTAAAAGCTGGAAGAAAGATCTTTTACTGTTCTTTGATCCAAATTCTCCAATTTCCCAACTTGTTCTAATGTCACTTCTCTATTTTTCCCAGGAGAGATGGTATGGTCATGCACTACGGGATCAAGATACTACAATTATTCACCACTTTGCCTTTCCGAAGAACCCCAACGCATTCAAATACCCCAATTTTGCTTCAGGAGTTATTATGACTTTCGATTTGATAAAAAAGTAAGATTCCAGACACTCTGATTGAGTCCGACAACTTTTGGGTAGCTCTAATATTATTCTTTGTCTCTGCTTTCAGGTTGTCACGGAGGTTGGAAGGGGGTGAGCCAGAAAATGGAGACTTTTCTATTGATGCTGCTCATGAGCTTGCTCTTTTTATATGGCAGGAAGGGAAGGGTCCAGAGTTAAGACACTTAGATTCCATGTGTGCCAAACCAGGACCTCATTGTGTCACAAAACCACTTGTTTTTGTTCCTTGTGTAAGTACCATGGCCTTATGAAGTATGGGTAAATATAGTTAAATTGGCTCTAATGAAAGTTTCTGAACTATTTAGCAGGAGCCAGTAAAAACCAAAGATATTTATTTTGCTGTGAAAACGTGTTCCAAGTTTCATAAGGAAAGACTTCCTATTGTGAAGGATACTTGGGGTAAATACACATCTCGAATTGATTTCTTCAGTGATGTTCAAGGTACGTACTTATTTTCGAATAAAATTTGTTGGGAGCAATTTTAAAGATGAGTTCTACAAAATTATCATTTTTTTTTCAGACCCCAGTGTTGGTTCAATTAGCCTTGGAATACCAAATACTGATCATGGTCATTGTGGGAAAACACTTGCAATTCTGGGTTATGCATTAACTCAGCACCAGGCAGATCCCAGCTTCAAATGGTTGGTCATTGCAGACGATGATACAATTTTAAGGTGAGTCAAAGATTGTTTGGATAATTGAAGTTGTTTTTTTTCTTTTTCTGTTGATTGTGTTCTAACTCCTAACAATTGCTCCATCCAGTGTTGGACGTTTGCGTCAACTGCTGTCCTGCTATGATGCATCTACGAAAGTGGCATTGGGGGAAAGATATGGATATAGTGTGGTTCATCCATGGTCAGTAGGAGGCTACAACTACATCACTGGTGGTGGTGGCATCATTCTCAGCATGCCGCTTGTTCAGGATCTTGCCAAACAAGGAAGTTGTGTCTGTCCATCAAATTCAACGCCTGATGACATGTACTTGGGGATCTGTCTTGCCAATTTGAATGTTTCTATCATTCACTCCCCACATTTCCATCAGGTAACCTCTGTCTAATCAAGCTAATTTTAAATTATTTTCTTATCTTGCATATTGTTTTTATCTCATTTTAATTGTGTTGCAGGCAAGGCCTTCTGATTACGCAAAAAGCTATTTGGAATCTAATTGGCCAATTTCCTTTCATAAACATTGGATGGTAGATCCTAAACAAGTGTATCGAGACTGGTTTGAATTTGATGATGCATCATTATCCACATTACATGAGGAGCTTTGAAATAAATTTGATGACTGGTTTTGTAGTTTTTGAGGGGGACTATGGATGGATCTGATGTCTTTGAAAAGTCTTGCTCTAAGTTACTTCCTCTGTGGTCTTGCTCCTACATTCTACTCTAACTCATTGCATAATCTCACAACGTATGTAAGATTGTTGGAGGTTGAAACATGTTTGTGATAGACAGTGTAGTTCTTTTGATGTCATGGATATTATGTACTGTATATTATTATTAATATTATTATTATTTTGCGACTGATTTTTTAAAACTATCATTCCTTTGTGTGGGTTTAGTCATTCAAAGCGTAATTGATGTCATAAACGATTTAATTTTATGCAGCTCATTCAAACTTAATAATAAGAACTGATTTTTGTTTTGTTTGCTAAGGTAAGCAGCGCTAGCTTATGTTTTAGTTCTGAGTATTTGTGAAGGAGAATACCGTTGTTGACTTATGTTCCTGTACTGACAATCCAATGCTGCAAAATAATCCATCAGCTCAGCTTTAAATTATATCCTAGTTCTTGTGGTGTTTTGTGGGCTGTACCCCATCTTGTAATTGGCTGTGAATCACCACATGCGGCATCTCCTTCTCTTTTAATATATTAATTGAACAATTCTAGCCTTGTCTTCTTTCCTTCCTGAACCTTTGAATGTCCTCAAAATTCTCAGGAGAGCATAACATGGTCAACATTCTCAGATTTGTCCAAAACTGACTTTGATTGTAGCAATGTAATTAACAAGCACATGTCCCGCGGGGGAAATAACTGGGCAAAAGAATGTACACTAAAATTTAAATTTAAAAAAAAAAATTCAGAAATTTTGAAAAACGTTATTGAAAATTTGAAAATATTTGATGATTTATGGCAAAAACATGACAAAATTGTCTTTCCACGACCGACCCAACATTTATTATTTTCCACTGCCCTCCCCAGTGTGCTTCAAAGGCACAGCAACGCCCGAAGGCCATCATCTGCCGTGGTGGCTGGACGTGTCGATTCGTCGGTTTTCCGGTACGAGAATCGGCGGTTCAAATCTTATTACTTCACAACTTTTATCTCTGACCGCTGCTCATTGTCACGTCAAGAACCCGCTTCAATCGGCGTCAGACATGAGCCGTGATGGCTGAGGGCGTCAAGGCGTCCGACCCCGACCATAAGGTGCAGGGATCGAATCCCAGTTGTTCCTTTCATTTTTCGACTGGCTTCCTCCCACTGCGACTCAAACCCGTCCTCCAACACTCGGCAGACGTGCAAGTCAGGGTGGTGTAGTGGTCTAGGCTCAATCCAGGCCATTACACCCGGGTGTCTAAAAAGCAGTCCGCTTCGGCGGATTGGCCTCGGCACTGGTTCGATCCCCGATCGAGCCAGCCACTCGAGATTGGTCGCGAGTGGGTCCATTCCGATTCGTCGGATGGAGTTGATAAGTCCTTTGAAGCTGGCCCACTGACTGCATGTTCGGGTCTGGGAGCGCCGGACAGCGGGTGTACCATTTGGGTACCGACCAGCCTGCGCAAACAAAAGCTCCCAAAACTACTCTCTCTTTCTTTCTTTCTCTGTCTCTCTATCGTCTCTGCCTTACTCTACTCTGCCCATGTTGGGCCGTGTCGGCGGCTCGGGTCCTACTGGGTCCCCCGGCGTACGATATCGAAGTCGCTGGATCGGATTAACCCCAGTTACCTGATAGCACCGGTTCCCATCCCGAACACCGAAGTAAAGCAGGAGGCCTCCCCATTAAGACTGGGGAGGGGGTGTAGAGTTCCATTTTATAAATTTACTTTTAGTTAAACACGATCGCCAGCGCCTGGGCACACCGTTTCCCACATCCAAACACCAAAAATTTCAAAAAAATTCAAGAAATTTTAAAAAAACGTATGGCTATCAAGCAGAAGAGAATCATTTTTCTACTCGTCATATATTCTGTTACAAGCATATTTCATTAAGTCACATAAATGCACAGAAAATCACACAAAATTGATCTTTACAATATGAGGTTGCAATGTACATTTGACTAGCTATTACATTCTTCTCCTCGTAAGGCCATGCATTACATAAAATGAAGCCACGTCTGACAGCACAAATGCTGGTAGAAAGGTAAGCACACATGGCAAGCTCTTTTTTTCGTTTTTAAGTCTCTACGGCGCACATTTTCATCATGAAAATAAGTGTTCAAAATAATAATAAAAAATCTCACAAATAAAAGAAAACCGACAAGTTAACAAACACAGAAACAACGCTTTGAGATACATTAGGTCATCCACTGAGAAATTTATAGCTGCTTGCAATAATCATTGGTCAGGACACAAAATACTTGGCGCACAACCATACAAAAGAAAGAAAGACCAGTTGCAAACAGCTCTTCTTCTGGAGTTACACTGGGAAAAGTCAAAAGACAATCAGGGCTTTGTTCCATGGCACCAAATCACTTTATATGTGTGGCTTCCAACTGTTATAAAAATGCCATTTCACTTGTGTGCGAGCACTGAAGAAGTGATGTGCAAGAATTTTTTCTTTACATATAAAGAGAATTTCTTAAAACCAAAACAAATTTGGAAAGACAATAGGACACCACAGCTGATTCATAAACCAGTATGCGACTTATGAAAATCAGTACCAGGATAGCCCCTTCTTTACGCAGCTCCCGCAATTTGATAATATCATACATAAGCTCATGCAAGAACAATTTTAACAATTCAATAATATTTTGCTTCAGTAGTTAGTACAGAACATCATAATGCAATAGGAATTCATTTGGTATTGGGCACACTTACATATACATTTCAATCACAGATTAAATAAATAACTACTGAATGGACAAATTGTTGTTAAAACTCAGGCTTTAGCTAAAACTCACTTACCGGTAAGGTCCACAAAACCACATCTTAAATGAAACATTCAAAAACATTCAAAACCTTTTTCACAACTATTCAACAGATGCACATCAAGACACTAAAGGAAAAGGGATGGAGGTTAACAGCACAAAACAGACAGGAAATGGGGAATATAAGCTCTGAGAAATTTCATGAACTCTCCCTTCTCTTTTGGTTCCCAAAAATTAAACCTGAAGACCTTAGTCAGTCTTGATTGAGCAATGCATCTTCTCCTCATAAAATTCAAACTACTAGCAAAAATTCAGTTAACTGTCTCCTAGAAGCAAGCCACAGATTAGCACCTTCACATACTGTAGTAAAATAAAGTTTTAATTTAGTTTGTCTAGTATCACAAAGCAAAATTCATATTTTACTAAAAAGAAAACAGATTTGCCTGCAAGCAGAATGAGACTTTCAAAAAATGGAAAGGAAATACCCACTATTAATTTAAATTAGCCAAACAAAATGACATTGATGTGCCTGAGGAACACACAGGTTTTTGCACCCCTTACTTACAGCATATAGCCTAAATTGTAAAGCTTTAGACAGAGTCGACCATGCTCAGACCAGGAATTCAGTCACAATTAACACTATGTAACAACACAAATTCTTTAAAAGCTTGGTAGGGACCATTTAAATATGAGCAAGCTCTTTATCATATCAGGCTATCAATTTAATGGCTCCTTTAACCTCTTACTAGATATTTAATAGTCATACTAGACAATTACTCCAATTTAGATCAACACATGAACTGTGAGTTTTTTTTGTTTTTTTTTTTAGAAAAAACAAGCTAGCTACTAACATACACCAAAATAATATATAATTAATCCCTTGAAATTCCAGTCCTAAATATATCACATGTTACTTAGCTATGGAAGGAATTCACATGTAAATGCTTCAAAGATTATGTATACTGATAAGAAATCAAAAATGAACCATAATAAATGCACAAAGCATAACCCAAGGAATAAAAAAGAGCAAAACAGCATCACTTCACTTCACAATCACTTCACTAGATCTCAACATTTAGAAATGTGGAAAGTTTATGTGGTACCTGAAATCGTAGGTTTGAGGGCTGATGTTTGTGGAAACTGAGCACAGTCCCAGTCCCAGCATATGATTGTTCATAAGTAGGAGGGGCTCAGTTTTAGAAACGCCACAGGAAGGAAAACACTGGAGTAAATATCACTACACAACCACTAAAGACACCAGAGGACATGAAAAGGTCTTAGCTTCACACACGTACCCCACACAAGCGCACGCGCACTAACACACACACACACACACACTCACTTTGTGTACCCAGTTTGAACCAATAACAGCGATAACCTTTGATAACCAAAACACTGGAATTGGCAAATTTACCCAAATGCAGTGAAAATTTAAATACTGAATTTATCACCTAAATATAGTTAAAAAGAATAACAAGATGCTAGCTTTCAAGCTTTAAACGTTTGCTGGGATTCAGTTGTACAACACCAGATGTGCTAACAGAAATTTGATCCAGAGACGAAGAGTTGGTTGAATCCGAGCTGCCATTACAATTTTGTAGATATTCAGTCTCAGTCCCTTTCTGGAAATAAATTAAGATGCATAATATATAAATAAAACAAAAAAAAGTTATTTGCAAACTATTACAAAATTAGGAAAGATTTTGCACACATACCTCTCCTATAACAGCGATTGGAGTTTCCCCTAGGGCTTTGGCCACTCTATGTTCTACCAAATAGAACATGTATTCATCATACAATAAACGAATCAAATGGAATGATCCGAAACTAGCAGCACTGCGTAATGTCAAATCTCTTATCACCATTGAACTAAAAGGACATCAAAACATATTTTCAATTGCACTTTAAATCTAAGAAACAGACAGAACCATCTGGAATCACAGTTTCTTACTTGTAAAAGGACCACTTCAAAAGAAATTGTCTGGCAGCAGTCGAAAAGTTAGGTTTCCCTTCATATGGTTTAAGAACCTGATCCACAACTCCCTGTAACCACTCTGCCCATTGTTCAAGCGAGTTCTGCTGTTGAAGTGTCATTTTGAAGTCTGTTTCTAGTTGCTGGACAATTAGACTATCACACTGACAAACCCAAGATGCCTGTAAAGAAACAAATATGTAAGCAACTACACAAAAAAAATTACACTGAGGAGGGTAACCCAAAATGTAGTTGCAAATTCTGTTACCTGCTCTTGAACATTGTGAAAGTCAACACGATTTAAATCAGTTAACATTTGATTGATTTGTGCACTGTTTTGAAGAACAGCTCGAGCTGCCTGGGCAAGATGGTTTAGAGAAGTATACCTTCGAAGTGTTTGAGCAAAGGCTCCAGCTGCACCAAGCTGAAAATTGCAATTATTATTAAGTACAAGTCTCATACAAATGAGTTAAAATGTAAATTTTAAAAAGGAAATGTAAACTATAGCTGCGGTATCTGACATTACCTTGATATTTTTCATTTCATCAGGACAACCCACCATAGCAACTGTCAACCAGGCTTCAAGGCCTTTGGAGAAGTTTCTAATAGCTTGTGTCAAAGCAGCTGAGAGAAAGGAATTTAAGTTAGTATGGCACATGAGCAAATGTTGAAAAGCGGCAAGATGATCGATTCCTACTTACTTGGTATAGGACGAAGAACATCGGGAATGAGAACCTCAACCAACTTTTGGTAGAAGGCAAAATCTACAGTGCGCACAAAATTTTGTATAGGAGTGCAATTGCAGAGAAGGAACAGTTTGGTTCTGAGGAACAAAAATTACAACAGAAATGAACAAATTAGAAATGAACAAATTGAATCCTAAAATAACCTACTTGTATCATTTTACACTGGGTGCAAGCCAAAACTTACTTTGACAAGTACTTCTCTTCTTCACATTCATCACCATTGTTGTTATCCTGACTGCGCCAAAACTCCCGCCATAGGCTTTCAACTGTCATGAATTCTAAGTTGACAATTGCATCTAAGAAAGCCTTTAAACACACAAAATTCATAGTGGTATTAAATACATTTAAAAGAAATAGTCTTGAACAGTGAAAGGAACTATTTTATGGTTACCTCACAATGCTCCCTATAAATGCTACGGAAAGTATCAACATCCTCAAATGTGCAATCTTCAGGTAGTAAAGAATGAGATGGAAAATCAATTTGTGGAAAGTCTGGCATAGCCTGACTACTATCTCCAATGTATTGCTGATGGTTGTTCTGATGTTGCTAAAAGGAAACAAAACGGGGAATAAAGAATTTTAAAATTTCCACAATTAACTTAACTAAAAACAAACGAGAAGTCACTAACCTGTGCAGGAGGTGGATTTGAATTATCAGAATTTACACTATTCTCTGAACGTTGCGGGGCCTTTGTTCTTTTAGTACCTTGAGATCGAGCAGCAACTGGCGATCCATCATCAGATACGTTTGTCAGGTCTGATCCAGGCTTCACACGGATACCATAGTAATGATACTTTGAATTCCCTCTGTGACAATAAGTCAACACATGAGAAACAGATGCCAACTCAACGAAAATGTAGATAAGAAACGTTATATAAAAGGAATAGGAGTGACACTTCAAAATATTGTAGTGTATTTACTTCAGGGTACAATTTTCTTACCGGGTGCCTAATCTTCTCGTTCGCAAGCCCAAAAACACTGATCTTATTAACTTTCCAAAGGAAGCAGCATTCACTGGGTCGAGCTTGTGGTCATTACAGTGACGAAGATAATGATAGTAAAGGGTTGAGCGAGGTAACGAAACACCTTCAGCAGTCTCATAGTTTTCCAACAGCCACTGAACCTGGGGTACAGAGCAAAGAACCTCTTACGTCCGTGTCTTTGTAAACAATCACAAATTCATTAACAATAGAAAAATTGGATTAACAAAACACATTTAGAGTGGACCAATGTGGAATGCATAAGTTAACATACACTCCAAAGACCAAGAATGTTGACCCACTCTCGGAGACATTTAGCAGTGAAACAGAAACTGAAAATTTATTTCAATTACAGCAGTAAGATGTTAACCAGTGCCAATATTATAGAATCCATGTATCAGTTCAAAAGTATAGTGAACACCACCTCATGCCACCAACAAACATGCTAGATAGCACAAACGGACTCTTTCATATTAAAATTAACCATTAATGGTATAATTAGGTAGACAATGTAAGAACCGCTTTTCATATGAACAACACTGATTGATTACATTTACCACAGTCTTGACAAGAAATAAGAATAAGAGGAAGAAAATGAGGTGACAAGCAAAAGTTCTTAGATATGTGACACCATTGAAGTGAAAGTGGAGAAATGAGATTGATGGCATGAGACTGTAGGAGAAATTTCAAGCAGACAGCATGCTAAGGGACTTACAGTGGCAGGGGAGACTCGCGTAGCGTGTGAAAGGAGACTAGGTTGGCCATCCTCATCTAGCGGCGAGTTGTTGTTTATGTAGGAAACACCTCCGCCATCCTGCTGCACACACATGCCCCACCCATGTTCCATGTTCCACAATCCAGACCAGTCAGCAGCACAGCACACCACAAGTGCAGCTAGATGAATGAAATGTCCTTCGGCAGATGGATTTCATTCATTCAGGCACTTGTTATACACTGTGCAGTCATTTTAATAAAGCACTAAAGCGAGGGTGAAAAAGCTGCAGTGATCCACCTTCCTAACACCGTTGACCCAGACACCACAGGAAGGAAAACGTCAGTCAAATTTTTCAAAACCAAATGTGTAATGTACACAAAATGTGTTCCTTTGTGGTCTTATTAGATATGCATCAAATAAAATTCATGTATCTTGGAATTTCATTTGAATCAAGTTAGGGCAGACATGATTAGTACGACCCCTCTAGCAACAAGCAAAGACAGCTCACCCAAAGGTGCAAACAGAAGTTAAAAGTTACACATTAAGTGGCTTTGGATGGACTTCAGCCAAGTTCTCCCTGGTATGTTAGCTTCCTCAAAAAGATATAAAGGAGAAGATTTATTTACTTAGCTTTGTGAATGAATTAGCATCAGCCAAACAAATTGGGAAAGCAAGTAAGCAAAGCAAAATTTGGAGGAAGAAAACAGTGCTTACAGCAGCAACAGTTTGAGGACTAGATCGGCTTCCGCTGAGTATGTTGTGGGATGTATCTGCTTCCACAGATGACTGGATAATGTAGGTGCCACTTGAAGCATTCTGAGTAAGAATGTGACTTGATCCTACATTGGTTTGTCCAATAGAGTTTGTGGCCTGAAAAGAAGATGAAATTGTTAGACATGTATCAAAACAGAACTCTGAAGAGTCCATGACAAGTAGTTGTACCTGAGAGTAAGAAACAGGTGTAGTAGAACCAGTATAATATTGTCCTGATGTAGACTGATACTCCCCCACATACAGTGGATAGGCCCTGAAAAGTTAAATAATTCCTCAGATGATTCAGTTTGAAATGAGTTAGTAATACATTCAATGGCGACTACTCACATTTGTCCGTTACTGGTGTAGATCTGGTCTCCTGTGCCTTCAACATACTGAACAAAAGTGGGCTGAATACCTTGAGTCTGAGTTGAATCTGACCCAACACTCACACCGACTCCATCACTATCGGCCACTGAAAGAAGAGGGAAAGTAATACAAATGTCATCAAGTAATAAAAACACTTTCATTTTCCAAATGAGGATTTTTTGAAAGAAAAGATCAGTCACATTAACAGTTTAAAAAATTAGCAATCATAAAAGATCAAACAAAAGAAACTAAAAGAACACTGCAAATACTTTAAGTATGAAGTACACTTTGCATCAGGACTATAAAACAATGAACTTGAAAAGCAGAGAAACAAAAGAGCAATTGCTATAATGCAAAAATTATGCTGATACAAAAATGATTCTATATTGCAATCTTACCAACGGTGCTTAGAGGTGTGAGGGGCGCGTAAGAACGCGAACCATCCTCCTCTAGAAGCGCAGCATGAAACACAACATCAATAGAGAATAGAACCTATGCTTCACTACTCAACCTGTCCAACTGCTGCAAGTGAGTAATTGCTACCAACTTCTACAATGCACATAATTTTCAAATGACACCCTTTCAAAGAAAAAGGCATGTCTCTAAACAGTTTATTTTCTTCAATTTCAACAAAGAAGCAAATGTATAAGTGGGTAGAACCAAAATGCTAGATGTTTTCCCATCTCAGGTTCTAGTTTAAGATTTTGTAGAGAATTAGTTATATGAGGGTAATAAGGTAAATGCATGGAAAATTCACATAACAATGCTACTGTTACATACTAATTCTACGTGGTGCATAGAACTTCAGCAATTATTTCTATAATTCATTGGATACAAACAAATATGTGTCATCAAATTCTAGGCAAAGTTTGCTTAAGTGTCCACTACTCTCGAACCACTACGAAATACTTCCACTGCACAGTGGGCCATCGGTGGAGGCGGTCAACATCCCTGACGTGTTTTGAGGTCCAGTGTCACAAAAAGCTCGAAACACGTCAGGGATTTAGACCACAGACCACCTCCACCGGTCTTCTGGCCCACCGTGCGCTGCCTAGGACCCTGCTGCCCGGATGTCCCTGCAGTCCCTTCCTCTCGCTGAACAAAATCACGGGAGACACAAGGCGTATGGGAGCACTCACCGGCCACAGTGATGTAGTGGTGCGGCCCCACGATGGCCGACGGCGTCAGCACGTGCGCGTCCCCAGTCTCGTCGTCGTCGCCGGGGCCCACCTGGCCCACCTGGCCCACCACCACCGCCGTGGTCACCGTACCGTCGCAGGACTCGCCAGAGCTGCTGCCGTCGCCGCTGCCATTCTGAAACAAAACAATTCAAAATAAATAAATGAATAAATAAACTAACTCATCCAACTAACGGTGGGCGAGGGAAGAAGGGAGGGAGGGAGGGAGGGAGGGAGGGAGGGAGGGAGAGAGAGAGAGAGAGAGAGAGAGAGAGAGTCACCTGCTGAAGCGCGTGCAGCGTGATGTGAGACACGCGCGTGCGGGGTGCGGCGGCCCGCAGCGACAGGGGCGGTGAGTCGTCGTCCCGCACCGCGTCGCCGGCAGCACCGCCCGCCGCGGCCCCGACCGCCAAGTCGAAGGACTGCGTCGAAGCCATCTCCAGCCGGCTGGCGGCGTAGCCTGCAAACAGAAACATTTAACTCAGGGTCGCTGTGCGGGAGAGGCAGAGCCAGGACTCTCGGAATCAGTCGCCAGGAGCCCCTGCGATGCCAGGATGCAACCCGGCGCGCGCGCGTGCTCGGCGGGCCGGCCTACGCGGCCGTCGACAGGCGCGCCAGGCTAGAAAGCCACTACCGGCTGCCAATGCCGAAATCTAGGGGGACCCAGACGGACATCCTGGAGGAAGCACTCGCCCTGACTGGTCACTAGCGTGGTGAGCATCTTGGCGAGCCCACAGCGAGCCCACACAACCGAGCGATGCGCTGGCAGCGACTGAACGGCCGATACGGTGACAGGTGGCAGCGCGCGGCCGCGCAGGCCGTGTCTGGCGGTACCGGGCACCCCCCACGAACCACCCCTCTGCACCCCACCCTCACCCCTTCCCGCGCCGGGCAGCACCCGCTACGGTCTACGGTCACGCTTGGCTGGAGCCCCTTCTCTCCTCCTGGAACTGCAACCCCTCATGGAAGCACTGGCCAACACTTTTCCTGCTCTGGTCCAACAGCCCCCCCCTACTTGTCGTGGAACTCGCTGACCACTGAACTCACTGACACACTGGTCATTCATTCAAAGTTGACCCGTTGAGAAACGATTTAAGGCCCAGTTGCCTATGAGGCGGCTTATACCATCAGCACAGGGTTTAAAGGTCAAACGTAGCCAACTTAACATTAGTAAATCAAACGCTGGTTGAAAGGACATACGCTGAGAGCATTCCGACCAATGTGTTAAACCACATTATTCATTTTCGACCACAAAGGAGAGCTATTTTACTTGACAAGAACAGTTCGAACAAGAGTGCAAGCAACTCAATGAGTTAAGAAAAGAGTGAAAGAGTTTACCAGGCACATATTGCTAATATTTACATACATATGGTAGCTTATCCTTGGTGAAGGTTATCCAAGATGCTTCATATATTACCTATGGTCTTTGCACTAGGAGTGTGCCAAAAACAAAAAGGGCAATCCAATCAAATTATAACCCAATCGTTATATAAAAAGACAATTTGTTTTCAAATAACATTTACATAATTGTTGACTGACAGTTAGGTTAAGGCTTCTACCAAATGCATGTAATGCGCCAAGTACCGCGAGAAAGGGAACAACGAGACTCGACGAGAAAAGAGCATCGATTGAAGACGGAAAGAGTATAAACAAGTATGTTTCCTTGCTCTCTTACACTGATGAAGGATCAATTTATAAAAATGGAAGTACAGTAGGAGACAAACCCACTCACATGAAACGGCACTTACTATAGAATATTGGCCCTCAGGTAATCCATGGCTCCTCAAGGAGTGACTAATTAGATGATGAATAAAAGAGGTAGGTCGCGAATACACTTTCACTGTCAAAACAGTGGTAAACCAGCGACATGAGCTCAAATGAAACTAGTTCAGCTAATGAAATAACGCCATCTTGCGTGACAAACGCCGCAATAAACAGTGAATTCTCGTGAACACTGACGCGATTTAGGGCATAACAATACCCGACAAATTCACTGAGCACGAAGCCAAATGCTATGATCGAAACGACGCACAAAAACAACAACAATAGTCGTTGAACGAAGTCAAAATCCAGTTGTTTTTGTTGACTCTGGCGTTTGTGGTGTCTATGGCTACCGCATCCAGTTGCTAGGCAAATCCGGATATCCCGTCGACCGTGTGAGGAAATCCAAAGCGCGCGAAAAATTTGAACACGTCCTGAGAGCCTGGCGGGCCTGGCGTGTTGGTGTGGCGGAAATGCCTCGAAGAGTCCGAGGTTAGAGTTCAACTTAACGAAAATCTTATTCCCATTGATAAAACAAAGACTAAAGCAAATTACGACGAATCGATCAAACCGCAAAATTCCAAGATAAGGCATTTGATGGATTTAATAATACCGGCGGGGTGCTTGCTTGAGATTAGGAGTCAAAAATTAAAATAGCTGAAAAATTGTGATTTTTCGCATGTATTTTTAAATTACTACAACGTTGAACGCTTGACTTACTGTTCTTCCGAAATGCTCGTAAGCTTTTCACCACACTCGCACGACTTGGTGCTTCCACTTCCACCACTTCCACCTCGTCGTCGTCCTCGTCCCCGTCGCATTCCTGCCCGGTTAAGTCCACCAGATCACCAAAATATGAGTCGTAAGGCTCCCGCAACCAGCTCATTTTCTCCATTCGAGTGAAATAAGCGATGGTGATGAATTGGAGGCGGTTTGAACGGAGAGAGCCACTCTATCTCAGGGGTTTGAGGGTACCGGGCTCCAACAATGGTCTGACTCACGGCCTGCTAGAAAGGTTGTAGAGTTGTCACCAACTTGTCGCCCTACGGAAACAAGCGAAGAAAACTTCAATAAATTTGCTTTCAACGTACCTTTTTTTTGAGTTTTGAGAGAATCCTTACATATAAAAGTGATTTGGTAGTCTTACCTTACGATTTGGACTCCATACCGTGTTCAATATTGGTCTATTGAAACAAGTTGCGTTCCCTCAGGTTGGCATCAATATGGCGCGGTTTGAGTGAATATTTGCCCTTTGTTATTGTGCCGAATGCCGAGTGAGGTTAGTTCGCCTGTTCGTGAAATTTCTGAAGAATTATGTCCGATCTGAAGAGTAAGTCTTAGACTTGTAACGTAATTTTTATTTGATTGAATTTTTGGCTTGGTCAAAGTTGTGTCTGTGCCTGTTCTTGTGTTCTTGGTTAGACAGCTGATGAACTCACTTTCAATAATTTACTTCTATGCTTATCCAAACCATGATTCATTTATCCGAATTTTGATGCCATTATGGTTTTGTATTTTTGAATCTAGAGCTTCTGAAGTGTCTTGAGAAAGCTCGGAAACCTGGTGAAAAACATGCTGCAGCAGAGGATGTTGCGGAGTACTACTTCACTAGAGGCGATTATGGCAAAGCGCTTGAATATTATGAGGTATGTTTGTGCTACTGAGTAATTAGATTCTTCAAAATCCTTCTATGAGCTCAAGTTTCGTTTTTGTTTGGCAGGAAGAGCTTGAAGCGGCTCGTCAGCTTCAAAACAAATGTAAGATTGCCAAAGCACATCGAATGATTGGCGAGGTCAACTTAGCGTTGCTGGACTTTGATGAAGCTTTGAAGCACACCAAAATATATTACAGTATGTTTACTTATTCTTCTTTTATCTTTGTAACATTGCTATTTTGTCCTTTAAATTATCTGATAATCTATACATTGGTTTTAGATTATACCCATGATGATGAGAGCCTCGAAGTTGAGAAACAAAGAGCGATGACTACTCTTGGTAGAACATTCTTAATAAAAGCTGATAATTCAAAAAACAAGGACTCTGAGGAATGCCAAAAAGATTATAAAGTGGCAAAAGGCTGGTTGTGGAAAAGCCTACAAATTTGTCAAAAGTAAGTATGTTTCCATAAATGAGTTTTGTTTTTTTTATTTGTTTTTGATTGTGTCTTCTAATTCTTTTTTAAAATTCTCTCTACTAGACTTGAAGAAAAAAAGAAGGTACCTCCTAATGAAATACATGAAATGAGAGCCACATCACTGCTTAGTTTAGCTCTCACTTATGAAGGGATGGCAGAATGGGATGATGCTGCTGAACAGTTCAATTGTGTCTGTTTCTCTCTTTTTAAATTTCTGGTTCATTGGTTTTACGCTTGCTTTGTAAAGTTACTATTAAAAAAATAATTTCTTTAGGCTATACGCATATGTCGCTTGAAGAAAATTTATAGCTTGTTGCGAACTTGCTGCCTGGGATTAGGAAGTTTGTATTTAAGGCAAAAGAAGTTTACAGCAGCGCTCAAGCTGTACCAAGAAGCTTTTCAGACATGCCGATCATTACCAGAGAAGGAGCGGGTGCCAGTTGAAGTCGAGATTTTATTTTCGGAATCAGAGGTATGTGCCATCTGTATGTGGCTGTTTATTCACAGCCATTTTAAAATGGTGGTGGAGGCGTAGTTTCTAATAACCCCTAATACACAAATTATAAATTTTAATATTTCTTATGTATTAGGGTCATATGTGGATTGGTGATGCCTATGCTGCCCGTAAGGTGCTTCAAAAGGCATACAAAATGTCAAAAAAGCCCAACCCTTTTTTAGAGGCTGTCAAAGATCGACTGAAACATAGTAAGGCTTCTCTTACCTTAACTATACCATGCTTATTGACATTCCTGCCACACCTACTTCTGTTCTTTTTCAGCTGCTGCAATTGACCTCCTTCAAAGAAAAATCCTTAATAATCCTGAAATGCCACCTGAAGATAAATTCAGATGTTATGAAATGCTTGGTGATGCTTTTGCTCTAGAAGGGGTATACACTTATGCTCTTGAGAATTATGAGAAGATGCTTAAGGTATATTCAGTTTCATTTTATCGAGAAAATGAGAGTGTATATTTTAAATTGGTGTCACTTTTACTCTGAGAATGTTTTAATTTTCAGATTGGAAAGATTGCAGACTTATATTTGAAGCCTTGTTATGTATCCCTTGCTCAAACTTGTAAAGATTTGAAAATGTATGACAGAGCAATTTCGTACTTTAAGGAGGAACTGCTGTTGTGCCAGTCACCTAAAGATGTTAGTATCTATCATTTGTGCATGTTTCATGCCACTGTTTTCTTCAAAATTTATTATGATCACAGTTACAGTACTTTATAATTTATGTGATTCGTCAGGCATGTGATTCTCTCATCAACATATTTGAGTGTGAGAAAATGCTTAAATTACCTGTAACGGACCAACTTGAAACTCTAGAGAAGGCACTTATTGAAGCAAAAAGAGATAACAATATCAATGTTCAGAGAGATATTTTGTCTGACATCGAAAAAATTCAAACAAGTGCTGGAAACAGTCTTGCAGCAGAGGATGCGAAACAGAAAAGGCTCAGTCTTGGAGATGTTTCTTCTGAGGACGAGGAAAATGAAATCATTCAATCAACGCCTAATATTGCTGACGCTTTAAGCATAGATATAGATGCATTATCAGGTATGTGATGTTCTGTTCATTCAATAGTATTTTTACAACTGTTATTCAGTTCTGTGTAGTGTTTGGGTTCAATGTATTTTTGCCATTTCAGATGACAGTGACAATGAAGAAGAAGCCCTCTTTGAATCCACATTCACTACCAAGCCTAAACGCAATCCCACTCGTTCTAAAACAGTAACAAAATGGAAGAATGAGAGGGGTGAAACAAAGCTGCACAAAGCCTGTATTCAGGGTAATATTAAAGCTGTGCATACACTATTGGCCCAAGGTGCCAATGTGAATGCAACAGACTTTGCTGGATGGACTCCATTGCATGAGGCTGCCAACCATGGTCATATTGATCTTGTCGATTTGTTGCTAAAGCATGGTGCAGATATAAACTGCAAAGGGTTAGGGGGGATCACACCTATATATGATGCAGCAGAGGCTGGTAATTTTGAAGTTGTGGAGTTTCTACTTGATAGAAATGCATCAATAAATATTTTAACTGACACTGTGAGTATCTTTGAAACTTGTGTGCATGGTGTGGTGTAGACCTGATTTTCACATATTTTGTTGTATTCAGGGCGGAACAATTCTTGACGGTCTTATTGAATACTATAAAAGAGGCTGTAACACCCTATCAGCAGAGGATAAAGAGCAATATCGGTGCCTGAAAGACAGACTTCAGAATCTGCTCAAAAAAGGTATTGTTAGCTCAGCCAAAGTGGGGGGGGGGGACAGCTAGCCTTTGCTATGCAGGCCTGTAACAATGGTTCATGCCATTAAGAATCTGCTTGAACTTTTCAGAGGGAATCACCTCTAAATTAGAAAAACAAAGCGAACAAATGAGTAATCAGTCCAGAGCTGGAAGAAAGTCTAAATTATCTCTTAAACGTACATCTCCTAATAACTGCACAGGGAAGTTAAGGAGATGTGTGGATGCAGACATTGATGAGTTTCCTAGCCACAGAAAGAGGTCACTGGTAGGTAATTGTGATCATTATTTAGTTTGTAATATATTTTTAGAATATAATCCAGTGAAAAATATTTTTCCACAGAGGGAGATATCACCTGTTTCAAGTCCTAAGTCTCCAGCGTCTGTATTATCTTCTGATGACAGCTTAGATGATGAAGGAGAGGATGGTGTATCAGAGTACAAATTGGCTATTCAAAACCTGCGAAAAGTGGCAGAAACAGTTAGTATCAACAGCTTTCCCACTGAACAAATTTTATTATTTGTTCTCTTTGGTTAAAAATGTTATCTTGTGCTTTATTTTTTTAGCCTGTGAACCAGGAGCCAAGGAAAAAGGTAACACAACCTTTGCTCTTTGAAAATGAAGTTGTGGATGATTGGCTGGAAGATGACATGGGAAAAGAACCCTCTAAAAAGCGAAGAAAGTCCGACCAGTCTGCATCTAGTAACTCATACAGACCACTCTCTTTGAAAAGGAAAAGTTCATCACGACTATCTCTGAATAGTTGCTCACCAGAGAGACTACTGTCTTCGAAAAGGAAAAGTTCTTCACGGATATCTCTGAATAGTTGCTCACCAGAGAGACCACTGTCGTCCTGTTCTGTTGATATACGAGAAAATACTAGATTATCAGCGGGGTCTCGACATTCAGATGTATTAGACTCTTCATCTAGGCTTTCTGATGCAGATGAAAGCATTCATATAGAAGCAATTAATGAGTTTGAAAACAGCTGGTACTGAAGTCACCTGTTCTAATGTAGAGTTGGTTTCATCTTATCCCTCAAAATTTGGCTTTTGATTTAATTTTTTTGTATGCATTTCTTATTTTAAGGTCACATCCTTCGATGGATACATGGTCAAACAGTCCCCACCCTTCTAAAGTTCGTCAACCATCTCTATTGGCATTTGGTGTGACAAGGCATCATGGAAGCCAAATTTTACCCTCTCAGCAGTCAATTCCTGTGTCTCAACATCCAATTCCAAGTTCTGTGAATGTTCAAGTTGAAGAACACCGTCTAGCCATATATATTCAGGAACCCACACTTACTATTGGCTGGCTTGCCGAAGAGGCGGCTAGCCGATATAAAAAGTTAGTTTGAATTTTTATTGAACCTTTGTTTAACTTCATAGATTCTATTTAATTTATGTTTTGTTTTTACCCTTGTGTTTTAAGGTTGGGAGGGTGTCTTCCTGTTTTGGATATTTATTCTTTGGATGGAGCTCTGTACTCTAAAGATGACCCTGTCCAAATGGTTCTTGGAGCAGATGTAATTGGTCGAGCAACATCATGGAGTGATACTTCAATAACAGATAGATATAAAGAAGCATGCCATTTATTCTCATGTAGTATGTAACGTCTCCCAGGCTTCTCCTTATAACCTGTGATTTTAAAAAATAATAAAAGCTTTAAGTGTTTATTCTTGATTTTGCAGATAGTGATGAGAACATATCTTCTCTACTAGAAGATAGTCAAGCCACGCATTGTTTAGATATTGTGGATATGGTTTTGCCTACTCGCGTTTTTAAACCTATTTTAAAAGCAATATCTATGGAGCGAAATTTATCAATAATCAATTTTGCAAATAATATGTTACTTGATGAAGGTGTTGCTGTAAGTAAAATTCCATTTCTGCTGTGTTTGATTCACTTCACCATCAAGTTTTATCTTCTTTCATTTCCTTTGCAGGATCTTTGTAAGAATTTAGGAAAATTGTGCAACCTAACTCAGATAGATTTGTCTGGAAACAATATTTCAGCACAGGGAATCAATGAACTAGCCAAGGCTGGAGAGAAAGGTCACCTAAAGGTAATTTTTTCTTTCATGCTTGCATTAATCAATGTTTGTTGAATTGTTACCAGATTTTTAAATAATAATGGTTTTGTGTAGGCTCTTCAAAGTCTAAATCTCAGTCACAACAACTTGGGTGATGCAAGTCTAGCATACTTAGTAACATTGACTGCTTCTACAACAAATTTACGAAGTCTGGGTTTGGCTGACTGCTCTTTTAGCAGGTCATTATGGGACAGTTATGATAGGCAATATTTGACTCTAAGCAAGTTGCAGAGTCTAGACTTAAGCCATAATAATTTACATGCCAAAGGTCTCGCTGGCTTTCTTGGCTTTTCGGACCATTTGGAAGTAAGTAAATTCATAATAATAATCGTCCTCAGCCGAAGAGAGCACAAGCAAATTTAATTATGGAAATGATCTTTGTAGGAGCGGCGCATCAGTCCAGCTCTTCTTCAAAACCTTTACCTGATTGGACTTGGTGGAGACCGTTTATGTCAGGAGGTTTTGTTGTTTTTAGAGCATGGAAATTCAGTTGCTTTAAGAGAGTTAAGTATTTCTTACTCTTCTATGCAAGATGAAGAGATAAGACAACTATTGAGGTATGGCAAAGTCATTGTAATGTGGAATGTCCTCTTACTCTGTTAAAAAAACACTTTAACTCTTTGTTTTTGTGTTTTAGTGTCTTGAGAAGTGCTCCTGAATTGCACACGCTGCGGCTACCTGCTGCCAAAAACCTGAGTGCTGACACCGTGTGTCAGTTATTACAACTGTCATCACTAAAATCACTGGAAATTCACAATAATAGAAGCATATGGAATAATAGTGACAACTATAAGATTGCGAATGCTGTTAACCATGCTGCAAGTGAAGCCTTGGATCGGCTCATCTTGAGGGATCCTCCCAACGCGCTTGCTGAAGCATGGTGTACTGTTAAAGGACTTCACTCAGTTACCCAAACTGCTGCCTTTGGTCTCCAAGTATTTACGACCATTTCCTGTTAAAGTTAGCTATTTAGTTTTTGAAATTGTATCTGTACTTTCAGAGTGATTACTGTTTATAAAGTCATTTCAATTTTTTTTAAGGTTTTATTAAACGTATTTCCAGTTTGTTGTAGGGGAAAGGTTATCAAAATTTCCTTATGTTCAAAAGTTTGCTAGGTACATGGTAACGGTTATATTTTGGACCCTTTGAACTTGCTAGTTTGACACAGCATAAAAATACATGTAATTGAGTGACATCAGATGCTATGAAACTACAAAAGTCGAATTTATGACAGTGTTGTGGATACAATCAGTACTGTATTGTGGATGCAATATCACAAATGTAGGTTGATTTCAACCGATGACATTGTTATTATTTTGTTTATGATGAAGCAGCTGCATCATCTATTAGCTTGTTTAAATCCTTGTTTTTCCAATCTTTTGACAAATCATCCAAGTGGTTGTCAAAATCAACAAGTGTCTTAAAAGCTCTTTGCTCGAGAAGGGCAGCAGCAGCATCTAGCACTTCATTGTCCACTCTGGGAAGTAGAAAGTCAATGGTAACGGCAGAAATTTCAAAGAATGTTTCTAATGGGTGAGGTCAATGTTATACATACTTGCAGTCCTTTCCACGCCATTTCCCATCATTGAATTGGGATAAAGCAATACCAGGCGTTTCCATACTGAGAGTGAGATGTTTATTATCCACCTGACGAACATTTGAAAAATGGTTACATCAGTAATCATAATTGTACATCTTAATCTTTACTTGTACTTACAACAATGAAGCAAGCTGATGAAAAATTTTCAGCAATTTTATCTGCAATTTTGTTCGCAGCTTTATCGATGCTGAAAGAACAACAAAATAAATATACCGTCCAACAATGAAACACTTCCTTCAGTCGCCAAATAAAAACGATTGTTTACCTCAAGTCAGAAATACTCTCGTTGGCAACATAGTATCCAGCAATACACAGATTTTCATTTGCCGCAGCCTGATCAACCTGTGTCAGGAGACGATTCGTTACACGCAGTGCAAAGGGCAATATCAATGCGACGACACGGTATAGTAGATGTGTCGTAGAGAAGGTAAAAGCAAGTTGTGTACAGGTAGGTTCTTTGACAGGTGACTTGCAGGTCGGGAAGGGCCCGGCCCTGTCACCGCGGCGCCGCTGAGGCGACTAACCTGAGTCAGGGCGATCTCGGCCATGGGGGAAACGTGCAGGCACACGTGGAACAGCGGCACCGCGTCCGTGACCAGCAGCTCGTCCTTGTCTTTGCTCAACCGGCCCAGAAGCAGCCCGTTTATGGCACAGTGTGGGTACTTGGCTGCGTGGAGGATCATCTTGCAGTACGCCCGAGCGCTAAGTGTTACCTCGGCCATAGCTTTGTCCGGTTCACGACTAAACGGTCAAAAAGTAAAGACTACTCGGACGAAAGAATTGACGGCTAGGTCTTTGCAGTATGAAAGAAGTTGACTGACGCACGGGATTCGACACATTCATTGATGAGAACCTAATAAAATGATCTCATTGATTGTTGTCATGTCAGCTGTGTTCTTGTTGTTTGTCGTCCGCTGGCGAGATTGGTAAACCTACCTGATGTCCCTCCCTCCCACTAGTAGGCCTTGCGCGAGGCTAGTTGATATTCTCCCTGCCCCGGTTTGTGTTCAGGATGAAAACACACGCGGAACACAAAGCCTCTACCCACAAGGCGAGGGAATGACAGGGGGAGGGGGGAAATTGAGCTGAGCAGATAAAAGACTCTTGGTATCAGCAAAATTGAAAGTCTTCCTTTGCTCCTTCCAGAGGACAGCAGTCTCACGGAGCAGCAACGAAAACGAAGCAATAATGTGGCCTGGCTTTTCTTACCCTGGCCCGCCCCACCCACTCAGGCCACTCCCTCTGGGATGCTGGCCCTCGTGAGATGGGTACTTACTCCGGTGGCGAGAGTCCAAATTTTCGGGCTCAGATCGACACTCTGATTTCAAACTGTACTACAAAAATTTATGTCCCCTCCCCAGAGAGCAGAGAAGCATAGAAGATGGGTCCTCGCACCCGGGTCCTCCTTCCCCCAGCAGGACAGACATCCAATATGTAAGTTTTGTTGAGTTGTTGAATGTGAGAAGTTTCAAATGAAAGGAAGGTAGTTGTTACAAGTAACAAACTTAGGATAGTTACCATTTTTATTTAATGCACAGCAGCTAGACTATCGGCGACTAGCAATTAACACAAAAGGGAAAATCAATATCACTCTGATCCAATAGGCTGTCTAAGTTCTATTATAAATAAACTTTTAAAGCATGGGAGAGGTAAAACCTGTTACTTCAGCAACAATTCCTCTCAGAAGTGCTGAAAAAAATAACATTATTACAGAGGCTACTTAAGCAGTAAACTTTAGTGGAAACCTTATCCTAGATGGGGCATTTATAAAATTAGACATAACAGGTACATGAGGAAATGACAATCATAGTTTCATCCACTTTCGAAAATGGGAGAGATATTGCTTGATATTGGTTGTAACCAGATTAAAAATCTGGCCACTACCATGTTTCACATCAATTGGCTAAGCAACGAACAACAATGCTTGAAAGACAATGTAAAAATATGGTCCCTTAAAATGTAAACCAGACAACCTCCTTAACAAGCAAAGATATCTTTATGCTTGACCCATGCGGTGATACATATAAAACCCATGTCAGTGCACATTATCACCATAGTACATGATTACATCCATAATTGGTGCCCTTGACCAAAAAAAAAGGCACCTTGTGATATTCATGTAAACAGGTAATATTCTTTCAACAGGACAAGCATACAAAAATAACAATAAATCTACTTGATTTCAGCATATAACATAATTGATTGCTATATAGCTAGCAAAATGACTGATAATAGATTCTTGAGCACAATAGAATAAGAATAAAGGCACAAGATGGCAATTTCATTTACATATGACATTAATTTGCCTGATTTTATTTTTTTTCTGATTAACTAGGGATATGATTGAGTACCCGAAATTTTTGGGGAACTAACTAGGAATAGATAACAGCAAATAAACCCAGAAGAATGAAATGAAAAAAATGTGAAGAAGAAGAAGGAGAAGAAGAAGAAAAAGGCAAGTGTTAGGTGTTTGCAACAATTACATTAAACAAAACACAGCAAATAGATTCATTCATGCAGAATGATTAAACAGGCAAAATGCATTTACCAGGAAGATAAAGACTAAGCTAACATTTTTTAGTTGAGCACCACTTTGTAGCATTGATAGTTTCAGACAATATGAGTGCCAATTCAAAATCACATGTGTAAAATGGTTTTACACAGACAGAAAGCTTATTGAATAGTAGGAGGGCAGTAAACTATGCATTCATGAATGCATACATGATCCTTGATTTCATGTGTTCTCATTATTTTCATGCAGTAAAATAAAAAAGGCAAAGCATGTTTGTAAATTATACATAATGTGTCAGAAGCACATACCCTACCACTGATATCCTCTACCTTAATGGCAATCCAATGAGGAGGTGAAAAACATCTCTTAACTAAGTATCACAGCTTGGAAATATTGGCGTTGAGTCTGACTCCTTATTTCAAATATCTGGAAGGAAAGACATAAGTGTTAACTCTCGATAAACTTTTAAAATCAAACCATACAAGTCGTTACTTACTTGGCAGCCCAATCAGTGCGGCCATGGGCTCCTCCACTCTGGCGGGCTCCTCCGACAGTTGCTGAGCTTTTCAGTTCGGAACCTATTAAGAGAAACATTCAAATTTGTAATTGTATTTAGAATGCACATCTTTCTGACAACAGAAGCAAAACAGCTTCTATCCGCAAGAAATCAACTTAAATCTTCTAATATTTGGTATGAGACTTTTCAATAAAATTATGCCTAGATTACCTGAATTACCAAAATCATGGAGAGGTAGTCTTGTTGAGTGACCAGAAATATACCGTGATCTGGATAGATAGTGGTTTCTAGCTGAATCTACATGGGCGTGGTGTGACTGATTCCATGACGATTCGTTCTCTGGAAGAGCAGCAGGAGTTTCACTGAGGCCCAATCCAATTTCATCTCGGCCTCTACAAAAAGATAGAAATTTATTACACTTTTAACAATAAAGCTGATTTTGTCTTTTCTTAGCCAACCAAAGTTAACATACCGACTAATATTTGTGCTCTGGCCAGCAACATACCGAGCTACCGCAAGATAATGTTGTTTAGCACTTAATTTTCTTGGTTGGAATGCATCCGAGTTATAGGATGATGATAGCTGCCAATTAGCTGCCTGTCGATTTTCTTTTTGGCCAACCCCTTGTGGTTTGCTAATCCGCTCAGGTAAAACTATTTTGCTGCTGCAATAAAAACACTCAATTTAATTTATGTTATATAGAGATGAAATTTTAACATGTTTAATTTAAGGATCTCACCCCAAAATATCAGCAAAAGAATCAGTGTTACTCTGATCACTCCATGGGAAATAGTGAGATCTTGGATTAGAAGTAGGTGGAATATTTGTGACAGTTGCTTTGCTGGAATTATGACTGTCCCTGTTCACAAGAGTCCTCATGGAAGAAGAGTTCAACTCTTGATTTTGTGAATAAATAACTTTATCTGTGGGCAGTCCTATTGAGGCCATGAAGTCTCGTACTGGGTCCTGCACACTTGCTCCAGACCGGTTGAACTCTGGCTGGACAATACTGGAGCGTCTGCTGTCCACATCGCTTCCAACTTGTCTTCGACCAACAGGGTTTATAATGTTCTGTCGTTTGCTTTCAGCATTAAGTGTGCCATCCCCTGCTCCCTTCTGATAAAGGTTCAAAGAACTGTTTCTAGTTCTCAATGAATTTCTTTCAGAGACTTTTACATTGGGCCCAGCATTAGCCATGGCTTTAGAACTTTTGAAGACTTGTTGCATGTCCTCTGTCACCACATCGGAATCAGGGTCCATATTTTGAGTTGATGAGCTATTTTTACTACGAATTGATTCATTGAAGGACTGAGAGAGGACCTCTGATGGCAAAACACTTCTCTTCAAAGAGGAATTCACATCTCTGCTTGTCTTGTCAGACCCTAGCTTTTGACTAGCATCTGGTAGCTCAACAATATTGAGAGGCAGTAACTGTGCGCTAGGTCTTGACTTTCCTGCAATCACAGCGGGTCGCTGGCCCACTTGAAAGTAGGGATACCTGACAATGGGGAAAAATGACAAAGGTAAAAATCACTTGACACCCAGGGGAGACAAATTCCAACACGTCCTTAAAAGAAAAACAAAAAAAAACTCACCTTAATGCCTGTTGGGCTGTTGGCCTTTTAGATGGTGGCCACATAAGAAAGAGGTCCAGAAGTTGGATTCCATCTTTACTTGCAGAAGGTATGAGTGTTGAGAGAGGAGTCCGAGAAAATTGGGGAAACTTAAAGTTCATTGAGGATGCCAATTGATACCCCTGTGGCCATTCATTCTGAGACAAATGAAAATATAAATTGTCTCTCAAAGATTTAGTTATGTAAAATTTTGTGAAACAAAGCAGAAATTTGAAGACATCTGTACCTTGTCTGGTGTTCCTAAAAATGAACAAATCTTGAATATTTGATCCATTTCACTATTACCAGGGAAAAGCGGCCTGAGAAGATACAGTTCTGCCATGATACACCCAACTGCCCACAGATCAATTGGACTATTGTAGTTAGTTGAGTGCAACAAAACTTCAGGAGCTCGGTACCTGTCATATTGAAATAAAAATTAAATTACATGACTAGCATCATCAACAAGGTAATGAGACAACATATTACCATCGTGTAGACACATAATCCGTAAATGGAGGTCGGGACCGAATTTCCCTTGCCAACCCAAAGTCCGCAATCTTTACAAGATCAGGACCCATGCATAAAAGATTTTCTGGCTTCATATCTCGGTGGAAAAAACCATGTCGATGCATAAATGCTAACCCTTGAAGAACTTGATAAAGGATATTGCGCACATCAGATTCCTGAAACGGTTTTTGTCTAAAAGACAGAATTTATACAGGTCAAAAGTTTTGTTTTTCAAACAATATTCAGTAAATAAATCACTGGAAAATATAATTACCTATCTTTCATAAGTTGATAAAGGTTTTCTTTCATGTATTCAAATACAAAATAGAGTGTATCATTTTCTCTTATAACTTCTTTTAGTTTCACAACATTGGCATGAGAAAGTTTCTGTAATGACTGTGGGAAAAAAAATCAACCAGATGTGCTTGCTGTACTTAATCTACATAAATAAGAAATATAAAATAAGGCGCATACCTTCACCTCCCTTAAATTCATGGCTTCTTCCCAAGAAAAATATTTTCTCTTCATTCTGCAACAGAAATACACCAAGTCATAGTTGCTCACAAGCAACACAAACTCTGACTAGATTGTTTTTTTTCTAAACCAACCTTTTGATAGCAACCTTTTCTCCAGTATCTATCCTTTGCCCAAGGACAACAGAACCGTAAGTTCCATCCCCAAGCTGGTCAAGTTGAATGTACCGATTCATGATGATATATAGACTCACTGGCAATGTAATCCTTGTATAGTTTCTTTCATAAAATCTAAAATTAAAAAAAAATATATACTTTTTTTAAAACTATAAGAAAATAAGAAATATTATGCTAATATACACTCTTATAAAATGTTCCCCAGCACAAACCTTTCTAGGCAAAGTTACATTGCTGCTCAAGCACTGAAATTAAATAAAGACATTCCATGATATTGCTGGAAGTTTAAGATCAAAATGATCTTAGATTAATTAATTCAACACATGAACAATGTTTTTAATTTTCATGTGTTTAGGGGTGGTCACAGTTGCCATTTTAATATCACTTCAGGATTTAACTTGGGTTGATATGACATCAGTATCGCATTAAGAGGCCTCTGAAACCATGATTCGCAAACACACACCAACACTAACACATCAGCTCATGGCCTCCTTTCTCATGTAGAGGTATTGATTATTTTCAGTGCAGGCCGCTGGACTCTTATATACCACTGACATTTTCTTTTTCACTACTTCGACTTCACTCTTGTGACAATGTTCGCCTTGATCATGTTACTAATGAATCGCTCCAGTAAACTCCCAGTTTCATAATGAGATCACCTTCCCTCCACAAAATTTGAACAGAAAAGGAGTAGTTTGACAACAAACAAACTACAGGGCTGTATCCTTCCCCCTTCCTCCAATTCTGTTCCAACTGGCTATCCCTCCCCTCACTGCCCCTCACCCCAACAACCCTGCCCTTTCCCTTCCCCCTCCAACAAGTCCCTCCCACATGTCAGTCACGCAGAGTGGGGGCAGGCCCCTTCACGCTTGTTGCTAGGCAACCGAGCAACCAAACATAAACATAGTTCAAGGGAAGTTAAGGAGCTTGTCTCCATGGTTAAAGACAGATTGGTGTCAGTCTTGGCATGACACACATGACCCATGTAATAAGGTCGTAACATTTAAAATATTGATAGTGTTGATATATAAATGAAATCGGACTAGGGGAGAACAGATTGAAATTCGACAGTCCTCTGGACTGAGAAAATTCGTCAAGTGAAAACAGAACTTGGCGAAAAAGCCTGTCCCTTGTCAAAACGGTTATGGTTGCAAAGGCCCTGCTTTTCACCAAACGTGCTAACCTGTTAAAAGTGATCGGATTCACTTACCGTTCATTTTCTAACGGCGGACTGGTATATTTCCAACTCAACTACAAAAAAATAACTTTTGGTATTAGGCATGTTGAGACATGTCTGTTCTCTGGCTCGCTTTTCATCCTCATCCTTCGAATTCGCGGGAGTCAGCCTTACGCCTACAAGAGTCCTTCAAATTTCGAATCATTCGAACTGGAAAAAGATGACTGTCTTTAATTTTCTCACCGGCGACCGGTCGGTGCCTCCGCCGGATGAGGGGGGGGGGACGGGATAGATAATCCATCTTTTTGTTTTCCTTCTCCCTCCTTCCACCTGTACTCACCATCCTTCTCTTTCCCGTCCGTTCCCCTCGTCCCCCCTTCTTCTCAGAAATGGAATTGGCTCTAGTAATCATGCGCACTCATTAAATAGTGCCACGCAATTTTATCCACTTTAAGTTAGTGATAGCTTAATTTTAAGTGCTTCGTCATTTCACAAGTAGACAAGTCGTTTCATTTTAAATGGCCCAGTTAACCTCACGCGAACTTTCTTTGCTTTATTTTTCTGCACATGTGCAAGACACAAACAACGGCGGAGTAATATTCACAATACTCACGTCTGGCCGGGATCAAATTATACCAAGATTTTCTTGGTTTCAAGCCATTGTTTCACAGAGGACGTAATGCTCCGCTAGAATTTATTTTGTTATGCATCGATTTTTTATTGTGAACATCGACACGGTTAAATTGACTGCCTTCATGTGAGTGCCGTTCACGTCTATAGAATATTGAAGTTGTCAGTGGCTCAGGTTAATTGTCATATTTGACAAATTTACTCGACTCGTAAATTTAATAACCATTTGAGGATTGATATGCCTGTTTCTCGTCGTCGCAGCAAATGATAGTAGTAGAGTTTACATTATCTTCTTTACATCTTCTGAGCCCAATTAGCTTTTATGAATTTTGATACTAACATAATATCCTCAGTGGAAAAAAGCATTTTTTCTTTCTTGATAAACTTTTGTACAAACACGTTTTTTTTTGTTTTTTTTTTGGTTCCGCCCCAGGAGATAATTTGACTAATTGGTTGAATTGCTGGTTTTTGTCTCATGTATACTCGATTTTGCCTTGTGCTTTTCTTAAAGACTTGAAATTATATCTGTTTTTTGTTTTCTTCTTAAGAGCTTTTGTTTGCACTATGGTCTAGTGTTATCTCAAGTGTATCAGAGTGCAAATAGATTTGGCTCTGAAAGCAGTAATCTTATTAATATTATGCAAGTTCATCATACGTTTGTTTACAGGAGTTAAAATGCGTGGCACGGTGTTGAAGCTCAGGAGTCAATTTATTGTAAGTTTCAATAAGGTGATTTTTTTTGTGTGTTTGTTTTTTTTTTTTGTTTTTTTTTACAGTATATTTGTTTGTTTTTTACTTACTCAATTTGTTACACTTTCCTATTAGTCTCTATATAAAAATACATTGGTTTTTAGGACTCAAGTTGTGCAGAAGATGAGGAAGCTGCTAACAATGGTTCCGTTGATGGCGAGCAAGGTGCCCTTTCAAGTTGTGTCGGTTTAATAAACGTCAAGGAACAACCTGAAGATGTGAACAAAAACATCCTCATGGCAAACCTAGATCTTCATGAAGCTTCTGTGTCAAAATTTGAAACTCTTAATACTCCCAGTGTTGGCACAACCTTCCAGCGTCAATTATTTGACTGTAAGGCAGCATTTTTTTCCGTTTGTTTATCAGTAGTTTGCCTATGGTTTTCTAAACTGATTTGTGTCTTGTTTTCAGGGAATGATGCCTCTATGTGGAAAGCAATGGCAAAGCATCCTTTGTTTCCTAAATATATGGAGGTTTGTTATACCTAGATATTTTTAACTTTGGTATAGTATTATGAATTTCTGATTTTTAGCCTGATTTTTTCCTACAGCTTCAGTCCCAACTCAACAGTTTGTTTGAGGAAATTCGCATGGATTGCAAACGAGGTGACTACCTAGTTTCTTGATTCTGATAACATTTTGAGCTCTATGAAATAATTAAGAAGAGTTTAATGTGATACTTGTATTTTTAGCGGCATGTGAGAAGGCATTCTCTTCTCTGGTGAAGAATACTGCAGACTCTCCCATTGTTGCTACCCCTTGTGTAGTTCCAGTTTCAAATACTGTACCTTTGGAAGTACCATGCAAGAGGAGGGGTAGGCCTCCTTTGAAGAAGAAGCCAGGCAGGCCAAGGAAAGATGCCACTGTGGCTTCAACACCTGATTCTGAGTAAGTTCACTTTTTATCATAGTCGATCTGATAATTGTGTCTGAGTCACTTGCTAAATGTTTCATGTTTGCAGGTGGAACAATAGCTCGCCAGCATCAATAATCAAGCACACAAGAAGGTGTAGAGAGGACTTATTTCTTGCTCGGTAAGGGTACTTGTGCTTGATCCATAATAATGTAACTTTCTCAATGAGTGTTTTAATATTTTCGTTTGTTTATAGAAAACCAAGTTGGATATGTCAAAATTGTACTAGGCGCTTTTCTAGTGCAGGGTGGCTTGAAAGACATCAATCATTTTGTTCATTTTCAAAGTGTGTACTTCTCTCTTCATTTTTTTAAAGGTGTATTTATTTCATGTTATCTACTGCTGAACTTCATTGTTTGTATTAGGTTGACTCAGAATGACAATCATGATGTGGACCAAGATATTTCCCAGACCACCAATGGAGATGTAGCTTCAGATGATGAAATGGATAGGTAAACATTGTAATTATGTTACATTACGTGAAGTGCTGGACAGCATTCGCACAAACAGTTAGTGGAACATAGTTTTCTATTCACAGAACTTGCTCCTCTTCCAGGTCTTCCGATGCTAGCTTTGTGCTCTCTCCCAAATCGGACACTAAAATCAAAATAGAGTAAGTGCTGTGGTTGGTTGTCACTTAATTATGCAATTTTCTAGTGTTCATTGAAATAAATTTGTATCATTGTGTTTAGACGGAAAACTTCATCTTCAGTGCTACTCCAAACTTTTAGCAGTTCGAGTAGTCCTCTCAAACCGAAAATGGAGAACCACAACTGTGCTGATGATGATGATAGCACCAAGAAGCATGAAAGCACTAAGAAGCCATCTTATGATGAGGACCCTTTTTGTATCATAGAAAGCTCAGTCTCATCTTGTGAAAAGTGCAAACAACAATTTCCCTCACAATCTCATCTTCAAAGACATTGGGAGGATCACACAGAATGGTAGGTTTTGATTCAGTATACTTGCTTTCTATTTTTAATACTGGGGATGTAAAGATTTTCTTGCTCTATTTTCCAGCAAATCACATACATCTGCTGAAAGCAATGGTAAAGAATCAGGGGATTGCTCATCAGATTCTAGTGTGTCATCATGCAAACATTGCGGGAAGACATTTAGGAAGAACAGACTTCTGAAACGCCACCAAAGCATGTGCCATATAAGGTTGGGTCCCCCCCCCCCCCCATTTCTTCCATTTTATTGTTGTTCCATGTGTGCTCTCTAAAACTTATTGTTTTTTTAAAAATTGTTAATAGCTCTAAGAAGAAACTTTGGCAGTGTACCAAGTGTTTTAAGGCCTTCAGGCGACAGTTACACTTTGAAGATCATCAGAAAGATTGTTCCAAAGGGTGTGTATGAGCAGTATCTAGATCTGTAATGTTTTTAGGGTGATGTCCATCAACCTCAGCAGCATCCTATACTGAAAGTTGAAAAAATCCTGTTAATTTGATTTCTCTTTTTTTTCGTTTTCTTTTTCAGTAAACACATTACAAGAGAAATTCAAAGGTGTGAAAACTGCTCACTACTTTTCCCTACTCAGAAAAAGCTTTTGAAACATCAAGCAATTTGTTGTCCAGACAGGTTTGTTAAATGTTTTACCAATTTTCATCAAATAACTTTCTGCTTCAAATCATTTAACTTGTCTTTCTTTTGCTCCAGCAATAACCATATGATAAAACTGTTGAAGTGTTTGAAATGTTCGCTGATGTTTCCCAGTTACAAGAAACAGCTCAAACACAGAGCCGTTTGCTGCCCAGACAGGTATAAATGGATTTCTTTCTCAAGTTCAAGCAGTATTTTTTCCATGGCGCATTTACAATTTCCTTTTTCTATTTTTTTCCAGTGACACTGATGCTATGGTTTGTCACTTTTGTTCCAAGGTGTTCATCATGCATGATAGAATGGAGGCTCATAGAAAGAAGTGTTTCAAAGTTGCCAACAAACTGTCATAATGTTTTCCACTGTTTTCAAGGTTCTTCCACTGTCATTTTCTGGCGGGAAAAACTTACCAGCAATGTTTCTGCAAATGCCAATGTTTTGAGACTTATTGTTTTTGTTTGATTCTTTTTTTGTATACTTTTTTGTTCAGTGTCAAAGTTTCTACAATCAATGTACCTGTGCAGCATTACTTGCTTTAAATATTTTTGTAATGTATAGTTTTCATCAACATGATTCATAAGAATTTTTTTTCCTGCTATCTATATCTTTGATCTATTATCTACTTTACTTAAGCATGTAAAATTAAGTGATTGCATGTGGTAAGCACAAATGATCTCAATACCACATTAGACTGCAGACCTGTTAAGTGAAAAAAATTATATGGAAGAAGATTATGACCTTAATTGTAACTGTGCTCTTGGTATCTTTATCACTGTGCAGGTTAGTCACGCCTTCTCTGACTTGTTTTTGATTCCTATATTGTATCTTTAGTTTTACAGATGCTCCTTGATCAGTATTGTGAATATTTTGTAGATGTCATCTATTACATTTTGAGCTCATTATTTCAGTGTCTGGAACTCGGGTACCACTTGGGGAACCAGTTTCTGACCTTTGGCCTGTCTAGTTGCATCAGTTAGTTATATTGTATTGTTTTGGACCAGGAAAGTTACATTCTCAAAACTTTCCATCAAGTAGGTAAATTATTGGAGATATCCATTAGACCTTCGTTGACCAGATGTTTAATCATATCTCATTTATCAAAATCTGTCTAAACGTTGTTTTTTCTTACTTGATTTTCTTTGTTTTTGATGTGAATGGATATGGTGCATGTTGTTGAAGTTCGATTGCTAATCGAAGCTATTTGGAAATGTTGGTTGATCGGTAAATGTTACATTTCTTGTTTTTTGACTAGTAGTTTATACATACAGTTAAATGTAAGTACAGAATTTAAAACAT
Organism: Stenchaetothrips biformis; assembly: GCA_030522485.1. Lineage (NCBI taxonomy): Eukaryota > Metazoa > Arthropoda > Insecta > Thysanoptera > Thripidae > Stenchaetothrips > Stenchaetothrips biformis. The sequence goes on from CM060100.1 coordinate 2,120,973, forward strand.
ATGTGTTTTATTACTATTACTATAGTTTTAATTGTTAGATGTATAGCTCGTAAAGACATTCTACTTTTTACAATATAATTTTGTTACTTAATTGCAAGTATTTTTACCAAAAGGTGTACTTTAGTATACTGTTTGGATCAAAGAAACTAAAACAGTATGCAAGACAGAGGGAAAAATCTCTTGAAACATGTTTTGTTGGTGCCAAATGATGTGAGGAGAGGATTAGTTATGTTCCTGCTATCTAATACTGTACAGTGAAATAAATCACTGAAATATCCTTATATTTTTATTTGTTTAGTTGGTTGGTCATACCAAAAGGGGATATTTGGTGGAATGTTTGCTTAAGAATCCATGATACTCTTGTACTCCCTTTGATGTTGAACCATTTTCAAGAATATTTTGAACTTTTTATCATGAAACCTGAAACAGGGAAAAATTGATTTAAAGATTGCAACTATTGGATAAGTTGGACCTTGCAAGAATTTTACCTTGATTCAACAACTTGCTTGTTAGGCATTACAACATCAGCGTGACCACCCATTGCAATCATTGCCTCTCCAACGGTGGAGTAAACGCCAGCAGCATGTGCAGCTAACACAGCGGAGCCTAAAAGCACTGACTCAGGCTCTTTGGCACAAAGAACGGGGAGGCCAAGTACATCTGCATGGACTTGGACAAACATTGGGTTTCTGCTTAATCCTCCACAGAGCAGAACACTTTCAATATTGGTTATGCCTTTCTCAGAAAGAGCACTAATAATTTGTTTTGTGCCATACTGTGAGAAATTAAGAAAGTGTATAGGTATTAAGAAAAATAGGTGAAAAACAGTTTGTTCATGTAAGAAATCTTACTGCCAAAGCTTGGAGAGTGCTGAGATAAAGTAAGGCCAAGCTTTCTTCATCCTTTGCCAGACTGAGGCCAGATATCTGTGAAAAAAGTTATCATCCTCTTAAAGATTTTTCTTAATTCAAAAGTGATATCCTTCATTAATTTGTCTGCACAGTACCATTCCAAGCAAGGAGGGATCCGCAAGTGGAGACCGATTGCCGTGGAAGTCTGGCCACATGTGCAGGTTCTTTGTCAAATATGATGCACAAGCAACGCCATTTTTATCTGCCATTTCGTGAAGTATCCTATTGAGGTATTGCTGAATGTGCCTGAAATAAAGTTTTGTCAACAAGATTGTTTGTGTTGGTGAAGTTATGGAGGAATGAGAGTACTCACTCGTCAGGAGCCAACTTGCCCTTCGCTGTTGTGGATGCTGGGTGTGTGTTTATAATGTGGTCAACAAGATGTCCTGTACAAGTTTGGCCACCTTCTGTAAGCCAGAAATTTGGTACCATGGCACTCCAGTAAGGACCCCACAGGCCATCAACAAAATGGATCTCTCTTGACAGAGCCATGTGACACGTGGATGTTCCACAAATGAGTGCTGCAATAATCAGAGCTGCAGTTCCAGTATGTCAGGAAACTTTCCAACAATAGTTCTTTTATTTTTTTACCCAATTTTGACGAAAAGTCCTTGTTAATGTTTGGAGCATTGCAGCCCATGAGCCCCACACCTCCTGCATGGGCATCTATGATGGATGTCGCTACTTTGGTGCCTGGTTTCAGCCCTAGCTCCTTAGCAGCATTCTCTGTGAGCCCTGATCCAACAGGGGTTCCAGGATCAAGGACTTCCTGCCCTACACAAATAAGTAAAATTATCAGGAATCTGTCAAAAAATAAAAATAGGTATCATTGACTCAACTTGACCCTTGTGAGACAAACCAATTTTTGATGCATTATTTTTCAGGAGGTCTTCCAATCCTATGCTCTTAAAATAGGCTGCATTCCAGCCTTCTTTGCTCTTCTCATTGGCAATGTAAGTCCATTTGCATACCAAAGAACACAAAGATCTGAAAAGAGAAGGTAGTTTATATGCTGGCGGACTAACCATTGTTATTTATTTTACGGCATTGCGTACCGTGAGTGGGATCCACTAGCTTTCCATGTGAGGAAATCTGGCAAATCCATAAAATGGTGTGCCTTCTCCCAGGTCTGTGGGAGATTTTTTTTCAGCCAAAGCAGTTTGGGTGTCTGCATTTCTGGTGATATGCTTCCCCCCACATATTTCAGGACCTCTGAATTTGTGCTATTAATGAATGCAGCCTCAGCATTAGCTCTGTGATCCATCCAGAGAATTATGTTTTGTTCAGTTTCGCCTGCAGAATTAGATACAATTGATTTCACCACTATCTATTCTTAAAAAAAGAAAAAAAATTGTTGACGAAGGACTTATTAAACATATACTTATTTTTTTTAAATCTTTCCTTACCTTGGGGGCTTACAGTAACTGGCAAGTGATTTTCATCAAGGACTACAAGCGAGCATGTTGCATCAAAGCCGATGCCTTTGATGGCGTCCAGTGGAATGCCTTGAATCACCTCCTACCAAAATGAGACTTGATAAATTAATTGTGGGGCGGGTTCTGTTTATGTTTTCCCGCGTAGAACTGCTAGGTTATGTTTACGAACGGGAACCCGTTCTTTTCGGACGAAACCGTGAAGGACCTCCCAGCAGGCACGGTCTCACTGACGGGTGGAATGTGGAAGTCCCACTGGCTGCCCGTTCCCGCCGCAACGCAGCACGCAGCGCCATCGCGTGCCCCACGCACGTGTTGATGATTTCTATTTTTATTTAATTTATTTTTTCGGCGTTGAATATAAAGGTGTTGAGGCCAGGGTCTTACCTGCACCGTGGCGCAGACCGCGGCCCAGACGTCGTCCCCGGACTGCTGGAAGTACTCCGGCCGGGGCGTCCAGGTCCGCGTCGGCCTGACGGCCACCTTGTGCACGAGGCCCGTCGAGGCCGAGACCAGCGCGGCGCGCGCGCTGCCCGTGCCGACGTCCACGCCCACCACCAGCGCGTCCTGCATGGCGAAGCGCGAAGCGCGGCCTGCAGACGAAGACTTGTCGTAAACCGACTGACCCGCGTGTCTGTCGCGTCGTCTGTCACGCCGCCTTACTGCCGCTTGTCCTCGCCGCTCGGAGTTGAGTGACGCCGCGACGCCCACCGCGAGGACGACGAAGAGGCGAGGAAAAAGAAGCAGCTCCCCCTCCGGGACGCAGGCCGCAGCGCCGTGCCGCCGGGCCCGGCTGCGTTCGAGAGCGTCGCTGTGGTTGCAGACTGATTCCGAGAGTCGCACTCTCTTTTTTTTTCTCTCTCTCGCACCTATATGGCACGCCTCACGAGTGTGAGAGAGACACAGCGACGAAAACGACCCCCGGAATGAGCCTCCTGTAGTGTACTGCATGGGCTTCGCAGCCTCGCGAGGCATCGCGATGACCCTCGCGGTCCTCGTGGGCCACGGGGAGGGTCACCATTATCAGTTCTGACTCCGAGTTGTTTTCCTCTCGCGACAGTTTTGTCCGTTTGAACCGGAATGGAGCGGGAAGGGTCTTTGAGTCGTTAAAGTGTCCGCTGTCCGGTGGGTATCCTTTCGAGGTCGTTTATGGTTTTCGGTTTCGAGTGACGTATGACCCGTGACTTGTCCGCAGATAAATTTTCGTCAGCTCTTTCGAGAGAAGTGTGGTGGAACGCACGACAAACAGTCAAGGCCACAGGTGCGATGATGCGCTCCCATTTCTGGCCTCGCCCGATCGAGTCATGCCTCTGGTTCATTAGCGCCTGCAGTTGCTTGTCGTCTCGCTTCTGCCGATTGCTTCATGGAACAGATTTCAACAGAATATTTTTTAGCAGATGATACATTTATGTTCACAGCTATACGCAAAAATTGAAAAAAGAAATTATAATTATAAATGTATCAGAATGCTTGTACTCTCGTGCGGGGAGCAAGCGGCTAGATGGCTAGACTAGAAGATTATATGGGCGGAGGGCGCTCGGCCGCGCCGCGCCGCGCCCCGCACCCAGAGTCCTATAGCTGGCAGATAGCCACCAAGTGGGGTCCGCCCGTTATAGGACTCTACATGCAGCGCGCAGCGCAGCCGGCGCGGCGGTGAGGACCAGCAGCGCAGCCCTCTAGTCTTATTTGGTATCATTTTTCTCGTCGGAACGTGAGGATGCAGAATCCGGCATCCTTTCAACTATTTAACTGATACCCGCAAAAGTTCGCATTGGTACTAGGGCGGAACGGATGCGCGGCGTCCGTTTACAAGTGGCGCAGAGTGAGGAAGAGGAAGGTCTCCGCGGCGCAGGGTCAAGTGGACGCCAGGGCCCGGGGCGCGTCTGGGGCGGCGTCTGGTTTCTGTCGGGCCTTCGCACCGCACCGATGGCCGGCCTAGTACTAAAAACCAATTTGACGGGTTTTGAGTATTCACGTGATTGGCCTACATATTGTGCATCCTCGCGTTGAAACAAAGAAAATGATACCCAACACAAGTGGTATTGGGGATATCAGTGTACTACCATCGACATTTCGAACATTTTAACAGAACACAATGTCACATTCAGATATCTAAAAGTTATATTAAAATTAACATTTTTTTGTGAATTAAGTGATAAGCAGCCATACATTAAAATAATTTTTGTGAATTAAGTAATAAACAAACATACATTATAATAAACATTCGTATCATCTGCTTTCACGTTAGCGTTAGCGTTAACGTTTTTTTTTTCTCAGGAAAGATGACGACCCGTCATCCTCTCGGTTGCGAATCGTCGCACTATGTTGATCATGACGAGACATTTAAAAGGTCCGCCTTTTAACCTCGGGTCTGCGGGGGGAAGGACCAGTGATGCAGCAGTAGCACGCAACAAGATAATGTAGCAGCGTAGCAGCAGCAGCAGCAAGGCCAGGCCATCCCCACCCTTCCCTCCAGCGCCCGGCCGTCGCCTTCCAGAAGTCCACCTCAACACGGGGGTTGGGGGTGGGGGTTAGGCTTGGGGTGGGGGCGGTGAAAGGGCACTGACGTCACTTTTGGAAGCAGAAGACAGAAGACATGGCTGTGGTGAATTTGGAGACATCTGAAATGGAGAATAGTTGTCCTCCTCAACAAAGATTCTTGTGGTCAGACAGGGAAACTGAGTATTTCTTGAAGCTGCTTGCTGAATATCAAGTCACACGGCATCTCGAATACAGGAAATATCGGAATGCTGGGGTGTTTCAGGTAAACCCTGTTCTTAACCTAGCGTTGTTTGGCAACAAATAATATTTGAACTTTGTCCAAATTGTGTGCTGGGTCAAAATAATTTCCTAAAATTTCTTAACTTTTATTCATTTTTATTAGGAAAACATTTTAAATATTTCACTGCTAACAGAGGTTTTAGTTTCATACATTTATATTCATTTTATTACAGTATCTGTTATTCACCTCTCCCTGTTTTGTTACAGGCGTTGGAGGGGCCTATGCGTGCTGCAGGTTATAACCGAAACTACAACCAACTCCGAATTAAATGGAAAAATATGAAAAAGACCTTTGTCGAAGGAAGACGATTGGATGCTGCTGGATCACTCCCGTACTCGGCTTGTCCTTTTTATGACCAGCTCTATGGACTACTAAAAAATGATCCAACAGGTCGTCAAAATAGTGCTTCTGGGCAAGACACACCCACAAATTTTGACTCTGTGGATACTGCCAGTACAAGTGAGCATTGAAAAATTCTTCATCGTTTTGTTGTACCAAATTTTTGCCCAAGTCAATATTATTTATTTGTTTATTCAGCTCCAGATTTTCGCGATGACTTAGAAGGAAACCATGAGGAGTCAGCTTTGGATTTGTTCACTAACTTTTCAAGTAAAACTTCTGAAGTGACTGTAAAAAAGGAATTTTTAGATTCAAATGACCTACTTTGTGCTGAGCCAAGTGAACCAGCAACGTTTCAGAAGTTGAAGTGTTTACAAAATGCAGATCCTGATGAACTCTTTCTGGCTATGATATTGCCTGATATAAAGAAACTTTCAGCTCCGAAGAAAAGGAAAGTAAAAATGGAAGTTCAAAGATTAATTGATGAGGCCTTGACAGAAGAGGACCAGTAGCTCAAAAATTGTGTGGGTTTCTGATTTCTATCTTTCATTATCTATCTATCTATCTATCTACCTATCTATCTATCTTTCCTTTGTCCTGGTTGTGTTTGTGTACTTCCCACAGCTGATCCCGTGATTTGATTTTAACGTTATTTTGTATTCTACAGTATTAATACTCTTAAACTGAAATCTTTTGACTTAAGTGTTTTTCTTCTCCTTTCCTCCGCCGTAGACACACAGATCGCATACAGACAGACGATGACATTGCACAGTGGTGTGCCTAGCACAAGAAAGTGTCGGAACGAGGTCCACGGGGCAGCAGAGAGACCGCGTCGCGTCTCTTATTCAGATAAATCAGTCTTGGTTCAGTCCGTCGGCATGGAGTAGACCATGGTGTTGAAGGAGCGCGCCGGCAGCACCACGCTGGTCGACCCGACCCTCGGGTCCCTGAGGCTCACCGACGTGTCACTGTCGCCGCTGCAGGCAGGGAAAACAACAGTCAGGAACCCGGAAAGGAATAAAGCTAACATACCGCCGCCGCCTGCCATTGAGACAATAGGCAGACCGCTCCACAGGCGCGCGAGCTGTTTGCCTAGCCATCAGGCGCTCCACCCAAATGTCCACAGTTCTGGCCGGCAGACCAGCGCAGGCGGCCAAAACTCTTGACGCGAGTCGCTAAATGGGACTCGAACCGAACGCGTGACACCATAAATGGATTCCTCGTTCGGAGAGCAATCGATTGACGGGGCCTCACGCGCGGTTCGGGTCCTGTGCGATGGGGGCACTCACGCGTTGTGCATGACGACCACCACGTGGCGCCGCGGCGTGAGGAAGGCGGCGGCGTCCACGTCGCTGCGGCCGGCGATGCCGGACAGGCCCTGCTCGTCGGCCGCGCCCTGCGCCGTGGCTGCGTCCTGCCGCTCCAGCCGCAGCCGGACGCGCACCGAGCCGCGCGGCACGAAGCGCGAGAAGTGCGCCATGGCGTAGTAGGTGGGCTGCAGCAGCACCTCGTCGCGCGCCGGGTCCACCATCACGCCCACGTCCACGAAGTTGCGCGACCAGGACGGGCCGCCGCGCGTGTCCAGCACCAGCGACCACTCCATCCACCCCGTCACCCACGAGTTCATGTCCTGTGCATTACAACACAATACGAAAAAAATCAACAATATTTAAAAAATATATTAAACAAATCTCCTTTAAGTCAAGACACTTGCCTTGAGGATGTCCGTCATGTACTTCTGCCCCCGCGTCCAGGACCCTAGCTCCACTTTGACGATGTCCCACGGCTTGTCCGCTGCCCATGCAAATGCGAGGCAGGTTTTAGGTCATGTCAAAACAACGGGGGTGTTACAAAATGATCCCCTGCTGCCTGGGCCCCGCTGCCTACCGCTGCTGGCCTCCGTGCTGATGAGGAACTTGTCGGGGAAGCGCTGGTGCGTGGCCTCCAAGCCGATGCGTGGGTCCATGAGGTCCCAGTACCAGTGCACCGCCACGCCGTCCACGTAGTCCTTCACCTTGGGGTCGCGGAACATCTGCCGAGAGCGATCCATGGGTGGGGTCACACGTTCGGTTCGAGTCCTATTTGGCGACTCTGGAGCTCAAACCCCGTCCGGGATTTGGGTCCTCTGGCCCACCGTGTAGCGTTGGAGGCCGCATGGACTCACCATGTCCAGCCACCAGGGCAGCAGCATGCGCTGGTCGTCCAGGGCCAGCAGCTTGGTGGCGTTGAAGGCAGAGCGCCGCAGGGTGGGCCCGAGGTGGCGGCCCAGCCAGCGGCGCTGCGTCAGCGGCGTCCACCCCATCGAGTTGAAGCGGATGAGCAGCGGCGTGAAGAAGCCGTTGATGGGCTCGTTGCCCGTGGTCACGGCCCAGATGGGCACGCCGCGCGCCGCGTACTCGGCCAGGAAGCGCACGTGGTAGTCGGCCCACGCCTGGTACATGTCGGGCCGCAGCATCCCGCCCACGAACTGGTCGTTGGTCTTCATCCAGGGCGGCGCCGTCCACGCCGACGCCATGACCCTCGTCTTGCCGCCCGACACGCGGCTCGCGTTCAGCAGCACCGGGATCTGCGGAATATCGCACAGTGGTTCAGAAGACCGCTGAGGCGGACAAAATTGTAGACGCGGTTTAAGCTCAGGAGTCGCTGAATGGCCGCCAGGGGCTCCATCGGCCGCCTGGAAGGCAGGAAAAAAGTCACGCTTTGCCTCCTGTAGGTAAGCCCCCCTGAACCCGTCTCTGGATCCGCCCCTGGCGCACCTTGTACAGCACGTCCTCCTCGGCCAGCTTGAAGTTGGCCAGCGTGGCGTCGTCGGGGGTGTCGTCGTACGTGTACTTGCGCACCGAGTCGTCCGTGCCGCCCATGGGCACGCGCAGCAGCGTGTACGCGTTGCCGGTCTCGTGGAACAGCGCCCTGCCGAGCAGTCGTGGGTTCGAATACCAGTAGCCGCGCCCCTTTTTTTCCTCGCCGGCTGGCCGCGTGGTTGGTGTGATTGGGCCTACCTCATGAGGACCTCTCTGGTCGCGGGGCTCAGCTTGAGGATGTTGATGGCGGCGGAGTCGGTGATGGCGCCGCCGAAGCCCTCCACCGTCTGGTACTTGGTGACCGTGTCCACCGCCATGCGCACGGCGCCGCGCGGCCACACTGTGCGCTCGTCCTTGTCCTTCGCCGCGCCCCGGGCGTACGCGTTGGTGAAGTTGCCGTCGGCGCGGTGCAGGCGCATGCCCGCCTTGGAGCTGGTGTAGAGCCAGAACGGCGTGGAGGCGCCGTCGGCGTCCCCGGGGCTGGGGCCGCCCGGCGGGGAGTCCTCCAGGGCACCGCACTGGGTGGCGTCGCACACGCACACCACGCTGCCATGACCGTAGGAGCGCGTCACGCACGCAGCCCACGCTGCAGAAAAAAAAACGCGAACGAAACGAAAATATCTGAGATATTCCCCCCGCTGATTTCACCATGACTCGCGTAAGCGAGCTTACCGGTGTCGAACACGGCGGCGGTCAGGACGGCGACGGCGGCGGTGACGAGGACCATGGCGCGGTCTCTACCCGGGCCGCCCGGCCAGGCAGGCCGTCTTATACCTAGGCGGCCCGGAACAGTGAGGAGATAACGGAGACTGCCAAAGGGCATAACGCGTCGATAGCGGGGGCGGTGTTCCAGTAAGAGGTTAACGAGGCTGCCTCCGAGGCGGCTCGGCTGAGTGTGCCGCGGACGCAGCCCGGAAGGATAACCGTGTCACTTTCGGCAGTAAACAGGCAAAGACGACCCGGGAATGCCGCCACATCCACCACTTTCAACGGATCGGGTTAGCTCTGGGACCACCCCCGGCAGAGTGCGGGCGTCACCTGCTGCACTCAGGGAATGCCGTGCGTGGCGTGCCCGTCGAACACCTCCCGGGCGATGACATGCAGCTGCATGCAGGATTCAGCAGGGATCAGAAAGCCAGTCTGTCATATTTGCTAAGACAGTATTTTTAACTTTATTTTTTCTTACAGTTCACACACATCATGCATTCATACAAGAAGTCTGTGGGGATTAAATAAAGAGGCACACAATTGGACACTCACATCAAGTTTGAATAATATGATCAGAGCAAGGGAGCTTGTACGAAAGAAACAAACAGTCCAAAGAATAACACCACACTGGCCTGTCACTCCCATTCCCATGTTCAATTATTTGTAGATAATGGTGCTCTAACACTTAACACAAACAGAAGGAAAAATTTCTGGTTGATTGCAAGTATACTAAGACAGACCTAACTTAATAATAAAACAACAACAATAACAATCCATAATACTAAGAACGCACTTTGAACCTCATTTTTATTGCTGCATTAAACAAAATTAGAAAGAACACAGGTAAAAGTGAACTTTGGAAGAAAATTTAACATGGCTAATTTTTGCATAGGTTACTTATTGCCACACACAACATTATTATTAAATAAGGCAGATCTACACAAATATGATATAAATGCGATTATTTTCAGCTTAACTGTAAAGCAGAACATATGCACATTACTGCCTTTTGACAGCAGTCACAGGATAAAAAGTTGCTATTCTCCGATTGCAGATAGTTCTAAATGCAAACTAAAGCACAAAATGCTAAAAACAAATCATTCCAAAATTATCACAGCATTTTAACATCTACGAGCAAAAGAAAAAGACAGTAAATACTTGTTTGCTGTTGCATCAAATGCTCTTCACCAATAACAATCAAAAGTTCAATACTATAATTAAATATTCAGCTTATGTCAAAGACACCTGAGGCAACCATTTGTCTTGAGAGCCAATCCAGCCCTTCATGAAGACCAACTCCACTCTGAGCATCACAGGCCTGGATATGCCAATTCCGACCACAGCATAATTTGTTTAGGCTGAGCTCATCAGTAATTCTTTCAATTGACTCACTGTCCGCTAAATCCTGAAAACACAAAGGTACAAAATCATGGTATGTTGTGATATTCTCAAAACACAGAAGAAAGAAAAAAGTACCTGTTTATTGGCAAGAATCAGAAGTGAGGCATCTTTCAGCTCCTTCTCTGAGATCAGCTTAGCCAGTTCACATAAAGCCTCTGGAAATCTTTCTGGTTCACTTGAATCAACAACAAACACCACAGCCTAGAAAAAGAACGGACCAAGTGAGAAAAGGAGGGTGATATTAATTTATTTGGCCCTCAAATTAAATCAATTAAAGTGACTATACCTGTGTGTTGAGGTAATAATGCTTCCAGAGAGGTCTCAGTTTGTGCTGGCCACCAACATCCCACACAGTCAGTTTAAGGTTTCTGTACTCAAGGCTCTCAACATTGAAACCAATCGTTGGGATCTCCGCTGTAAATTCATTTTGTTTCAGTTTGAAAAGAATTGATGTCTTTCCTGCTCCATCCAGGCCTAAAAATACTACTCGCATTTCTATTTTTCTCCCAATATGAACTCTGTTATCCTGCAATGAATCACAACAGTTTATCAACGGTAATTGATACATACAGACTTTTTTGTTTATGTATTAAATTTTTCTTTGTACCTTAGTGAATGTTATTGGTATGCATGGTTCTGGATGCAGCTGTTCTGGGGACAGCTCAGCAAGTTGTTGCTGCTGTTTCTCAATTGACAACAAGGCCTCCTTTATTTCTCGTGCAGCCACGATCACTCGGCCGTCGTCTTGTTGGATTGCTTGCTCACACTGCAAAGTGGCGCAGGCGACCTGGCTTAGCCAAGACGCTAAGTCGGTTTGCAGTTGCTGCAGCGTGCAAAGTCGCTGTCGAAGGTGGGCATCAACAGCAGTCAGAGCAGCGGCCTCCTGCAACTCCAGGGAGTCTCGGAGTTGTTGAAAGAAGTCCTGGACTCGAGCTCGGGCAAGAGCAGCAGTGCCTGGTCGACCCTCCGAGACACTGACCACATCTGAGCCTTCCAGCCTCTGAGCAACGTTGTCTGAAAATTTTATTTTTCATAAGGACAATGAAAACATAAAAATTATAACCAGTAACCAGAAATGCACACATTATTTTTAACTCATACCAATTCTGTGAACAGCCTCGCTCATTTCTTCCATCAGCTTCCGAACATGCTGCATGGCGTTAACCACTGAGGATCGGATGTGTTCAGCCTCCACTTCCACAAGACCATGCTGATAACAGAAAAGTGTAATAAGCTTAAATCAAAGCCAGATGAAAACCTTCAAGTCACAAAAAATATTTCATACCTTATGTGACTTGTGCCTTCCATAATCTTTGCATATGAAACACAAAAGGCGACTGCTGCCAGGTTCCAATGCCTGACACTCTTCATCAAGGCACACAAATTCTGCAGGATGCGCTGGATGAGATGGACACTTTGGCTTCTCTCTGTAAAAGGATAACAAAACAACCTTCCATTAATATTATGAAAAGAAAATTACAGACAGAAGTTTTGGGAGGCCAAAATACCTTGGTTTTTCAGAGAGGGGAACTCTGCGATGTTTAGCCAATGTTCGTGTAGAGTGAGTAAGCTCAGAACATTCTTCACAGAGATGTGATCCACACACGGTGCAATATAACACAGCCACGTGATTCTCATCTTCATCACAGTTTACAGCTAACTGAAAAATTGCATTTAAGATTGAAGCAAAACATGTTGTCATGAGGTAACGCTAGCAAAAAGGAAATGGAAACACACCTTCCTTTCCAATTCTAATGCTTCAGCAGATAGGAAAAATGATATTGCTGCTTTGTCAGAAGCATGTTGAAGGCGTTCAAGGAGTTCCAGCAAAGAAAAGTTTTTCTTTAATCCCCAAACACCGGAGTTTCCTGGAAACAGAAAGGCAAAACAAGAAAACAAATATCAAGTGACAGTTCAAAAATGAGAAGAAAAAGTTGCTGTGAAAAAACACTTACCGACTGGTGTAGGTTGACGATCAAATGGACACAATATTGATGCCTCCTTCTGGGGCAGTCGCATTAGGCAAGCATGGCACACGGAGTGCCCACAGTGAAGTAAACGTGGAACCTTGTCCCCTTGAATAGTGAATATGTCTTCACAAACACGACACTCTAGAACCTGTATCAGAAGAGAACAGCGAAGTTAGCGACAACCTCAGTATTTGAGGAAGTAGAAATCAACGAAAGAAGTCAAGTGCACAACAGACAAGATTAAGGGCTCTAATGTCAACACAGGCATTGAGTCAAAAATCTAATGAAAATGTACATGTAAGGTTAAAATCATTGAAGTGACGCCAAGGCTCGAGAGAAACGAAACACAAGATAAATACTGTAATTTAGTAGGAAAAAGGCGCTTCTACAACCATGGAAACAGTTTATATAAAGCAATAACACTTGCTGATTATTTTGATCAGTCGAACATAACCTCCTCCAGGCACCTCCTTGAGCTACGCCCCATGAGACCTTCCGACTAGTCTTTGACCACCAGAGATGCGAACGGGACTCACGTTATTTTTCGAGCTCATCTTTGACATCTCGTAGAAGCTGGGGCCTCTCTTGTCCATTTCCTGGCCAACATAAACAAAGCAGACGAAAAGGAATGGAGGCCCCCAAGAGGCGATTCCATTTGGTGTGGGGGAAGTCTCCGCTCTCCCGGCCAGCCGCGATGGCCGCATGGCCGCCCATTGGTCGAGCCCGACGGGAAGTGCGTCGAGGAGGGAATCTCTTTCCGCCTCTCGCCGAGAGCGCGGGAAAGTCAAACTGAACGCCACCAACGACTGTTGAAAAATGCGTGCAACCGTCAGACAGGCAGCGATCGACTCACAACGTAGAGATCCTTACAGCACTTGACGACAGCCACAGTTTCTCCGTGAAGGTGTACGGTTTAACAGCAGCCGAGCGCCTGTGAGGTAGGCCACGCGACACACCGGTGTGGAGACGGTGGCCTACCTTGCGCCTGTCGTCCGAAGGTAGGCCACCATCTCCGCGCCGGTGTGTCGTGAGACTGGGCGGTTGCCTACGAGTCTACATCGTTTGTACGACCTCTTTTTGTCCGACCTTGCGAAATTCGGCCGACCTCTTTTCCCCTGAAATTTTTGTCCGACCTACGTTTGTCCGACATACGATTGTCCGACCTACGTTTGTCCGACCTACGATTGTCCGACCTATGTTTTCTACAACCTCTTTTCAAGAAAGAGGAGACGAAGGGAGAGGGAGGGGGACAGGAGGGAGGGAGGAAGTGCGGGGGAGGGAAATGGGAGGGAGGGTGAGGGGAAGGGGGAGGGCCTGTCACGCCAGACAGGTAAACTACGAAGAATTGAACCAACAACGAAGTTAACTTAATGTAACCTTAAGACAAAACTGCTACCGTCGAGACCTACCTACGAGCGCCTGGAGTGCAGGCAAGAGCCGATAGTGCAGGGTCTCATGTTGCCGCGGTGGCGGGACGTGTTAACTCGGGGCACGGTGTAGAGAGACCGTGACTCGGGGCGACCCGAGTACCCGCCTTCCGGGTATTTGGGAGCCTTAACGCAAAACGCCCTAACGCCGCCGGAGCAAGGTGCACGTCCCCGCCACTGCGGCAACATGAGACCCTGCACTTTTGACCTACCTCTTGCCCTGTAACATGCTCTGCTCTTCCCCCGGCTCTGACCTACCACCTAGACCTACTCTTCCCCCTGCTCTCCCCCTTATCGTCCGACGTACCGAACGTTTAATTTCCCATACTCTCGTGTCTGGGCTACGTTCATGGCCTCTCGGAAGGGTGTCCTTTCAGAAACCATAACAAGGGACAAACGGGCGCTGCCAACTTAAACCGCAATGCACCCTCTAGCACCACAGCGCCCCTAGGCCGAATACTGTAGCTTCGTAAAAACAAACAAAAAAAAGAAACAGAATTAGCGGGTGTTGAAACTAAGACTATGGACTAGGTAGGAAATGTCTGTACACTCTCAGCCACCAGCACCGCTCTAGTTGCGGTGGAAACAAAGACTCACATTTGATGTTCGATTCCTGCCGCACGCACACTGTTCGGATCCAGCCATTCAAAGGCACCGCTTCACCGGGAGCTTACCATGCGGCACGGTGGCCGAGAACGATAAGGAGCAGAACTCCGAATCCGGAGAACCTGAGTTCAACACCCAGTGCAAAAGTCATTTTTGACAGACTGTACCGGGGGAGCAACAGTGAAATTTTGGGTCGGCGGACGCTTTCTTCGCGGTGGTGACTTCACTACCTCACCCTTATTAGGCTGGGCCGCCGAAAGTCTTCGGCGCCCCTAGGCCAAATACTGTAGCTTCGTAAAAAAAAACAAAAAACAAAAAAAAAAAAAAAAAAACAGAATCAGCGGGTGTTGAAACTAAGACTATGGATTCGGTGTGGAATGTCTGTACACTCTGAGCCACCAGCATCGCTGTAGTTGCGGTGGATACAAAGACTCACATGTGATGTTCGATTCCTGCCGCACGCACACTGTTCGGATCCAGCCATTCAAAGGCACCGCTTCACCGGAGGCCTACCATGCGACACGGTGGCCGAGAACCATAAGGAGCAGAACTCAGAATCCGGGGAAACCGCGGTTCGACACCCAGTGCACTGGTCATTTTCGACGGACTGTCCTGGGGGAGCGACAGTCAAATTTTGGGTCGGCGGACGCTTCCCTCGCGGTGGTGACTTCACTTACTCACCCTTACTAAGCCGGGCCGCCCTGAGTCTTGGGCGGGGACGTTTCCCTCGCGGTTGTGACTTCGCTTACTCACACTTACTAGCACAGTTGTCTACAAAATCTATGTTCATTCACAGTCTGGACGTAGTCGTCTGTAGATAGTCTACTGGCCGTCTACGACATCTATGTCCATTCATTGTCTGGACAAAGCCGTCTATAGATGGTCTAACGATCGTCTACAAAATCTATGTCCATTCATAGTCTAGACATGGCCGTACTCGAACGTCCGAGCGATGGTAGACATTGTGTAGATGCCACATAGATTGCATTCCGTCCCACATCCCACTTTAGTGAGTGCATAGCGTTATGGGTTAGTCCCGAACTTCGAAGTGGATACTAGATACCTTTCAACCCTGTAGCTGTCGTTCGAATAGGGCGTGTGCGTGAGCTTCTTCTATCTGCCACTAGAGTGCTCCGCGCTCAAAGCGCGTCTGTTCTCTCGCGGGGACGACTCCGTGCGCCAGTTCCGTTAGTCTCTGCGCCGTTTCTCTGCATCTTCAGGAGAAGTCCCATCTGCCTACCAGCCTGCAGATGCTGGGATGCCTTCCTTCTTTTTCACCTTCCTAATAGAAGAGGTCCTGGTGGGTTACCGACTAATCTCATCAAAACCCTTCTACTGATAGAAGACTAAGGATGTGTAATAGCCGTCTTAGACATCTTAGAGACATCTATAAGACAGCAAAAGACATCTTTTTAACACTTTTAGAGACGTCTATAAGACACCCTAAGAGACATCTATAGGCGTCTACCAATAGACGTCTAATAGACCTCGCATATTCGACCACTAGACTACTTTTAGATCATCTACCTCTAGACATGAAAAGACATCTAATAGACTCTTATTGGTCTATCAATAGACGTCTATTAAACGCCTTTTAGACGTCTTTTTTCCGTGTGGGCATTCAAAGGCACCGCTTCACCGGCGGCATATCATGCTGCACGGTGGCCGAGAACGAAAAGGAGCAGAACCCAGAGTCCGGAGAACCTGAGTTCAACACCCAGTGCAAAAGTCATTTTTGACAGACTACCGGGGGAGCAACAGTGAAATTTTGGGTCAGCGGACGCTTTCTTCGCGGTGGTGACTTCACTACCTCACCCTTACTAGCCTGGGCCGCCTAAAGTCTTCGGCGCCCCTAGGCCAAATACTGTAGCTTCGTAAAAAAAAAAAAAAAAAAAAAAAAAAAAAAAAAAAAAAAAAAAAAAAACAGAATCAGCGGGTGTTGAACTAAGACTATGGCCTAGGTAGGGAATGTCTGTACACTCTCGGCCACCAGCATCGCTCTAGTTGCGGTGGATACAAAGACTCACATTTGATGTTCGATTCCTGCCGCACGCACTCTGTTCGGATCCAGCCATTCAAAGGCACCGCTTCACCGGAGGCCTACCATGCGGCACGGTGGCCGAGAGCGAAAAGGAGCAGAAACCAGAGTCCGGAGAACCTGAGTTCGACACCCAGTGCAAAAGTCATTTTTGACAGACTACCGGGGGAGCAACAGTGAAATTTTGGGTCAGCGGACGCTTTCTTCGCGGTGGTGACTTCACTACCTCACCCTTACTAGCCTGGGCCGCCTAAAGTCTTCGGCGCCCCTAGGCCAAATACTGTAGCTTCGTAAAAAAAAAAAACAAAAAAAAAACAGAATCAGCGGGTGTTGAACTAAGACTATGGCCTAGGTAGGGAATGTCTGTAGACTCTCGGCCACCAGCATCGCTCTAGTTGCGGTGGATACAAAGACTCACATTTGATGTTCGATTCCTGCCGCACGCACTCTGTTCGGATCCAGCCATTCAAAGGCACCGCTTCACCGGAGGCCTAGCATGCGGCACGGTGGCCGAGAACGATAAGGAGCAGAACTCAGAATCCGGGGAAACCGCGGTTCGACACCCAGTGCAATGGTCATTTTCGACGGACTGTCCTGGGGGAGCGACAGTCAAATTTTAGGTCGGCGGACGCTTCCCTCGCGGTGGTGACTACACTTGCTCACCCTTACTAAGCCGGGCCGCCCTAAGTCTTAGGCGGGGACGTTTCCCTCGCGGTGGTGACTCCGCTTACTCACACTGCCTAGCACAGGCCGCCCGCGGGCCGCCCCAACCTCTCGGGCGGCCGACGGGCCGACCGTTGGTCTGGGGCGGCCCGGCCGACGCAACCTCTCGGGCGGCCGACGGGCCGACCGTTGGTCTGGGGCGGCCCGGCCGACGCAACCTCTCGGGCGGCCGACGGGCCGACCGTTCGTCTGGGGCGGCCCGGCTGACGCACCCCGGCTGAGAGTCTACAGACATTCCTCACCGAATCCATAGTCTTAGTTTCAACACCCGCTGATTCTTTTTTTTTTTTTTTTTTTTTTTTTTTTTTTTTTTTTTTTAATAACGAAGCTACAGTATTTGGCCTAGGGGCGCCGATGACTTTAGGCGGCCCAGGCTAGTAAGGGTGAGGTAGTGAGGTAGTTTTTTCGGCAGGAAGGTTTTTTTTTGTTCTTACTGTTTTCACCAGGCTACAGTGTTCGGCCCTAAGCCACCCAAGTCTGTGGGCGGCCCGAGCTAGTATGGATGATTAAGTGAAGTCACCACCGCGAGGGAAGCGTCCGCCGACCCAAAATTTGACTGTCGCTCCCCCAGGACAGTCCGTCGAAAATGACCTTTGCACTGGGTGTCGAACCCCGGGTTCTCCGGATTCTGAGTTCTGCTCCTTATCGTTCTCGGCCACCGTGCCGCATGGTAAGCTCCCGGTGAAGCGGTGCCTTTGAATGGCTGGATCCGAACAGTGTGCGTGCGGCAGGAATCGAACATCAAATGTGAGTCTTTGTTTCCACCGCAACTAGAGCGGTGCTGGTGGCCGAGAGTGTACAGACATTCCCTACCTAGTCCATAGTCTTAGTTTCAACACCCGCTAATTCTGTTTCTTTTTTTTTTTTGTTTGTTTTTACGAAGCTACAGTATTCGGCCTAGGGGCGCTGTGGTGCTAGAGGGTGCATTGCGGTTTAAGTTGGCAGCGCCCGTTTGTCCCTTGTTTTGTCCTACTGGTTTCTGAAAGGACACCCTTCCGAGAGGCTATGAACGTAGCCCAGACACGAGAGTATGGGAAATTAAACGTTCGGTACGTCGGACGACAAGGGGGAGAGCAGGGGGAAGAGTAGGTCTAGGTGGTAGGTCAGAGCCGGGCGAAGAGCAGAGCATGTTACAGGGCAAGAGGTAGGTCAAAATTTAGTAGGTCCCGTGAAATCTGCCCTCTGAAAATTAGTAGGACAAGTTTAGACCTACTGCTCGGCTCTACTCGGGGAAAAGTCAAGAAAATGATAGTAGGTCAAAAAATAGTAGGTCCCCTGATATACACCCCTGCCGCCCCCACCGCCCCCGGGGACCTACTATTTTTTGACCTACTATCATTTTCTTGACTTTTCCCCGAGTAGAGCCGAGCAGTAGGACTCACTATCGGCTCTTGCCTGCACTCCAGGCGCTCGTAGGTCTCGACGGTAGCAGTTTTGTCTTAAGGTTACATTAAGTTAACTTCGTTGTTGGTGCAATTCTTCGTAGTTTACCTGTCTGGCGTGACAGGCCCTCCCCCTTCCCCTCACCCTCCCTCCCATTTCCCTCCCCCGCACTTCCTCCCTCCCTCCTGTCCCCCTCCCTCTCCCTTCGTCTCCTCTTTCTTGAAAAGAGGTTGTAGAAAACATAGGTCGGACAATCGTAGGTCGGACAAACGTAGGTCGGACAATCGTATGTCGGACAAAAATTCCAGGGGGAAAGAGGTCGGCCGAATTTCGCAAGGTCGGACAAAAAGAGGTCGTACAAACGATGTACTCCGTGGCCTACCTCACAGGCGCCAAAGACAACCTGAGCCGCACCGCCCGGCGGTCAGGCCACCCGTCGCGCGCCGCGCAGTGGCGGCGTGGTGTGGGCTGCCTGCCCCGCCGGCGCCACCGCTCGCCGAAGATTAAAGGGACGCTCTGGAGAACAGGACCTGAACTCGGTCGCCAAGCAGATGGTCACGTCGCACCTGACCGAGTACCGGTCGACCGGGGGACCGGGGCAGAGAGCAACAAAGACAAGAGAAAGAAAGAGATGGAGCGAGCCCCAGGGCGGCGCGCGGCGTCGGAACGCGCGGAGAGGGGGGCACGGCGTCGCGGCGCGGGGGGCGTGGCGGTGGGGCTTCGACGAGGAAGGGGCCCGCCCGGCCCCCCCGCGGCCCCGCCGGCGCCTGCCGGTGACTCCGGCAACTAGTGGCCGCGCCGCCGCGCCGTCAGTGAGTACCCAGGCTCCGTCCCCGACGCACCGCGCCGCCGCGTACCCGCCTACCCGTCGCGACGCCCCAGTCGAGCCAGTGCACCGCGAGTGTTGTTGTTGTTGTTGTTGTTGCTGCTGCTGCAGCCGGCCAGAGGATTACCGCCGCCAGTGTGTAGCCCAGAGTGCTCAAGATGATGACGGAGACGGCGGTGACGGTGACCACGTCGCACCCCCAGCACGCGCAGCAGCACCCCACCGTCAAGACGGACCCCGGCCAGTCGCCGGGCAACCTGTCATGGATGCGCATCAACATCAACTACTTCAAGACCGTGCCCGGCATCCTCAAGCTGGTGCAGGCGGTAAGAATAACGAACCGCCGCGGCCCGGCCCGCTGTGCGTTGGTGGGAGAGAGAGAGAGAGAGACAGCACGCCGGCGGGGGAAGTACCGGCAGCACAGGGAGCCGAGCCCCTCGGCTCGGGTTGATGACTAGCCGCACAGGTGCCGCTGCCTGCCGCTGCCTGCCGCCAGGGCGCAGCGCGAGCGTGGCGGAAACAAGGCGGATTTTTATTACGGGCAGAGCACACACCGCAAAAGAGAAAATATTTTTTTTTCGGGGTTTCTTCCGAATTTCCTCGGTTTTGTGAGTGGCGCTCCTCCCCCCCCCTCTACACACACTAAAGACACGCGCACGCCTACCTGTGTCTCCACGCGCGCTCACACCACTGCTCCCGCCACTTCGGGAAGCCTTCGGCATGATGAATATAAATGGAGCGTAATTTTTGCCGCATTAGGGGGTCTCAGGGCCGCTGCGGCGCCGCCGCCGTGGGCCGCCGATGGAACGAAGCGCCCAGGAGGAGTGGCGATTTGAAATAATAGTTGCGGCATCCACCGCGTCACGCCGCACTGCGTGTCGTAGCACTGGAAGCAGCGCGGGAAAAGTATGTTATATTGGCGTGGGCTTTGGTGCTCGTCCAATATTTGCCTTGGCGTGATAGACCGCCCGGCTGGCTTGTTCTTACAGTGTGGCGCTGGCTGGCCTCCCCCGGGTTGACAGGTCCACATAGTGGTGGGTCTCGGTCTCGAGGGTTGTTGCACTGCTGCCTTCTGGCAGCCCCCGGCGCTTGCTTCGCGACGGCCTAAGGAGTGACCCCCACGTTCCGGACTGCGGCCTGCTTCCCACAGAAACCAGCCGGCGAGTCGCTTCGTGTCTCTCTCTCTCTCTCTCTCTCTCTCTCTCTCTCTCTCTCTCTCTCTCTCTCTCACCCTCGCCCCGTGAGGAGGAGGCGGGGGCGACACGCATCCGTCCACCTGCAATGAGGGGCCCGCCTTGGGGATTTAATTGCCGCGTTCCGTTTAAACTGCGCGACTGTACTGTACGGAGACTAGCCGGAGCCTGGGCGGGCGGTGCCTCGGGGCCGCCTCTCCATGACCCACCGGACTTCTGATTATTTTAAAACTTGAAACCAGAGCGAACTGTCTGTCCGCCCGCCAGTGTGTCGGTGATGTCACACCTTCGCGTCTCGACCGAGAAAATGAAATGTTGATCACAAACAGAGGAAGCTGTTTAAAGCACGGCTACGGTTTGCTATACCGGCTGGTTGCAATTTTGTCAACAGATTTGGTAATGCGCAGAATTGTCTCCGGTTGCTGACAAAAATTGTCCCTTGAGGTTTAGAGTGCGATATTGTATTTTAGGCATTTGTCGTTCCCTCGGATACTTTTTGTAAGTGGGTGTCCGCTCGGCGGTGCTGCGCGGTGCTGCGCGGCGCGCCCATCCCGGCCCACATCGTCCTGCAGCGAGTGCAACGGCTGCTCGCACGGCCCAATGAAGCAGCTCAAACAATGACGATTGACCATTGTACGCGACACGTCAAAGACAGAGCCGGTGACTTACCGATCCGTTGCGCCTCTCTCTCTTGCTACACGCAAGCTTTGCCCATGTGGCACTATTTGTTCTGACAGGACACACCACTTCCCTGCTACCTAACGGGTCCTCAAGCCATTCCTCCTCGCCGCTCTTTGCCACTAGAACTCGCACTTCGTTGTCAACTCTCGTCGCGGCTCCATCGCGCGTAGAGGCTGTGTAACCCTCTTACAGGCTCAGTAACTTTAATTTTTTTTATAAAGCGTCGTCCGGCACGACGACAGCGGACTGCTTCTGGACGGACGGAAGGTAGTACTCGACGCGCTGAGCCGCCTCTAGCGAGCAGGCCCCCCCCCTCCCCTCGAACAGGACGGGATCTGTAATGGCCCTGCTTTCCCGGTCGGTCCCCCTGATTCCGAGCGGGAGGGTCTCTCTCTCTCTCTCTCTCTCTCTCTCTCTCTCTCTCTCTCTCTCTCTCTCTCTCCAGTGGCGATGCCAGCGGCGGCTGTGTACTCGTGCTGCTGGATTACCGGTCCACGCCGTCCACACGCCCCTCTGGCTGCCTTGAACTTGACCCTAGTTCTCTCTCTCTCTCTCTCTCTCTCTCTCTCTCTCTCTCTCTCTCTCTCTCTCTCTCTCTCTCTCTCTCTCTCTCTCTCTCTCTCTCTCTCTCTCTCTCTGGAAAAGGGGGGGGGGGCGGTCGGTGAATATTTGCGAGGAGACCGAACCACGAAAATATGAAAACAATGAGCCAAAGAGCTGGAGAGTTGGCACACTGTTGCGCGGACGTCCTCGCTGACACATACACTGTCCACACAGGCACACCCCAACACACACGCACACACACACACAGAGCCGTGGTGGGCGAACAGCGCGGACCACGCGTCTCAACTTCGCATCCACATGTACGTAGACACACACACACACACACATCCACAGGAAGCTTGTAGGTGTTCCAACAGCAAAGACGACCCCTGGCCGTGGTCGGCAGTTACTGGCATGCGAGGCGACGACACGAAGGTGCGCGACGTCGCAATAAGAAATAAATAAATGAAAAAGAAAAGACAGACAGCAGTATAATTTTAGCACTCGGAATAAGAATGACTTGATTTGCACGCCCCTGGAATCCAGTGGGAGCCTTTATAGGGGCAAAGCAGCACTTTTTGCCTACTTACAAAGGCAGTGTCGCTTTTTGCCTACCCTTCGGAAGGCTATCTGGGTGTATTCCCGCCCTTCCTTTTTCCTGTATCCGCCCCTGGCCTCGCCTGCCTGCCGGAGTGTTTCCACTTTTCTCAGGAAGCTGCTTCCGGTGGCGCGGAATTCGAAAAAGCGCGCGCGCGCGAAGTGGAACACACCCGAGGCGGGGCCGACAGGGCGTGGCCGCGTGGCCGGCCCTCGACGAATGGTCACGTGACCGATGGTCGTCAGTCACGGCGAGACGAAGGACTCGCAGGGCTCCCAGGGATTTCAGGGCTCCTCAGTGTGTCTGTCAGGGCTTTCGGCTGTGGCCCAAATTCCAGCTCCTCGTCACCCGGAAAAACGTTTCACTGATTCGAAGAAGTTTAGATACAAAGCAACGCAGGTCACTGAGCTAAGAGAGGGCGGCAGTTACGGAGTTAGGGCCATCCATGGAGTCGCCGGGGTTCTCTGTCTGACGCCGCCTGACCGGCCCAAAGGCCAAAGCGCGCTGACCTATGGGCGCCGCGCTGCCGCGGTGCGGGCGCACGCCTCAACAGTGTAGGAGGCGCGGCCGGGCGAAGGCGAGGTTCCATTGGTTCCCACAGCTCATTGAGGTCCCCGGCCGAGTACCCACAGCGTCGCGCGGCACTGACATTCTCTGCTCAAGCGGCTCTCGGAGGACCCGGCGGTACTATCAGTCTCTAAAGTTTTGTCTGGGCGATACCCTATGCGCGAGAGACTGCTCATAAGGAGACCGTTGAGAATCTCTCGTGCATGGGGTATCGCCCAGACAAAACTTTAGAGACTGATAGTACACTGGATTTACCTTGCCGTGCCCCCTTGATTATCCATTACCTCGCCGCGCGCCCTGGCTTACCCATTACCCGACGGCCACTGGGTAAATGTATCAAAGCCTCGAGGTGCAAAAGCTGCAACACTGTAACGGAAGCGGGTGAGGCGAATAAGCGCAGACTTACAGGGTACAGTAAGAACAGAGCAGGTGGATTGGAAACGGAATTGGTTCGGCGGCCGGCCGGGCTGGCTTGACGGCGACGGGTTTACCCCCCGAGTCGCCGCCGCGGGGGCCGCCCCCCAGGGAGGGGGCGCCGGGGCTGGGGTTGCGGGGCCCCACTCGGGGTCGCCGCGGCCGGGCCGCCCCCTTCCGCGCGCCCACCGAGCGTCCACTTCGTCAAGAGTGTGAGTAAACGAGGAACGCGTCGAGGGCTGTTGCAGCCGTCCCACCCGCCTCGCCGCGCATGTCCAGCCGTCTGCTCGAAGACGCCTCTCTTCTCCAAATGCCTAACTGTCTGCCAGGCCGCGGTGGCGTGTGTCCGCCGACAACAACGTAGCCCCCCCCCCTCCTCCCTTTCTCCAACCCTGAGACGGCCGGGCACACGTTGACCGTTTGCAACGCGGGGCGTGCGTGCTCGGCATCGGTCAGCCAAGAGCCTTCCCCCCCCCCGCCCCTTTACCTACCCCTCCCCCCCGGTTGGCGACCCCTTCCTAATGCCTCCAACCCCGCGACGCCATGCGCCGCCCTCTTCACTTCTCACTGTAGAGCGACGACCCTTCCCCTCCCCCTCCCCTCCCCCTCCCCTCCCCTCCCCCCTCCAACCCGCCGCCAGTAGGGCTTACCCATTTCGGGTCGGTCAAAGCAGCCGCTGCCGCGCGCCACCTGGCCCACTGTCCCACATGCAAGTTACACGCGGGCCGACGAGGAGCGGGGAATGGCCCGACGACACCTTCATTGCCGGTGATTTTTACGCACACTAAACACGCACCGGCGCACACGCACACACCTACACTAAACACGCACACACCCACACACACACACACAGTGAGTGGATCGATGCCGCTGCCTGCATTACGCGCCATAACCTTCACCTTCCGAGTCCACACCGTGTGCTGAGTGGCGGCCCGCCACTAACAGCCTCGGCGCTTCGCCCCCCCCCCCCCCTCCGCTTCGCCGCATGCGTGTTTTCCAGCACGCGCGCACGTACACACGCGCGTGTACACGTGCCCGGTCGGTCGGTCATGCCTTTTGGCGGGTCGTGCGTGGCTGGGCTGCCTGCCTGGGCCAACAACCTTTCCTGACTTTATTTCGTGTGGTTAACGTGTTCCGTCTTTCCTTCCCGTCTGTCTCTCTGTCTGTCTACGTGTCTGCTCGCAAACCCTGCGCTGAGTCTTTCGCGTTTAATGTCATCGGCAGGCCGCAGGTCCGTCGCATTGTTAAAAGTTGGCGGACGAAACCCACGGCGTCGCCTGACCAGCATAGCGTCGCTGAGCGTCGCCGGCCCTCCGCTCGACAGACGGGGACAGGTGCAGCGGGTCGCTCACCCCTTCCCCCTCCATTGTGTATTTACAACTCGACAGGCGCGACGAGGTAGGCAACCCGCGCGCCCCCCGGGTCGCGGTTGCCTACAAAGCAGGGGCTAGGGCGGCGGCCTGTCACCTGATTATGAACAGTGATTTTGACAGCTTCTCTCTCTCTCTCTCTCTCTCTCTCTCTCTCCGGCTCTCAGGTGCGGGAGAGAGAGCGAGACCAGCGTGCTGGGACGAGGGCCTGTTCAGTGCCCATCTCACTGAGGTCAGGCCGCGCCTGCCTGCACGCGTCACCGCGGCGTGGTTCGCGGGGCACTGGCATGCGGGCCCCCTCCGCCTTCCCCCCAGGCGCCACCGCAGAGGATTCACTTTCTAATGGCCGCGATGCCGATATGACCCCTGGTTCCCTGGTTCCGTCCCTAGCGAGGGGGTCAGCCAGCGGTGCATCTCCCCCCCCCTCCCCCCGCTCCCACGCCCCCTCCTCGGGCCTCGCCGCAGGGTCAGCGACCTCGCGGCCCCCTCCCCTCGCAGTCTCACTGGCCAAATGCACTTCCGGTCGGTTTCCGGTGTTGCGATTGGCTGCCGTGGACACAGTTTCCCCCTCAGGTTAGGTCGGTCAGAAATGCGAATATTTGGTCTCTGTTTTGGTTCCGACCACGCGCAGCACCGCGCCTTCCTAACGGGGTGGCCTGGAGTTCCCCCCACACCCGCCAATCAATAGAGCCCCACCCTGTCCGCGTGAAATATTCACCAGCCGTCAGACGGACCGCGGGACATCTTTAGGGCCTCACGCGCCGAGAAGGCACCGCCTTCCTATCTTCACTGAGAATGAAAGAGGCGCGATCAATACCAATTTTAGGGTGATGTCTATTTACGCGTGTGCACTTGTCCTACACTTGGAGTAGCGGTGTGTGCTTATTATTTGTCTTCTTCTTCTTCTTCTTCTTCTTCTTCTTCTTCTTCTTCTTCTTCTTCTTCTTCTTCTTCTTCTTCTTCTTCTTCTTCTTCTTCTTCTTCTTCTTCTTCCTAGAGCAAAGTAAACAGGCGCATGTCAACCGTTTTGACCTCCTCGGCGTCGCGGTCGGTCGTCGCGTTGAAACCTGAAACGCCGCGCCGCGTCGTCAAAAAAACCTTCAAATCTGTTTCGCAGAGCGGGCAGCAAAGTGAAACCCAGTGGACGGACGCGCGTCTTCAAAGACGAGGAGGAAACGACACCACCATTTTAAGCGCGCTGATATTTTTTTATTATCTCTTTTTGTGCACCGTCGGAATTCCAACGCAATTTGCCTGGAGAAATATTGGCAGTACCCCAGGCTGTGCAGGCCAGGCCGGCCCACTGCGCCGCGACATTTTGTTTGCTCGTCCTCGCCATCACGCTGGCCGTCGTCATGCCCGCCACGCTGTCGAAGCAGGTCACGACAGCGGGGCGCGATTTGTTACGTGCCGCTTCGCCGCGGACGCCTTCGCCTTTTTATTTTTATCACGTGACACTGCAGCTCACCTCAATGGAGACCACCACCACCACCACCTTCACACAACAAACAGCTGTGGACTCGCGGAGCTCGGAGCGATAGTACTATACGATGCGATATGACCTCATAAATCTCTAGCGGGTCCTTGCGTCACGATTTGACAGCGTCCCACTCGCTTTTGGACCGTTTCGGCAGGGAGGCCCCTCCCCCCACCCCCACACACACACACATACAGAGAGCGAAATGAGCCAGCCAACGGCGAGCCGGACGAGAACAGGTGTGTTTGCAGGATAGCCAATGGCGGATAGCCGAGCCCCGTGCCGAGGCAAGAGCCTTATTTGGGCGCGAAGGCGCGGTCGCTGTGTCAGCCACACCAACACACACATACACACACACACACACACACACACACACACACACACACACACACACACACACACGCTGCATCCTGCACTGCGTGGTTTGTCGTGATCCTTTGCAGCTTCTAGGTCATTACGTCATTGTTGGCGATCCCTCTCTTTTGCCTCCTCCTCCACTGGAAAGAGACTATGAGCAATGATGATGCATAATGCACCGCGGGTGTTGCATCATCACAGCGGGCGCCGAACGTGCGGCGCGCGGTCCATGGTCGAGGCATCGGTCGAGGTATCGATATCCCGGTTCGATCTGGCCGGCCAGCCTCCTTGCGGGCCGAGGCGCCAAGGCGGCCGGGCCAGCTTCCCCTTTCGCACGGCCTCGGCAGGAAGCGAAACCGCAGTCAAAAGGGTACACTCCAAAAAAAAAAGCATACAAAAAAAAAACACTGATAGGATTTTGACAATGAGCTTAACGCGGGAGGTAGGAGGCTGTCTGGAAGGTCGGGGGCGGTCCTGGAGGCCGTCCTGAAGGTTGTCCTGGAGACGGCCGCGCCCTGCGTCCTGCAGGCAGGCAGGCTGCCCCGTTCTCAGAAGGCTGAGAAAGCACACCGCGGAGATGATTTTACTCGTCCAACCGAAGCACGGCACGGCGCAGCATGGCATCCAGTCCGAAGGCAATGGAATGGCACGACCGGCGTGGCAAAATAATGCAGCGGCATCGCTGCAGCCCGGCTGCAACGGCGGACTGCACCGTCGAACTATGCGACTGCAGCACCAGCAGCTGCAGCCCCGGCCGCGCCCTGTTCCTCGAAGTGCGGCCGTGCCGACACAGCCGAAACGCAATGGCGACGAACGCCGATCCGAACGGCATACACAAAAATACTTACGCGCAAATTTTATCAATTTTATCTCACTTGACGTCAACATGACCTGATTTTCTGTTCCCTGGGGGATGTTCTTCCCAAAACCTTTCGGTTTTTGTTGTTGGCCGTACTTTACAGTGTAGCTGCTCAATAATTGTCCAGGCCTTTCGGCCGCGGGATAGTGATGCAGTGGGCCGGACGCTGCCGGGGGCGTGCTGGCCTAGGCGTGCTGGTCTAGGCGGGCCTAGGTTGGGCAACGAGTCGCCGTGTGGGCGACGCCGCGGCGACGCCAAGCGAGGGAGGCTTGCTCGGCCGGCCGACGCGTTGCTCCGAAACGACTCCCAGGACTGCAGACTGAGAGGCGATTGCGTCGCCCCGTCTCTCTCGCACGCCTGGGCCGTGCCGTATGGGTGCGAGAGAGACGGGGGACGGGAATCAGTGAATCAGTGTGCTGGACTACGGCCGGGCCGCTCGGGCGTTTAGCTTTCCCGCGCCGACAAGGGAAGCCCACATCAAAAGCCGCGTTCGGGGACAGCCCTGTCTCTCTCTCTCTCTCTCTCTCTCTCTCTCTCTCTCTCTCTCTCTCTCTCTCTCTCTCTCTCTCTCTCTCTCTCTCTCTCTCTCTCTCTCTCCCCGCTGCTCGCGCGCAGGAAGCGCCGTCATAACGGTGTTGTTGTGCTCAGGATGCACCAGAGCGTACCGTGATGATGAAGTCATGGACTGCAACCTCCACACCCTTTCTCGACGCTCCCGAGAGCGCGCTCCCAAGCGAGATCTCGAACCGCTTTCGAGATGCTCGCGAGGCGCTGCAGTCCGTCATGCAAATCCAGCGGCTCCGCGTGACCCAGTCTGATTACGCGGCCGCGATAGCGTTGCATCACCGTGCGTGTGCATGCAGCAGCATCAACCTTTTCCTATTTTTTTTTTTAAATTTCATCATTTAAATTTCTTTCTGAAGGGTGCTAAGAGCCGAAGTCTGGTGACCCCAGCGCAGATGCAGATTTCGAAAAACCGGGTTTACTCCACGCAAAACGGTTCCAACGCTCGCCATTTGACAGAGATTGACTTCCGAAGTAGTTGGACTCTTTGTCAGGGACTTGTCACTGCCTGCGGGCCGCGGCGGTTGGCACTGCGGTTGATCGGCGAGTGCGGGCGGCGGCACCGCGTACTGACTTGCCCGCAGAGCTTTCTCCAACACGCGTCGTCCCGCTCCTGCCTGCCACCGCTTGCCGCCGGGTCGTCAGGTCCTTAGCGGGTCCTTACCGGGTCCTTACGGGGAGACGTACGAGACGAGGCAGGCAGTACCCGCCCGGAAAGGAATCGCAACAAAAAAAAAAGCGGACCAATCCGCTTCACTTTGAGCTAAATTTAACGAGTTTATATCCTATTGTCGGGTATACGCCCGTCCAACTTAAGCTGAGCTGAAGCTAACATAACATCAACTATATAACCTATCCTAACCTTACCCGACTCTACCGAGGGCGGCGCCCCTTGCCCTCTGCTGGCTGCTCGTTAGGCTGTCCGCACACAGTCGGGTGCGGCTACGCTGGGACGCCGCGTCGAGTGTTTCCTCACGCCGCCACCCCTTTCGGTTCGCCTTTCGGTTCGCCTTTCGGCCCCTTTGACGCGGTCGATACCTAATGCATGCCTCCATCGGGGGGGGGCACCCCCTCGGGGGCCGTCGCCCTGTCTCTCTCGCACTCATGGGGCGTGCCGTGCGGGTGCGAGAGAGACAGGGCGACTGTGCGGAATCGGTCTGCTTGGGGGCCGCCCTGGACGGCGCTTCGGGGCACCCACAGCCTTGGCCAGCGGGTGGAAATAAAACAATCAAAAACACATAACGAATTCAAAGTAACTATGCGGCCAGTGACTCGTCGCCCTGCGTCCCGCGGTATTGATCTGGAGAAAGCCGCGAGCACTGCAAGGATAAGCACGCCGGTGATAAGCGCACCGAGCGTGCCGCAGCCTGCCGCAGCCGCCTCGTGTGGCGTTATGGGGTGTTTGGCAGCGGACCGAATCCGAGCGGGAAGTCTCTCTCTCTCTCTCTCTCTCTCTCTCTCTCTCTCTCTCTCTCTCTCTCTCTCTCTCTCTCTCTCTTTCTTTCTCTCTCTCTCTCTCTCTCTCTCTCTCTCTCTCTCTCTCTCTCTCTCTCTCTCTCTCTTTCTCTTTCTCTCTCTCTCTCTCTCTCTCTCTCTCTCTCTCTCTCTCTCTCTCTCTCTCTCTCTCTCTCTCTCTCTCTCTCTCTCTCTCTCTCTCCCTCCGGCCCCTCTCTCCCATCCTCGTCCCCCACTCCACTGCTTCAGGCAGCAGCAGGGCCCCAGTCCCGCTACATGCATCGCGCGCCGCGACTCCAGTGCGCATTCCCAGTGAAGAGTGAAGCGCGCGCAAAACACACACACACACACACACACACGCACACACACACACGGTGGCAGTCTAGTGGAACGGTATGGCGGGTATCGATAAACTAGGAAAATCAGCTCCAGTCGCGCGGCCAGCGGGACTAGAAGCGGATAAGGACGAACGGACGGACCGACAGACAGGCAGACAGACGGACGCGGCGCGCCCTGCAGCCTGCCTGCACAGCGACGCGAGAGTTTAGACACCTCGTCAGTGCCTTCAATATGAATATTCACGCTGCTTGTTGCTTGTTCGGCTCACGGCGTGTGTGTGTGTGTGTGTGTGTGTGTGTGTGTGTGTGTGTGTGTGTGTGTGTGAACGCGAGCGTCGAGTCCTTGCAACGGTACCCCGCGGCCACGCGACGGCCAAGGCCCCAGCACCAGGCTCGGCGGTGCTCGGCGCCGCTCGGCGTGGAGGGCAGGCCGGCGGCGATGGGCGCGGCTCCTCCTCGTGACACGTGACCGGAGTGAAGTATGGGGCGGGACGGACTCGTTCAACAAAGCGCGTGTGTGACCCCAAAACTAGCGGGGAGTGAAACAAGTGTAAAAATAGGAGAGGGTTCCGCGTGGTGTGGCGCACAGTGGGCCAGAAGACCAGCGCGTGTTTTGAGCTCCAGCGTCGCTAAATGGGACTCGAGCCGACAGTGTGACCCCACCAATGGATTGCTCTTCGAACAAGGAATCGATTGGTGGGGTCACACGGTCGGTTCGAGTCCCATTCAGAGACTCTGGAGCTCAAAACACGTCTAGGGTTTCGGCCGCCTGCACCGGTCTTCTGTCCCACTGTGGGACATCATCATCATCATCATGGAACCCTTGACTGTGAAAGCACGGCGCCGGTGCGGGCGCAGCGCGCAGCCGCCGACACGTCTCGATTTAAACTCAGTCGTGGCGTGCCGTGCCGGCCGTGCCGCGGGACTCTGTCACAATGTGCCCGCGGGCCACGTCTGGCCACGCCCCTCCCGGTCGACATTTATTTCAGGCCGGCCGCGGCGGGGTCGCCGTCGTGGAGCCTCGTCGTCGTCGTCTCCGCCGCCGCCTCTTCCCAGGGCGCCGCGCCCGGCGCCGCCACAATCCATTCCGCCGTTTCGCCATTGTTCTGCGTCATTTTGCTCAGGCCCGCGGGAGTGAGTGAGAGAGCGAGAGAGAGAGAGAGAGAGAGAGAGAGAGAGAGAGAGAGAGAGAGAGAGAGAGAGAGAGAGAGAGAGAGAGAGAGAGAGAGAGAGAGAGAGAGGGAGAGAGAGGG
Organism: Stenchaetothrips biformis; assembly: GCA_030522485.1. Lineage (NCBI taxonomy): Eukaryota > Metazoa > Arthropoda > Insecta > Thysanoptera > Thripidae > Stenchaetothrips > Stenchaetothrips biformis. The sequence continues at coordinate 2,151,990 of CM060100.1, forward strand.
AGAGAGAGACAACGACTCTACTGCACCCCGCCTTGGCACCTGTTGGTGGGCCTGCAGGTGGTGTCGCAGGTGGGGCGGGTGGATCACGAGCCAGCCGCCGTGACTCGAGGTGACGATAAGCCGACCTGGGTGGGCGTGGCGGGGCGTGGCGGGGCGGGGCGGGGCGTGGCGGGGCTGGGTTGGTTCCGCGCCCTCGTCAAGCGGTCGCTAATTGAAGGCCGGCAAGGGCGGCGACGGCGTGTCTCGTCGGCGACGGTGCAGATGACCGACTGAAAGTCTGGCCACCGACACAGTCAAACACCTCGTGTCCAATCAGCTAAAACTGCTTGACTAACATGCAGTGAAGAATCCATAGGGTTCTTTCGTTGACGTTTCACCGGAGATTTTCACCAGAGCTGCTCGCTTTTCTACCCGACAGGGCGCCCGACTGGAGTCAGTTCGCGTGAGCGGCGCACCGACTGATCGCCAACAAGCCAGTAATCGCTTCGGGAAGGAGCGTCGGGCGCCTCAGGAACACGCACGGCATAGCGCACCCTTGGGAGTGTTGTGTCTGGCCGGGCAGTCTGGCCGGGCGGTCTGGCCCACGCGCGCCGACAGATGGACACGGAGGCCACGCCACAGTACCGCCGGTCCGCACCGCGCAGCGCCCTTCGCTCGGACCCACGACGCGTGCCTGGCCGACCGCGCCACTGCATTCGCATACACATTACCCTCCCCCCCCCCCCTCTCTCTCTCTCTCTCTCTCTCTCTCTCTCTCTCTCTCTCTCTCTCTCTCTCTCTCTCTCTCTCTCTCTCTCTCTCTCTCTCACACACACACACACACACACACACACACACACACGTACGTGTTGCATCTGGCTAAAAATATAGCCGCTGTGCTGTGCGTTCAATTCGAGCGCGACACGCGAGCGGGTGTGTGTGTTTACCGCTTAATGCTGCAGACGCAGCGACCAGTTCTAGGGCGTACTCGTGGCGGCCTCTGTGGAGGCCGTCAAAAATGCTTCATGTGAGTGAGATCGCATTACCGCGACGAGAGTGTATCAGGGACGCCGGCAGACGTGAGGGCCTGGGCGGGGCGGCGGGTTGCGTCTCCACTTAAATTTAACAAAGCGAGAGCGGCTCGCGCGCTTTGAGGCGCTATTCGCGCGATCAGTGCCAAGGCGTGGTGCGGCTTCGGGTCGGCTTCGGGCCGACTTCGGGTCGGCTTCGGGCCGGCTTGCCGCCGCCGAGGAAGGAGCGTCGGGCGACACACCTTGCGAAGTGCAGCGCGGTGCAGCGCTGACCTTGGAGCCTCGCGGACCGCCAGCAGAAATAACTATGTCAAAAAAGAGAAGGACAAAACCCTCGGCAGCTGACGGCGCCGCAGCCTCGACGCCACTGGCGCCGCCTACCTATGAGTGGCGACACGGAGTCAGACACAAGCGAGCCGCGAGTATCTTTACGACATTCTCTTTGCGACACCCGCGCGGTTTTACGACATTTAGAGGGGGTTTTAAAAATCGGCCGGCGTCGCGCTCGGGGATTGCTCTCCTCCTGCGAGTCGGCGAGGCACGGCGGCGCCAAGCAGACGCGTTGACGTGATCGAGGCTTTGAGTCGGCCAGTAGGTGTGACTGTGTGTGTGTGTGTGCGGTTTAATGCCGCGTGTGAGATGTGTGTGAGTGTGTGTGTGTGGGCGCCGCACAGTGGGCGTGGGGGACTGTCCTTGGCAAGGCCGCGCCTAGAAGCTGAGCGACACGCCGCTGAGCCTGACAGAGCGAGTGCAGAGAGACAGCAGCCCGGCGGACGCACTCTAGACGAAGAGAGAGAGAGAGAGAGAGAGAGAGAGAGAGAGAGAGAGAGAGAGAGAGAGAGAGAGAGAGAGAGAGAGAGAGAGAGAGAGAGAGACTGAAGAAGAGCAGACCGCCCACCTCCAGCCTACCGCAGCCAGCAGGTCACACACGCCACGCCGCGGCACACCTGGCTGGTGGGGGCGGAGCCGCCATCTGGATGTCTCAGCTGTGTCTGCTGACCAATCTTCCTCTCCCTCTCTAAAAAAAAGGGGTCGAAAAAAAAAATACTTTTCTTCCCAGCAGTGTGCACAGTAAAAATCAACCAGGCTTGATTTGATGATGACATTATTGTCAGGAAAATAAGCCTTGACATTGTCATGAAAAGGCAACCATTTTTTTTTACAGGGTACTGCCCTGATTGATATGAGCCCCACGCTTGCCCTTACGCCCTTTCCCTTCGTCATGACTTTTGGTGGCTGCGTGCCGGGTACCGTTGCCTGTACTAATTCATCCGCCTGTCCGCATCGAGATGAGCCGAGCACCAACCGAGAGGGAGGCATACAATCGCTGTTGTCGGATAGCTCCGAATTATTCGATTGAAAAGCGGGCCAAGTGATCCGAAGTGCCCCCGTCGCCAGTCGCGTGGCTCGCCTCGCCCGACCTGTCCGTCACAGCAGACTGATTCTGAGCAAGTCGGTTTCGTCGCTCTGTCGCACTCATGCGGCGTCGGTGCGAGAGAGACAGCGACGGAAACGACCCCCGGAATCAGTCTGCAGGTAACACGATAGTGCATGTAGGCCGCTGCAGCCTGGCTCCGAACAGTGCTCTCTCTCTCTCTCTCTCTCTCTCTCTCTCTCTCTCTCTCTCTCTCTCTCTCTCTCTCTCTCTCTCTCTCTCTTGGTTCCGGACAGGGCACTCGTCCTATCTCTCTCTGGCTGGAGACGGTTCTCTGGTCAGGTCATCGCACAGCAGGGCGTATCTCCAAAGTGCCCGACTCGACGGGCTTCTCCCGTGAGACATGCGCTGCACTCTCATACACGTGTACAGAATGTGTGAGTTTACAACCAGCTCGAACGAAGGATCCCTCCTTGGTTGTGCAATAACAAACAATAAGGCGGCATTAGAAGTCGAAGGGGCGCGGCACTGATCCCGCTGATAGCACGATGTGCGGCGTCCAAATACCCAGGCAGGATTTTCTCGGTCCAGAGACAGCCTTTCCGCGAAATGGATTCCGGCGGACACGGCCGAGGACGCGGACGGGAAGTGATGACAAAGACTGCCAGGTCCGCGGCGTTCGCACGGCGGCGTTAGTCACACTCCTGGACGTGCCTGTCCCTCTTATCAAGCCGCTGTCGTTTGTTCGAGCTTGGCGGGGCACAGTGGGACAGAAGACTGGTGCAGGCGGGCGGCCAAATCTCTAGACGCGAGTTTTGGCCGCCGGCGTCGGTCTTCTGGCCCACTGTGCGGGGCCATGGCGGGGCTCAGACAGAGGCGCGGGACGGAACGCCCAACGCCCTGGACGGCGCAAACGGCGCGTGGTGCCGCCCTGGCAGGGCTGGCAGCCGTGCATCCATTTCAGGCTCCAGTGGCCACCCGGAGGGCCAGCCAGGGCCAGCCCAAAGGGCCTAAAGGGCCCTTCCTTCCAAGGCCCAGCCTGGGCCCAGCACTCTACCTCATGCCAACACTTTCTGATTCTTGCCGAGGATTAGGCTGCTTACCAACAACTTACCAACAAATTCTTCGTATAATGAACGAGATAGTTTGATGGTACAAAATACTTCGCAAGGCTTTAAGCGTGCATCTACGTGTTTCGAAAAAAAAAAACAAACAAAAAAACAAAACAGCAGTGCGGTTATTCGAACCCGCGTCTCGACGGCCGGAAGGAAGCCGTGACCACTGCCCGGCCCTTCCTGAGCATCGCTATGCGCGTCGCGGTGCTGCGTCGCCGCCGAGGCGTGCCTACGCGACCGCGCCCACTGTGCGAATACACCAGCGCAGGCTGAGAGTCGCTCTGTCTCTCTCGCACCCCTGAGAGTGCGACACGGGCCGAGCGGCGAAGACGACACTCGGAACCAGTCCGCTGCCCTGCCGAACCCATCCCGAGACTTTGAAGGGGACCGACAGAGATTTACGGCGGCGAGTTGCGGAAGCTCGTCCTGTCCGTTTGACGCGGTGCCAGTCGGCCAGTGTGGGGGCGGGGGCCGGTGCACAGTGGGCCAGAAGACCAGCACAGGCAGGCGGCCAACACTTTAGACGCGTTTTGAGATCCCGAGTCGCTAAATGGGACCCGAATTGAACGTGTGATCCCACCTCGTTCGGAGAGCAATCCATTAGTGAGGTCACACGTTCGGTTCGAGGCCTAAGACGCGTCTAGAGTTTTAGTCGCCTGCTGGTCTTCTGGCCCACTGAGCGGTGGGCGTTTCCCCGCGCAGCACAACAGGTTGCCGGCGGGACCTCGCCGCGAGGGGTACCGCCGTGGCCGCGCTGCGTCGGCGATACCCCCTACGCGGTGCTCGCGGCGTAGCGACGGCGCTCCGGGGAAGTTCACGACCAAGCAGTGTTGCCACATAAATAGCCAGAAGTTCCGACGATCATATGAGACAATGTTGCATCAGTAAAAGCTATTTTTGGGTGTGGGTTCCATGATTCATGGCGCCTCGCCCAGCCCGTCTCTGATAGCTGGTCGCTGACCTGTGGAGACCCGGCTTGTCGCCCCGATTAACAGTGACGTGTTATCGTCAATGACAAGCAATCACCGGTGTCTGTCCCACCCCGCCCGGGTTGATCACCTGACTGCCCATGCCCTCCGAACTCCACGGCCAGAGAGGAAAAGAAGTGACCCGCCGTCTCTGATCTCGGCAGGCGGCAACTGGTGACCAGTGACCTCACCTTTCGGACCTCACCGATGGCTTTCCCGAGATACGCCCCCCCCCTCTTTCTCTCTCTCTCTCTCTCTCTCTCTCTCTCTCTCTCTCTCTCTCTCTCTCTCTCTCTCTCTCTCTCTCTCTCTCTGTTGGATTGGAGGAGGCGGTCTGCCCCCGGCACTGCATAAACATGAGTGCAGCCAGCGCAAGCCACCCGCCACACGGCACGCCGGACACACGCGACCGTTAGGGAGTTCCCCGCCCTCAGCAGCGCGAACTTGGAAACGATAATTTTTTCTTTCTAATTCTGACCATGCTGCCCCAGTCGGTCGCTCACCCCTGCCGGCCGCCGCCCTCGACAGCCCTTTCGCTCAGAGTTAAGAAGAGTGATCGGACCCCTGAGCCACTACGAAGTACAGGTGGCACTATCTCGTATACAATGGGATTTCCGGGCGTTAAAAGACCCATTCTCAGATATTTATTTCCATTTAATGTCATTTAAAGGTTGTACTTGGTTCTGATCACCGTTTACGACATGGAGACGGATGCGATATATGTAGCGGGTCACTTTTCCCATCCATGCCTTCGCTCAGGGCCAACCCCTCCCTCGAGCCTTGGCGTGACGCGGCCGACTTAAAGGGTTGTTTGCGCGGAGCGCCTGCCTGTGTGCAACCTGTGCGCCGTGTCTTCCGGCAGCAAGCTTGTTGCGCGGGACTTTCTTGCAAGAAAAAAAAAACCCAAGAAAATAAAATAACCATATTTTTGTTCTTTGACAGGTCCTGGGCATCCTGTGCATGGCGCTTGCCTCACCCGCCTACCTCAGCGGCACGCACTGGTTCCTGTTCGTGGTGGTGTCCGCCTTCATCGCCACGCTCATCTGGATCTTCGTGTACCTGCTGGGCATTCGGGAGGCGCTCCGGCTGCCCATCAACTGGATCCTCACGGTGCGTTTTAGTTTCACCAGTGTGCTGGGGACTTTGGGAAAATAACAACAACACAACAACATGAAGATGGGTTTAAATTATTTTGTCCCTCGGCGCAGGAGCTGATCAACACCGGCATCATGACCATCCTGTACTTCATCGCCTTCGTGGTGCAGCTCGCCGCGTGGTCGCCTTGGTACGGCTACGCCAGGGGGTCCAACATCGCTGCAGGAGTAAGCAACAAAACAAACAACAACAACATTTTTGTGAGCCCGCTGTGCTGTTGGTTTTCTGACGTGCTCGTCCTGCCGCAGGTGTTCGGCATCTTCAACTTCATCGCCTACGCCGCGGGGGCGTACTCGCTGTACTTGGAGTGGAAGGGCTCGCCGGTGACGGTGAACCAGTGAGGACAGCGCGCCACGGCCCCAAGGGCCGCACTTCCTGTCCCTTCGCACCTTTAAAGGGCTGACTCCACGCCACCAGCTAATACCTCGACTGTTTTTGTTATCGTTATTATAATTTTTTAAAAAATGATTTTATTTTGAAAAACTATTGCGTAGGCTTGATTGTAGAACTGTTGTGAGCCCTGTCGGAGGGAAGGAGAACACTGCTGTCCGAGCAGGCGGAGGTTGGACCAGCCCTGTGCGGGCAGCGGTTCGAATCCCGCCCGCGCGGCGTTGTCTTCTGCTTTCCACCGAGGTTTGAGAGCCTCTTTGCGTCGTCACTCTTTCTTCGCTTTGTAAACGCATGCAAGGAACCTAGAGATTGTGTGACACGTTTGTCTGAGCATGGCGTCAAAAACACTTCGGATGTCTTTTCTTACCTTTGAGGTTGTTTTGTCACGATTTATGCAGACCGCGATTTGAGCATCTGGCTTGGTTTGAAAAAAAAAGTAGATAATGTGAGTGCTTGAGTACTGAACACGTTTGGCATGTGTGGTGTGAAGCACACGTAAATTAGCCTAAATGGTCCAGGACGGACGAGAGGGGTTAGGGGAACCATGATGTTTTGCCCAATGCTATACGAAAGTTTGAAAGTCCTTAAGGACCACGAACGAGCCGCGCGCACCAAGTCTGCACAAAAAGTTTCTTCAAACAATCTAAACGTCTATGGACAATTGTCGTTACCAACTGGAAACAATTTTGTGTTTAGACACGCTACAACATCTAGTGTGTGCATAGTTCACATCGATAAGACCGTACTAAGAAGTACACATCTATTGGAATGTACTTGACTTGGGCGGTTACATCTACAGGAGTGTGGATGGATGAGAGTATACACTTCTATAGATGAGCACTAAGCACACATTAGATCTTGTAGTGCAATCAGTGTGTAGGGACGCAGAATAAATCTTGTCGATTTTGAAACAATGCTCTCCAAAATTAGAACTTTTAGAACTATAAGTCGTAGTTGTGTGCGTGCGAGTGTAAGTGTATGAGTGTGTGATAAGAAAAGTAAAGTACAGTCATAAAGAGTTGTCAGCAGCAGAAAGGGCGTATGCGTGTGACTGAGTGAGTGTTTGAGTAATGCGTAAGTCATTATTATACGATTGTTGTGAATGTGAGCCTACTTCACCATGTGTGGGGGCCTAGCCATTTAAGTATTTAATTTTGTTACGGATGTCTGAGAGAAATATAAGAGTGTCAATTTTGTAAGATTCCGAAGTACTTAGTGCAATGCAAACTCTTCCTAGAGCTGCATTGCATAGACAACCCTACGGACCATTGACTTACAACATTACCGACACCAGTCTTTTGTCTTACAGAATTGGTGTTTAAATTCACGTTTAGGTCGGTTCAAAACATTTCTCTGAAGCCACCAATGTTTGACCTGTATTTCATTTTAAACATAAAGAATATGTTCAACGCCATAGAATCGTATATTGTCACCAACTCATTAAAACAAATAAAACGTAAGAAATCATAACAGTAGACTTCACAGGCGTGTCTCTCAGTCCCCGACGTTGCCCAGTCAGGTTCCACCGCGCCGAGCCAAGGCCTTGGGTTCAAATAACATCCACTTTCCTCGCACTGCCCAACGAAACCACCCTTATCATCAGATAGCGTTCCGTGATCAGGAAATGAAGGCCGTAACAAACCTCTTCCCGCCAACCGGCGGCGGCCGTGTGGGTCAGTGCAGGGTGGCCTCGGCGAGCAGGGCAAGCAGGCCTCCAAGAAGGCAAAGGCCACTCCACATCGAAGGGATGAAAAATTGGTGGGACGGCGGCAGGCACGCCAAGAACGGATTAACATTGGCGAGCAAACACCATTGATTAGCTAGAACCTTGCCAACGCCAAGGCCGCCGAGGCTGCGGGAGTGCTCCGTGGCGTCCGAACGTGTCCGAGACACGAAGGCAAACCGACCGAACCCGACAGTTCGAGGGTCAGGTACTGACTGCAATAATGTGCAGTGAGTCACCGATGAGCTAAACGAACGTGACGGCCTGGGGATGGAACTCCGTGACTTAGCGAGCGAGGCGTCGTCCGCAGCGCTAGTGCGCCGCAACAACCATTCGACGGCGCCGTCCACAGCGCTAGCGGCCTAGCGCACCATTCGCTTGGCGCCGGCCTGGCGCCGCCGCGCCGCCGCCGCCACCCTCCCTGCAGTCGCGCCGGCCGGTTGCCTACATTCTCGGCTGAGTCATTGGAGGGGACGAGAGCGCTGGCGGCGACGGCGCGTCGGCCGGTCGGGGAAACCATTCTTAGCTCGAGTCCTGGGGGAGCACTAGCATCGACCTGCTGGAGGTCTGCGTAGTGTTGCCACATAACAGGGCGAAAATTCCTACGATGCACCAGTGTCGAAAGGGTTGCCAACCTCAGTCTGCCTACAGGGCAACGTCTCGAGAGTATTGTGAGAGTATTGGGAGGCAGGCTGGGGTTGGCAACCCTTTCGAAACTCGTTCACCGTGGGAATTTTAACCCACGTAGCAACACTGGTCTGGTTGGATTTCATCCCTCCACCTTGCGTTGACCTCACGTTGGTACGTAGTTTATGGACGGGGCGGCTTAGACTGCCCTTCTCGGCGATACTAGAGGCCTCAGATGGGCGATGGGCGTGGCCGCCATAAACCATCGGCGTTGACATTCTCGCAGTGTCTCCCAGAAGGAGCAACTCAATCTAGACACTTTTCCGAAAGCATGTTGAAACTGAGTCGTCTGCATGGCAGCGGCTGAGCGAGGAGTCTTTGCCCTGGGGAAAAGGGGGGGGGAGGAGGAGGGTAGGACGTCGGGGTGTGTTGTCAAAATCCCGAGAAGCGGGTCACGATTCAAAATAGCCGCGATCCGTCAGTGATGGAAAGTGGTGTATAGCCTCGCGCGGGGCGCCGGCCTGTCTCACAATCGCCCCGCCGCGGCAGACGGAAAGGCAGTTAAAGAAGCTGGCACGGGCTCAAAAAGTGCCCAACACCCACCCAACAGCAGAGGGAAAAAAATAAAATTTAAACAAAATAAAATGATTTTTTTTTTGATTTTACGCGAGAAGAATAGTGCGGCACAAAGTAAAAAGAATTATTTTTCTTCGCATTCTTTAGATATGTGGTTCAAGATCCTGCACATTCTGCGAAAAAAATGATAGCTTAACTCGCTACTCAGGACCTTATCAGTGACGCGAGTCGCTTTGATCTGGCACATCCTGTAACGAAAACAGCAGCAACCCAGTTCCGCCGGCGAGTACTCTGCAATCCCAACGAGGCGCGAAAAGTGCACGCTTAGCTGGTTCACTTCACTGAGTGAGCCCTCGCGGTGGGAGTAGTGGGGGCGTGCGGGCGGAGGGGGCGTGGCGGGGCGGGGCGGGGCGCGGCGGGCGCGGCGTCGTGGGGCCAGCCGACGCGCAGGCCCGCACAGTGGGCCGCTGGACTGAGCCGCGAACGGAGGCGATCGGTGTGTGTATCCCGCAGGACCCTCCTCAGACCCTTCAGCCCTCAGCACCGCAGTCCCAACACCGTAAGTCCACAAGTCCAGGCTTCGCCGTCGTCTCCTCTCCTTCTTCTCCTTCTTCTCGGTCTTCCTTCTTGCTCTCGGCGACGGCCATGTGAGTGACGCGAGGCGGCGCGGCCAGGCTTGGTGGCGTCCACCCCGCCGCCGTAGATAACCCTTCGTAGGAGACACTGCAAAAAAAGCTGTGGATTCTAGTTTCCAAGGCGGCAAAGCAGAGCAACAGTTTTCCCCCGTTTTGCACGTTCCTCTGCTTGCACGGCACACCAGCGACCAGCGTGGGCCAGCTGTTGCACTATGTACACACACAGACGGGCACGCTCTCTCTCTCTCTCTCTCTCTCTCTCTCTCTCTCTCTCTCTCTCTCTCTCTCTCTCTCTCTCTCTCTCTCTCTCTCTCTCTCTCTGGCGAGCGCGTCCGCCAGCTTCCGCCTTCTTCCGGTCTCGAGGTCCTGACCTCGTTGGCGTACTGCAGCGTGCCGGCACAAAAGTCAACTTTTAAAAATCGAACGCGGAACAACCTAATCATTTCTTTTTAAAAGTCTCCATCTCTCTCACTTGCAAATTTGTACGAAAAATTTCACATGCTCGAAATTTAGACGCGGCCTCGTGCAAAACTGGTCAAATGCATCCACTGTGCGTGCTGTAAACAAACGCTCGTAGATTCTTGTGCACAAATTACAGTGATCCCGCCGAAGCACGACAGCAGCCGCTCCCACATCCTTCGGCAGTGACTCAACAGTGACGTCTGTTCTTGTTTGAATTCGCGCGGTCCGGACCACCGCCGCGACCACCGGCACAAAAACAAACACGCTCCCCGCGCCGAGTTATTTGGAGCCCGGTCATAAGGACTATTTGCCAAAGTGTAGGACGCGTCGCTTGGTATCTTCAAAATGTTTGCTAAATTTAACAATTTTTTTTTCACTGTTTGGCACTTTGGAAAATCCCTACAGAGCATCAAAAGACACTATTCAGAAAATTTCCAGTTAACATTTTTCAGAGTGTATTTTTAGCTGTGAGTTAGTTGCACTCCCTACGGCTTTGGGTCATTGCACGAAGGGCCGTGTCCAGGAGGGATGTGATTAGCATAACGCGATAGCGGAGGACGGAGGGCGAAGAACCTGGGGACGGAATCGTAATACAGGAAGGGAGGGGGCGGCCACACTTGACGCCGCGCTGCTCGACGTAAGGGCGCCCTCCTCTCTCTCTCTCTCTCTCTCTCTCTCTCTCTCTCTCTCTCTCTCTCTCTCTCTCTCTCTGTTCTGCCCGCAGTGGCATTACCGCCACACCAACAACAAAAACATCCCTTGACCTTTCCACCCCCACCGCGCGCACTCCCTTTGCTCGACATTTTTTTTTTCTGTTTCGGTGTCCGCCTTCGGGGCAGCACGCGTATAAACCGTGAAGATATTCGAACAGCTTTTACAGTGGCAGAGATCTCGCGCGCCGAGCACTTGTAATAATTATTGCAGTTGCTGCCGTTAGGTTGGCACTACCGCCGACGATTGCAGTTGAAGCCGTTAGGTTGGCACTACGGCCGCGCCTTCTGATAGCACCGGTTAATACCCTCGTCACCCTTATCAAAGCCTGCCGCGAGGGCGCGTGGAGGGGTGGCAACCCTCGCGGAGCAGAGGCGACTACCGGACTCAAAGGCAACTAAACGGGGAGAAGAGTGAAAGGCGGCGTAGAGCTGAGTGCTGATCGGCTGGTGGTGACGGCGATGCTGGCCATTGCAACAACGGCAGGAAGCTCACCCTTCCGGCCTGGACTCGGCGACTGGGACGAAGGCATGCCCCGCCCGCGAACCGGAAGCAGCGACGCAGCAGCAAGGCCGCCAAAAGCACGGCCAATTTCGGGATCCGGGCGTCGCTGTTGCGTCGGCAGGCGCGTGTGTTTGGCTCAAGAAAATTGTCAACCCGCTTGGAATTTTTTTTCTTTCGTATTTTTTCGGAGGGTACCCCCATCGCTGCGTTCCGAGTTCGGTGCTGAGGGTCACCGAGCGAGCAATAATAATTTCATTCCGCAGCCGCCTTGTCGCTCGGGACGCTCGTTGCGGTGGTGTCGCGGGGCTTAGGGTGTTTGGAGCGGGGCCACGCGGCGTGGGCAGAGAGAGAGAGAGAGAGAGAGAGAGAGAGAGAGAGAGAGAGAGAGAGAGAGAGAGAGAGAGAGAGAGAGAGAGAGAGAGAGAGAGAGAGAGAGAGCAGACAGGCGGACGCCGGCAGGTCCTCGCGGCCACTGGGTCGTATGGGTGATGTCAGTGCAGTCAGCCGGTGGCTTCGCGGCTTCACGGCTGCGCCATTGGGTGGGGGCAGGTAGCAGGCTCGTTCACCTAGCCCATGTATGGCGCGTCGCGCGTCGCCGGGCAGGACATCTGGGCCGAAAAGGCGGAGGCCGCGCTCGCCAAGGACATCCGGAGCAGGTCCTGGGCGTCGGATTCCTGGTGGCTGTGTTCCGGTGACTGTGCCTCCTCATCGGTTGGTCTCAAGACTCCCTTAGTACGTGTCCTCGAGAGTGGTAGTCGTTGACCCTTGGTTCTTGGCCCATTGGCCCACCTATTTAGCGCGGTACAAATGAGAAGTCGTTTCTGCCCCCCACTGCAAGCCACCCCCGCCCCGCGTTTGATTGGGGAGTCCCTTTACGGAGGGCTCCGCCTGGACTCCTTTCTTCACCTGGCGGGGCGGGTCGGGCGCTCCCTTGCGGTGCGTTGGTCATCCACCTTAAGGGCGCACCGCCGCCCCACCGGGTAGGGTGCAGGCAGTGAGAAAGGGGGGCGGTGATTTATTGTTTTCTTCATCGCAGCAAAGCACGAAAAGCCGGGACGGCTCAGCGCAGGGAAGTCCAGGCGACGCCCTTTCGCGTTCGGCCGGTCCCTTTCCCCGGGCCGCAGGGCCCTGTAGGGCGTGCCGGCGCCTCAGACATTGACAGCCTATCGGGCCGTGAGGTATACGCATTGATCCGGGGCGTGAGTCTCCCAAGGACAGTCCTGGACGTGTGCGCTCACTCGGAACTCGAGGCGCTAGTCCGGCGAGCACTGCACAGTGGGCCGGAAGACGGCGTAGGAGATCAAAGCTCTCCAGAGTCGCTAAGCAGGACCCGAATCGAACGTGTGACCCCACCGATGGATTGCTCTCCGAACGAGGAATCCATTGGTGGGGTCAAACATTCGGTTCGAGTCCCATTTAACGACTGTCAAGCTCAAAACACGTCTAGAGTTTTGGCCGCCAGCGCCGGTCTTCTGACCCACTGTGCAGGGTCAGGGGAGGCTCAGGTAGTGATGCCGTGCTTGGCGACCGTTCCGCGAACATTCCAACGGCGATACGCGTGGCCCTGCAGCGGGCCCCTGGATCAAAGCAAGGCCAAGCAAAGGGCAACAGTTGCTCTGATGTGGCTGGCCGGCACATTATCGCCGAGGAAAACAAGGGGAATTCCTGCTGAATAAGAGACAGGACATAAAAGAAAAATAATCGAAAAATAAGCGGCACTCTCTGTCTGCACTGCACACACACACTCACACACACACACTCAGAGTGCAAGAGAGAGGTCCGAGTGCAGTGCCTCGCCCGCAGTTTGTTTGTGTGACGTCACTCGCGGCGTCACGGCTTGGCGCTGCGTCCCACTTCGACGGCCCTATTCGCGGACGCAGATGCAGCAGCAGCACCAACTCTCCACCACGCCGGGGCGCTCCCCCTTGGCCCGCCGCATTCCTCGTCTTTCGTCACACCCGGCGAAAAACAGAGTACTAGCCCAGTCAACGCGGGAGTTCGAATCCCGCCGACGCGTCTCTCTTGATTCTCTTCTCGATGTCTTCCTGAAGTTGTCGTGAACCGTGACTGAAGCTAACGCTTTCCTTCCACAGGGCGGACGACATGTCGCACTCCGTGACCGTGACCCGGACCACCACCACCAGCACCACGTCGGCCATCCTGCTCAACACCGGCTACTTCAAGACGTACCCCGGGCTGCTCAAGCTCTTCGAACTGGTAAGACCTTGAGTGTGCAGTGGGATGGCTGAAGTTGGCAATAAACCCTTTCGAGACTGGTACCCCATCGCGGGCCATTTTTGCCAACGCGTGTGGCAACCCTGCCTCATTGAAACAATCCCACGCCGCCGAGACACCGACACTTGGCGCGGCTCGCGGACACTGGAACACTCCCGGGGCTGACACTAATTGAATTGGCTCACGCCCGGGGCGCAGCGCCACTGGCTGCGTGATGCCTGCGATTACCCGAAGGACGGGCGCATCCGCCGGTCCCGAGAGAGAGAGAGAGAGGGCGGGTCGCGCCGTGAGAGAGAGACAGCCGACGGCGGCGTCCCCGCTGGGCGTGGTCAGTTCGTCAGTTCCCATGCCGCGCTGTGCCGCGAGGCGTCGCGGAGCGTCGGGGGCGCGGCGCACATCGGCTGGTGTTGCCGGAAAAGCCGCCGCACCGCAAGAAATAAATAGGGAACCTACGAAGGTACCTCTGGAAAATTAAAGTACCGAAGGAACCGACGTACATTTACCACGGTTCCGTCGACAACATTTTCCCAGAGGTACCTTCGTAAATTCCGGAAGTTTAATTTTGCACCGTAACCCAAAAAATAAATAAATAAATAAATAAATAATAATAATAATAATAATAATAATAATAATAATAATAATAATAATAATAATAATAATAATAATAATAATAATTTAAAACAAAAACTGTTTTGTGGCCGTCGCTGCGCCGAGTAGTGAAAGTGCTCTGTCACGGCGTGACGCCAGGTGTGGAGCCCGTAGCACTACTTGGCAGAGGGTGGGACCAGGTCCAAGTTCATGTACGAGAAGCAAAACAAACAGAAGTGAGAGTCTATGACTGTATTATAGACCGCTAAGGAGAACTCACTGTGACGTGTGACCCCACCAATGGCTTCCTTGTTCAGAGAGCAATCATTAGCGGGGTCACACGTTTGGTTCGAGTTCTATTTAGCGACTCTGGAGCTCAAAACACGTCGGGGATTTTGACCGCCTCCGCCCACTGTGCGGCGTGGCGTGCACTCCGAGTATTTTTGGCGGTTTTTGTTCGGTTTGAGGGCGTCTCTGTTTTCGCCGGGTCGCTGCTATTTTTACCGCCGCGTTGCCCCGCTTCGCGCTGCGTCGCAACCCCTCTTCTTGCAGTGGCGGATCCAGAGCCAGCCTCAGGAGGGGGAGGGGCAATGTACTTTGTTCACTCCAAGATGAGGTGCTGAATGGTTCATTTGGTTTGCAGCTGATCGGTGCGGTGATCGTGGGCATCACCGCCTACTACAGCAACTACGCGCACAGCTACCCGACGTCGGCCCCCGAGGTCTTCCTCTGCATCGTCGCGGTCACGTGTCTGGTGGGGACGGGCTGTTTACTGCTGTCGTGCATTTTGTCCATATCAACTGCCTCCATTCTACCAAAGACCATTTTCGTAAGTTGAAGCTCTCATTGTAAAAATTCATAACCGGGATTTGCGTTGGTACCTACTGGAAAAAAAAAAATGCTGCCGACGGAACCTTTGCGAAGATTCTTGGTAATTAACAAAGGAACTTTCCGCAAATTTTTTTTCAGAGGTACCTTACAAATTCCCAACAACTCTTCATTGTGCAATACAAATATTTTTTTACCTGTGTGCATAACGCTGTGATTCCTCAGTAATTCCGTTTAATTATCACTGTTTTCTTGTAATGCCACCTTAAAATTGGTCTAAAGAAATGACCCGTCGACGCTCCACGCGCAAGCGCGGGGTGTAGACGCTTCAGTTTTTCCTCCTCTTTCGGATCCCCTTCCCGACGATCGAGTCCCGGACCGAGACCAAGAGCCGGACGCGCAGCTGTCTGACGTGAATGCCGTTTTGCAGGAGGTCATCTTCCATTTTGTAGCGACCGTCTTGTACCTGGCGGCTAGCATTAACTTCCTAGTGGAGGTTCAGCGGCGGTCGCGTTACTACGGCGGTAGTAACTACGAGGCCTACCTTGCCGCCGCCGTGAGTATCTGTGGCAACCTGTCCCGCAGGCCCCAGCACGCATTTGGACGCTGCACTCTGCTTTAGGTGGTGGTGGTGGTGGTGGTTGGGTGGTAGCGCGAGGGGCGCGCAGGGCTCTGTTCCGTGGCTAGCTGTCTCGTTGGTCCCCGTGGTTGCCTACTCAGCACAGCCCAGGGGCAACGGCACGACACAGGTGGCCACGGGCAGCAGATCAATGTCAAAATTAAGCTGACATGGTACCTGCGAGAACAGACACCTGGTTTCCTCCCGTGCTTCCCTCCCACCTGGAGAGAGCGCTGCCCTGAAGATACTCCCCGTCCGAGAGCGACGCGGTGTCTCCGCCTGTGCGGAGTATCCCCGTCTTCGGCGGGAGTATTGACGCGCGGCTGTGTCGTGACTCAGGAAATGGTGTTTGGCGCCGTGGCCATCCTCTTGTTGCTGTCTGCGTCGGCCAGCACACTGCAGCGGGTCAGGGGACGGAACGAGGGTTTCCAAATTGTGGAGAAGGGGTACAGTTCCAAGGTGTTCGCTTCGGTGAGTCGGAGGGCCCTACACTCTTTCGCCACTTTCAAGGTTCCGATTCTCGTTAACAGCGTAAAACGTACCCCAGCAATCAAAATAACGGCGAGTGAGAATTCAGATTTTGTAGATTTTAACCTTAGCCTTTGAAAATGTGTTGCGTAACGGTTATGACCCCCGCCGTCTGGGACACGTGAGCCATCCCGAAACATTGTGAAGTAGCCCAAGCCACGCCTGCTTCATAGCTCAATAAGTGCTGCAAAAATGTATGCCAATTTTTATTCTGATAAAGTCAAATCACCCAAAATTACCTCAGTTACGACACGCGTGTGTGCTTCGGGGATTAACTAACGCAAGCGCTTCTCAAACGCTTCTGAGTTAAATTGAAACGAAAGAAATGACACTAATAATTTGATCCGTTTCCTGTAGATTCTCGGCCTCATCAACACAGTACTGTACTTCCTCAGCACGGCGTTGGCGTACCGCAGCTACAAGGGGAAGTAAGCGGTGTGCGAGAGTGGAACAACAACAAGACTTTTAACAACCACAAGCGGAACATGGATCTCAAAGGACGACATTCAGGTTCAAAGACGATTTCCTCATCCGCTTTCCAACCTCCCAGTCTGCCATTGACAAATTATTTTCTATTTAAAAACAAAAGAGGAAATTTACGATTTAACTAAATTATTCGTGCGGTGAAGCGGTGTAACGATTAAGACACCTGTAGTTTAAGCATCTAAACCACTACAATAGTATTTCTATGTCTAAGGTCACCTACTTTGTAGTACTTTCGCCCTTGCTGTCTTTTTTACTGCCATCTGTTTTTTATAGTTAATGCTTGTGCTTAAATGAAAGTGACTGATCACTTTCATTCGTTCGAAAAGATGCAAATGTTCCAGTATTGGCTTTTTTTTTAAAATAAATTGTTTTTGCGGCGCTGCTCTTGTAAGAACATTTTTTACTGGAAAACGTCTGTATCCACTCCCTGAAAGTTAATCCATCCGACAAACGAAATTTTGTCAAAAAGGACATTAGTTCCTAGGTGCTAAGAGACAGCCTTTCGGTAGTGGCGACAACGTTGTATCATATTTGTAAATATACTGCTTTTCTATTTATTTGTGCGAGCTGTCCGCCTTCCGTAGCTTACTTCAGATATAAGAGTTGTTTTATAATTCTGTCGATTTCTTATTGTTAAGTTGGATGTTGTGCATCCCAAATTTGAAATAGTGCAGTTGTATTGGCCAGTTAGTTTTTAAATAGAAATTTGAATGCAATTTCTTTTACTGACAATTTAGTACTGTGGTCATTTCTATTTGAAGTGTCAGAAAATAAACAAAGCACCAATTTTACTTGTTTTTGAAATCTGTTCTATTAGGTTTGACTAACCTGCACCGCGGGTTTGCGAAGAGACAATCATTTATCGCACGTGCCCTTCGCAGAGCATTGGGGGAACCGAAATAAAAGCTGAGTCACGCAAACACTCAGATGGGAATGCTCCCGAACTTTTATTCACCATTTAATCACATACACATTCTCCTTCGGATTCGTTAGTTAGCAGAAACGTTTGTAAATGACAGACCTCACAGCTAACAGACCAGTGTTGGTTGCACCTGCTGAAACCAACTGAAAATACACATGCTATCATTGCGCTCCAAGGGGGGCCAAATTATTAGCAATGACACCAAAAGCGGAACGAGGCATTATTGTCTGAGTCTTTTGTGTATTATGTCGGGCTTCCGACAAAAACATCAATATTGCACTGACAAAAATCACAATTATATGATATGTTCGGTTATGAGTTTAAACACACCCGTCCTTACTCGTTTGCTATCGTTTCACACACTTAATTATTGTTACTTATTGTATTTTATACATAAAATAAACAAAGTAACAAGAGGTTTTAAAGAAATTATCAAAAGATACCAACAACAATTACTCCCACACGACTCCCGCGTACAAACGTTTAAATTGCACCAAATCTAGAGCTCGTCTTTAATGCTGGACAAGAGTCAGCACCAACGGAAAGTCGTTGAATGAGGAGCTAAATTAAATAAGCAATGTTACATCTTGCTTACGTCTTTAAACACTTATTGCATACCTGCCTTGATGCTTTTGCCGTACTTCTAAGAAATTTCCAAGGCATAGCAGTTAATGTCAGCGCGTCACTTGAAATGCAATCTACGAGTGAGAAACAAAGAGCTACGTCGTGAAGAGGTTTCTAAAGCTTTTCCATTGAAGAGTAAGAAACATAACACTTCGTGGCTTTTTGGTGTCATATTACTTTTAGGCCTCCTAACACTTATTTTAATGTTACAACATGTAAGTTATATGTGGCTTTTAAAATCAGTTTTTAAAACACACAGACACAAACACACCTACACACACAGACACACACGCACTCATAAACACCTTCTAAACACACAAAATATTAATCTTATTTTATAGTGAAATTAGACCAGCAGTGCCACTCTATGATATGCTCAGACATGTATATAAAGACGTTTATACGGTAATACGTACTATTACAACAAGATTTTTCACAAAAGCACAATACTCCAGTTTTCCCGAGAAATAGGCTTAACAGACACAACATGTTCTGTGAGCAAGATTAAATCGATGATAAAGTTACAAAAAATCCTTATTTTACAGAATGCTATTTTATTTTTTAAATAAAAAAAACCACGTAAAGAGTTAACAAAATGCCATGCTGTGAGCCAATAAAAGAAAACAGGGCATAAGGAAATTAAAGGAAAGAGTCAGGCATGCCAACAAACGTACAAAATGACAATAATTATTCAGACGTTGTTCAGGTACGGATTAACCCATTTATAACTCAACATAACGCATTCGGATACCGAATCAATTATTAAGATAACACTTTTTTACACAGCAAGGTACTTAATACGAGCCAGCCCACAGTCGGAAAGGTAGGAGCGCTATTTGATTTAGGAGGTTGGTAAGACTTGCCACCACAGCCCATCTTTGCGAGGGGAAGTTCTTGCACCGAATATTCTCGATGCTCGGACTGCATGTGACATATAACGTTCCTCGGATCCTCGCCGGCTGGTCTCTTGTTCTTGTACCAGTCTGTGTACCACGCAAGTTCACAGTCGCACCTAAAGGGGTTCCCTGCAACAAGAAAAAAAAAAAACAATGTCAAAAAACTGCTTACATAATAACAGAACATTCCACCAGTAGATACCAACCTGCCATTTCAATCAAAATTAGAGATTCCATGAACGGCGCCACAACTTCTTCAGGAAGCGTCATGAGTTGGTTGTTTTGCACGTAGATCCTCTCGAGGTAGTGGAATTTCTCAAAAGCCGCTATGGGCAGGTGCCTGAGCCTGAAACAGCGGCAGCATTATCACTTACTGGGCCGGTACTGGCCAAATATGAATTGCAGCGGCCTCTGGACAGCTGGCAGCTCAAACTAGCACTTGCCTACTACGTTTCAGTCAAATTTCAGAGAATGCTGCAACAAGACTCTTCACAGAACCTAATCTGTCGTTGCTCATTTAGGACTATTTTTGTTTTAGAATGGGATGAAAAAATCCCTTTTTATAAAATTAAATATTAAAGAAAATCATTGGAAACTTTAAATGGCACACGGGGTGTGGGGCAAGTGGGAGTCGCGACAAAAAGATCCGACACGTTAGGCAGGTGAAAAGCCCCTTTTGGGAGGCTTAGATAATGGACAGCACGCCAACATCCCGAACTGAAACTGAGCAAACGTAAACGTGTTTCGGCCTGACGCGCATGGGCGACTGCAGGCACGCAAAGGAGATAAATACTAGAGATGGTAACTGGATTTAACGTTAAAATTTTATTGATCTGCATTGAAGACCACATGTAAATATTGAACACAATTTTATCCAAATGCGATATCGTTAAAACAATGCGTGGTAAAGATCTGATCGACCACAAAAAATACGACGAGGGGATGGAATGAGTAAAAGATGGCAAATGACTTATGACACATAATTTTAAAAATACAAGTAGGAGCCACTATATAAGAAATGTACAATGTATAATTTTAAAATATGATATGTACTCAAACAATCTAAGTTTACTCACTACGGCTGGAAATATAGTACAAGTAAATAAACCAACCGTAGCAAGATGGGCGTTTTGCTCCGGCATTGCCAACTGCCCCAGGTCACTTAGAAACGATGGCCTGACACGAGAAAAAGATCGTAGAAAAATATTGCACGATGAGCAAGCGCCGGTGCAAATTTGGCAATGCACGAATAAAACCGATATGTATTGAATGGTTCTTGTGCCGCTCTTGAAGAGCCGGTCACGGTGCCTTAGCTAAACATCAAATTTTACTACACTAAACAAATTTTACGAGCAATAGCTACGACATGAAACATAAGTATCTGATTTTACACATTACGAACACATTACAGGACATAGATAAGGGATGTATGTGTAATGTACGGGACACATAAAACAATTTTTTCTTCCACCTAAAAGACTGGATAAGAAACCAGGTCATATTAGAAGGTTCAGGCCGTTTCTTACCTGACACATAACATGATAATTTTTTGCAAACGTCTTAATAGAATTGATATGTGCATGATATGTTTGTTAACATTAATATTTTGAGGCACAAATAACGACTGACTAATATGACTCCACCTTCACAACAATATATCACAATGTATAAAGATCATTTACAACTTCCGTGAAGAACATTTCTTATCGGTAAACATGAAATATGATATGTTTAAGGTACATAGAATTATAAACAATCAAAAAGAGATATGTAGAAGACAGTGCATCAAACTCATGACGTTTTTAACATGATTATAAAGTGATAAATACGTACTCCGTGTTTTATTTCTAATTAAAATGCCGTTAAATCAAACGCTCTATGAGGCCACCAGTGCCCAATCAATCGGTAATAATTAAGTCTTTCTTGCATCTAATTTGCCTGTATCAATTTACAGGTTTTTTTTTTTTCAAGGTACGCCGCTTTCTACAAGACAAGACAACACGAAAACTTTTGCATTTCTTAAATGCAGACTACACGTGAAACGACCAATCAAGGACTTGATTCTTTATAAATCGGATAATCAAAACAGAACTCTACTCCAATGGGGTATTAGTCAAATGGAACATGAATGTGTCTATGGATACAAAATACAAAGCCATTTCCCGATAAAAGACTTAACCTTGCCGGGCGTCACACATCGGGCTGTAAGATCTAACAAAGCATCGGATTAAGCTCCTGAAAGAAAACAGGAAGCCAGATAATACAACAATAAAAGAAGAGCCAACCTGTTGAGGGGCTATCAATTTGACCGTATAAGGCGCTTACTATGTTAAGAAACATGTACCGTTTTATAAAAAATTTCTAACGTTTTGCAAAAACGTAACGCGTAACCAGCGTGCTAAATCAGCCAGAGCAATGAAACATTGCCAAAAATAGAGAGTATTTTCTTAACAGTACAAGTCCATATTTACAATAAAAAGGAAAAAAAAAAAACACGTCTTTTCTAGGTAGGATCTCTTCGGATTCGTTAAGTAGCCTGCTTATCTACTTAATTACAAGAGGAGACCCTGACGCAAAAAATGATTCAGTTTCTAGCGTTTTTCTGCCTTGTATATGCTACTTGGAACGTTATGTAAGTCTAAAGTGTATTTACACATTAATTTACAGCCCAATTTAGAGCACGTACACATAAAACTCAAGCAAAAAACAATAACAAAACGTAACAACGTGTTTAACATTAGCACCTAAAACTGAAATAAGTAACTAAATTATCACAAAACCGCACAATTCCAAAATAAGTTAAAAATATTCAAGGGCATTTAGTTACCACTTCGGAATATTTAAGTCAACAAAAAATAAAAATGGCACATCAACGTTACCGTTCCAAAGCACAATTTTTTTAAGAGTTCCCCACGACAAGCCCGAACATTTAACATGATCTATGTCACTCTAAGATTCTAGATCCGAAAATTGACAACCGTTTTTTCATGTCGAAACATACTGGCTCATGAGCCGTTCCTCTTTGGATCGCTCTCTTTCCCACTAACTCGAATTTACAGAACTGAATCCAACACTGCTGCGATAAAAATTGTGCCACTAAGCACAGCGGACAATAGAGATGTCCCGGTGCGCGTGGATGAGGAAGTTTGACCCAAGTTTTTGCCCACGCAGTGCATCTTTTCGAGTGGCAGGGCGAGCAGGTTGTATTCGCGGTGTTCGCTGTTTAGGTAGCACATAGTTTTCCGTTTGTGTGCTGCTGGCTCGTCGACCATTCCCACTGCCCTTCTGTACCACGTGTGGTACCACGCCAAATCGCAGGTGCACGTCAGTGGGTTGTCTGAAACATCAGGTCAAAGCAATGAGCGTTGTTTGTCGTTCCTTGACACAACTCTCGTTTTTGTTTTCTACAGCTCTTTCGGGCCGACGGACGAGTGAGACTTAGTCAAGCCTGTATGGGCGGCGTGTTCCGTCAGCCAGCTCGCTGAGTGGCTTTACAAAGGCCCACTCGAGTTTATTTTGGGCTCACCCGAGAGGTCGAAGTGTGTGACAGTGTCGATGATGGGCTCCATGACCTCCTCGGAGACGTGCTCCAGCTTGTTGTTCTGCAGGTTGAGGGTCTCGAGAGAGTTGAGGTTCTCGAACGCAAGTCCCGGGAGGACGAGGATGCTGCAACAAGACAGCCCCACCAAAACACTGAGTCGACGATCC
This sequence comes from Stenchaetothrips biformis, assembly GCA_030522485.1. Taxonomy (NCBI): domain Eukaryota; kingdom Metazoa; phylum Arthropoda; class Insecta; order Thysanoptera; family Thripidae; genus Stenchaetothrips; species Stenchaetothrips biformis. The sequence goes on from CM060100.1 coordinate 2,174,675, forward strand.
GCCCTAGTGTGCTTCAAGGTCGGCAGCACTTGCTGCGCCCAACCGACATTCCTGGAGAACGGTGGCAGGGCCGACACTTTGAGCAAGTGTCCTAGAAGATGTAACACATTTTAGCTTCATAGAAAACAACTGTTTTTTTCCTGAGCAAATTCCAACTGGCGCCGCCCAGAGAAGCATTGTTAGTTGCGACTGAGCTTAGCTTGCTTTTCCATTGGCTTAGAGTAGGGACTGGGTCACGGTCATTAGTCTGGGCAGGGACACATGCAGGTTGTACTCAATAAACCTTAAAAAGGTTTATTTAATCCTTGCAAACTTACCTTCACTCCGTTTTCTTTTCTTCTCGGCTGATCAAAAACTTGAGTCTTCTTGTCTCCCTACAGCTCAGCCCAACGATATGGCGCGTCTCTTAAATACGAGGATTCCTAAGCCAAACATAGGGGTCACAACGCAGCCACCCTCATCACCCTGATGTCAAGCTGCATTTCGCTATGGACACCACAACCAAGCCTAAGTGCAAGCAACGTCTAGGTGCAAAAAAAGAAAACCTTGTGCAAAAACGATTATTTTTTAAAAAATCCGTGCTGGTCAGTTAGTTTTTATTAAAAATGAGTTCAGTGGCTAGGCCAAGTCGGCGAAGTTAAACTGAAATCACTGCGCTCAATCTCTAGGTGCTTAGGAAACGAAATGGTTTTACCTTGAAACTAAACGTTAAAAAATTTTAAACTTAGAGCAGGTGCACGGAAAGCAACACAACACACACAAACGCATTCGCGAGACGATATAAAAAGATAAACATTGGTTAGATCGCAAATGAAAGAAAAAGTGTGGTGATTACAGTGGACGCGAGACCCGCGGTCCGCTACAAAGAAGCGGAGAGCCAGTGGCGCTGCCTGGCGGGGCCCAGCGGTACTCACGCATTTTTCTGGAGGTTCAGGAAGGTGATGGAGTCGCCGAACCCGGAGAAGGCGTCGTCCGGGATGAAGGTGATGTTGTTTACGCGGAGGTCGAGGTGACGCAGCCGGTGCAGGCGGCGCAAAGCGTCGCTGGGGATGTCGTTGAGCTTGTTGTCGCCGAGGCGGAGGTACTGCAAGTTTTCTGCAACACACAGGGCGGGCTTAAAGGTTGCCGGTGCCGTTCGCTGCTATGTAGGCTGGGTCATTATTTCCCCTCGTTTGTTGTTGTTGTTGTTGTTGTTGTTGTTGTTGTTGTTGTTGCTGTTGGCTGCACGCTGCCTCTCCGTGCATCATGAACGAAGGCATGCATACATGCATGCATCCTCATTACAGTGGCTGGCCTCTGTTTCCAGCCCCGCACTCCACATTAAAGCCCAATGCAGCTCACCTTCCAGGCCGATGAAGGCCTCCGGATCCACGAAACGAATCTGGTTGTTTTCCAGTTCCAGGGAGTTGAGGAGTTTCAAGTGGGAGAACACGCGAGCGGGCACCGTGTTGATTCGGTTGTGCTGCAAGTTCAGAGTGTCTAGATTCCTGAGGCCTGAAAAAGGAAGGGCGAGAGAAAAACACGCGGAACATTAGAATAAATTTTTTGTACAAAGAGGGTGGTGTGGGGCGGAGAGTGATTGTTTACCTTCAAAATCGGCTTCTTTAATCTCAGTCAACTCGTTCTCCTGCATCTCCAGCTTCCTGAGCACCTCGAGGGTGGCCAGCGCCCTCTGTGGCACCTGGCGCAAACCGTTACCGCCGAGGTTCAGACGCTTCAGTTTCCTGCACACAAAATCAAAAATTATCACAATATAAATAAAAATACCACTCCTTTTTTTTTTTTTCTTGGTCCTCTACATCTGATGCCACTTACTTCCCCAGCCCTTCAAAGGCCTGGTCGTCAACAACGTCTATCTTGTTCTCGTACAGCGTAAGTATCTCCAGGGTGTCGAGGCCCAAGAAGGCCTTGTTGTGGATGGCGGAGATCTTGTTGTGATTCATGTTGAGGATGAGCAGATGGTGCAGTGTGCTCAGCGCTTTGGAGGGCACGATGGTAAGCAGGTTCTGTGAGAGGTCTAGCTGTGTCAACTTCTTCCCTGCAAACACGATTACACCCATCAGATCTGGAGCGTTTCCCTGGCAGTGACTTTGGGGCGGCGCTGCAGTGCGGGGGAGCGCCTGGAGGCGGGCCAGCCCGCGGCGCTCGGCTGCGTCGCGCCTGGGGGTTTGCCTACGTGCGCGGCGCTCCCAGCCCCGCGGCACCAGCCTCAGTACGAACCAGTGGCGGTGGAAAAGCCTACTGACGCAGGCAAAGTGTTGCCGTTTTTCCTGACTTTCAGGCGCCTACCTACTATGGATCAAGGAGGGTACGTGGGGCAATGTCCCCCCCCCCCTGGATCCGCCCTTGCCACGAACGCGGCGGAAGAGGGAGACTCACCGACAGAACTCAGGGACGACTCCTCGACGACGGCGAGGCTGCTGTTGTGGATAGTGAGGTGGCGGATGTCCAGGCCCAGGAACACGAACTGCAGCAGCTTGGGCAGGGCGTTGTGCCGCAGCTTGAGGTAGAAGATGACGGCGTTGCCGCGCCGCTTGAGCGCGTCCATGGCCTTGTTGATGTGCTGCGTCTCGGTGGCCTCGCACAGGATGTCCAGGCCGTTCTTCTTGACGGTGCACCCGCACGGCTGGATGTCCTGCGCCGCCGGGCAGCTGTTCTGGCTGGACTGGCCGCCCTGCGCCTGGACATCGGCCACGTGCCCGAGGACGGCGACCAGTACGAGCGCCACCACCCCGAGCCCCAGGCCCCCCAGGCCCATGGTCGTGGGGCCCTTCGCGGGACCCTTGGAGGGCCCCCCGCCCCGCGTGCCCCGCGTCCACCTCATGTCCACGCGGCTAGGCCATGGCGCTGAAACAAAGAAAGGCGAGCAATTAGCAGTGCTCTCTCTCTCTCTCTCTCTCTCTCTCTCTCTCTCTATCGGCGGGTACCGGAACCGCCCCGGGCATGCCACCCCGTCGTGCAGCCCGCCCGACCACGCACCTCGCTTGATTTGGGGTTGTGCGCCCGCAGCGCCGGCAGGGGCGTAACACCACCGCCAAAGGACATGGCAGGGCAAGCCAAAAGCAATTTCCTGTCATGCAGGTATCCGGTGTGACGCACGGAAAAAAAAATGTTTAGGCAGTCCAAACGATTCGTTTCGTTGGTTTTCGACCAACCAAAGATATTTTCGTGCTAGAAATCGGTTGGACTGACTAATTTTTTTTCCGTGTGGGATGTCACTGTCATAAGAACCGAGGTTTCGTCGCACTTTGGTTCGGACTGCACCTATAAAGTCACCAGGTCACCACTATCAATTAACACCAGACCAACAAATTATTCGTTACGCGAATTTATATATTTTTTTGTTACGACGGAAAACGAACATTTTCGCTGGGTTTACGATTTTCCCCCAGTACAGTGTATAATAGGGTCATGGCCATTCTCCTTTCCCGCATCCGAGCTTCATTATCCCTGCTAACGAGTTCTCGCGCAATCGCGTTCGGAATTAACGATCACAATACTCTACCCGGATATAGAGAACAAAAGGAACTCTTACGAAACAAATTGTCTTCCGCTATCGTTCTAACGAACCACCAGCTCAAACGCAGATAAGAAATTTTTCGAAGAATCACTTCTGGCAAGAGTTGTCTTGGATTCCAACTGCGCCACCACTGCACAGAAGGCCAGCGGACCGTTGAGGCGGCCAGAATCTCGCTTTGAACTCGCTAAATGGGACTCGAATCGAACGTGTGACCCCGCCAATGGATTGCTCTCCAAACGAGGAATCCATTCGTGGCGTTCCACGTTCGATTCGAGTCCCATTCAGCGACTCTGGAGCTCAAAACGCGTCTAGAATTCTGGCCGCCTCAACGAGGACCCACAGTGCGCTGCCCGCTGAACTGACCTCTGCGCGTTGTCCTTGGCGGTTATCCTCCCCGCTCGCATGGAGGCCGAGCGCGCCGCTCGGCAGGGCTCCGCGACCCACACAACCCGGCGCGCCACTTTCGAGACCAACTCGGCCACGACGCGCGTCTTGTGTCCCCGGCCGCTTCTGCACGACAAAGTCCAGTGTATACAACTCTGTGCCCGGTCCATGCATATTTCGCGCAAAAGATTTTGCATCGAAACGGTGGACTTTTGTGCGAATACACTAAATGTTGTTGAACAGTTTTTGAACGTGTTTTCACACAATCGTATGCGTGCTTTCCGTACAGTTTTTTTTTTTTTTTTTTTTTTTTTTTTTACGAAGTTTCACACGAGTTTGTGCGATTCTGCGTACAAACTTGTTGGAAAACATTTCGCGAGCACAAAATTGTGTGAGGCCACGAACGAAACTCCTTTGCTAAGCACAGTGTCCCCGACAAGTTTCCGCCTGCGCGGAATCGCGCACAAAGTCGTACATGGGACTTTAGCGTGTGTGCTGGGCGAGTCCCCCGGGCGGCGACGCGGCGGCGACTTTGCGAAAAAAAAACACACACACAAAAAAACGTGACAGCACAGCTGCGCCTCGGAGCGGCCGGCACCAAACTAGCGCGGAACAAGCGAACCGCGGCACGCGAACTGAGAAGCTCCCCACGCCGCGGCGGCCGCGGCCCGGCCCCCAGGACACCCAGCCCGACGGGGCGGGGCGGGGTGGGGTGGGGCGGGGCGGGGCGGGGCAACCGGTGGCTCGAGAAGCAGCAGCGGAACGCCGAGCCGCTCGCCTTAAGCCACTCTCCGTCTGCATCTCTTCCCTCGCCAACGGGGCACCGCGCCGCGCCAACCAGCCTACCGCGGGCCGAACCGCGCTGGAGAGAGAGAGAGAGAGAGAGAGAGAGAGAGAGAGAGAGAGAGAGAGAGAGAGAGAGAGAGAGAGAGAGAGAGAGAGAGAGAGAGAGAGAGAAGTTCACGGTCAATGCAGAGCGGGGAAAGGGGAGGGGCGGCGGTTCTTGATAGGCTCGCTGGACGCGCCGGATTATGACTGGCACCCTAATGGGTTCCTTCCTGTGGCTTGGAGGTCTCCCCCCCCCTTCAGCGCCGCCACGCCGATGTGGACGGCGTGCTAGCGCCCTGGCATGCAAGCGGAGAACCAACTCTGCGCTCCAGGCCGCACAGCAAAAACTAGTGGGTGGTTTCCATGAACGAGGGAAGCCTGGTGCAAGCACTGAAAGGTGGGTTGGACCACAACTCATCCTCTTTTTCTTTGCCAGGTGTACTACTCCCACTCATCCGAGGCGGGTTTTCTCGTTTGCCAGTGTTGCCGCTGCGTTCTGGCGCGGTATGCATAACCCGAGCGTGCCAGTGAGTGAGTGGCCTGCGTCTGTCTGCGTTTGTATCCGTTTATGTCTGTGGGTCGACGTGGGCGCCGAGGAGATTCCGCCGCCGGGGTAGCAATTTGCCAAGTCAGTCGCTCTCTCTCTCTCTCTCTCTCTCTCTCTCTCTCTCTCTCTCTCTCTCTCTCTCTCTCTCTCTCTCATACAAACAGAGAGGCGCGCAGGTGTATCACGCTTTGTCATGGGGCTCCACCCGCCAGTATCACACTTACACAGAGCCAGAGAGAGAGAGGAGAGCGAGAGAGAGAGAGAGGAGAGCGAGAGAGAGACTCGCACGGTCGGCCACAACAACTGTTGACCCTCCAGGTAAGGAAACACTGCCGGTGGCGCTGGGACGACCCGCCACTATTCGTCATCCCCCTCCACCCCCGCGGCATTCATCAGTTTCCGAGCCCCCTTGCGACACCTGCACCTCACGCCCCGACCCCGTCATAATTCACCGAGCGACGACGTAAGTACTGTGAAATAAAGCGTCGCACCGTTAGTTAACCCCCAATATCAAATCCCCCGCTTCTCTCTCTACTCTGCAGCAGAAACAAATTCAAAATTTCCGAAGAACAGCTTCACTGTGTGCACATCTTGTGACAAAATTTGACTCATTCCCTAGCCCGCACTGTAAAAAAAATACCCAAGCAGTTTACAAACACACACACTCTCTCTCTCCCTCTCTCAGCCCCGGCCCTCCTCATATCAGGGCTGTGGCTATTCTAGTCACAAATCGAACCTAACCACCTTCCCCCGGACAGGAATAAGTTCGTCCTCCACACGCAAGCGCGCATGTCATTTTCATTCTCTACACTGGCCGAAAATAAAAGGCCTCCACGTTTTGTTCCACCAAATTCCTGACAGGGACTTGACGCGACGAGGCCAGCAGCTTCGTGCAGCCCTACTACGGGGCATCGAAGCACCCCCCAGCAACAGCGCACAATTTCTGGTGTTGTCTGCCTTTCCCCATCCGGACAGCGGCTGCCTCAAAGGGTGCGTGTGTGCGTGTGTGTGTGCGTGTTTGTGTGTGCGTGTGTGTGTAGAGGTGTGTGTGTCTCTCTCGCGGATACAAGGGCAGCCGATGATGATGGATGGCCCCACTGACTGTTGTAAGGACGGCCACTCACCCACCTTTCCCTCACGCGCGTTTTCCGCGCTTTCCTCTCGCGGTTCGCATAACAAAGCTGCCCAACAACGCTATCATCACGGCGAGCCGTTTCCGGAAAAAAGTACCGGAGTTTTTTTTTTTTTTTTTTTTTTTTTTTTTTTTTTTTTTTTTTTTAAACAAACTGCAGTTGGAAGTGTTTCTGCTTTTCGTTTCTTCTTTTTGGCACGGTGCTTCCCGGGGGAGGGGGAAGGGCGGAAGGGGTGGGGGGAAGACCCATGCCAAAGTGCCCTGCATCGTTTACGGCACCTCGAAATGTCTCCGAGGCGGGCACAATGCGGACCTGCTAGCCGGGGTGACGTCGCACCGACAGGGAGGGGGAGGGGGTTGCTGCGGAGCGCGCGGTGTCGCTGCATGGGGCACTCTGGAAAGAGCAGAGCTCCACAGTGGGCCAGAAGGCCTTGGCATTTGGTTGCGTTTCCGGCCGGGTAACGTGTCGAGTCGTTATTTCGCCCCGCTCGTCGCCGACGCTCGCGAATGCGCTCAAAGGTGAGTCCGCCGGGCAGAAGCGGCAAGCAGCCAGGCAGCCAGGCAGGCAGCCAGCAGCACAAAGGCTGCCAAAGCTGCGGCAATTACACCCTGCCCAGTCAAATGAGAAGCAACAATGGCGCGCGCGCTGCCCGGCAAGTCCATGGAATGCGTTTCAGCCAAAATAAGGAAAGTTGCGTCTGGAAGGTGTTGTAATCTGACCTGGGCCGCCGGGTGTACCCAACACTTGCCTTCATTTTTGCCGCCGTGTGACGAGAATAGTCCATGGATAATCCTTATAATCCGTGAATAATCGGAGAATAATCCATCTGGCTAGCGGTTGTCACGAGAATAAGTCTCTTTCAGGGGCACTAATGACAATCCAGCGAGAAGAAAAATATGAAAAACAGTTCGGTAGTTTTCCTTTTGAGTTCTCCAAGTCTCTCTCTCTCTCTGGCCATTTCCATTCATGCCAGCGCAGCGTGGTGGTAACTACCAGGTTTACCAGTGGCCAGGGCGAGGCCCCGTGCTGGGGTCTTCTTTCTCGCCCCGCTTCCTCATTGGATCCCCCCCCCCCTCCCCCCGTGTGGTGCGGCCGCCCGCTCCAAGGCTCGCTCCGGCAAATGGGCTTGGAAGAATAGCCCCGAGCCACTACTGGGCCGCCCGGACTGGCTCAGGGCCAATGGGTTACGTGGCGCGGTGATCTTAGACCGATCCCCAACACGCTGGTGGCAAGACGGAGCAAAGTAAATTCCAGTCTGCGCCCTCAACTATAAATCTAACAACTTAGTATACACCCTTACAAATGCATCAAAGGCACACTTAAAACTGCATACTTGGCAGGCGCACACATAAAACTGCGTGCTTGGCTCCACATCTCAAAAACAAACTGTTTAAAATAAAGTTTTATTCCTGTGGCGGCTAAGTCTCCTGGGCGAACTTATTTCCCTCGTCATCACCAGATCGTTTCTTGGACGTGTTGTTTTAATCCTTTTTTTCCCGTGCCCCTGGTTCGATACCGCCTCCCCTTGCCTCACCGGATAACGCAGCGCCAGCAGAGCTAACATTTCTGTCACGTCCGTCAAAATGGCGAGTGGAGGGTGGTGGAGAGGGGCGGAGGGGGAGGGGGGGGGGAGAGATCCTCGCAACGGTGGCGATGGGGCACGTGAGCATTGTGATGCTTCAGAACGCATACAGTCCACGCAGCACCGGAAAAGTTTGCCGAGGGAAGAAAAAAAAAAGATGCAGAGCTCCGATTTTGGGGTCCGTGTTTCGCAAAGGGTGTACTGCACTAGGGTCTCGAGGTGACGTAAGTTAACGAGAAAGTTACGTAAGAGCATTATGAATGAGTCGGTAAGGTTGACATGGGTTTTTACCGACGTTGAGTCGACCTTCAATTAAAAAAAAACAATGACGCCATAGATCGGTTTGAGGTCGATTTCAGGTCCATTCCGAGGCATGGTTTCCGGGTAAGACTCGAGCCGAGAGCACTGGGAAAATAGAAACGACCAGCGTGTATAAGTCACCAGCGCAGCGAACGTCACCCCTCCCACCCACAAGCACGGAACCGTTTCGGCTGTCGTACCCCATAGCGTCCAACTACAGCCACAAAGTCACCCGCACTTTCCTAACCCCCCCCCCTTCCCTCCCCCCCAAAAAATTCTTCACCCCCTCGCAGTGACACGTGTCGGCCGACTTTGCGAGTGATGTGGGTCCAGAGTCGTGGCGCGGCGTTGGATGCAGTGTCCCCCTCTCGCGCAGAGGGGTGCAAAAGTGCAGCCAGACACAGCCCGAAGAAAGGGGGAAGTGACGCACTGAATTAATTATGTGATCGTCTGAAGAAAAAAAAGGCCAATGCGTAAATTCTTTTTAGAAGTTGACATTAAAAGAAATGTCAAAATAAAGGGCGCGGGAGAAATTTTACAACTTTTACCTTTTTCATAATAACGCGGCGGCAAGGCGACTCAGCAGACAAGGGTCGTATTTGCTCGTCCGGCCGGCACTCCTCCTAGCGCAAGGCGTCTCGCGCGGCACAGTGGGCCAGGCGGGCCGGTGGGCCAGTGGGCCACGGCAAACACCACCCGCAATTTCTCATACCGCGCCCCGCGGGACCGGAACGGACCGGGGGAAGGCGGGCGGAGGGGCAAAAAGACAGAAAGGCGCACGAGGCCTCGCCGAGGTCACGGCGTTACGCAACGCACGTGGCCGGAGGCTTTCCCGAAGTCGGGACTGCGCTGCGTCAAGGGAAAGCTTAAGTAAAATCGAGCGAAACCATCACTTCTCGTTCTACTAAACATCATGAGAGGATAACATGGGGTACTTCCTAGGTCAAAACGATGACTCAGGTCATCACCCAAAAATGATAGTCGATTCGATTTAACTTTTTTACAACGTGCCTTAAGGAAAATTTTGTGTAGAAAAATTGCAGTCCCTGCGTCCCCGCGGCGCTGCACCACAGCGAGGCCCGCGGCCAACTTGGAGGGGCCCGGGGAGCCACTTGTCACAAAGTGTATGGAAACGAGACGACCCAACCCGTTCCGAAGGTCGGCCGGGCGGACGGAAAGGGCCGTCATCGGTGCCCTTCTGGCCACCGTGACCTACCGGAAGTGAAGGGACCGAAGGGACGGCAACGCCCTCGCCGTGGGCCGCCTTAGTGACGGTCGCCTCGCCGCCTGGCTTGCCTGCGCGCGCCGCGGTTGCGTCCGTTGCCGCCGAGGAGCGCGCAACGTTCGCTGTATTTTTCATTAACGGCCGAGCAGAAACTTTGCAAGACATTTATTCTTTTTTTTACTCTCTTTTTCTCCGTCTGAGGAGGGAGGGTACCTCGTGGCTGGGCCACCGCGGGGCGCGCCGCCTCGTCACCGAGGTCCCCGTCGGCCTACCGGTCCGGGACCGCGTGGTCAGGACCTGGCGGGGGCGCCGCGGTGGGTGGAAATTTCCCCCGGGGTTGCACAGGTGGAAGTTTTAGTGGGAGTCGTTACAAACGGCGAGAGAGAGGACGTGGTCGTCTCGCGCTGTGAGGAGACGTCACGCGTCGGCCCTCACATAATGCAATCAACAACGTGCGCACGTCACAGCCAATCTGTGCGGTCTGTCTGTCAGTCTGTCTGTCCGTCCGCCCGCCCAACCGCCGGTCTGCCCGTCGGCGTCTATATCTGTTCCAAATCCTTCAGGGGACACCCGCCACGTCCTTGGTGTGTGTGTGTGTGTGTGTGTGTGTGTGTGAGTGTGTGTGTTTGTGTGGAGGTGCGCATGTTTGTGTGGAGGTGTGTGTGTGTGCGTGTCACATTAACGGTTGTCTCTGCCGCCCCGCACGTGCAGCAGTGCGCACGGCAGTCATCCATCCCCCTGGGAGGGCGCCCTCCTTGTGATCGGGACGAGTCCGGTCGGAACGGCTGCAGAGACAATCGCATCAGGGCGAGCACCAGCGACTCCAAGAGAAGGACCAATGTGAGGCAGCTGCCCCGCCTGGAGCGGCGAAGGCCAGCCAGGCCAGCGGGGCCCGCACCCAGGCGAGGAGCCCACACCGCGAGAAATGAACTGTGAAGTCAAATGTGAAGACAACTACTCACAGATTTTGAATTCGAGGACAAAAAGTGCCGTTGCGTCGGGAGCATTGTCTGCAGTCCAAATACCGTCACGAGGATGACGGTCAGATGGCTATGTGACGGGGACGCGGCTCTCTCTCTCTCTCTCTCTCTCTCTCTCTCTCTCTCTCTCACTCACACACACACACACACACACACACACACACACGGCGCAGTGGTCGGGAACGCGTGGCCTGGAATATGCGCGTTAGCAATCGCAATGGGTATCACGGCCCAGACCAACATACCGCACAGCGAGCGACTATTCCAGATGGCTTCCGCCGACGCCAGGCATCTGCTTCCAGCCCGGGACATGTAATATTCGGGCTCTGTGTGTGTGTGTGTGTGTGTGTGTGTGTGTGTGTGTGTGTGTGTGTGAAATACTCGTTCCGTGTCGTTCCGCCGCACGCGCCTCGCCCTCCAACTGTGCGTCCACAAAGCTGAGTGGATTGCACCCCCCCCTCCCCCTCCCTCCCCTCACCAGTACGCTTGTTACTTATAGCGGGGGAAATGAAAAGGGAATCCGATCAGCGCGACGCGCGCGCGCCCACGAAGGCGGTACGAAAGAGAGAGAGAGAGAGAGAGAGAGAGAGAGAGAGAGAGAGAGAGAGAGAGAGAGAGAGAGAGAGAGAGAGAGAGAGAGAGAGAGAGAGAGAGAGAGAGGACAGTGGAGCAGGGATCACGCAGCACGGTAGAATAGGTGAGGGATTTTGCGGGATAATACAGCGAAGCGTCTTTAATACATCAACAGGCACTTTAAAAAAAAAAGCGAAAAAAACAAGAAATCAAAAAATTAACGTCGCATATTTTCACTGACCTAACCCGGTAAAGGGTCAGACAGCCAACTTGCACTCCCATTCGTTAAGCGTTGTTTGGGAAGAAAACAAAGGGATGTGCTTGCTGGACGCAACTTTCCACAGCAGCAAAAGCCAACGCTTTTTTTCTTCCTCTTTTTGTTTCAGTTTTCACTCTTTGTTTCAGTTTTCACTCTTCAACTGTTGCCGTTTTCTTTGCGGCCGTGGCTTGACGCAACGTCACCCCCAGGCCACGTCCCTGACGTAGGCTTCAGACCAAGAAAATCCTCCCTTTCTTCTATTCTCCCCCCCCTCTCTGTTCACCGCGTCGCGTTAGGCCGGTCGAGGGATCATTTGACCCCGTCAGTGGGTCATTACCTTCGCAACCATCGGGGAACCCGACCTCAGCCGCACCACCCACCTTTCCACGCTTTTTTTTTTTTTTTTTTTTTTTGGGGGGGGGGGGGGGGGGGGGTCGTCGTCTCCTTCTTTTTGCTTGTATTCCATTTCGCGCCCAGACAAAGCAACAGACGCGCCGGCGGCGGTGTGGACAAATTAACCGCAAGAGTCGCAATCCTTTTTTCCCTCTCCCCTTCTTTATTAAAGTAATGCGGTTTTTTTTTTGTTTTTTTTTGGTCTGCGTCGTTCCATTCCCTTATTATTTTTTCACCTCATCCCCAGCCCTGCCGATGGATATGTACGTCTGGAATGGAATCATCCAAGAACGCGAGCAGCGCGGCGGAGAAGGAGAAGGAGGCGGACGACTAGGCCCCCGCCAACGGCAGCGTAGGCCGGCCGGCCGCCGCCGCGTCGGTGCGGTTGCCTAGCCTGACTCCCACGGGCGGCGGCCGGAACAGTCAACAGTGGGCAGGGCCGCCGCGCCGCCGCGTGGGCAGGGACCGTCAGGTCCCGTCACCGAGTAGGGCGCCGCACAGTGAGCCAGGCGGGAAAAATTCCAGACACGTTTTGAGCTCCAGCGTCGCTAAATGGGACTCGAACCGAACGTGTGACCCCACCAATGGATCGCTCTCCGGACGAGGAATCCATTGGTGGGGGGGTCACACGTCCGGTTTGAGTCTTCCTTAGCGACTCTGTAGCTCAAGACGCGTCTAGGGTTTTGGGCCGCCTGCGCCGGTCTCCCGGCCCACTGTGCGCCCACTGTGCGCCACCGAGGAGGCCGTCACCGAGGTCGTCACGCACGCAGCTCATCAAGGAGCACGGCCTCCTGGGTATCCTTCATCGCGACGGCGCGCGGTTTTTAGCGCACTACAGTTTTAAAAGTTGTCGGCATTGCGTTAGAAGGGGGCAGGCCCCTTGCAGCCCGGCCGCAGTTTCTCGTCGAGTTTCACCCAGGATCGTTATCAACTCCAAGGAGTCCTTCCTTTTCCGCCCGGACCGCATTTTTCTCCGCCGCTGTGTTCTTTGCCGGCTCAGTACAGTGGTAGTGGGGCTCTGGGGGAACCGGGCATGTAATTTCATTACAGGGACACATACACACTCGCAAACGCACACACAACGCAATGGTGTGTGTGCCTGTGGATGAAACCTTTCCACGTTGGATCCTTTTCTCTTGACACCCTGGGTGACTCTTACTCTATATTACTTTTTCGTGTGAACGTCTGTCCGCCTGTGGGCCTGTAGGCCGCCGGCCGTGTCAGCGTCATTTCCGACGAAAAAATCCAGAGTAGAATGATGATAAAAATGATTCTGCTCCAAATTTCAGCCTAAATTCAAAATTTTTTTGGGGGATTTTTTTTGCCTGGGGTCTTGACAGCGTAAGTGCCGTCTCTGCCTAAGGTCGACCGATCGGCCCGGCGACCTAATTTGTAATTTCTGCCGCTATCGCTGGGCGGGGCTTGGTATGGAGCGGGGCGGGGTGGGGTGGGGTGGGCGTCAGTGGGTTCGCGTTAATGCCCGGGCCGCAACACGTGGATGCCTGATAGCATCTCGTCCGCCCTGCCGGAGGCTTGCCTGTGTCGGGGCCTACGCACAGTGGGCCAGAAGACCGGCGCAGGCGGCCAAAACTCTAGACGCGCTTTGAGCTCCAGAGTTCGCTAAAGAGGACTTGAACCGAACGTGTGACCCCACCAATGGATTCCTCGTCCGGAGATCCATCCATTGGTGGGGTCCCACATTCGTTTCGAGCCCCATGTAGCGACTCTGGAGCTCAAAACCCGTCCGGGGTTTCGACCGCCTTCACCGGTCCTCTGTCCCACTGCGCTGCGGCGCCATAAATGCCGGTGCCTTGTACGTACCGCGCGGCTGGTTCCCCTCCCCGCGGTGCGTCGGGGCGCTACCTGTGGGCACACGGAAACACTATCAGCCTTACGTCATCGCGTCGACAAGCCGTTCGCAACGGCCTTGGTCACCGACACACTGAGTGGCCGGCCCGGCAGCCCGCTGCTGTAGGAAAAGAAATATTAAGGAAGCAATCGCCTCGGCCACATTTGCATCTTGTTCAGGAAATTTTCACAATTTGCGACCGGGGATTAGAAACGCCGCTTTGTGGGTTAGGTCAGGTTGCACCCAACAAGAAAAATCAATCCAATATTTCAAAAAATGAAGCAGTTTTAAACCAGTCGAGCATGCTAATAATGTTCCGCAAAAGCCGAGCGATGCAACAGGGCGGGAAACAGAGCAAGGTCACAGCACCCACACATACACACTCTATCCATGCACTTTAATTACACACATACACACTCAAAACACACCGACGCCCGTGCGGAGGCGCTTTTCAAGAAACATATACGTACAATCATACAATCTCACCCCCTCAAACACCCCCCCACACACACACACACACGCAGCATTTTACGTGAGGCGCACCAGGAGCAGGGCAAGCCTATCAGAGCGCACGAATCCGACCCCGGCAGCCACGGTGCGTTGACGCGTCAAACGTGGGAGTAATGTTCCGTTTGGTGTGCCGAGCCGAGCCCCCTTCATGTGTGTGTAGGTGTAGATGTGTGTGTGTGTGCGTGTGTGCGCGCGCGTGTGTCTGTGAGTGCGTGCGTGCGTGTGTAGGCGTTCTCACCCACTGGTGTGTATATCCCGAAGGCGAGATGATTTAGAGATCCCAATCCCCACTCGGCTCCCATTCCTGATCCCCTATGCACTTGTATAAGCTAAACAAAAAAAGGAAACACACTCACACACATTAAGCCAGGCTTCACCGGGTAATACCGCCGTGAAAAAAATTATTTACCAATCCGGATCCTAACACCTCTTCACCACTGCCGTTCGGACGCGGGGTCGTCGACATTGCCAGCAAAGTAAATAAATATGGATAAATGTTATTTTCCCCCTTGATACGCGCGAATACAGGCAATACAGTCAGTCCGCCGCAGGAGCATGTACTCCCCGCGGAATCCACCCGACCGTTTCACTCGGCTTTCGGGTGCGCGATTTTCAATCAAATAAGCGTCTGGCCGATTGGTCGGGGAATAGCCTCGCGCGTGGTCGTCGCAGGGTCTGGCGACCGCCGCTGAATCGGCAACAGAAGGAAACGCCAGCTTTCCGTATCCGCTCCGGTTGGCAGCATTTTGTAGCCTGGCTTCAGGGCGCGCGCCCTTCGACCTGCTGGAGGAGGGAGGCTATTTTCGGCGCGCCGTCCTCGGCGGGCTGATTCCGACCAAGAAGGAAGGAGTGAGCACTTTCGTCCGCTCCGCCTCTCTCGCTCTCACGGGGCGTCCCGCGGGGTGCGAGAGAGACAGGAGGCGGTCCGGCGCGAGGCGCCATCGGCTGCGAAGACTCAATCTATTCCCGGGGCGACGAGGGGAGCCGCTCTAGCCTCATCGCACCGTCCCACCGCAACCTGTGCGCCACTAGGTACGCGGAAAAAAAAAAAAAATGAAACCAAAATTGTTTGGTGACACTCTGGACCACACTGTGAAAATTTGTGTTCCTTTTAAGGCAAAATCGCGGATGACTTTTTCATAACTTCATAATTATGACATTGTCATTACGCTTTGATCACGCTCCTTCCTATAATTATTGCATTTTCCAAAAAATGAAAATTGGAACCCTTTTTTCTTCGGTGTAAGCCAACATAGCAAATAGATCTCTTCCACGCCCCTCTTTCGCTTCCCTCCCCCTCGAACACAGACGCGGGCACAGAGGCAACATGTACACATTGCAGAAGCGGCGTGAAAAATGAGTCAGGGAGGAGATTTACGCCAACGAGGGTTTATCGAGTGCGCCGCACCTGGGGCCACGCTGCCCTCCGCCTGGCCCCGTCTGGGACACACACTTTGCGACAAAAGGAGGCGCCGAATGCGGACACCGCACAGGGGAGGCGGTCAGAACCCGCGGGCGTGTTTTGAGCCCTAAAGTCGCTGAATGAGACTTGAACCGATCGTGTGACCCCACCAGTGATTGCTCTTCGAACGAGGAATCTATCGGTGGGGTCACACGGCATTCATTGACGGCAAAGTGGGAAGGGATGCGACCGCGGCCGCAGCTATGGGGCTATCGGACCAGCAAAGACCATTACGCGCCCTAATGGAGGGCGGTGAGTAACAAACAGCCCCGGTGGGCCCTACGGGAACGACAGAAGGATGGAGGGCGTTCCGGGCGCACGATGACATGATTAGTTAAGAGCTGGCGCTGGTGAGTGAGTGGGACCTCACCATCGAGTCTGTCTGTTTGTCATAGCGAGGTTGACACAAGGCGGTGCTCCACCGCTGACCGTTCCTCTGAGCTCTCTGTGTGCGGCCGTTCCATGTGTGGGTTCGACTCACGACCGGCTGGCTGGCGCGGCTGACGGGAGCGAAGTCAAACAGCAAAAATCACTAAAAAAAAATAAAAAAAAAATAATAAGTGAAAAAAAATTAAATCACATACCCACGGTTCGGTTTTTCCAGTGTATGGTAACAAGCAGCAGTGCCACAGACTGCAGTGCGTGGCTGCGTCGCGGGCCGGCCTACCCTCCCGATGGCAGGCGCCCCGGCGGCGCCGCAATGCTATGCAGTAAGTACGGGAGCTATGTTGACCATTTCATCAATTATGAAATTGCCATCATTTTCAAGAAATGGAATTGTCATCCACGATTTTGTCAAAAAGAGACACCAACTTTTCACCGTGTACGGGAGGACGCAAAAGGAAGGAGCTGGAGGGAGCCTTACAAGAGACGAGACGAGACTCAACGAGCTGCAGGATACACGTGCATCGCAGGAAGCACTCATTATCTGTTTCCGGTCTTTGAGCCCTCCTCCAATTTCTCTCCGCTCGGCTCCGCTCCACAGTTCCCTCTATTCGGGGATGAAGGCCAGGAAACGACTAAAGCCAGGGTAAAATATTTTCTTTTTCTCAAGCATTTTCCCCTTACTTTTATCTCTTTTAATTGACGTGGGTTGGCTAGCGCGCGGTGCGTGTCCCGCACATGCACGCGCCACACGAAGAGCTCATACCTCTGCCTTCATCGGGCGGTGCCCAACGGGCCGGGCCTGTGAAACATGAAGCAGCGCTTCCCCACCCACTTGAGCGGGCCGGGTATGCCTTTGGCTGGCTGCCTGCCCTGGCTGGCCGCCTCCAAGGCGGGACGGTCAAGGGTGTCGACGCGGCCAAAGGGAGAGCCAAGGGCCGGCGGAGGGCCAGGGCTACGAGGGCCCTCCAACTAAGTAGAGCGCCATCAGTCGCAATCATCTCGATCACTCGCGCGCATTTCGACTGCGGCAACGAACAAAAAAATTCAGTGGGCAACGTGCCAAAAAAATTAGGCAAATACGTTCACTGTGTGCGGACTTTCCAAGCCGCGCTGGAGCGTCCGGGAATGGGAGGGGGCGTCCACCTGGACACGTCCCGGCCACGTCCGCAGACAATAGCCACAAACAGTTGGGACAAGTTGGACTCTTTGATTAGAGGCCAAACGTCGGGCGTTGCTTGTCGCGTCGCCAACTTGGTCGAGAGGGCCTACTTCCCAGTGTGGACAGAGAGAGAGAGAGAGAGAGAGAGAGAGAGAGAGAGAGAGAGAGAGAGAGAGAGAGAGAGAGAGAGAGAGAGAGAGAAACAGACAGACAGACAGACAGACAGACAGACAGACACAGACAGACAGACAGACAAAAAGAGAAATAAAACAAGGGTGCCGGACGTCTGGTTCCATTCCCCACACGCTCGCGTCATTGGGGAGTCCGGGACTCGTCCTTTCAGGATAACCTGATTATTCGTTCGGCGACTGCTGGAGTCACGCCACGCCCCTCTGGAGTCCCGCAGTCCGGCTGGAGGGGCGGTGGACAGCGACGAAACATCCTCGCGGGATTCTTTCAAATTCGCGTCGATAAAGCCGGAGGCCCGGTTTTAATGTCATTTTTTTCCCTATTTCGCATATTCCTACCGATGCGATTCGGCTGCTTCCGTGATGCGGGGGGAATAAAAAGATAGAAAGGGAAGCGGCCGAGCTAAAAATTACACCAACGAGAGCCTGGTAATTTTTTTTTCGGTGAATGTTTACCGTTGTTTTTTCCCCCCTTTTGGACTGCACACTTAATTAAAGGTTAAATTGCCGATCGTGCATGTGTGAGTGTGTGTGTTTGCGTGTGTACGCGTATGTCTGTGTGTGTGCCGTGACTGGCACGTCTCTCTCTCCGATTTACATGCAGATTGGCTACAAAGTCCCCCCGGTTCGATGGCGGACCGCCATTCGCTGCCATATGTGCATGACAGACCGAGGTTGTACCAGAGTGTCGCCATGTCGCACCGAGTGGAGTGGACTGGCGCTCGCGATAATCATTCATATTGGCGGGTCGCGTCAAAGCAGAAGACCGGCGCAGGCGCGTTATAAGCTCCAGAGTCTTCGAGTCCTGATTAGCGACTCTGGAGCTCCAAATGCGTCTAGAGTTTTGGCCGGCCGTGCCCGATCTTCTGGCCCACTGTGTGCCGCGGGGCCGAGGACCTCGTAAAGGGGAAACTTTTAATTGGCCCGGCACGTAGGCGGAGTACGTGCCGAGGGCGATATTGGGAAGGCGGCCAAGGAATCGGCACAAGCTGCGAGGCAAGTTCAGACGCGGCGGCCCCAAAACCAACACGACAATATTTTTCTTTTTAGGATGCAGTTAGCTATTTGGTGAGGATTCGTGTCCCACTGTATCTATCGTGGCGTCAGACGTCAAATTTGACACCGGTTTTGCCAAACTGGGTTTCGAATAGAAAGCCTTCCCGCGTGTCCCTTGCCGTTGTTCAACGGGCGCCGCTTCCTCCTGGCCGAGCAAGCAGCCGCCTCGCATATGCTTGTGTCACAGTGAGGACCCCCCCCCTCCCCCCCCTCTCTCTCTCTCTCTCTCTCTCTCTCTCTCTCTCTCTCTCTCTCTCTCTCTCTCTCTCTCTCTCCCTCTCTTTCCTTCCGCACCTGCTGCTCGGGGCACTTGCGCATCGCCAAGTCCCTCTACAGGTTTCACTTTTGTTTGGTTGCCCCCCCCCCCTTCCCCCCCTACCGCTCTCAGGATTAGAAGCATAAAGGAGAGTGTTGGTCTACTGGGACGGGGCGCGAGGCGCTGCAGGCAGAACCGCACTTACCGTGTAGTGCATAGCCTGCTCTCTCTCTCTCTCTCTCTCTCTCTCTCTCTCTCTCTCTCTCTCTCTCTCTCTCTCTCTCTCTCTCTCTCCCACCAACGAACACGTATCGTATTAAATTCACAGACACGGCGTGGAGGTCGGCTTTCGAAACTCTTTAAAAATGCAGCTAGGATGCCAAGTTAGGTGGCGGCGAGCGGGAGGCTTTTAGCGCCGGCGCTTGCGGCGCCCTAATCCATACGATATATAAGTTTGGATTTACCTCCGCGCGGCGCGGCAAACTTTGGGACGGTTTAAAATCGGCGCCGGTATAACAGTTGGCCGTCCCGCATGACGCGCCAGCAGCACTCCGGAATCATCATTCCGCGCGGAGCCGTGATGGGTAGGGACGCGTATGCCAATTATCAGCAGATTCAATTCTGGCGTGGGCAGGCTGGGTCATCACCGTGTGTGAGTGTGTTTGGGTGTGTGAGTGAGAGTGTTCCGAACCAAAACGCAACACGGCCTCAACGATCCTGTCGTAACAATTGGCCCAAGTAAGTCGCACCCCCCGTTATCCTCTCTGTGAACTCGACGAGTTGGCTGCTCCAGGTGGGGCGTCCTTTTCACCGCGAAAATTGAACAGCGTCCTCCGGCCGTTCCATTCATACATCCTCACTCATTGCCCCGCCCCCGGCGGCGAATAAACACATTTCCCCCTGCTGGGAGGGGGAGGGGGAGGCAAAGCAGGCGCCGCCGCCCTGCCAATGCGATGCGAATCCGCCCACCCACACAATGTCACCTACGTCCATTTGCTTCCTCGCCGAGGAGCACATTTTCACCGTGCTTCGCGTTGTCGGCGTGCCCGCTCAAAAATGCACGAAAAAAAAGAGGAAGGAGGAAAAAGGAAGGAATAATTTATCTCGGCGGCGGGTGTTGAACCACGGACCAGGCGATGGCAGCGGCCCAGACCAGACTGAGCGAGCGAGGGCCACCGTTACCTGAGAGGGATCACTTGGCAAAGTGTTGGCAGCACCTGTGAGGCTGCTACGGCGTCACGTATGAATATTTCCATCGACCATTAGATCCTCGCCAGCCAGTGGGGCTTGGCGGGGGAGGCCACCACGGCGAGGTCAAACAAATCGAGGCGAAAAATACCGCAAATTCAGAGGCCTCGCTTCGTCCGGCCTGTGGTGTTTCCCTCCGCCGTGACCTAGCAAACGGCCAATGAGCACTCACCGTGACCAGGTCACGCTGCCCTGGAAGGCCCGCCTAGGCCCGCCAGGCCGCAGGAATCATTTATATTCAGTTCATACCACGGTATTAATTATAATGGGGGCCGCAGATTGAAACGGCAGCGGGGGACACATCTCGGACGGAATCTTTCGCCCGGCGGCCCGCTGCTCCCACGGGAGTGGAAGGGGGAGGGTGAGGGGGAAGAGGTACTTACTGGAAGAGAAGAACGCGGCTCTTCCGGAAAAAAATAAATCGATTGAATTTTTGTACGAGAAGTGCGTTTGGGATTTTGACCGCCTCCACCAGTATTCTGGCCCACTGTGCGTGCGATTTCGCACGGGGGTGGGGGTACCGTATGTATGTAGGGCTCACACAGCGTGTTCCGTCGGCCTCCTTTTCCCGGCATCGTGATTCCGCGTGACACATGCCGTGCCCTTTCTTGCACGTGACGCACGGCTCGGCTCGGCGCGCGTCCCGCTGCCCGCCATGCTATCGCGATTTCCCGCTGCGCTGCTCGCGGCTGCTCGCCTCCCCCGAGTGCCTCGCCGCTCCCGACAGTGCAGCCCGCTTGTCGCTCGCTCTCCGTTCTCTGCAGCGTATTTTCGCGCCGCCCTTTGTCACCGACGACGGCTCCATGCCGGACGCGACGCCTCGCTCGCCGCGCGGGCTTTAACGAGCGTGTGTATTTTTATTTGTTCGTATTTGGACGTTTTCTTCGCCGAGTCGGTGAGGGTTGAGGGAGCTTGGGCGCCGCCTCGGCGCGCCGTGCACCAACAAGACCCTCCCCGGCCAGTCGGCACGGGTAACAAGGGGCGGACACGACACGGCGGCGCACAGTGGGCCAGAGGACCGGCGCAGGCGGACAAAAATCTGAACGCGTTTTGAGCTCCAGAGTCGCTAAACAGGACTGGAATCGAGCGTGTGACACCACCCGTGGACTCCTCGTTCGGCGAGCAATCTATGGTCACACGTTCGGTTCAAGCCCCATTTTGCGACCCTGCAGCTCAAAACGCGTCTAGAATAATTATTTTAATTTTTATTTATTTTATTTTTATTTATTTTACCTTCAGTTATTTTTTTAAACTTTTTTTCTCTTTAGAATGATTATTCTAGCCGCCTGCGCGGTCTGTGCGGCGGCACTGTGACCGGGCTTGCTGGTGCAGCGCGGCGGACACGAGCCAACTTGTTGCCAGCCCTGGCTGCGCGTCGCCCCGCCATCGAACGGCAAACAGAAGTGCCGCAAGAGTGTCGCACGTCGCCGACCTGGTCGCGGCGCGCCAAGTTGCCGGGGAAGATTGCTTCGGTCCGGACCAATCAAGGCGGCCGGCGACGCCGCCCGGGGCTGCGGGGAAAACAACGGGGAATACTTTGGGCCGGAGTTAGCGGCGAATGAGACCAGAATTCCAAAGCAGCGTCGCGGAGCCCCGCCGGGCCGCACAGCCGCGGAGCGTGTTCTTGCGATAAGAATGCTGCAGCAATTTCTCTTAGTGTCTTTCCCTCATGCCATCTCGTTGCGGCAGAGAACAACCTGCGTGGGGAGCGTCCGTCCGGAGGCCGGGAGGCCGGCCATCCCAGTGGCACACCGATAGAATCATTTGGATGGGGTTCCAAGTTTTCGAAGATTCCGGGACCACGAACCAAAGATCCCAGATTTTAAAAGTTTGACGTCAAAGTGCGCCGTCCAGGACGGCGGCAAAACCTTTATCCTCCCGCGGCACCACGTGGAATCCAAACCACCGTGGTCCCGTGTCTTCTCCTGAGAGCGACGGTGCAGCCCGGAGCACCTGTCGGCGAAGAGTTACTTGCTCCACCGCTGCCGGCGTGCGTGCGAGCAGCGTGCCAGCGGTGCCGCGCTCTTTTATCTTGCTAAGGCCCCGTACTTGCCTCGCCTACCCGTACCCGTCCCCGCCCGCCTCCCCGAGGGAGGCCCTCTTTTCATAAAGCTGCACGCAAAGAAAGGAAGGGGGGCCATGAATCATGTAGACACAGAGGTCCACAAGGCAGAGGGGGTGGGGTGACGCCGGCTGGCATGCGTACCCTAGTTATTTCGCCCTGACATTATTTAGATTAGGCTCCTCCTGTGCCGACAGTGCGTCTGACGACTCACAAAGGGAAGGCGCCACTTCTGTGCCGTTGGTTTGTTGTTGTTCTTCAAGGGGTAAAGCTGTTGTATTTTCTTCAAATGAATTTGTGGTGATTGCTGGAAGAGTGTGGGCGGGGATGGCGATGCGTCTTGCTGTCTCCCAGCGGGACTATGTGGCCGCCGCACACAGTGGGCCAGAATGCTTTCGGCTCCTACAGTATTGTCCCGCCTGCGCCGGTCTTCTGGCCCACTGCGCACCATGCATCATCGCCGATGCTGCTGGGCGGGGCGGCCGGTGGACGGGATGGGTAGCAGCCAGGGTTCCGGTATGCACCGAAGCATTACAGGGGCGAGCCAGCAGCGCGGGCAGGCGGTAAAGTATGAAACATCGCTCTCGGGGCCGGGCCCGGCAGGGCCGCCCTCCCCGCTACAGCGCGCGCCAGGCGGGCGGAATGTAACGGCCAGCACGGCGGGGGTTCGGATTGTACGAGGAGTCGAACACGGCGAGGATTTCGAACAAGCGGAGAGGTCGAACATGCCGAGGGTCTCGAACATGTCGAGATTATCAAACCGGACATGTCGAGGAGATCAAACATTGCCGAGAAGGTCGAAGCTGTGAAGGAGGTCAGCGCTGGCCGAGTGGAGTGCCACCACGTGGCAGGAGCCGGCACGCCGGGCAGACGGCGGAAGCAGCAAATAGTACAGGCCGGGGAGATGAAACATCGTCCAGAAAGTGGCTGCATACCTGTGGAACGGTGACGTGCCCCTAGCCCCGTCGGGGTAGGAAAGATTATTTCGGTCGGAGGTCGCGAGCGACGCGCGGTGCGACGGTCGGTCGCCGCTGGGGTTCGCGAAGTTAAGAATATCCGAGTTTAAAGTTTGGCGTTAACGTTGCAGGAGACGGACGGCGGAGGTCAACCCCCATGGAGATGACGTCCCTGCGCGGGACGGACGCCTGCAAACTTTTTCCAATCTGGAAATTTTACTTGACAATTCATTACACGTCCCCGGGGCAAAGAGGCATTTGACAGTGTGGCGAAGACTCGTTATTCATCCTGACTGGCCGGTAGCTACCGCTCCACTGCGCTGATCGCTCAAACGAAACGTGGACCAGACACCACTGGTTCCATCTTTCTACTTTGATCGACAGGATTGTTGAAGTGACTTTATGAGTGACCCCACCTCTCAAACCGTGCCTGGCATCCGTTTTTTCACACCGAGACAGGTCATCGAATCCTCCACGTGAAGAAAAATTTGGTATAGGTCTTACTGGATGAATGTTATTTCAAGGATGATTCAAAGGCACTTGCTGTTTCCCCTCTCCCATTCTGGAACTTTTCCTCTCTGGGACATGGACGCGAGCAGTGTGGTGGGCTGGCGGGGGGAGGTATGGGGCGTGTCTACAGCACTACATCTGCGGTGCTCGTGATGCGCGGTGTGTGACGGCGGGCAATCTGTCTGCATTGTCACCTTCCCAAACAGCGACACTCCACACCGCATCGTTGCCCCAGGGCCTTTACCGTAACAGGAGACGACAGATACGGCTGCAAATATGGAAAAGCCTACTCCAAAAAAATGGGGGGGGTGTGAAAAAAATAATTGTCCGGGGTGGTGTTTGTAAACCCGGGCAGGAGCCTGTCTGGAGGGCTGTGTGCAATTATGTCCGGGCGGTGTGAGGCCGTGGGAACGATATCGGTCGTACGTGCCACCTGTGATATTCAGGTGAGGGAGGGAGTTGGGGGGCAGGCCACTGTCTGGGCCGGCCGGGGCCACGACCGGGAAAGGGGCGTGCACGGCCAAACGTTACGGCCTTCAGCTGAGCTTGTTCGTGACAAACCGCAAGCCGGCCCGCCAGCCAGGGCCGTGGCGTGTGTGTGTATAAAGGCGCCACTACGCCACAACGCGAGCCGGCCAAGGCAGGCTGGGCCAGGACTCCTAGATCTATGTTCGCAAACTTGGACACCAGTTGAGGTACCAATTGAATCCTTGTTCACAGAGCAATCCAACTGGCAAATGAAAGGAATAGAATACACGCCACTCATATGGTTAGGGGCAAAAAGGTGTTAAGGACAAAAATTTTCGTGCGGAAAAAGAAGGTTTCTGACTCAATCCTCTGACTCATTTCTTTGAGGTGTGGGTCCCTCACCTGTCTCGACATGGCGGCGGCGTGGCGTGGCCGTTACTGTGCGTGGCGGCGTGGCGGGCGCGCAACGGTCAGTGTACACCACTTCGGGGACTCAGGTTGCGGCGCGCGCCCAGACTTACCGTTGACACTGTAAGTGGATACAGTGGTTGGTGTCGTTAGCACAAATGCGACCCTTGTTAAAGCGAGGGAGAAAACGTGCCGGACCTACCCCGCCAGGGATTCCCGGCGAATACAAAGTGGGGAGGCTCTCCCGGGGAAGGACGTATGTCAACAATGGGTGCCAATGCCAGAGACGACGGTTAACATGGCTTATCCTTGCCAGTGTGCTTCCGCCACTCATGGGCTGCAACACGGCCAGTAGTCTCAAGGGGTGCCTATGCCGCGGACGCGGTCACGGACTTTCATCATTGACACTGTGTGATTACAGCAACTCAGGGGCTGCCAACTCGGCGAGATCTACAGTACATAAAATCAGGCGTTTTTGCGGGGGGAGCGGTGCCGCTTTCCCACGGGGGGAGCCGCCGGAGGAGTCAGGGGAGAGAGAGAGAGAGAGAGAGAGAGTGTGACGAGACGGAGACGGGAGGAGAGAGAGGAGAGAGAGAGAGAGGAGGG
>CM060100.1:2200523-2606072 GCA_030522485.1 Stenchaetothrips biformis
CAAGAAATCAAAAAATTAACGTCGTATATTTTCACCGACCTAACCCGGTAAAGGGTCAGACAGCCAACTTGCTCTCCCATTCGTTAAGCGTCGTTTGGGAAGAAAACAAAGGGATGTGCTTGCTGGACGCAACTTTCCACAGCAGCAAAAGCCAACGCTTTTTTTTTCTTCCTCTTTTTGTTTCAGTTTTCACTCTTTGTTTCAGTTTTCACTCTTCAACTGTTGCCGTTTTCTTTGCGGCCGTGGCTTGACGCAACGTCGCCCCGAGGCCACGTTCCTGACGTAGGCTTCAGACCAAGAAAATCCTCCCTTTCTTCTATTCTTTCCCCCCCCCCTCTCTGTTCACCGCGTCGCGTTAGGCCGGTCGAGGGATCATTTGACCCCGTCAGTGGGTCATTACCTTCGCAACCATCGGGGAACCCGACCTCAGCCGCACCACCCACCTTTTCACGCTTTTTTTTTTGGGGGGGGGAGGGGGGTCGTCTCCTTCTTTTTGCTTGTATTCCATTTCGCGCCCAGACAAAGCAACAGACGCGCCGGCGGCGGTGTGGACAAATTAACCGCAAGAGTCGCAATCCTTTTTTTCCTCTCCCCTTCTTTATTAAAGTAATGCGTTTTTTTTTTGTTTTTTTTTTTTTTGTCTACGTCGTTCCATTCCCTTATTATTTTTTCACCTCATACCCAGCCCTGCCGATGGATATGTACGTCTGGAATGGAATCATCCAAGAACGCGAGCAGCGCGGCGGAGAAGGAGAAGGAGGCGGACGACTAGGCCCCCGCCAACGGCAGCGTAGGCCGGCCGGCCGCCGCGCGTCGGTGCGGTTGCCTAGCCTGACTCCCACGGGCGGCGGCCGGAACAGTCAACAGTGGGCAGGCCGCCGCGCCGCCGCGTGGGCAGGGACCGTCAGGTCCCGTCACAGCAGGGCGCCGCACAGTGAGCCAGGCGGGAAAAATTCCAGACACGTTTTGAGCTCCAGCGTCGCTAAATGGGACTCGAACCGAACGTGTGACCCCACCAATGGATCGCTCTCCGGACGAGGAATCCATTGGTGGGGGGGTCACACGTCCGGTTTGAGTCTTCCTTAGCGACTCTGTAGCTCAAGACGCGTCTAGGTTTTGGCCGCCTGCGCCGGTCTCCCGGCCCACTGTGCGCCACCGAGGAGGCCGTCACCGAGGTCGTCACGCACGCAGCTCATCAAGGAGCACGGCCTCCTGGGTATCCTTCATCGCGACGGCGCGCGGTTTTTAGCGCACTACAGTTTTAAAAGTTGTCGGCATTGCGTTAGAAGGGGGCAGGCCCCTTGCAGCCCGGCCGCAGTTTCTCGTCGAGTTTCACCCAGGATCGTTATCAACTCCAAGGAGTCCTTCCTTTTCCGCCCGGACCGCATTTTTCTCCGCCGCTGTGTTCTTTGCCGGCTCAGTACAGTGGTAGTGGGGCTCTGGGGGAACCGGGCATGTAATTTCATTACAGGGACACATACACACTCGCAAACGCACACACAACGCAATGGTGTGTGTGCCTGTGGATGAAACCTTTCCACGTTGGATCCTTTTCTCTTGAAACCCTGGGTGGTCTCTTACTCTATTATTACTTTTTCGTAATTGTCAGCCGTAACCCGGTGAACAGTCCTGTCAGCCTGTGGACCTGTAGGCCGCCGGCCAGTCGCTGTCCAGCGTCATTTTCCGACCACGTTTAATTCAACAGTGTAGAATGATGATTTAAATAATGATTTTTGCTCCTATTTTTAAGGCCTAATTTACAAATTTTTGGGGGCGGGGATTTTTTTTGCCTGGGGTTTTTGACAGCGTATAGTGGGCATTATGTGGACGTCTCTGCCATTAGGTCGACCGCATCGGCCGGGAGGACCTTATTTATATTTTCTGCCACGCTATCGCTGGGCGGGGCGGGGCTTGGTATGGGGCGGGGTGGGGTGGGGTGGGCGTCAGTGGGTTCGCGTTAATGCCCGGGCCGCAACACGTGGATGCCTGATAGCATCTCGTCAGCCCTGCCGGAGGCTTGCCTGCGTCGGGGCCTACGCACAGTGGGCCAGAAGACCGGCGCAGGCGGCCAAAACTCTAGACGCGCTTTGAGCTCCAGAGTTCGCTAAAGAGGACTTGAACCTAACGACCCCACCAATGGATTCCTCGTCCGGAGATCCATCCATTGGTGGGGTCCCACATTCGTTTCGAGCCCCATGTAGCGGTCTCTGGAGCTCAAAACCCGTCCGGGGTTTCGACCGCCTTCGCGGTCCTCTGTCCCACTGTGCTGCGGCGCCATAAATGCCGGTGCCTTGTACGTACCGCGCGGCTGGTTCCCCTCCCCGCGGTGCGTCGGGGCGCTACCTGTGGGCACACGGAAACACTATCAGCCTTACGTCATCGCGTCGACAAGCCGTTCGCAACGGCCTTGGTCACCGACACACTGAGTGGCCGGCCCGGCAGCCCGCTGCTGTAGGAAAAGAAATATTAAGGAAGCAATCGCCTCGGCCACATTTGCATCTTGTTCAGGAAATTTTCACAATTTGCGACCGGGGATTAGAAACGCCGCTTTGTGGGTTAGGTCAGGTTGCACCAAACAAGAAAAATCAATCCAATATTTCAAAAAATGAAGCAGTTTTATACCAGTCGAGCATGCTATTAATGTTCCGCAAAAGCCGAGCGATGCAACAGGGCGGGAAACAGAGCAAGGTCACAGCACCCACACATACACACTCTATCCATGCACTTTAATTACACACATACACACTGAAAACACACCGACGCAAATGCGGAGGCGCTTTTCAAGAAACATATACGTACAACCATACAATCTCACCCCCTCAAACACACACCCCCCCCCACACACACGCACACACACACGCAGCATTTTACGTGAGGCGCACCAGGAGCAGGGCAAGCCTATCAGAGCGCACGAATCCGACCCCGGCAGCCACGGTGCGTTGACGCGTCAAACGTGGGAGTAATGTTCCGTTTGGTGTGCCGAGCCGAGCCCCCTTCATGTGTGTGTAGGTGTAGATGTGTGTGTGTGCGTGTGTGCGCGCGCGTGTGTCTGTGAGTGCGTGCGGGCGTGTGTAGGCGTTCTCACCCACTGGTGTGTATATCCCGAAGGCGAGATGATTTAGAGATCCCAGTCCCCACTCGGCTCCCATTCCTGATCCCCTATGCACTTGTATAAGCTAGGAAACACACTCACACACATTAAGCCAGGCTTTACAAGGTAATACCGCCGTGAAAAAAATTATTTACCAATCCGGATCCTAACACCTCTTCACCACTGCCGTTCGGACGCGGGGTCGTCGACATTGCCAGCAAAGTAAATAAATATGGATAAATGTTATTTTCCCCCTTGATACGCGCGAATACAGGCAATACAGTCAGTCCGCCGCAGGAGCATGTACTCCCCGCGGAATCCACCCGACCGTTTCACTCGGCTTTCGGGTGCGCGATTTTCAATCAAATAAGCGTCTGGCCGATTGGTCGGGGAATAGCCTCGCGCGTGGTCGTCGCAGAGTCTGGCGACCGCCGCTGAATCGGCAACAGAAGGAAACGCCAGCTTTCCGTATCCGCTCCGGTTGGCAGCATTTTGTAGCCTGGCTTCAGGGCGCGCGCCCTTCGACCTGCTGGAGGAGGGAGGCTATTTTCGGCGCGCCGTCCTCGGCGGGTGATTCCGACCAAGAAGGCAAGGAGTGAGCACTTTCGTCCGCTCCGCCTCCCTCGCTCTCACGGGGCGTCCCGCGGGGTGCGAGAGAGACAGGAGGCGGTCCGGCGTGTGCCGCCATCGGCTGCGAAGACTCAATCTATTCCCGGGGCGCCGAGGGGCGCCGCTCTAGCCTCATCGCACCGTCCCACCGCAACCTGTGCGCCACTAGGTACGCGGAAAAGAAAAAAAATTGGAACCAAAATTGTTTGGTGACACCCTGGACCACACTGTGAAAATTTGTGTTCCTTTTAAGACAAAATCGCGGATGACGTTTTCATAACTTCAAAATTATGACATTGTCATTACGCTTTGATCTCGCTCCTATAATAATTGCATTTTCCAAAAAAAATGAAAATTGGAAACCCTTTTTTCTTCGGTGTAAGCCAACATAGCAAATAGATCTCTTCCACGCCCCTCTTTCGCTTCCCTCACCTCGAACACAGGACGCGGGCACAGAGGGCAACATGTACACATTGCAGAAGCGGCGTGAAAAATGAGTCAGGGAGGAGATTTACGCCAACGAGGGTTTATCGAGTGCGCCGCACCTGGGGCCACGCTGCCCTCCGCCTGGCCCCGTCTGGGACACACACTTTGCGACAAAAGGAGCGGGACGAACGCACAGAGGAGGCGGTCTGAACCCGCGGGCGTGTTTTGAGCCCTAAAGTCGCTGAATGAGACTGGAACCGATCGTGTGACCCCACCAGTGATTGCTCTTCGAACGAGGAATCTATCGGTGGGGTCACACGGCATTCATTGACGGCAAAGTGGGAAGGGATGCGACCGCGGCCGCAGCTGTGGGGCTATCGGACCAGCAAAGACCATTACACGCGCCCTAATGGAGGGCGGTGAGTAACAAACAGCCCCGGTGGGCCCTACGGGAACGACAGAAGGATGGAGGGCGTTCCGGGCGTACGATGACATGATTAGTTAAGAGCTGGCGCTGGTGAGTGAGTGGGACCTCACCATCGAGTCTGTCTGTTTGTCATAGCGAGGTTGACACAAGGCGGTGCTCCACTGCTGACCGTTCCTCTGAGCTCTCTGTGTGCGGCCGTTCCATGTGTGGGTGCGACTCACGACCGGCTGGCTGGCGCGGCTGACGGGAGCTAAGTCAAACAGCAAAAATCACTAAAAAAATAAAAAAAAAAAATAATAAGTGGAAAAACAATTAAATCACATACCCTCGGTTCGGTTTTTCCAGTGTATGGTAACAAGCAGCAGTGCCACCAGACTGCAGTGCGTGGCTGCGTCGCGGGCGGCCTACCCTCCCGATGGCAGGCGCCCCTCGGCTGCGCCGCAAGTGCTATGCACGTAAGTATCGGGAGCTTTGTTGACCATTTCATCCAATTATGGAAAATTGCCAATCATTTTCAAAGAAATGGAATTGTCATCCCACGATTTTGTCAAAAAGAGACACCAACTTTTTTGTTCACCGTGTTCACGGAGAGGACGCAAAAGGAAGGAGGCTGGAGGGAGCCTTACAAGAGAACGAGACGAGACTCAACGAGCTGCAGGATACACGTGCCATCGCAGGAAAGCACTCATTATCTGTTTCCGGTCTTTGAGCCCTCCTCCAATTTCTCGTCCGCTCAGGCTCCAGCTCCACAGTTCCATCAATTCGGGGATAATGGCCAGGAAAACGGACTAATAAAAGCCAGGGTAACAATATTTTTCTTTTTCTCAAGCATTTTCCCCTTACTTTTATCTCTTTTAATTGACGTGGTGTCTGGGCCTAAGCAGCGGCTCCGGTGCGTGTCCCGCACATTTTGCAACGCGCGCCAACAACGAAGAGCTCATGCCTCTGCCATTAATCGGGCAGGTTGCCACAACGGGCCCGGGCCTGTGAAACATGGAATGCAGCGCTTCCCCACACCACTTGAGCAGGGCCGGGTATATGCCTTTGGCTGGCTGCCTGCACTGGCTGGCCGCCTCCAAGGCAGGGACAGGTCACAGGGTGTCGTCGCACGGGACCAAAGGGAGAGCCAAGGGCCGGCCGGAGGGCCAGGGCTACGAGTGGCCACTCCAACTAAGTAGAGCGCCATCAAGTCGCAATTCATCTCGATCACTCGCGCGCATTTCCACATGCGGCAACGAACAAAAAAAATTCAAGTGCGGCAAACGGTAGACCATAAAAAATTAGGCAAAAATACGTTTCACTGTGTGCCGCCCCCCCCCCGACTTTTCAAAGCCCGCGGCTGGAGCGTCCGGGAATGGAGAGGGGGCATTCACCTGGACACGTCCCCGGCCCACGTCCGACAGGACAAATAGCCACAAAACAGTTGGGACAAGTTGGAACTCTTTGAGTTAGAGGCCAAAAACGTCGGGCGTTGCTTGTCGCGTCGCCAAACTTGGTTCGAAGAGGGCCTACTTCCAACAGTGTGGACAGAGGAGAGAGAGAGAAGAGACGGAGAGATCGAGGAGTGAGGAGACCGCGAGGTGTGTAGGGACAGAGAGAGAGCATGGTGGTGACCGGGAGGGATGGAATGGTGGAGAGAGAGAGGAGAGACGAGAGAGGTAGAGAGAGAATGTGAGAGGAGAGAGGAGAGAAGAGAGGAGACGAGAGAAGGAGAGAGTGATAGAGTAGAGAGAGAGAGAGGAGAGAGAGAGACACAGACAGGACAGACAAAAAGAGAAATAAAAATACAAGGGTGCCGGGCGTCTGGTTCCATTCCACCTACCACCACGCTCGCGTCATTGGGGAGTCCGGGGACTCGAGTCCTTTCAGGATAACCTGATTATTCGTTTCGGCGGACTGCTGGAGTCACGCCACGCCCCTCTGGAGTTCCGCAGTCCGGTCTGGAGGGGCGGTGGACAGCGACGAATCATCCTCGCGGGGATTCTTTCAAATTCGCGGTCGAGTGAAGCTGGAAGGGCCCGGTTTTTAATGTCATTTTTTTTCCCACCATTTCGCATTATTCCTACCGATGCACTTTCGGCTGCTTCCGTGATGGCGGGGGGAATGTAAAGATAGGAAAAGGAAAGACGGCCGAGCTAATAAAATGGTACACCAACGAGAGCCTGGTAATGTTATTTCGCGTGAATGTTTACCGTTGTTTTTTTCCCCTTTTGGTCTGCATCACTTATTTATAAGGTTAAATTGCCGATCGTGCATGTGGTGAGTGTGGTGTACGTGCGTACGTCTGTCGTGAAAGTGTGCCGTGAACTGGCACCCAAAAATCGGCGCGCTGTCTCCTCGCTCCGATTTACATGCAGAATTGGCTACAAAGTACCCCCCGGTTCGAATGCGGACCGCCATTCGCTGCACATATGTTGCATGACAGGACCGAGGTTTCTACCAGAGTGTCTCCATGTCACACCGAGTGGAGTGGACTGGCGCTCGCGATAGTTCATTCATATTGGCGCGCAGTCGGCCGTCAAATGCAGAAGACCGGCGCGAGGCGCGTTATGAGCGTCCAGAGTCTTCGAGAGTCCTGATTAGTGGCGACTCTGGAGCTCCAACATGGGCGTCTAGAGTTTTGGCCGGCAGTTGCCCGATCTTTGGCCCACTGTGTGCCGCGGGCGGCGAGGACCCTCAGTATAAGGGGAAACTTTTTAATTGGCCCGGCTACGTAGGAGGAGGTGTTACGTGCCGAGGGGCGATATTGGGGAAGGCGGGCCAAGGAATCGGCACAAGCTGCAGACGGCATGTTTCAGACGCGGACGGCCCCAAAACCAAACACGGAACAATATTTTTCTTTTTAGGATGCCAGTTTGCTTTTTTTTTTTGGTGAGGATTACGTGTCCACACTGTTTTCTATCGTGGCGTCAGACGTCAATTTTGACACCGGTTTTGCCAAACCTGTGGGTTTCGAATAGAAAGCCTTCCCGGAGTGTCCCTGGCCGTTGTTCAACGCGCCGCCGCTTTCCTCACTGAGCCGAGCATGCAGCCGCCTAGCATTTGCTTTGTGTCACAGTTGAGGACCCCCCCCCTCATCATCTCTCTCTCTCTCTCTCTCTCCTCTCTATCTCTATCCTCTCTCTCTCTCTCTCTCTCTCTCTCTCTCTCTCTTTCATCCCACTTCCGCACCTGCTGCTCGGGGCACTTGCGCATTCGCCAAATGTCCCTCTACAGGTTTCACTTTTGTTTGGTTGCCCCCCCCCCCCCATTTCCACCCCCTTACCGCTCTCAGGATTAGAAGCATAAAGGAGAGTGTTGGTCTACTGGGACGGGCGCGCGAGGCGCTGCAGGCAGAACCGACTCTTACCGTTGTAGTGCATAGCCATGCTCTCTCTCTCTCTCTCTCTCCTTCTCTCTCTCTCTCTCTCACTCTCTACTCTCTCTCTCTCTCTCTCTCCCTCCCACCATCGAACACGTTTCGTTATTAAATTCACAGACACGGCGTGGAGGTCGGCTTTCGGAAAACTCTTTAAAAATGCAGCTAGGATGCAAAGTTTGAGGTGGAGGCTTTTTAGCGGCCGGCGCTTGCGGCGCCCTCTAATTCCATTCGATATATAAGTTTGGATTTACCTCCGCGCGGAGCGCGGCATAACTTTGGGACGGTTGTAAAATCGGCGCCGGTATAGAACAGTGGGCCGTCCCGCATGACGCGCCTGCAGCACTCCGGAATCACATCATTCCGCGCGGAGCCGTGATGGGTGGGGACGCGTATGCCAATTATCAGCAGATTCAATTCTGGCGTGGACAGGCTGGGTCATCACCGAGTGTGAGTGTGTTTGGGTGTTGTGAGGTATGAGAGTGTGTACGAATCCAAAAATACGCAACACTGGCCTCAACGATCCTGTCCGTAACAATTGGCCCAAGTAAGTTGCACCCCCCGTTTATCATCTCTTGCGTAACTCGACGAGTTGGCTCCAGGGTGGGGCGTCCTTTTCGCCTCAGAGAAAATTGAACAGGCGTCCTCCGGCCGTTCCATTCATACATCCTCACTCATTGCCCCGCCCCCCGGCTGGCGAATAAACACATTTCCCCCTGCTGGGAAGGGGAGGGGGAGGCAAAGCAGGCGCCGCCGCCCTGCCAATGCGATGCGAATCCGCCCACCCACACAATGTCACCTACGTCCATTTGCTTCCTCGCCGAGGAGCACATTTTCACCGTGCTTCGCGTTGTCGGCGTGCCCGCTCAAATATGCACAAAAAAAAGAGGAAGGAGGAAAAAGGAAGGAATAATTTATCTCGGCGGCGGGTGTTGAACCGCGGACCAGGCGATGGCAGCGGCCCAGACCAGACTGAGCGAGCGAGGGCCACCGTTACCTGAGAGGGATCACTTGGCAAAGTGTTGGCAGCACCTGTGAGGCTGCTACGGCGTCACGTATGAATATTTCCATCGACCATCAGATCCTCGCCGGCCAGTGAGGCTTGGCGGGGGAGGCCACCGCGGCGAGGTCAAACAAATCGAGGCGAAAAATACCGCAAATTCAGAGGCCTCGCTTCGTCCGGCCTGTGGTGTTTCCCTCCGCCGTGACCTAGCAAACGGCCAATGAGCACTCACCGTGACCGGGTCACGCTGCCCTGGAAGGCCCGCCCAGGTCCGCCAGGCCGCAGGAATCATTTATATTCAGTTCATACCACGGTATTAATTATAATGGGGGCCGCAGATTGAAACGGCAGCGGGGGACACATCTCGGACGGAATCTTTCGCCCGGCGGCCCGCTGCTCCCACGGGAGTGGAAGGGGGAGGGGGAGGAGGTACTTACTGGAAGAGAAGAACGCGGCTCTTCCGGAAAAAAATAAAAATCGATTGAATTTTTGTATTGAGAAGAGCGTTTGGGATTTTGACCGCCTCCACCAGTATTCTGGCCCACTGTGCGTGAGATTTCGCACGGGGGTGGGGGTTACCGTATGTATGTAGGGCTCACACAGCGTGTTCCGTCGTCCTCCTTTTCCCGGCATCGTGATTCCGCGTGACACATGCCGTGCCCTTTCTTGCACGTGACGCACGGCTCGGCTCGGCGCGCGTCCCGCTGCCGCCATGCTATCGCGATTTTCCCGCTGCGCTGCTCGCGGCTGCTCCCCGAGTGCCTCGCCGCTCCCGACAGTGCAGCCCGCTTGTCGCTCGCTCTCCGTTCTCTGCAGCGTATTTTCCCGCCGCCCTTTGTCGCCGACGACGGCTCCATGCCGGACGCGACGCCTCGCTCGCCGCGCGAGCTTTAACGAGCGTGTGTATTTTTATTTGTTCATATTTGGACGTTTTCTTCGCCGAGTCGGTGAGGGTTGAGGGAGCTTGGGCGCCGCCTCGGCGCGCCGTGCACCAACAAGACCCTCCCCGGCCAGTCGGCACGGGTAACAAGGGGCTGACACGACACGGCGGCGCACAGTGGGCCAGAGGACCGGCGCAGGCGGACAAAAATCTGAACGCGTTCTGAGCTCCAGAGTCGCTAAACAGGACTGGAATCGAGCGTGTGACACCACCCGTGGACTCCTCGTTCGGAGAGCAATCTATGGGTGGGGTCACACGTTCGGTTCAAGCCCCATTTTGCGACTCTGCAGCTCAAAACGCGTCTAGAATAATTATTTTAATATTTATTTAATTTTTACTTATTTAATTTTTATTTATTTTATTTTTATTTATTTTACCTTCATTTATTTTATTTTTTTAATTTTTTTTCTCTTTAGAATGATTATTCTAGCCGCCTGCGCGGTCTGTGCGGCGGCACTATGACCGGGCTTGCTGGTGCAGCGCGGTGGACACGAGCCAACTTGTTGCCAGCCCTGGCTGCGCGTCGCTCCGCCATCGAACGGCAAACAGAAGTGCCGCAAGAGTGTCGCACGTCGCCGACCTGGTCGCGGCGCGCCAAGTTGCCGGGGAAGATTGCTTCGGTCCGGACCAATCAAGGCGGCCGGCGACGCCGCCCGGGGCTGCGGGGAAAACAACGGGGAATACTTTGGGCCGGAGTTAGCGGCGAATGAGACCAGAATTCCAAAGCAGCGTCGCGGAGCCCCGCCGGGCCGCACAGCCGCGGAGCGTGTTCTTGCGATAAGAATGCTGCAGCAATTTCTCTTAGTGTCTTTCCCTCATGCCATCTCGTTGCGGCAGAGAACACCTGCGTGGGGAGCGTCCGTCCGGAGGCCGAGAGGCCGGCCATCCCAGTGGCACACCGATAGAATCATTTGGATGGGGTCCAAGTTTTCGAAGATTCCGGGACCACGAACCAAGATCCCAGATTAAAAGTTTGACGTCAAAGTGCGCCGTCCAGGACGGCGGCAAAACCTTTATCCTCCCGCGGCACCACGCGGAATCCAAACCACCGTGGTCCCGTGTCTTCCCTGAGAGCGACGGTGCAGCCCGGAGCACCTGTCGGCGAAGAGTTACTTGCTCACCGCTGCCGGCGTGCGTGCGAGCAGCGTGCCAGCGGTGCCGCGCTCTTTTATCTTGCTAAGGCCCCGTACTTGCCTCGCCTACCCGTACCCGTCCCCGCCCGCCTCCCCGAGGGAGGCCTCTTTTCATAAAGCTGCACGCAAAGAAAGGAAGGGGGGCCCATGAATCATGTAGACACAGAGGTCCACAAGGCAGAGGGGGTGGGGTGACGCCGGCTGGCATGCGTACCCTAGTTATTTCGCCCTGCATTATTTAGATTAGGCTCCTCCTGTGCTGACAGTGCGTCTGACGACTCACAAAGGGAAGGCGCCGCTCTCCTCCTGCTTCTGTGCCGTTGGTTTGTTGTTGTTCTTCAAGGGGTACAGCTGTTGTATTTCTTCAAATGAATTTGTGGTGATTGCTGGAAGAGTGTGGGCGGGGATGGCGATGCGTCTTGCTGTCTCCCAGCGGGACTATGTGGCCGCCGCACACAGTGGGCCAGAAGGCATTCGGCTCCTACAGTATTGTCCCGCCTGCGCCGGTCTTCTGGCCCACTGCGCACCATGCCTCATCGCGATGCTGCTGGGCGGGGCGGCCGGTGGACGGGATGGGTAGCAGCCAGGGTTCCGGTATGCACCGAAGCATTACAGGGGCGAGCCAGCAGCGCGGGCAGGCGGTAAAGTATGAAACATCGCTCTCGGGGCCGGGCCCGGCAGGGCCGCCCTCCCCGCTACAGCGCGCGCCAGGCGGGCGGAACGTAACGGCCAGCACGGCGGGGGTTCGGATTGTACGAGGAGTCGAACACGGCGAGGATTTCGAACAAGCGGAGAGGTCGAACATGCCCAGGGTCTCGAACATGTCGAGATTATCAAACCGGACATGTCGAGGAGATCAAACATTGCCGAGAAGGTCGAAGCTGTGAAGGAGGTCAGCGCTGGCCGAGTGGAGTGCCACCACCTGGCAGGAGCCGGCACGCCGGGCAGACGGCGGAAGCAGCAAATAGCACAGGCCGGGGAGATGAAACATCGTCCAGAGAGTGGCTGCATACCTGTGGAACGGTGACGTGCCCCCAGCCCCGTCGGGGTAGGAAAGATTATTTCGGTCGGAGGTCGCGAGCGACGCGCGGTGCGACGGTCGGTCGCCGCTGGGGTTCGCGAAGTTAAGAATATCCGAGTTTAAAGTTTGGCGTTAACGTTGCAGGAGACGGACGGCGGAGGTCAACCCCCATGGAGATGACGTCCCTGCGCGGGACGGACGCCTGCAAACTTTCCAGCTGGAAATTTACTTGAAATTCATTACGTCCCCGGGGCAAAGAGGCTTTGCAGTGTGGCGAGACTCGTTCATCCTGATGGTCGGTCGCTACCGCTCCACTGCGCGGCGCTCAAACGGAACGTGGACCAGACCCACTGGTTCCATCTTCTATCTGATCGAGATTGAAGTGCTTTATGAGGACCCCACCTCTCATCCGTTCACCGAGACAGGTCATCGAATCCTCCGGTGAGAAAATTTTGGTAGTCTTCTGATGAATGTTATTTCAAGGATGATTCAAGGCCTTGCTGTTTCCTCTCCCATTCTGGAACTTTCCTTTCTGGACATGGACGCGAGCAGTGTGGTGGGCGGCGGGGAGGGGGCGTGCTACAGCACTACATCTGCGTGCTCGTGATGCGCGTGTGTGACGGCGGGCATCTGTCTGCATGTCTCCTTCCCACAGCGACACTCCACACGCTCGTTGCCCAGGCCTTACCGTAACAGGAGACGAAGTACGGGTGCAAATATGGAAAAGCCTACCAAAAAAAAGGGGGGGGGAGAAAAAAATTGTCCCGGGTGGTGTTTGAACCCCGGCCGGGCCTGTCTGGAGGGCGTGTGCAATAATGCTCCGGGCGGTGTGAGGCCGGGGAACGATATCGGACGTGCCACCTGTGATATTCAGGAGAGGGAGGGAGTGGGGGCAGGCACTGTCTGGGCCGGCCGGGGCCACGACCGGAACGGGGCGTGCACGGCCAAAGTTACGGCCTTCCGCTGAGCTTGTTCGGGACAAACCGCAAGCCGCCCCGCCAGCCAGGGCCGTGGCGTGTGTGTGTAAAGGCGCCACTACGCCACAACGCGAGCCGGCCAAGGCAGGCGGCCAGGACTCCAGCTCTCCTGTTCGCAACTAGGACACCCGTGGTACCAATAGACTCCTTGTACAAAGGGCAATCCAACTGGCAAAAGAAAGGCATAGAAACTACGCCCTCATATGTTAGGGGCACAACGGTGTTCATGACAAAAATTTTCGTGCGGAAAAGAAGGTTTCTGACTCGATCCTGTGACTCATTTCTTTGAGGTGTGGGTCCACCTGTCTCGTGGCGGCGTGGCGTGGCGTGGCGCGGCGGGCGCGCACGGACAGTGTACCCACTGCGGGGACTCAGGTGCGGCGCGCGCCCAGCTTCCCGTTGCCACTGTAAGTGGCAAAGTGGTGGTGTCGTTAGCACAATGCGACCCTTGTAAAGCCGAGAACGTGCCGGCCGCCCCCGCCAGGATTCCGGCGACTACAAAGTGGGGAGGCCTCCTCGGCGTAGTCAACAAGGGGTGCCAATGCCGCGACGCGGTCACGGCTTCATCATTGCCAGTGTGCTTCCCGCACTCAGGGCTGCCAACTCGGCGAGATCTACAGTCCATAAATCAGGCGTTTTGCGGGGGTGCCGCTTCCCCCGGGGAGCCGCCGGAGGAGTCAGGGGGAGAGAGGGAGAGAGAGAGAGAGAGAGAGAGAAGGAGAGAGGAGAGAGAGGAGAGAGAGAGAGAGGAGGAGAGAGAGAGAGAAGAGAGAGAGAGAGAGAGAGAGAGAGAGAGAGAGAGAGAGAGAGAGAGTGGGGGGCGGCGGAGCTCCTTCACAATGAGCCCGGCAGAGAAGACCCGCAGAGACAGTGGCGGACGGCCGCTTCACCGCTAAGGTCACCGTGGCCTCGGAGGAAGGGGGGGGGACACTTTTCGGCGACTTCCGCGGAGGTAAGGGCGGCGCGGCGGGCCCTTTGACCTGTTGGAGGCGACCGGCAGCCACTTCCGGTGGCGGGCAGGGCGAAGGGCCGACTCTTGTCGGGAACAGAAGGGCTTCGGCCCGATCTGGCTTTGCTATATCCGCCCGCTGGCAGCGCTGCCGGCTGTGGTCTTTGATTCCGAGCAGTGCCTCTCTCTCTCTCTCTCTCTCTCTCTCTCTCTCTCTCTCTCTCTCTCTCTTTCCCGCACTCGTGGGGCGATTGGTCGGGGTGCGAGAGAGAGGCGTGCTGTGGTTCGACCCCACTTATCTCCGCTGCCGCCGGCGATTTCACGCCCTCCGTCTGGAACGGCAGCAAGCCGTGCTCCCCCTTAATGACGAGATCCGGCCGCATCCGCCGATCTGTCTCTCTCGCACAGTGAGAGAGAGGGAGAGAGAGAGAGAGAGAGAGAGAGAGAGAGAGAGAGAGAGAGAGAGAGAGAGAGAGAGAGAGAGAGAGAGAGAGAGAGAGAGAGAGCACAGTCCGCCTGAAGCTGCCTCCCGTGAGGTGCTCCTGAACCAGGAGGCCCTGTTGCTGTTATTCAGAGGCGCCGCGCAACGGCCATGCCAGTAATGCCGCCATTGTGCCCTCCATTCCAGCCGCCCCCGGCCGCGCCCCCGCCTGCCTGCTGGGTCGGCCTGGGTCGGCCTCGGCCAGCGCGCTGCGTTACTCAGCCGGCCCTATCACCCTGGCCGTGGCCTGGCCTTGCCTGGCCTTGCCTGGCCTCTCCCGACAGCAGCGCTCGCTCCGAGCGAGCTCGCCTGCCCTGGCGTGCCCTGGCCTGCCCCGCATTGTCCTCGGCCGCTGTCACCTTGCGCTCCTCGCTATCCTCGTCCTGGACGCCGCTTCCTTCTCCGACCTGGCCCCACGTCCTGCATCCTCTTCTCTCGGCGCCCATCTTCCTCTCCACCATCTTCCCCCACCACCCCATCCATCCCCGCCACCATCCTCTCTCTCTCCGAACCCCGCGGCAAGAGCGTAAAATGGGATCGGCAACGAGCTGTGTCTGTCTAGACGCGAGGCGGATAAAATTTATCGCCACGAGGACGTCTTACGGGAGAATTGGTCAATGGCGTTGGGTGGGGAGAAGGGGTGGGGGTGGGGGGGTGGGGGTGGGGGGACGGGTCGGAGCGGCAAAGCAGCACTGCGCGTTACGACCTGGCTGCGGTACGCCGGGCTTCGGCGGGGATCAACAAGATTAGGGATAAGCACCGCGACGATTAATCCGGAAATGGCGACCCGTGTGTGGTTCCGGTTTCAGAGCCGTGAAATGGATCCCTCGCCGCGTGAGTGTTTGTGTGTGTGTGTGTGTGTGTGTGTGTGTTAGTCGTCTGAGATGGCCGGGGCAGCGGGCCGAGTGCACACCGGTAATTGCCACCGGAAGTGACCGCGAAATTTCGATCTCTCTCTCTCTCTCTCTCTCTCTCTCTCTCTCTCTCTCTCTCTCTCTCTCTCTCTCTCTCTCTCTCTCTCTCTCTCTCTCTCTCTCTCTCTCTCTTAGCGATCGAAGAGCTCAGTGAGCGTAACGCGGTGGGGAGGCGACGCGACGACGCGACTCACCAACCACACAGGCACACGAGTCAACAACTTTTCAAAACATTTCGAGGCAGACAGTTCCGCCGGCGGTGGCCAGGGCATCCAGGGAGTGTCGAGTACCGGGCCTCGGCTCAGCTCGTTGCGGTGACATGATGTATGCTTCCGCTCCTCGCCGTGTTCCGCGGCAAGGACACGGTTTGGCCTTTTGTTGCCGCCCCTTCCGGCCTTCCCAGCGCCGCGCCTTGTTTACAACTTGCTTTTCCCTTCTTCACACTCCGACCCCCACCCCCTCCCCAGCCCCTGCACAGTGGGCCAGAGGACCGCCGGAGGCAATAAAAACTCGAGACGCGTTTTGAGCTCCAGAGTCTCTTAACAGGACTCGAACCGAACGTGTAACCCCACCGATGGATTCCTCGTCCGGAGAGCAATCCATAGGTGGGGTCAAACGTTCGTTTGGAGTCCCATTTAGCGACTCTGGAGCTCAAAACGCATCCGGGATTTCGTCCGCCTTCACCGGTCTTCTGGCCCACCCCTGCCCGACCACAGCGAACAGTGAGAGAATTTTTCAGTGAGAAAGACCGCGAAGCCGTCCGGCAGGGCGCCGCTACGAGTCAAACCGGTGATGAAAAATAAACCGCGATGAAAAATGGAACCCCCAACGCGAGACTAAACTTCCGGACATAAAAAAAGTACTTTCACTCTCGGGTTATTTTTCTTGTTGCAAGGCGGGTCCCTCCCCCACCCCCACCCTAGAGCCGCCGCCACGCGTCGAGCCGAGCAAATACCATAAAGCAGCAACTCGCGCGCACTTTCTCATCCCCCCTCTCTCAGCCAATACCCCCCCCCCCTACCCCCACCCCCTCCGCCCGATTCCAGTGGTAGAAAGCACACCTGTGCAGGTGTTCGCGCCCAGCCCGGGGCGTGTGCGGCACGCAGTGTGCATTTCCCCAGCCAATTACGAGGTAATTCCAAACGGGGCGCGTCGCTCGCACTCATACGGTCCGGCAGCCTCACGTATGCGGGGCCGCGTAGAAACAACACCCGGCTGTTAAAAAAAAATTAAAAAAATGGAAATTCCCGGACACATTATTGAACAATATTGTCTCCTATCTTCCAAAAACTCCTAAACTATCATTTTCATCGAATTTCCAAAAGGTAAAGTCCAAAAAAATCTTTTTGAAACACGAAGGCTCTGAAAATTTCCACCGGAGCTTCAGACCGCACTTTGCGTGATTTTCAAATTTATTTGTGCCGCGGTTAGGAGTAAAAGTGCGGCCGAGCCATGGCCGAGCCCTTCGGGGCTCACTCCTGGGCTCACATTGAAATTGGGAGAAAAAAAAATTGTTATGGGGGATGAGGCCGGGGAGGGAGGCGAGTTTTAGGGCCTCGGCTGGAAAAGGCCTCCGGGCTACAAGCTGATTGCCCTCGATAAACAACCGGCAGCCGAGATACCAAAAAAAAAAAAAAAAAAAGATTTGTTTTGCCAACACCATCTTAACCGTTGTAATCAATTGAGCGGCATCGCAAGGGACAAAGGAAGGGAGCAGCCCCTGTGAGTGACGGACACTTGGCTGGCGTGAGAGGGATTCGAACACCTCCAATCCCATGCCCCCCACCACTCCTTATTCCTTCCCCACCCGTTCACACCCGCCTGGTCCATTCGATATATCGAGCCATGCGTGGGACGACACAGAGAGCGCTGTGTGCGCGGAAAATAGCGGTCCCCCTGCGGGGCCCTGCGGGGGCGTGGTGACCCCTCCCCCTTGCAACGACCAAGCGGGGGGCAGCCTATGGGTGCAGTCCACTCACAGTGTAATTTCAAAGTACACAGACTCACGGATCCTGAGAGGGGGGGGAGCAGTGGGGACGTGGTCTCGTGGCTAATACGAATTGATTTCGCTCGCTCGCCCGCCTGCTATCCCGAGCTGTCCCCGTTTCTGAGGGCTCGACCCCGCGGTGGGACGTGACTCAGGGTCGACCCCGCGCCACCTCACCCCGCCCGTCACGCGGCCAGGCTTGCACCCTCGACCTCTGGACAGGGGCTGTCTGCCCCCGACCCAAATCCCAGCCCAATACAACCAATCAGAAGTCCCCAGGGAGGTCGGCGCGTTCGGACCGCCCGGATGGCACCGCCGTCATGTCGCGCCATGAATTAAAGGCAGCCTCTCAGTCTTCGGGCGGGGCTCGCTGCGCAGGGGGGCAGAAGACCGTTGAGGCGGCCAAATTTCTAGACCCATTTCGTAGCAGAGGGAAAACTTTGCTCGTCTTACCCGACCACCCAACACCCACTACTTGTTGAACGCGGCGTCCCCGACGCTGGGCCAAGTAGTTGACCCAAGGTCCCCGCTGGAGTCGCTCGCTCAGGGAATGATGGCGTGCCGCCGCATCATTTATTTACCTTCGATTGCCTGACTAATTAAAAGGGTCGGGGTGCCGCACAGTGGGCCAGAAGACCGCCGGCGGTTTTCCAATGCAGCCACCAGAGAAACACTTTTCTTAAGGAACACACTGGTTCGGAAATAAAAAAAAATTAAAAAAAAAACAAAAAAAAACAAAAAAAAAAAAACATTGATCCCGTGGTAACCCTTAACGTGGCCACGAGACATGGTCCAACTTTTGTCCCGTTAGCACATGCAAAGGTCTGACAGCCACCAAAAATGACTTCCGCGACAAGCCGCGACCGGGGTTCGAACCCACGACCAACCCGTTAAGAGGACTTAACGGTATTGGGCAGGCGGCAATGCGGTGAGTGGCACTTGAGATCGACCGCTCCGCCCGTCATTCCCTTTTACGGTGGCCCGGCCAACTACAAGGAGAGCCGTAGTCTGACCGGTCGGCCGCACTGCAGCACTGCACTGCCCATTGGCATGCAGGGTTGGAGAGGGTCAGGGAGGGGGAGGGGGCTCCAACGGCCTGGGGGGGGCTGGAGTGCTGGCAACAGGGGCCTGAATGAGTGACGAGTGAAATGGCAACAGTGCCGACGGAACGCGGAACGAATTCGTCGTAAATGTGGAAAAGGGAATCGATTTCGGCAAGCCATAACTCCGCGCGCTTAAAACCTTACAAAACTGTCTTGCACCGTAACTCAGAAAATTATTTGATTTTATAGTTTAGGCCAAACCATGAAAATTGAATGGTTTTACGCAGTATTGTGCGCATCATGGGTTTACAGAGTCCTCTTCTAAGACCCACCCCACCCTGTGGTGGATATCGCATGTCACTGCGCCGCCTGCACTTGCACCCGCAGAGCAGAGGGCCGGGCCGCAGCCGTGTTTGCAAGCCGCTCTGCTCTGCCCACCCCACAATGCCAGATCCTGATAAGGGTATCCCTCCTATCGCCACTAGAGCGCGGTAGCTGGGCTCATGGAGGAGAGGGAATGAGGGGGGGGGGGCGGTTAGGTGGTTCCAGCGGTTCCAATTATGAAAAAAAAAAAAACCTTTTTTTTAAAAAGCCTCTTGAGGTAGCTCAAACCAAGAGATATTGTGACGGCGGTCCAGCACTGTTAAACTTAAACGCAACGGGGTGTTGTAGCTCGGGGCGACATCCTGCTCTGACTTCGTCACGTTTCGTGATCGGGGCGGTGGTTCTGGCGGTGGTGGTGGTGGTTCTGGCGGTGGTGGTGGCGGTGTAGACTGAGGTCGGCGCTGGAATATTCTATGGTGCGATCACCATTCATCAGACGGTGCAGCATTGTTGGGGCCGGCCAACTAGCGGCACGCCGACCTGCTCCTCGCTCGCCCCTGGCCGGGCCCTGGCCCGCCCGGCGTGTGGCTCAACTCGCCCGTCCAGCCAGTCAGACTTGATTTGGGACTACAACTTGCGACTGTGTCATTAGTTATTGTCCGCCCCAAAGTCTTGGTCCGCGGCCCACGGCCCACCC
Source organism: Stenchaetothrips biformis (assembly GCA_030522485.1). Lineage (NCBI taxonomy): Eukaryota > Metazoa > Arthropoda > Insecta > Thysanoptera > Thripidae > Stenchaetothrips > Stenchaetothrips biformis. Next base: position 2,219,904 of record CM060100.1, read on the forward strand.
ACCATCCGCTTTCAAGTTGGGGTCGATACGTTTCGATTGAATTTTCCGGTAAAATGATTCAAAGCAAGAGGGGAACAGTTTAATGAATAATAGAGGGCAGCCAAGATTCAAACGTTTTGAAAATGCGGAAATTTTAATTGAAGTGTGAAGAATAATTCGGTAACATTCGATGATTTATGTCGTCCGAGGTGCTTGCCGGTGATGTATTCACGACCCTCCCCCAATCTAGCGGGCGCGGTGCTGTGGCGCCAGGGCCCCGGGCCCACTGTGCCCCCGGCCCACTGTGCCCCGGGCCCACTGTGCCCCGGGCCCACTGTGCCCCCGAGGGGGCTGCCACACCGTTATCATAACGGCGTGACCTAACGAAGTCACTGCGAGACAAAGCGTGGCGAGGTGAAGTGAGGCAGAGCAACAGTGCGGGTAGTTGGGGGTGAAGAGAAACACTTGGCGGGCAGTGCGCACAGGCTGCTATGGAAACTGTACAGCGTACATGGTTGACGTTTACGCATATTATCGTCTACTTGCCTTGCAATGGTATCCATGCGACAACCACAATTTTTTTGCAGAGTAGAAACGATCTGGCAATAAGACGCGGTGTCCGCAGTAAAAGTAACGCCGCGGTGGAACACGGTGGTATTGGTGCCACAAGACAAGAAGACCCCATCTCTCCGTCGGGCGGCCTTTCCCACTCTCCTCAATTTCGAACCACGCAGTTGCGCGTTGCTCGCGCTCAAGTACAAATGGGGGCCTTCCACCGCCCTCTCTCTCTCTTTCGCCCGTTGCGCGTTTCTACAGGAATTGCAGGAGCGGCGAGGAAGGCGGCGGAGTGCGCCACCGCCTTGCGTCGTAACCGTTTTTGGGCGTGAATGGAGTGGGGGTGCTGCCTGGTGTTGCCGCGCGGCAACGTCGCGGATAAGTTGATGGTTGAGTACGGTTCCGGCGGTCGGAAACCAAGCGACATTGCCTCTTAGAAGGCGGCGGAAAGGGTCTCGGCTTGTACAGTCTCGCAATACGCTGCGCAGTGGGCCAGCAGGCGGCCAAAATTCGAGACGTGTTTTACCAGAACGCGAGGGGGGTCAAGGGTCGCGGGGATCAATCACTGCGATCGCCCTTCGAGATATCGCTCGAGATGTCGTTGGACAGCGCGAGCGCCGCGCTTTACGGCGTCGTTCTACTCCGTTACGATGATTGAGGCAACACAAACAGGCCACAAAAACGGAGCCGAATCCCACGGCGGGAGTTTCGAGGTTCGTAACTTGTCAAAGGGTGAGTTCTTTATTGGGATTATTCTGCCAGAAGACAATGTCGTTCGACCCAAGTCTCCTTTATTTTGGAGAATTGTTAAAGTGCATTGAGCATTTTTTTTTTTTTCAGAGTGTTGTTGCTGCTTTCGAGTGTGCATCGTGCCAACAACGGTCGTTTCCGGCCCGTGGCCGTCACACTGTGCACCGCAACCTAACGTGTGCGGTGGCCGCGCACAGTGGGCCTAACTAACTCGCAAAGCGCGGGGGGCGCAAGTGGATGGAGAGGCACGCCATATATGGAGGGAGAGAGAGAGAGAGAGAGAGAGAGAGAGAGAGAGAGAGAGAGAGAGAGAGAGAGAGAGAGACAAAGAGAGAGAGAGAGGGGGGGGGGGAGGTCAAGGAAAGGTGCGGAAAGGAAAGAGGCCGCGATAGCGCTTTTCCCTTCGCTTTCGGCACGGCTTGGCAAGGCGAGGCACGGCTCGGCCAAGTGCGGCCCTCTATTCTAGATATTCAACAGGGAGCATTGGGGAGCCGTAGCGAACACTCCAACTCCAATCTATCCCCAGGGAGAGTTGGCGGAGCGGCCGCCGCCGCGCGACGGGGAGAGAGAGAGAGAGAGAGAGAGAGAGAGAGAGAGAGAGAGAGAGAGAGAGAGAGAGAGAGAGAGAGATAGCGGCGCGACAAAGCTTGGCCGCGCGGATGGCGCGGGTGCATAGAAATATACACGGAATGGTATTCTTGCTGCTCTGCTCGCTGTGCTGGCGGTCCCTGCACGATTATCGCCCGCGTCCCCCGTCACGTTTCGCAGGGTGACGCGGCTAATTGCAACTAAACTGGAACCAGTTCGTTGTCAAAGTTAGCGCGTCCGGAGAGAAAGCGACTCGCGCTGGAAAACGAGTCTAATCCACTTCAACTTTGAGTTTCAGCTCTTTGGACTGAAGCTTCAAAGGTTTACGCTGGTCAGGAATTCAAAGGGGTCACAAGAGTCCAGCATTGGAAGGGGGTCTTCCTTCCCCCTGGGATCCGAGCTTGTACGTGGACTCATGCAGCCTTGTCGGCCGGAGGCAGACACGGCTGCCATTCTCCGCTGTGAATCGCAAGGACGAGCGAGCCCTTGGCAGGGTGAGTGGCAGGGCGGGGCGCTGGGCTGTTGCCCTTTCCCCGGCCGGCTGGTCCCACCTGCGACCTTTGAGGATCCTTGGGAGATTAGCACCAGCATCGTGTTACCCCCACCCCAACAACAGCATCAACAACAACAACAGCGGTCTCTAATCACCCCTTCATCGTCCTAACAGCCCACCAATTTCGCATCATCATCAGCGGGGGCGCGTGCCTCTCGGAGGCTCAGCATCCGCCCCGGGTTCGACTCCCGCCGGTCCCTCTCTTTTTATTCACCTCGTTCTACCGCTGTCTCCACCCGGCCCTTCGCCCTACATAACTCGATTCGTTTTAGCCCTCTCAGAACCCTTCCGCGCCCCCGCGGGCCTCGTGCCGTGGGCTGTGCCGCACAGTGGGCCAACAGTCCCTTCTGGACACGCACTGCACGCCCAAAGAGCCCACACTGTTAAAAATATTGGCATTTTACTACTTGACACCATAAATGACTCGGACAGCTGTTGCATAATTTAGCCCAGAGGCCGAAAGAGCCACCCTGACCCCAAACGAGGCCCCAGACCCTGCCCACGCCCTCAGCGGCCCCGCCCGCTGCATCGATTTCAGGGATATCCTGGGAGACAATTTGAGCCCCCCCCCCCCTCCTAGTCACCTTACCTCCATTTTCCTAGCGCCTTCGCCTAACCTGTAACCCCCTCCAACCCCTCGCTGATGACCATCCCGAGGCTGCCTGCCGCCGGTCACCGCTGGAGTAGGGCTTTCCGAACAGGAGATCCGGAGCCTGATGGGCAGCCTCACCCCAAAACCCCCCGACGCAAAATGAATGAGTCCTACAAGTGGGTGTACAAAATAAGGCCTGAGATTTTGTTGAAAGGCGATGATTTGTCACAAAAATTCCCGGCACTTTAGATCAGATTTTGTCGTGCTAGGATAATTAAATCTTTTAGGTTTCAGGATTTCTTTAGCTAATTTTATAGACTGGAGGATTCTATTCACATTTTATACGTGCAGCAGGTACAGAATTCAGATGACTCATGCCTCCTTTTGGTTTGCGCTGAGTCAGCAAACGCGAAACTTTTCCAATTTATATAATTTCCCTTTTCAAAAAAATAAAAAGCAACACCAAAAAAAAAATTAAAGGCGCACACTCATGGCAGTTTTTATTCAGGCGCCGCTCGCCAGGCAATGCATGCATGCTTTCCAGCTGTTGCGCTTTTTGCAAGGCTTTTCTTCGCCCTTTTTATTTTTGCCACTTTGCAGAGCCGCCCGGCCGCCCGGCCTTCACGCGCTCTCCTTTTGCATAGTCAGGCCGTGGGCACGCCGTAGCGGCAGGGCCCGCCCTTTCCCTTCCCACACTGTCAGAAATAAATAGGGAATCAACAAAGGCACCTCCGGCATAGATGTTCCTTCGCAAAGTCACGAAGATTCTTCGTAAATTTTGGAGGATTCGCGTCAATTCACGAGAAAATCTTCGTGAATCGACGAGGATTCTTTCGGCAACATTTTTGCAAGCTTTTGCAACATTTTTGTAAGTTACGGCGAGTTGTTTTTCCCGTGCAGCAGCAGCGCGATCGGTTATTCCGCCGCGCATCGAGAGACACGGGCTGGTCTTGGGAACCCAAACACAATAAAACAACTACCCGGTACTTGTTCGCCGTGCGCGGCGGCCATGGGTTGAATCCGCAATGCGCGGCCCGCCTTTGTCTGCGCCGCCGACAGCTGCCAGCTCGCGAGCTGAAGGTGAGCTGACAGGCGGCGGGACCACCGTGCAGCGCTGCGCTCCCAGAGGCCGCGCCGCGCGCCAAATGGAGGAGGAGCTACGGCCTCCTCGTGGACAGCTCGTGGATAAGTAAACGCCGTCAGGAGGACTCCTCTCTGCGGGTGCCGTCCAGGTGGCTCGCTAGAGGGAGTGATTGGACCGCAGCCGCGATGGACTCTCCAGCGGCCCTACCGCTCCAGCCACTTGCTTCACCGTCTGGAGAGATCACTGAAAAAAAAAATGAGTTCTCGATCCCAGAGCATTAGTCTCACGAGCATCTGTCGATGTGCGACAAACGCTCTCGGATTCAGAGCTCAGTCTTTTCAGGGTACAAAGCCGGCACGGCCTGATTGTTTACTTTTCCGTTTAAAGCGGGCACCGGGCCCTGTCTGTGGACAGAGGGGCCCTGGTCGCAGGGGGCCCTACCGCGCGGGGAGAATGGGGGGGGGAGGAGGGGCAGCAGGGTAAGGTGGTGTATATTTGTTCCGCGTGGGCCGGGCGGTGTCGCCGCATTCTTTCCAGATTGCTTAACCCTACACCGCCGTGCTGCGCGGCTCTATTTTCGCTGCCCCAGCCGCCCGGAGGCCACGACGTCCAGACCCCTCCCCCCCCCCCCCCCCTCCCCCCTCCCTGCTCGCTTCGTCCCCTCCAGACACGCCGACACACATCTCCGGCCGCAAACACGGACCGGGGAGCAATTCGAGGAGTGGTCACGCGCGAGGGGAGGGGGGGGACGGGACCACCTGGGAGGTATTCCACCACGCACTAAATTTCTCATGACTCTCCTCCAGATGTTTTTATTATTCAGATATTGGAAAACAACGATGGCGATTAGGAATCATTAGCAGGACGGGTTTTGAGCTCCAGAGTCGCTAAATGGGACGCCAACCGAACCCACCAATAGATTCCTCGTTCGGAGCGCAATCCGTTGTTGGGGTCACCAATGGGCCAGCCTTATTAAGTGCGAGCTAAAACTTTTCCATCGCCGCCTCGACGTGAGCCCGCCATGTCGCCGGGCCGTCACGCCGATGACGCCCTTTAAAACACGACCGCCTGCCGCTCCGGCCCAGCAGTTGAGAGGCAGGGCCATTTCCTGCCCTCCATCCCTTTTAACGAACTCCTGGGCGACCCGCCGAGCCGTGCCGGAGCCGGGCCGGAGGTAGCGCGCTGGGGCGGGGCCCATCCTGGGCTTGATGAATTTAGGAAATTAAGACGTTCCACGCGCGGTGCGGGCGTCCCAGCCGAAGCCACCCCTGTGCGGCGCGCGGAGGGGCGACTGTTTGAATTCCCCCTCCATCACCACCATCTCTCTCGCTGTATGACCTCTCCAGGCTCCGGCAGATCCGTCTCGTTTGTTATGGAAATTGGAGGTGCCGAATTGGTTCGCATCACAGCCTGGGGCGCAACGGAGAGACAGCCAGGGGCGACACAGACAGACGCAACTCCGACTAGCTGAAATTATTGGTATAGTGCCTGAATGAAGGGGAGGCACTCAAACTTTTCTTTCACCGAAACAAAATGATTTGTGTGTCGCTCCACGACCAATTTGTGTCAGTTTGTATTTCGTCCGGTCAAAGTTAGTTTTGCTATCTCTAATCAATGGTGATGGTGTACTGACGTCGTGCGCTCAACCCCTCACCCTCCATTTGCACACTCCAACTCTCTCTCTCCTCTCTCTTTCACACACACACACACCCCTAAGTAAACAGCCCACTCTGCAGTGCAATCCAAGCCTAGAGATGCAGTCCCGACGCCTGGCCCAGCATGCTTTGCGGCGTTCCCATCCAATCTCCATGGAGTGCACCGACCGGCCGAGGAGGCACAGCACACCAGTCCCCACTCACCTGAAATGGAAAGAAAACAATATCATCTTTCCCGATCGATGCAATAATTGCAGTGTAACGTCGTTTCCATGATGGCGTCTGCCGACGACGTGGCGTGAGCATCGGCCAAGGCGACAAAGACGCAAATCAAAACACCACAACACCAAAGATCCGTTTTCTCCTCGTTCTTTATCGCAGAGAACCACAACTTCGAATGGAGAAACAATTGGTTCCCAACGTGACCGGCTCAGCGGTCCCGGCGTGCTCGCTGGGCTCCGGGGATGGCTCCGGGATGGCTCCGGGGATGGCTCCGGGGATATGGCTTCGCGGTCCCCACCGCGGCCCGGATCATCCGATAAGATTACCGGAGGCTGCCGGAGGGCCCCGCGTGGGGCTCCACGCGTCACAGCGGGCCGCATTGCTACAATGTCGGCCGTCCTCGCGGGGCCGCGGATCATGTCCAGATTTATCGCTTTCTCTACGGAGAGAAGGAAAAAAACGAGGGGTGGGCGGGGTCCGCCGCGGTGCGTGTCTCAGATGGAGCTGCGTGTGCACTGGTTCTTCAGGCCGGCCGTGCTGACACGTAGTGTCTGACCTAGCCTCACCGGACCCCGGGTCCACCGTGGGCCAGACGACCGGCGCAGGCGGCGCCGCGGGCGGTCCGCTGGCGTGACAGCCATCAGCCACAAAGGCCGCGCGCGCTTCCTTCCGGCAGTGACTCCAGGCTTCCCGTCCGGAAAGGCTCCGAGGCGGGCCCGGCGGCCCGGAGCAGGAACAGGGGGTTCAGCTCCACCTCGGCGCATGCCTTTGCGAGAGCGGCACACGCACCGCGACGGACGCGGCCAGGATGCTGCGCGCCTTATAGCCAATTTTATGCCCGGCTGGTTATAGATGCGGCTCGTTAGCGTACTAGTGCGCAGGCCGGACGAGGCACCCCCGCCCCCCTGAGGGGGAGGGGGATGATCGTTACGGCAGGGGATGGCTCGCTATTAAAACTTTGCAGCCATAGGGCAGCAGGACAATGGACTCGGCGCTGGGGCGGGACGGGTCTGCTCCACACGGCAGGACCGGTCGGTGGGTGGGATGCGTGTGATGAGCAGCAGTGAAACAAGCAGAGGCACCGGTGGGCCAGGTTGTCATTCGAATGTCTTCTCTGAATTCAAACTTCAGTGCTCTGTGTGTGGACTCAATACACACACTAGTGATCTATGTGTGTGGGAGCCAACGTCAAAATTTCGACCAAAAAAAGACACAATTTGACTCTCATCTTCACGTCACGGCGTGCCGGTTCGACCGTTTTCGGATGTTCCGCGTTTGTTGGGTTGAACTGGCCGGTCCGTGTGTGCCACCGCGTTCGGCAACTTTCCCTTCCGGCCAATAATGAGCAGCGCGCTGGAAAGGCTTCCAGGGGCCGCCGGGCTGCGGCTGACAGCCAATCAGCGGCCGACACCGCCGCCAGCGGATTCAATTTGGGACACGGTTTGCGGTTCAACTGACGCGGGAATAAATCAACAACCAGAAAAAGCAACAGAGTGTTGACTGATGGTTTTGTAAAAAAAAAAAAAATTTAAAAAAATCCGTTCAAGAAACGTTTACGGAAGCTTATGATAATTGTTGGGTACTTTCGAAACCCAGCAAGCTTGCAATACTGGTGGACAGGACGGTTCGCGGCCCTCGCTTCGTCCTCGCTTGGGAGCAGGGCGCCCTTCTCTCAAGGTCCTTCGGTGGGTGGTGGAGCTGGAGGCCGTCGTCCGAATTCAAACTCGCCGGCGCGCCGCGTGTTGTCGCGGCGTAGGCCGGGTTGCGAAACCGGAGCACAGCTGCCTGCCCTGCCTGCTGCGGCGGCTGTGAAAGCGGAGAAAGCCACCGAGGGGGTAAACACTCGCCTAATACCCTGTGCGCGGAAGCGCTGCACTGCACGTCATACACGCAGTTACATTGAGTTGTGTCTAAACGACTGTAAGTCTGCACACGATTCCTCGAAGTGTTCCCCCCTCCTCGGCTGCCACACGACAGTGTGAGTGTCTCCACTGTGGTGGCGCGGACTGTCGAAGTCCCATCCCACATCATCCAAAGTTTCGCTGTCTTGTCCGCACTGTGGGGCGGTCCCACCGCAGCGCACAGCACGTTCTAATTTTCACTTACGGCTGTCTGTTTTTTTTTTCTTCTTCTTATTACCTTGGGGTGGCACAAAATATGTTAACCGCAAGTTCAGGACCCTTCGTCGATCCAGTTCTTAACCCCCTATAGCGGGTAAACCCGTTATATATATATATCCTTTTTTTAAAACACACTTTGTGTTTATTTTATTTAAAATTTGCGCTTGGGCCACTTGTTGGCATAGACGGGGCGAGACACTTGACGGGGCGGGAGGGACGGGGTTCAGGTTTACGTCGCTTGTCCCCCGCGCGCCCAGACATTACCCCGCTCTAATAAAGAGCGCCGTTATTAGTCTCATTATCCCAAACGGAGGGGCGGCCGGCCGGGGCTATGCCAACGTGTAACAGGAGGAGTGCCAACACAGTGGGCGGGAGGGGTATCCGCAAAGCAACTCTACCACTGCATATGTGTGTGTGTGAGAGAGAGAGAGAGAGAGAGAGAGAGAGAGAGAGAGAGAGAGAGAGAGAGAGAGAGAGAGAGAGAGAGAGAGAGAGAGAGAGAGAGAGAGGGGGGGAGAGAGCGCTTCCTTTGTCACGTGACACTCTGGTAGCGACGCGTGCCGCGATTTCGTCGCGCAAGGGTCGCCGGGTGACAAAAGCCCGCGCAACTCGAGGAGGAGGCGCGCGCGCAACTTGTTCAAAGCTGCACGCTGCTCACTGCCTTTCCTTCTCTCCGGCCGCGCCTCGTCCCCGGCGTCTACAGTGTTGCGGCGCACAGTGGGCTGAGACGCCGGAAGTGTCAGGACTGATCAAAATCAAGGCCAACGCCGCAGCCGCCAATTTTCGCATGTTGTTTTTTTTTATCTTCTTCGTCTTTTTCGTGCCGCGGAGCGACGAGGAAAACAAAGCAACATCAACAAATCCGGAGGCCCCGCCGCGCGCCCCTTCTGCCAGCGACCTGAATCAAGCCTTCCTTGCTGTTATTTTTAACGAAACCCAGCCAGGCCCTCGGGGCTCCGGCCTGGCCAAGGACCCGGGCAATCCCGGAGGACGCGAGACGAGAGGGCGTCCCTGCCAAGGCGCCAACGCCGCCTCTTTTTAAACCCCAGCACTTCCCCCCTTCATTGTCATTAATTTTGCAATAATTACGTCGAGTTTTTACCAATAAAATCGAGTTTGTACAATCGCTCCCTCGACAGCGCACGTTCGTTCAACTTATCCACCTAACGTCGGTGCCCTGACATTGCCCTGCCGGTATGCTATCGAGAGTCTCGATTCGAGAATCTCGATTCGAGATATCCGCCAGGTGCGTTCATCACGAGTGTCGGAGTCACGCGACGCGCTGTACTATCGTCGCGTCCATCGGACCATTAGACCCAAAGCGACACCGGCCGTACTCGGCTCGGCTCGGCCCAGTGACAAGCCCTCGCCCGAGCGCTCAACTCAAGTACCGGCAATTTTTCATCCCACGACAGAAAAGGGGGACAGAGTGAACGCCCCTGCGCGTTAATAATTGCATGGCAATTATATGTTAATTTTTTTTTTTTTTTTTTTTTTTTTTTTTTGGACTGTTGCCCTGTTTTTATGGTGCGCCAATCCGGACAAAACTTTGAATCCCTCCAGCCGATGCCGTCGTGATATCCGTTGTATCCGCAGAGCATTAGCCCAGCGCAGTGTCCTTCATTTGCATAGTGTATCACCGTAATAAGGTAAGGCCCCCCCCCCCTCCCCCCCTCTCCCCCCCCCGCGTCCCCCCAACGACCCCTATTCATTTGGACTAGGGCAGCGGCAACAGCGTCGCCCGGTGGGACCTCTCCCGCACGGCCGCACAGTGGGCCAGAAGACCGGCGCAGGCGGCCCAAACTCCAGACGCGTTTTGAGCTCCAGGAGTTCGCTTAAAATGGCACTCAAACCGAACGTGTGACTCCAACTTTGGATTCCTCGTTCGGCGGGGTCACACGTTCAGTGCGAGTTCCATTGAGCCACTCTGGAGCTCACAACCCGTCCGGTATTCAGACCGCATCCACCGGTCTTCTGGCCCACTGTGCCTGCCGCCGGCCCGCGCGCCGAAACCCGCCAAATTGGGCGCTGTATTTCCACTATCTACACACACAGCCGTAAAACGGTTTGGCCGCGCCGAGACTTTGATTGCACTTTTCAATGAGGAATAATATCCCGCATTACTGGCCGCCGGGCCCCTCGTTACGATCATGTAATGGCCCACGGCCAACGACAACAACAACAACAACAACAACAAGGCGAGCAAACAGCGGGCAACACTGAAGCAACAACGCCAGGAAACAATAACAACAACAACAACAACAACAACAACAACAACAACAACAACAACAATGGCTGCGACGCAGGCGGGGCGCCGCACCGCTGAATGTTTCAGGTCCTGTCTCCTCCGTCGATATAAGGCGGAGACCGTTACTCAGCTCCAGGTGACTTAATGAAGAAGCATGGTGGCCACCCAGGCCGCTCGGGCCGCTCGGGCCGCCCAGCAGGCAGGCGGCCTCCGAAGGACGTCGCTCCGTCTCTCTCGCACTCACGGGGCGTGTGGGTGCGAGAGAGACACGGCGACGAGAGGGACTCTCGGAGTCAGTCCCCAGGCGGCGACCGGGCCGGGGCGGGCCCCTTCCCTCCCCACCGACTACATCATCACGGCCCTCTCCAAACCGCAGGGGGGCGGCTGGGACGCGGCGGGGGGCGGCGGGGGGCGGCGGGGGGCGGCAGGGACGCGGTGGGGGCGGCGGGGGGCTTTCCACCACATGTCTCACCGCGAGTGAAGAGGCCGTTCTGGAGGCCCCCTTCGGCCCACTGTGCTTGGACTCTCGATGAATTAGGGATCGGCGGCCGATGTGACGTGCAGCCGCGCGGCCTTGTCTTCAAACGGTCGATCGCGTCGACCCTCGAGTGGGTCGTGACTTAGGCGGCGGCGCCGCGGCAGGAAGCCACGCCCGGAAGGACCGGCTTGGGCGGCGGAAAATTGGGGTCCTTTTTCGAGCGCTGCGCAGTGGGTCAGAATACCAGAGTCGCTGAATGGGACTCGAACCGAACGTGTGACCACACCGATGGAATGCTCTCCGAACGAGGAACCCTTTGGTGGGGGTCACACGATCGGTTCGAGTCCTATTTAGCGACTCTGGAGCTCGAAACGCGTCTAGATTTTCGGCCGCCTGTCCCACTGTGCGTCTGGCGGTCGGAGCGCCTGCAATGCGGAGGGTAGGCAATACGTGACACGGGCGCCCGGCGCGTTGCCTACCTCGCCGTCTACAGGCGCTACCTCACCGTGCCCCGCCGAGGCCACACACAAAAAAAGGGACTTTGTTAAGAAAAACCATGCAGTAATTTACTGCGTAGCGATAGCGAGAAATAACGCCGTAAAAGTATGTTCGTCTCCCCCTAACAGACCGTCGTGTCCGGTACAGCTTGCTGACGCGCCAGTCCGGCGGACGGCCTGCCCGCCGTGCTGCAGAGCGAGAAGAAGAAGGAGGAGGAGGAGTCGGTGGCGGGGATCGTAAAGAAGGCTTTTATAGAGGCGGTGCCGCGACGCGACGTGGCGCCCATTCCCAGGGGCGCGTACTTCTCCATGCACTCTGTCTAGAGCCGGCTCCTCTGCGCTGCCTGCCAGCCTGCCTGCCTGCCTGCCTGACAGCCAGCAAGCCAGCCTGCCAGCACTCCGCCGGGGCCGGCCTAACCACAAAAATCACTCACCAAAAAAAGCCACAACCCGTGTACGACCGTCGTAAAGAAGCCGGCGCCCGAAATCAGCACTGTTAAAAATAAATTGGGAAATCTCGGAAAGCCGTTTCCTGAACCAAGAGGATTGCCTTGCAAAACTTGAAACATTCGAGCAAATTCGATCGAGGCCTGGCCTCGACGCAGAGGCAGAAGCCGAGGCAAAAATTCCAAACCCGAAATTCTGCGACCAGATTTTTTACTTAAATATAAACGTTTAAACGGAAACAACCAAACACGCAAAAAAAGAGAAAAAATCTCATTCAACGAACGTTAATGAAAGCAGATGATACTCGTTTGGTTTTCTTTCGATGATATTCGTTTGGTATTGTCGTGTGTCGGGATTGTCAATTTTCCGCGCAGGCGCGAGGAGGGGGTGCCATTGTTTACGCCCGGTGCCGCTGGCGCTGGACGGGGGAGGCATTGTCGGATTCCGCGCAGGCTGCGCCTCGCCTCGCCTCACCAGACAGCCACAATCCCGCCCTGGCATGCCGGCCCCACTATTATTGTTAGGATACGCGCTTGGTTTCTCGAGAGTTAAAGCTAGCTGACAACTTCATATGTCTTGTAGTTTTAGGTATGTTTGAAGTGTGAAGGTATCATCTGCTAAAAAGTGACGGTGGACAGCAAGCCTGGTGGGGGGTGGACTGGATAGCAATGCAGCGGGGCACGGTCTTACTAAGCCCCCAATTTGCTTGAAGCAAGTTTGATGAGGAGGCAGGCGGCCACCCAGGCCGTGTGGATGCGATGCCCGTGGAGAGAGAGAGAGAGAGAGAGAGAGAGAGAGAGAGAACCGTCACGGAGAGACACGCCGTGCGAGGCTCACTATCTCGCACACGTCACAGCGCGCCGCGGCGGCGCCGACCTACACTGTGAGTGCCAGCTTCGAGCCTCGCAGCCTTGAGGCCATGCACACCGAGCTGCACTCGGGCGTGCATTTTTTTCTCCCATTGCGCATAGTGCGCTACATGGGGAAAAAAACATGAGTTTTTAATCCGGGGGCAATTTGACTCCTATCGAGGGGTGCTCTGGGAATAGTTGAACAACCAGCGTTTTTTTTTACCGATGGGGACAAAAAGCCGGGACGAGAGTGCGCCCGGCAAAAAGCGGAGCGGGATATTGCCGTCGCGTGCGGTGCCGCGGCGGGTAGTCGAACCCGCGACCGGACAAAAAGCAGCGGCAGAGCAGCGGCGGCGTGAGAACCCGAGAAAGCAGAGCGCCGCCCCGTGGCACCGTAAACTTCCCGATAGCCCATCTCTATGAATAAACCTGCTGCAAAATGCAGCATTGCCCACACAGCCGCTGGTCCTCCGCTTTGAAAGTCGCGCCGGCCCACTGTGAGATGGCATCGCTGTGCCTCGCTCGCCCCTTGGGCTCTCGCACTATTGTGAGTGAATATCTCTCTCTCTCTCTCTCTCTCTCTCTCTCTCTCTCTCTCTCTCTCTCTCTCTCTCTCTCTGTGTGTCCCACTCCGGGGCATTAAGGCGAGCGCTGTGGGTGGGCCTAACTGCCGGACGGTAACACAGTAAGTAGGCGACTCGCTCAGCGGCCTCGCCCCGCCCCGCCCCGCCCTGCCTAGAGTCCCTTAGGGCCGCCGCACCGCCACGCGCCGCGCCCTTGAGCCGTATAAAGTTTCGCCCTCCGTGACGGCGGACCTCATACAGGCCGCGCATGGGCCCCCTTGTCAGCGCGTGTGTCCTCCCAAGGAATGGCGGTGACGCGCAGGACACCAGCCGCACAGGGTTGCCAACCGCGTGCCAGCCGCATAGGGTTGCCAACCGCGTGCCGCAAACCCGGCCGGCATCCTTTTGGGTGCGGACGACTCTCGGTGGCGGCGCGCTATCCTGCTGCCTTTCGTTTCTGTCGCCAGCAGCACCCTGGTTCCGGCTTCCCTCCCTTTCCCCCTTCCCCCTCACCCGGCACTGTTCACTGCTCTGTAGGCCAGATCCCCAGGTGCCTCCCCCCCCCCTCCTCCTGGTTCCGCCACGGGCCGGAACAGAGCGCGAGCATAAGCCCCGCGCCATCCGCAAAAGAAAAAGTTTCAAAATACGTGCTTAGGCGGATGGGGCGGCGGAGGAGGCAGCCTGCATGGCCGCGCGGAGAATTATTAAAATAGTTTCTCTGCCGCCGCGCGTGTTTCACCGCCCGAAAAATAACGAAACAAAAAGACAGCGGATGAGAGAGAGAGAGAGAGAGAGAGAGAGAGAGAGAGAGAGAGAGAGAGAGAGAGAGAGAGAGAGAGAGAGAGAGAGAGAGAGAGAGAGAGAGAGAGAGAGACTGAGAGTGGCGAGCACCAGCGGGAGCCATCAATCAATTAGGAACACTCGGCAGCGCTCACAGAGCCACTCACAGAGCGGCTCTCAGAGCGCACCGCGCGCCAATGAGAGACCAGGACGCCGAGCGAACGTCAGTCGCTGGACAACTGGGAAAGTCCCGCGGAGATACTTGTGCTTTCTTGAGCGCGTTGCGTTATTAATTACTTTTATTAATCTACTGAGATGAACACGGAAAACTTGGGGCAGCGGTTTTATGGGTTTTACACCGTGACGGCGGCGGCGCGAGGGGAGCGAAATTAATAATTATTGGACGCGCCGTCCGTGGGGCTGACATGGCCGTAGTTTGCGGAGGCGCTCATAATGAAGCACGATGAGCTTCAGGTCGACAGTCTGCGGTTACGCCGCACAGTGGGCCACAGTGGGGCCGCCACGGCTGCCAACCGCCCAAACCAACTATTTGATTTGCAAACAAACCTTGCTGTCTACGAAAAGCACACTAACAAATGCATGCTTGTAAGTACAGCTACTCCTTAACTCCGTGCTGCGCATAAGTTTCAGCAGACACTTCAAACGCTACATGGAAAAGGATAGTCGTAAAATACGACACGCAAACTAAAATTAGTTTATAGTCTTATCATTTTTCTTAATTGTTGGGGGCCCACTGGCGGCGGGCCAGCCGAAAATACACTGCGGCCGTTTGTTGACGGAAAGCTCACAAAGTTGGCGAGAGATAACGACCGGCGGCCCACTGTGCGCCGGCCAGCCGCCACCGTTAGCAGCGCCGTAATCTTTATACCGAACATAATTACCACTCCGGTGGCAACACGTTCGACATGACACGACACGGCGGAACCACCTCCGGCCGGCTTTGCTTTTCTGCTCGTTGTACAGGCAGCACGAAAACAAAAACAAAAATTCTGAAAATTTACGTTACGCGTCATTATTTATTATTATTATTATTATTATTATTATTATTATTATTATTATTATTATTATTATTATTATTATTATTATTATTATTATTATTATTATTATTATTATTTTATTTGATTTTTCAGAAAATGGATTTGAAGAATACTCTTCGCAGTGTCCTTGTATTAGAGAAACAAAAGGCGGTGCGACCTAGGTGATACAAACACACAAACAGGGCGGTGAGGCGAGACACAAGGCGCCTGCGGCAGGGGATCCCCTTTCTCAAAGCGCCGTCGGCATCGCCAGCCGAGCGACCCACGAGAGTCGCCGCCTCGCTCTGTCGCACTCGTGGGGCTCTCCGTGAGGGTGCGAGAGAGACGGGGCGACGGCAGGGCATCGCCATGTTGCGGTTCGACGCGCCGCGCCAAAGGCCACCAAAACAAAAGCCGAAACAAGCGGCTAACGATTACTTTTGTTTTCGTTTTCGTGCTTGACTCGCTTTTTTTTTATACGGAAGCCACACAGCCACACCGTGTGGGGCAAGGCAAAGGTACGGGGCGCACAGCGGGCGTGGCCAAGGTCGGTTGGGAGAGAGAGAGAGAGAGAGAGAGAGAGAGAGAGAGAGAGAGAGAGAGAGAGAGAGAGAGAGAGAGAGAGAGAGAGAGAGAGAGAGAGAGAGAGAGAGAGAGAGAGAGATGAAGATCGATTCTTGAGGGCTTCTGAGAAAGATTGATTCATTGGAGTTGATGAAATGATTAGAGAGAGAGAGAGACGATAGCACAGCGGGCAGTCAGGTACGAATCTCAATCCGACCGTTTCGAGATCTCGACGCCGCACCGGCTGTCTGCCAATCGTATCGAATCTCGAGCCCGTCTAATACGCCCCAAAGCCACATCGGCCGGGCCCCGGGCCGGGCCGCCCCTCGCCTGGGCTGCTGCCTCAGAGATTACAGCGATTACGGGCTGTCAGGGGTGAGCCGTCGAAGCAGCCGGGACGTGGGCCGCCTGCCGAGCCGCGGGCAGCCGCGGGCCCTCTGTGAAGGCCGAGCCGAGCCAAAAACTGAAGAAAGTTGGTTACACTCGCAGCCAAGTCAGGGCTTATCCTCCCGGCAGGGGAAGCGGATCCAGCCAATCACGTCATTCCGCCGCACAGCCCGGCTGGCAGCCCGGCTGGCAGCCCGGCTGGCAGCCCGGCTGGCAGCTCCGCTGACACCCCGTCGCCCAATCTCAGGGCATGCATCCTGGCGCGCCGATTTTCCGTCCGGGATGTTGTTGGTGCCGAGGGAACAGTATGGGGCGGCTGTTCAAGGGATTTTATTTATTTAGCTTGTGTGCATTTGTGGTTAGTGGGGTTTGTGTGTGCGTGTGCGTGTGCGAGCGCGCTAGAAAGAGAGGGAGAGAGAGAGAGAGAGAGAGAGAGAGAGAGAGAGAGAGAGAGAGAGAGAGAGAGAGAGAGAGAGGGAGAGAGAGAGAGAGAGAGAGAGAGAGCGAGAGACTGTATGAGTGTACACGCGCGCGCACGTGCGAGAGGTAATTGCAGTAATTGGCACGAGCGAGGGCGGGCTTCGCTTCGCCAAACCTCATTAAAAACCGGATTTTTTATTTTTCGATTGCATTATTTCGTCTCATTACAGATGCTTTTAAAATTTATCGCTCAACTCAACAAGGGACCTAAACAAGGGGCACTTTTAAACTCTTTATCAAAGGGTGAAAAGTGTGTTTACCGATAGGATTAGTACCCTTCTTACATCGCGGTCACCACGAGCTGCACCCTACAGGTGGACTGCACACGCGCGCGCGCACACACACACACGCGCACACACACACACACACACACACACACACACACACAGCCAGCACGCCGAGGATGGAGCGGCCCCCGTTACAGTGGGCCTCATTTGGGCGACGTTCTGACGCCGTCCAGAATGGATGGCCGGAACGGGTCGGGGGCAGGGGATGGGGTTAGTGGATTACAGTTAGCGCGCAAGAAAGCCTAGTAGTGTTTCGGGACGTGCTGGGCGGGGCGGGGCGGGGCGGGGCGGGGAGGGGCGGGGCGTGCGGCGTCGCAGAGTGGTGCCGAGGATGAAGAGGCAGGCGAGTAATACGCGACCTGGCCGCAACGAGCCTCTGCGTGTGGAAAAGGGAGGGTGGGGAGCCGAAAAGATTATGAGGTGTAAATCAAGCCCCGCCCCGCCGCGCCCCGCCGCGCCTCGCCCAGACGACGCCACCGTAAAAATAGGCAATATGAGGGCGGCAGGCCGCATCGCCCCGTTGCTTCAGGCGGCGACCTCGGCCTTTGAGTCAGTCGATCCGCTCGCTCTACTTGTTGTGGCCCAGCGCGCCCTGGCCCTCACCTTACCCTTTGCCCTGGCCATAGCCCTTTGCCCCGACTATGGCGCTTGCCTTCGCCGCGCCCCTCCCCGTTCAGCCCTTCCGTGTGCAGCGGGAAACAATTTCCTCGGTACTTTGAAGGCGCCCTGTAAACGGCAAGGCCCTCCAGTCTTCACTGCCTCCACTGCCTCCTATGCAGCGCGGCGCGGCGCGGGCAGCGAAGAAAAGGCGATCCTGCCTCCGCCGCCCACTTTCAACGTACTTTTGGCACACTTTTACCATCCTTTAAGGACGCTTTTGGCATACTTCCAGCCGCACAGCTGCGCACAAAAAATACTACGTAATACGACAGAAACGGTTCCTGGGTTTCCCAGAATCTCCCTGGTAACTCGCCTATGTCTTCACTGTGGGCTACCTGGGAAAACCAGGAACCGTTTTTGCCGTCAATTCGGTGTGGCCGTATCTAACTTTTTTTTTTTTTTTTTTTGCAGTGGTTTGACTCGCGCGCGTGTTGGTCCTTGTCTGCGTGGGTGACCCGCTTCATCAAGGGGATGGCCTCGGCGGTACATCACCATATCACTTACAACATTAAGCCATTCGTGCGGCCACCCACTTAGCGGGTCTGAGCCTGAGGCAGCCTAAGGCGCGCGCCGCCAAACTGTTGCTCGACACACCAGCCCCTCCACTGTGCGGATGCGGCTCAGCTTTTGCGGTTTCTGGCTTACTTTAGTGTCACGTTCCGCCTCGGATCAATCGCCTGTGCGCGTCGGATCGGGGTCAGAAAGGGAAAGGCCACTGTCGTTTTATTTCATCTTTACCTCTTCCCTTTTTTTTTTTTTTTTTTTTTTGAAATTGGATGACGACGCGGGGGCGCGCTCGGCCCAAGCACGCATCCTCTTGGGGCGTGTTTGGGCAGCGACTCCGAGAAGGCGCTCCGTCTCTCTCGCACCCTCACGGCTCGGCGCGCGGGAGCGACAGAGACAGAGCGACGACACAACGGAAGCAGCCCGCCGCCGGTGACGTGCCGGCCCGGCGCGCCAGTGGGCTGCAGGATCTGGTTTCGGTCGGGCATATGCTATACTTGCGCGGTGCGCCTCCCCGCGGAGCCAGGGAGGAAGCCGTGTCGTCCTGGGGATAGCGCCCCTCCCCCTCCCCCCTCTGGTTTCTCCTCCCCACCCCTTTTCCCTGCGGGGGTGTTGCGCGCCGCTCTACAGAGCACCGTGATGACTTTCCAGCCGGCAAGGCGAGGCAAGCGCGCCAAGAGATTTCGCAATCAGGAGGCATTATTTCATTCTTTCCCCTTCCGTTGGTCCAGGCGCGGCCGGCCGGCCTACGCGGCTCCAGGGGAATCCTTCCTCCAGTTTGTCCAGCGAGATGGGGGTCTTGAGGGCGGACCGGGCCTACTGTCCGGAAACGCAAATGTTGCACGAAGCCGCAACTCGAGTATGAGAAATTCGCCCAGAGCCTTCTGGCTGAATTTTTCATACTCGAGTGGAGACAGCGGCCGAATTTCCATAAGTAATCTGCGGGCCCGAGCGCGCCCGCTCGCGCGACTCAACTTTCGCTGTAATAAAAGTTTCCTAACAAAGCGTAAAGCGCGAACGACGAGCGCGGGGGAAACAAGGACGGCGAAGGACCGCAGCACTGCTTTCGCGTAAACACAATCATCTGAAGAGGCGAGGCACCGACAGGTACCGCCACGGTGGGCCAGAGAACCGGCGGCGCGGGCCGTTGGGTGGGACGACGGTTCGTCCCACGTTGTCTATAGTGCGTGCCTGTCGCACACTCGGCTTTGCAGCGTACGGGGAAGGGCGCCGTGTCCTCTGTGCCCTCTGAACCCACTACGCCCTCTGTGCCCACTGCGCCGACGGCGAGGTGCCGCGTCCCACTTCACGCCGTCCAAGTTCGCCCCGGCGAACTGGCAAACTGCTCCACGCCAAGTTGTCGGCCAACTCGGGGTGCGCCACGATTAGTGCGACTGCAGACAGGCGGCAGGGAAACGCACAGAGGAAAAAAAAAAAGGACACATTCCAATTAAGTTTCCATTCATTTTTGTTTTCCTTTCCGTGGCGGGCGGCACCGCCGTCGTTTTTGTTTGTCTTTTCGGAAAGTCTTTCTGAGGGTGAGACATAAAAAAATTCTAAAAAAAATAAATAAAAAAATAAAAAGGGTTGTTAAAGCGGCGAGGCTCTCGGCGGGCCGGCTGGCTCGGCGGAAGGCACGGTAATGACCAGGTGCGGCATCCAGTGGAAGAAAAAAAGGACGGAAAAAGTACGGAACATGTCTGGACAACAATTTGCCAGGACCGTCCGTACTTGCCATGCCACGTACGGAACTTTCTGTACCTTTTCCCGTACCCTTTTACATGAGCTTATATGGAACCGGTACGGACTTTCCGTACTTTCGTCCGCACTTCCGTGCCATATTCTTCTGTGCATTTTCTGTACAAAAGTACAGATATTTTTACAGTTGATGCCTCTGTCTCCCTCCCCCGGACGCGCTACGGACGGGTAGCCCTGCCCGCGAACCCTAGACCGAGCGGGTTTGCGACAGTGAAGGCCCGGGCTGGAACGGCAAAAGGGAGGGGGAAGGGCGCAGGGTTATGATTGCGCCCTTGTGTAGGGCTGGGGCCGCCCAGGGCCGCCCAGGCGGTGCAGGGATCAGAAGCGGCACCTGAAATGGCCACGGTAAAGAGGGCGGTGGGATCTCGGGGGCTCCGAGCGCACCTGCCCAGCCCCCTGCTCTTTTCATTCTCCCCATCCCCATGACCATTAATAGTACCTTTATCTTGTTGTTTACGATCAAGGGCGCCCGTTGGCTCGTATTTGTCGCCGTGCTTGTCCAGACAAGACAGTCACTGCACTCGCGGGGCTCTCTCTCTCTCTCTCTCTCTCTCTCTCTCTCTCTCTCTCTCTCTCTCTCTCTCTCTCTCTCTCTCTCTCTCTCTCGCTAACTCCTCGCGACGCTGCTCATTATCGCCCGAGAGAGTTCAGGGCTGCCAATCTCGCGCCGGATCATTACGACATCAACATCTCCGGCAGGAGGCGGGCAGAACGAAGGGAAAGGGTCCACCGTTGGCAAAGACTTTGCTTGTTTCAGTTTCTTCCTGTCGTAAAAAAAAAAAAAAAAAGTTTTTCTAAAAGTTTTACATAGAATTTTTTCCTGTATTTTTTGTATTTTTTTTGGGACAGTTGGCAGTTTATTTAATTTCCAAGTTGGTTCCCGGGGAGCGCCTGCGTATGGCCGGGTAGGCCGGCCCGCCAGACACGCCAGTGTCCGCGCTGCCTGCCTGCCGGGCGGTCCGGCTCGCCCGAGCAGTGCCGAGCAGCAGAGACCAGTGATGCCACACATGCACGCGCACATTCCCACGACGCTTCCGTGTCTGCAGGGTCACCAACCTCAGCCTGCCGACCACTCGGTGAATCCGGGCTCTCCCCTCGAGACGTTGTCCACCACTGGGCAGGCTGAGGTTGGCAACCCTTCCGACGGCGGGGCATCGTGGGAATGGTGGCAGGCCTGCCTGCGTGGCAGGCGGCAGCGGAGCAGAGCAGACAGACATGAATAATCGCAGCGAGAAGAACGCAGTCGTCGCGGCTCCTCGGGGTAATCCCTCTTAATCAGAGTCTGGGACCCAGAGTCTAGGACCCAGAGTCTAGGACCCAGTGTCTGAGACCCACAGTCTAAGACCCAGAGTCTAAAACATAGAGTCTCGAGGCGTGAGAATGGCCGGCCTGCGCTATTCCTCTCCAAGATGAGCCACTCACTCTTCCCCCACCGGAGGCAGCGGAGGCAGGCAGACCGGAGACGGGCAATGCGCGTAATCCATTCGTCAAGCCTGCATCAGGCGGCGGCGCGCGGCCCGTCACAGCAGACCGATTCCGAGCGTCGCTCTGTCTCTCTCGCACCTTTACCAGACGCCCCACGGGTGCGAGAGAGACAGGGCGACGACAAAGTGTCTCGGTCTGCAGGCGGCCACGCAAGGCCGCCGCGCCACACATCCCAACATGCAAACAGTGGCAAGCCACAGGCCAGCCTGGCGCGGCGGCGCCTGGATTCCCCCCGCCCCCCCACGATGCGGGCAAACTTTGTGACCGCCACCGCCGCCACCGTTGGGTTGCTCCGCATGCATCTAGCTCGGTGACCAGACCGACGCGACCCGACGCGGCAAGGCGTCTCCAGGATGCTCACCTGCAAAGCAAGAAGGGGCCGAGATGAGACTTTAACCCAAACACAAGCACACATGCAAAAAATATTTTTTTCCAACACAGCAGCATAAGTTGTTATTTTATTTCTCTCTTTTTTTTTCTCTCTTTTTTTTTTTTTTTTTTTTTTTTTTTGGGTTACTCTAACTGCTTTCACGCGCCACCGCCGCGACCAAGGACCGCCGCCGCCACCCCTGCGGTGTCGCGTCACACACACGGCGATGTGAAAGCATGGTGAAAGAGAAAAAAAGTTTCAATCGTCTCGGCGGCGACGTGAGGGCGGTGTCGACTCCGCCGTCTCGACAACTTTTTCAAACTGGGGATATTGCCTCCGTAGTTCGACTCGCGTCATCGGTCATGCCGCGACGCGCGCGGTCTTATGCTGTCCGATCACCCCGCTTTTCCGCGTCAACATTTTTTTTCCAGTGCGTTTTTATTCACTTTTTTTTTTATGGATACGGACGCAGTCGTCTCGCGCCTTTTCAAAGTTTGTTGGCGCTCTGTAAACATCCAACCTCTTTGCTGATGCTCCACTCAAAGTAAGTATCGCTTTTCGCGCCGCCAGCCCCGCCTGCGAGTTATTTGACTTGGAATGGATCATACACGGAGCGCAAGAGGGGGGAGGCGGGGGGAGGCCTTCCCCCAGCCCTTCCTTTCCAAGGAATGGAAGTTGTGGACGGCTACAGGCCTCCGTTCCGCTGCCGGCGCGCCACATCAGCCGCGCCGCGGTTTCCGGGAACACAGCAAAAAGTCTACGAAGCATCTCGTAGGAGTCTTCCACCACTGTGATGTCACGTTGAGATTCGGTTATGTACCGCACTTTCATAACCAAAGGCAGTCAACAAGTCTATTTCAGTCGCCATGACTCAACTTTCTTTGGCCGTGCTTCGGCGAACTTGCGAGCCTGGCCGAGACTCCGTTCTCCCAGGTACTCGGAGCCATGGCTGCCATGTGTGAGAGTAAGGGCTGCAAGACGGTCATAAGCTTTTACGGCTCCGATATAGCACGCCCTCATTATAGCGGTCCGGGGGAGGGGGCTGGGGGGCTGGGGCTGGAGGGGGTTACTTGATAACACCGCGAAATACAGTCCTCTGCACTCCGCCGGCGGGGAGCCCCGAGCGGCCTCACGAGGCTTACGACGCTGGCATTACCGCGGTGCCTCAGTCAAATTAAGAAAAACCTCGTCCTGCTGCGGGTATCGAACCACGGAACCGGGGGACTTGAACCGGTTGTCGCGCGGTTTAATCATTTAGTCGTGGAGGCCGCCGTTTCCGCGCGGCGCAGCGCCGTTTGGCGGCTCGTTAGGCCGCTGGGGCGGGGCCCTCTGCGGGGCCGCCGTGGCTACGTCTCTCTCGCACCCACGGCACGCCCCGGGACGGCGAGAGAGACAGAGCCACAAACTGGGAACTGGGAGAAAATAGGAAACGGCAAGTTTTGCCCTCTGTACATTTTCCTTACGCAATTTTTCGAGTGAAGGCGCGGCTTGGCAGCAGCCTGCTGGGAGGACTGCGGCGGCCTGGGTCTTGGTCCGGGGGATGGCCTTCGGGCTGGGTCGTCCTAGGCTCCCCCGCGCCCCGTGCCGTGCCATACCGACGCCGCCACGCCGCCGCACTGTTGCTCCAGTCGCTTTGGGGCATCACGCCACACCCCGGCGCCCACACGCACCCCCTCCCCCCCCTCCCCGGGCAAACCCCCGCAGGGCTCCGCGAACAACACTGGCAGAAAATTCGCGGCAACAGGCCATTACTTCCCCCGCAAAGCCTTGATGAAGATGTGGGTCGGAAATTGGGGGGGAGGGGGGACGCAGTAAAGCAGTAACGCTGTTTTGTTTTTGCTGTTTCCTGTGTTTTCCGCCCGTTTTGGGGTTGTTGTTGGTTTTTTTTTTCAAGCGGGGGACGGTCAGCGGTCTCGGTCCCTCGGTCGGCTTGGGTCTCGGTTGGCTAGGGGCGGAACGGGCACCGGCTGGGGGGTGGCTTAGGGCCAGCGGCCAAGTAGGACGCAGAGAGAGAGAGAGAGAGAGAGAGAGAGAGAGAGAGAGAGAGAGAGAGAGAGAGAGAGAGAGAGAGAGAGAGAGAGAGAGAGAGAGAGAGAGAGAGAGAGAAAGACCTTCCGCTCAGCCTGCCGAGCGAGAAGGGCGGCTCCATGGCGAGGGCCTGTTGAACAGCGTTCGAGCATCACTCCAGTGCCCTTGGCAACCTTGCCCTAGCGGCCCTGCCGCCCCCGGCCCACGTAGGGAGTCAGCGGCCCGTGATGTTCAGGCCCCACCCCACCCCACCCCACCCCGCCTAGGGTAGGCCTACCGAAACCGAAGGCAGGTGCTCTGGAGGGTGGCTCAAGGGCCGGGCCCAAGGCAAGGCCCAAGGCCTGCCGAGCGATTCAGGAGAGTGGTCGTTCCGTCGCGCTCTGTCGCTCTCACGGTCCGCTCCACCACGGGGCGCCAGAGAGACACCGCGGCGCAACGATCTTCAGAATCACACGGCGGTGACCGTGTGGCGCGCAAGGCGAGGCAGCGCCGCAACACGGAGCGGCACAGCGCCAAGCCCGAGGAAATCCAGCGAAAACCCCGAGTAAGTCCCGACCCAACGCCGAACAGGGCAACCCCCCTCCGAGCAAAACCCAAACAAACCGCGAGTAAACCCCGCGCCAAACGAAGGCCGGCCGCCAAACACGACGCGTCCGCTGCTCGTGGCCTCGAGGCGCGACCGAACCCTAATCCACGCCGCGGGCGCCGCGGGCCGTCAAGCATCCCGCATTCAAATTAACTCCGGGTCGCCGCGGAAACGATTACAGCGCCGCAATTAGAATACACTGCGCTGTCGGGTCGCGACGAGCCGACAATGTCGTGTTCCTGCAGAATAATTACCAACATCAACTGTTTGAGAAGGGCCCGGCCGGGCGCACAGTGGGTCAGAAGGCCGTTGAGGCGGCCAACGTCCCGGCCAGAGCAACGTGGACCGCCTCGGAAAAATAAAGAACTTGCCGAGCAAGCAGCAACAGAGTGGCAACGCCCCCAACGCGCGTATTTCCACTTTCTGTCTGTCTGTCTGTCTGGGGCCAACTTTAAACGCCCCAATCAAAGGCGGCGCGCTCGGTGCCACACTTGGATGGGCGCACGGACGACCCGGCCGACGCGGCTGCGCTCCGATTGGTCGGCCGGCGACTCCATTTATTTTCGCGCGCCTGGTCCGATTATTTGGATTGGCCATCAATTCAACGCCGGACGACTGGAGAAGGGGAAGGGGTAGGGGAAGGATTAGGGGGAGGAGGTAGGGGTGGGGGAAGGGGTAGGGAAAGTAGTAGGGCGCTATACAGGGGAAGAAAAGATAATCAGTTTTTTTGTCGAGTTTTCATTGACCACGAGAGACGCGCCTCCATGGACATCGCCAACCCCCGAGGACTGCGACAGGAGACAAACAGACACCTTTGACCCCCTCCCCTACACCTTCTGCACTCTGCATGCTCGTTTTTTCGGAAGCCACCGCTCCTTGGCAACCTTCCAATCCGGAAGACGAAGCCGAAACGAAATGCTTTTCTTCGGTCGTTCTTTTGCTCCCTTTTCTTTTTGTTTTGCCTCTCGTCTTCCTTTTTCTCTCCTTACTGCGCGCTTGCCCCTCGTGCTGGCCGGGAATCATCTTGTCGTTCTCCAGCAACAGGGCCGAGTCAGGAGAGGGAGGGAGAGAGAGAGAGACCGCCTGCTGGGAACAGCGACAGGCCACCGGGTCTTCCTTTGTGCAACATGTTATTTAATTCAGCCAGCTTGCGGGAGCGCCTCTTGCCTCTTCGGTGCAACAGGGGAGTGTGGCGTGTTTACTGCGCCTCGCAACCCAGAAGTTAGCCTCCGTTTTAAAAAGTATCAGAAACAGTAGCTGAATTTAACGACGATTGGACCGTCACATCATTTCCCTTGTCTGCGGAGCAGTGATTTCTTCGTGTGCAAGATAAACTGTGTGTCTGGGGAAACACTCGGTCTCTGCGATACAAAGACGCGCTGCACGATTCACCCTTGGAGCCGCACCCCACCCAGCCCCGCCCCGCCCCGCCCCGCCCCACCTCGCCACGCCACGCCACGCCTCGTCAATCAGGGCGATGGGTTGGCGGCGTAAACTTTGCGGACCTGCCAATCGAGCGGCCCTTGGAAACAAAGCGGACTGGCGGCGTGTAGGTCCGCGCCTCGCAGCGCCGGGCGCAACTAGTCGATCACGAGGCCCATTCCCCACAGCTCTTCTGTCTCTCTCGCACCCCTGCGGCGCGCGCCGTGAGTGCGAGAGAGACAGAGCGATCTTGGAAGTCGGCCTGCAGGGCCTTCATCGCCACAATGAGCGGCACACAAAGACGCGGCAAAGCGCCAATCTAATAACCGATTAACCCCCATTGGCGCCCGGCACCTATATAGGTTAGGTTAACCTAACGGGAGGGGGAGAGAGAGAGAGAGAGAGAGAGAGAGAGAGAGAGAGAGAGAGAGAGAGAGAGAGAGAGAGAGAGAGAGAGAGAGAGAGAGAGAGAGAGAATGAATCAGTCTGCTGGGGAGTGAGGTGTTTGGCACTGGGGGAATGGCGAGCAGTGTGTTCCAGCGGGGCTGAACCATCGAGCGTAGGCGCTCTGCAGACCCCTCTGGGCGAAAAGCCACCATCTGGAGGACGGACGGGGCCCGGCCCTTTCCACCTGTTGCTAAGTAATTGGATCACTTGTTTTATTTGAACGCGAACCATCACGGAGGGAAGCCTGTTGATTCACGCATGAGGTTGAACACTATGGAATGCGCCACTGAAAAAACTGCAAGAAACAGCAGCGCGGCCCGTCGACGGCGCGCTCGATTTATCACAAGGGTAAATTACCGTGAATTTCGGTGTACAAATCAATATAACTTCAGTTGAATTTCGACGAATTTCGAGCAAAAACTACCAAATTTTGAGAAAAGTTCAATAAATTTTAATAAATTTCAATTATTTTTTTGGTGAATTTTGGTGTACAAATTTGGGTGTAGGTATTTTCCCTTGTTTTTCACCGAGGCCGACTCTCGTTCGCGTTTCGGCGATGACTGCAGTAGTGGCGCCTGAATCCGGTGTTTCTGCAGCGCTATTTGAATTGATAGCATCACGCGGCAGTTAGCGCGAGAACGGGAACGGCCGTCGTGGCCGAGTTGCCACAAAGTACCCCAGGAGTACCGCGGTACGTGCTCGTCGAGAATTGAAAACAGGCTTCCACAATAACACCCTTTGTGGGCGGGCTGGCCGGCCGGCGCGGAGCCAGGGCGGTCAGCACAGTTTTTTTTTATTTTTTTTTTAAATCTATATCTCCCAAAAAAAGGGGGGGCTGCGAGCGTGGCCGCCGAAAATACATTCATAGCGACCTAGCGGCGTGGCTGGCTCGCCCGGAAACGGGCATCCCCTAATCCTCGGCCAGGTTCAACGCCCGCCCGCGCACATCACAGGGCCCTTTTTTTACGCCCGTTTTTCGTGATTAGCCTCTTAAATAAACGGCGCTTTGATGGCGGTGCTTTGATGGCGGCGCTATGTGGGTATCAGCTTGCAGCGCCGCAGTGTCCCCAAAATTAAGTGTTCGGTATAAAATTTAAAAAAAAGGACGGACCTCCACAATGAGAGTCGAAATACAGAAAACAAGTTGGAGTTATCCACAAAAGCCTTCACAGATATTTACTTTGAAATGGTGCACACCTGGGGCTGCACGATAAATTCAATAAGTAGTCTCCCCGCCTTGTTAGTCTGGCGAGCGGAGAGGGGAGGGGGGAGCGGAGAAGGGGAGGGGGGAGAGGAGGAGAGGCCGCCTGATTTCATCCATTGTACGCGAATTTGCGGACCGCTGCGCCATCGGCGATTCGGCCTCGACGGAAAGAAAGAGGAGACAAATGTCCAGGAGGGGTCCAGCCCGGGTCCAGCCCGTCTGGGACTCGGTCCGGGGCGACCAGCAGGCCGAGCGCACAGTGGGCCAGATGATCGGCGCAGGCGGCCAAAACTCTAGACGCGTTTTGAGCTCCAGAGTCGCTAAATGGGACTCGAACCGAACGTGTGATCCCACCAATGGGTTGCTCTTCGAACGAGGAATCTATTGGTGGAGTCACACGTCCGGTTAGAGTCCTGTTTAGCGATTCTGGAGCTCAAAACGCGTCTGGAGTTTTCGCCGCCTGCGCCGGTCCTCTGGCTCACTGTGGAGCGGGCACTGGAGGGAGCGAGAGCTTACAATGTGCTGGATCCGGGGCTCTGAAAGACAGCGGCCCCTCTGTCGGGCGCACGTACGCGTCGGAGAGAGACTGGATCTGGATGGACAGGGCAGCCCGCTGGAATAATCCGTCCGCGAAACAAAAGATCCATTGTGCACGCACACTGCACACGGACGCGGTTATGGCCCAATCGAGGGACGCGAGGGGGAAAACTCGCGAGGGCCGTCCGTCGTGGCCGTTGCCCGTCCCACTGTAGCGTCTCACTCACTCACTCACTCACTCCCCCGCACCGGTCATTCTTCCACAAGTGCACCGCACGTACACGCCGCACGGCGCACACATCGCTCCGGGACCTCCAGGTCCCATCATTCGGCGGGAGGGCTGGAGCCATCCAGCAGAGACGGCGTGCCCCCTCAGCTCCTCCAAGGTCTTCGCCGTCGTCTACCCCCATCGTCTAACCCCGCCGCGCAGTGGGCCAGAGGACCGGCGCAGGCGGCCAAAACTCCAGACGCGTTTTGAGCTCCAGAGTCGCTCAATGGGACTCGACCTGAACGTGTGACTCCACCAATGGATTCCTCGTTCGTAGAGCAATCCATTGGTGGGGTCACACGTTCAATTCGAGTCCCATCAAGCGACTCTGGAGCTCATAACGCGTCGAGAGTTTTGTCCGCCTGCGCCGGTCCTCTGGCCCACTGTGCGTTATCTAACCCCGTCGCCTTCCCGTCGTCTTTCACGTCGCGCAGCCGTCCCCAGGGTAACAACTACTCCTGCACTCTTCCCCCTTGTGCGCCGGCGCCATTCGTCCGGGACATTGTACGGGACACCGGCAATCCCGCCTGTCCAGGTTAAAGGCGTGACGCGGCGGGGCGCGGCGGGGCGCGGCGGGGCGACCTGACGCCAGGAACTCACTTCCAGAGCCGCTGTAGATTTACGGCGGGAAGACGTTCGGTCAGACAAGACGCGCTGTGTGAGCGTCCGCGAGGCCTGTCTGTCTGTCTGTCTGTCTGCAGTCTGTCAAGGCGGACGGCCAGCGCGCACGCAGGCGGCGCGGCGCGGCGCGGCTGGGGCGTGGTCGCGGCCGAGTGCCCCGAGTCCGCGGAACCCGAGTGTAAGGTTCGTAGAAAAGGCCCGCCACAAAATGCATCAGCCCTTATGAAACGAGGGGGGGCCAGGCAGCAGCAGCACCCCCCCCCCCCCCCCCCCCCCCCCTCAACCTGTCGCCTCGCGCGTCCGGCGGCCCCGCCACTTCACCGGTCGTTATGCATGCAAAGGCTCCGGGGAACCACTATCTGACAACACCGCAGCGCTCGGGGCCCTCCGCCCCATTTTTGCATTTTAGCGCGGCGCTCCGCCTTGGCTACATGAAGCCACGCACTCACATACATACATACGTACGTACAACACGAACCTACCCCCTTCCCCACACACACACACACACGCGCGGGCAAGGTTTGCCTACCGCCCGGCCAGCCACTGTCGGCACAGGAGGCAGCGCAGAGCGAGAGGGGCCACGGTAAAGAGAGTTGCTTTCATTGAGAGAGAGAGGAGCGGACGCCGGCGGTTGACAAAAGAAAGAAGAATCGTCGAGGATCGTTAAAAATGTAAAAAGGGGAAATTAAAACGGACGTCAACCTGGCCGTCCGAAGTGGCGAAATAAAAAAAACCGCCGTACCGCACAGACAGAGGTAGCGCGGCGCCATGAAAACGATATTAGATCCGGTGGCTGGCGTATGTTAGAGTCGCGTATGTCCACCCCCACCCTTCCCCTTCCCAAAAGATTGCGGTTTGCTTCATGCGAAACAAAGCGCACGGGTTTGGTCAGCCTTGGAGATAAGTCACAGACAAAATGAGCATCACTCTAAAATCTAGGCAGTACAGACAGGCAATCTAGGACACTGCAATTTCTCGTACTTGGCAGGTGCACTGAAATTTATCGTGTACCTGCCTTACGCACTTTTCTTTTCTTTTCTTTCTAGTGTACTTGCGTACGGCCTCTAATTAGCGTGTACTGCGCAGAGGAGTTCCAAAGTTTCAAGAGAAGGACCAGCACAAACACCCGCCGAGCCAAGCTCGCGCTCTCTCAGCAGCCGTGGTCCAATTTAGGTCGTATTTGTCTCTTCGCGCGACGACGGTAAAAACGGCAAAAACGGCAGGTAGCGCGACGAGCGAGCGTGGTTGTCTGTCTGTCTGTCAGTCTGTCTGACGGCGTCCCCGCACAGAGAAGACCGGTGCAGGCGGCCAAAACTCTAGACGCGTTTTAGCGACTCTGGAGCTCAAAACCCGTCCGGAATTTTGACCGCCTCCAACCGGCTTCTAGCCCACTGCGCCTCGCGGAGGCCATGAGGCTGGCCATGAGGGAAGCGGGAAAGTCGCCACCAAGGCCGAGGCCGCTGTGCGCGTGGCGTGAGGGGTGGTGGTGGGGGGGGGGGGGGGGGGGGCGCTGCCGGAGTGAGCTGCGTGCGGCATCGCATCGCCGGCATATTGACGGCATCCCAGCAGCTGTGCCATTGTTGGCGAGGACTGGCAAGGACACGGCCTACACCGTCATTCAGGGGAGCTCTCCAAGTTAGCGCCTTTAGGCCCTACAGGTTCTGTTGGCGCCCTAAAGCGCTCAGAGGCCCCTAACGGCGAGGCGCTGAGTTCAGAGACAACTTCGTTCCGGCCCACTGCGTGAACTTGCCAATGCCACACCGCATGGCCTCTACCATGCGTTTCCCATGCATTGAAAGCGCAAAGGTGTACCACTAAACGTGGCGCCTGAGGTGCCTCGGAATAAGACACCTTACCCCTGGCTAACTTCCTGACAGTATAAGCCCCTCCGCGTCGGCGTGGGCTGGGCCGACGTGAATGACAAGGGCAGGTGTGATATCGGTCTATGGGAAAAGTTTGGCCCTTGCCTGGCGCTGTCACCGCATGCTTCTCCGACTGACTTGGGTTCAAACACCGCGCGGCCCACATTATTTTTTGTCGATCGGCCACCGCGGGGACCATTAACAGGTAGCCGTCCGTCCGCTTCCGACCCGCGGCGCCGCGGAAAAGAATACAATTTACATTTTGAATCGCTCCACTGCTGCAGCCCCCGCCACGCCCCACCACAGGGTGGGCTGAGGCGGGGCGGGGTGGGCTGTGGCGGGGCGGGGCGGGGCGGGGCGTGGTGCCTGCCCTGCACGAGGCACCCTCTCCGGGGAAATAACTTCGGACCGGCGCGCTGTGGCATCGGCCGGATCCTGGCGGGGCATGGCCAGGCGGGGCGGGGCGGGGCGGGGCGGGGCGGAAGGAAAGCAAGGGCCACATTATCGACGATCCGTCGAGTAGCCGCCCGCTGGCCCACTCGGCTCGACGTACCGAGGCGAGCACAGCGCCACACTCGATGCGGGACAAAGTTGGAGCACACCGACACGACATTACTCGCCAGGGGGCCACATTCCGCATTCGGGGCCCTCGGCGCCCTCGGCCTTCGGGGCGGCAAGTTGGAGAGGACGCCATCGGGGCGCCCTTAAACTCAACAAGTAGTTAGATGCGGTGCCGCGCGCTGGCGACACCGCAGCCCTCTCCCTTTGCCTGCCCCTCTTTCACTGTTCACTCCCCCTGTAGACCGATTCCGAGAGTCGTTTCCGTCGCTCTGTCCCTCTCGCACCCGCGGGGCGTCGCGGATGAGTGCGAGAGAGACAGAGCGACGGAACCGGAATGAGTGGAAACCGGAATGGGCTCTCCACTCACTGACTCCGGCACGTCTCGCGATTCGCGTTTTTGGCTGAGCGGAGAGCGAGGCGCGCAGCGGAGGATGAAAATGGATGAAGCCGCCGAATAAATTAGGCGGAGCGAACAGGCCGAGAAAATGGATTTAATTAGACGGAACATTTTGCGTCGGGAACGCCGCCGCATAGTGGGCCAGTGGAAGAGAGAAAAGAGGGGGGGGGGGGTCAACGGGATAAGCGGAACTGAAAAGGTGCTGGAGGTTTGTCGTGTGCCACGTGGGCCAGAAGACCGGTGGAGGCGGTCAAAATCCCGGACAGTTTTTCAGCTCCGGAATCGCTCTTCGAACGAGGAATCCATCGGTGGGGTCACACGTTCGGTTATTCGAGTCCCATTTAGCGACTCTGGAGGAGCAGAAAACTCGTCCGGGAGTTTGACCGTCTCCCTTCACTGGTCTACAAGCCACTGTGCCATGGTGCGTGACCCGTGAAGCGTCACGGACAGGACTGCGTGCGTGGCGGGCCGACCATTTCGCCGTGACCTGGTGACGGACAGGGAGACAAGGCGAGACAGAGACAGGGCGAGCGTGACGCATGACATACGTCGCCCCAAAGGGTTGGAGGGCTCACAGTCCCCACGGGGCCCTTGGGGCCGCCCTGCCTGCCTGCCGGCCGGCTTCGGAGCCCGTGGCCCCCATGGGGCGGGCGGGCGGGCTGGCAGGCAGGCAGGCCCCAGGGGGGCAGGGCGTGGCCTGCCGAGGCCTCGGGGCGCAAACGAGGAAATGAGTCGGTGGGGCTTAACACATGGATAAAAATGGATTAGCTGCGTCGCATATCTTACATGTTAGCTGCTATTTCTTTGGTAGATAAATTTAGTTAGTGCAACAAAAAAATTCTTCGGCAGCAAATTTTGCTCCAACAGCAGCCTATGGAAGTTTGTTCACACAACTAATTTTTTTTAGCTACGTGGAACGACAAGTTTGCTGCACTCTACTTGTTTCTATTTATTCATTTTAACGTGACGCCACGCAGAATGGACGCACCTACAGTGTAAGCCCTCCAGCGCCGTGGTGGGTCAACAGCAGCACGCCGGACAGCGGCGTATCGCGGACAAACGCGGATTCCCTGATAGCGAGCCGCTTTTTTTTTACCTCCGTCTCTCTCGCACCCTCGCGCCGCGCCCCGTGAGTGCGACAGAGACAGAGCGACGAGGCGGCCGAACCGCAGCAACACGCGGCCCGCTATTCCCGCGGCCGGCACGCGCCAATTCAAACACGAAGCCGCCAGTTAGACTGATTCCGGGAATCGTTTTCGTCGCTCTGTCTCTCTCGCACTCATGGGCGCCCCGTGTCGGTGCGAGAGAGACAGAGCGACTAAAAACGCTGTTTGCGGAATCAGCCTGCTGGTCCAGGCACGTGTGTACACTGCACACAGCGCCTCACTCCGCCCGCCCTTTTATTGTGCACAGTAAAGCTAAGCACTCGGGGTCCAGGACGTCCAGGACGACGTCCAGGCGGAGGGGGCGGGGCAGGGGCGTGAGATGGTCGGAAGGGGGGGGGGGTAGATTAAGAGTAGGGGAATGGCTGGGAGATAAAAATGATGACACGACGGGGTGCTAAGATGGCCGAGAGAGGAATAGAGACAGCAGACTATTTCCGAGAGTAGTTTCGTTTAGGTCGCTTTGTCTCTCTCGCACCAAGACGGGACGGTCCATGCGTGCGAAAGAGACAGAGCGACGATAGCGACTCGCGGAACAAGTCTGCAGCGCGAAGAAGGGCCAGAAGCGAGAGAGGGGGACACTGTTAGGGGAGCCGCGGCATCGGACGGGGATGACACCCACCTGAGTCAGCGGGTGAGAGAGATGTCCGTGGCGCCGCCGTCGTCTAGGCCGTCTTCCTGGCCGCGTCCCTGCGGTCCGCTTCGGTCCCTGCCGCGAGGCTAGGCCAGACCAGACTGCGAGCGGGGCGTGCCGGGGGCCGAGCAACTCGCCAACCTGCCGCCGACGGGGACCGACACTGTCTGACGCCGCCGGACTGAGGGCCGTCCCGTCGCCGTCCGGGGTTGGTCTGTTGCGTGCGGCGTCGCGGCCGCGGCGCAGCGCCAGCGCCCTCTGACGGCGGCGCGCGGCACCACGACGGCCGCCGCCACCGGCCGCCGCGCCGCAGCCCACCGGGCCCACCGCAGCCCCCGCCGCCCCGACGACTCGCGCCGTGTGTGCGTGAGGGTGGGCCGCGCTGGCGGCCCCGGTAAGAGTTGCACTCGCGCTCAAGTGGGACGAGTTCCGACAAGCCGCGGAGAGGCCTTGCCGCCGCACACCGGCCAAAATCATCTCGGAAGCGTTTGGAGCTCCAGAGTCGCCAAATGGGACTCGAAGCGAACGTGTGACCCCACCAATGGACTCCTCGTTTGGAGAGCACTCCATTGGTGGGGTCACACGTTCGATTCGAGTCCCATTTAGCGACTCTGGAGCTCAAAGCGCGTCTAGAATTTTGTCCGCCTCAACGGCCTTCTGAACCACCGTGCGCCCCGCCGCGTTGCGGTTCGCCTTATTAGGCCGTTAGAAGGGATGTCGCGCAACTTGGAGCGAAGACTCCCCGCGAAGCAAGCGGAGCAAGGCGAGCGGGGCTCTCTCGGTCGAGGTAAAACTTGTTAATCCCCGCGTTTTAGATTCCGAGGACACAATTCGCCGCCTCATTTCCCTCCGTGCGCGTCACTGACACGAGACTGACGCGCGTCTGACACGCGTCGGATCGGCGCCGCCGTGATCGCTGACCCCATCCATCACCGCGGCAAAGTGGCCGAACAAAGGGAAGGCGGCGGAAACCCGCCCCCGCGGACTCGTTCCGGAACGAGGCTTCGTCGCTCTGTCTCTCTCACGCCCTGCGCAGCGCCCCACGAGTGCGAGAGAGACAGAGCGCCGAAAGCGGTGTTCGGACTTCCGTTGTCTCTCCTTCGCCGCGGTGCGGTTGCGAAAGGCCTCGTTCGGAGAGCAATCCATTGATGGGGTCACACGTTCGGGTCGAGTCCCATTTTGCGACTCGGGAGCCCAAAACGCTCCTAGACCTTTGACCGCCTGCGCCGGTCTTCTGGCCCACCGTGCAGCGGAACGAGGCGACAGGTGCCGCGGCCACGGCGACACACACGGCGTGACCCGCGGCCCCCACCGCGCCGAGCATCGGGTATGGCGCGTAAGAGTACCTCGAAGCCCCGCCAGCATGCTTCGTAGAGGCTCAGCACGCGAGATACGAATCTCGGTCTTATCGACCGGCGAGGCAGGGCAAGGGGTGGGGGCGGCGGAGGTCAGGGGTCAGGGGGTGGCGGGGCACCCGGCGGCCTGCCTGCCCCCGGTCTGTAGGCTGATTCCGAGAGTCCGTTTTCGTCGCTCTGTCTCTTTAGCACTCATGGGGCGTCCCGTACAGGCGCGAGTGAGACAGAGCGACAAAAGCAGCTCTTGGAATCAGTGTGCTGGCTGGCATCGCGGAAAGGCACCTGCACTGTGTCCGTGCGGAGGCAAGGCGCATCTCACACAGCATCCTCCAACAGTTCGCCAGTGATGACGTCACAGACCACCTGAGGTGTAACCGTCACGCCCCGGCAGCCCCGGCGCCTCGGCGTCGTTGCTATTCCTATTGGTGGCTGACGGGTTGCCCCCACTCGTCTCGCTGCCGGTGTGGCTAAGGACGGAGGACGAATGACGGCGCCACGTGTTACTTATACTTCGCATCACACACCTAGGCTGTCGAAAAGATCGGTAATCGAAGCATCTCAACACGCGCACGCCCACCTTTTCGCGCCCATTTTTCAAACCGATGCGCGGGAAGAGTTTTGCTCCCTGCGTCGAGAGGCGTCTGCCCGGCCCCGTGGGTTGTACACAAGCAACAAGCTAACCACTACCACCGCAACACACGGCACGCACACTACCACCGCGCCTACAATCCCACCTCGTCCTGACTCGACCTGTCCGTCCGGTCCGACGCAGCTCTTCGGTAACTGTTTGAAATCAGAGCCAAGCATCGAGAAATGCTTTTTTAATTCCCTGAGACGATTCGGCAGCCGCCGTTTCGCCGCAAGTGATGTCACGTTCATTCCTTACATGCCAAAGCCAATGTTGCGCGTGTTGCGTTGCAGACTGAGGCCCTGTTCGGGTTCACCGGTGACTTAAGCTCCAAAGATTTTCCCCTTTTCTGACTATACTTCGTCATAATTTAGAACCGTCATATTTGCATGTTTTGAAGCTTTTCTGGGCTAGCCGTTTATTTCGTCGAAAACTGTTTCCTTTTTGTGCAATTTCATCTCCTCAAGATCTCTGTAACCTGTTCCTTCCTTAACCATCTCCATTGTTCTGTCTAAAGAACAACATAAACTGCAAATAATTTAACTTAACTGATCAATTTGAATGTTTTAATTACCTTGCTTGTTTTATTCTCTTTCAGTCATGGCATCTGAAGAACAGTTCGAGTGCACACAAATCATCCAGACGTCATTTGTTGATACACCGTCTGAGGATGCCACTTCTAAAGTACAGGTCAGTGTGCTGTGCTCTGCGGTTCTTGTGTGCTTTATTAATAGTTCATCCTTATCGGAGCTCTTACATGATAACCTATGTGTTCTTATCCCTTGGTTCCTGACCTCAGGTCGCATCTCTGATCTTAAATGGGCTTGAACATCCCATTTTCAATGGTGATACAAAAATCGGCAGAGACCCGAAACAATGTTTGGTTGCTATCGATAGAAAGGTAAAAGTTGTTGTAAAAATATGTTGAGTGTTCAAGAGCAATATCTGTATCAAATTGTATCTGTTTCAGAGTGTTTCCTTTCACCATGCGCTGATTGAGGTAGAGTCTGGCCATCATATTTTAAGTGATTTGGGAAGCAGCAATTCAACCCGTCTTAATGGAGTATGTTATCTGACTCTCTTCACTTTTGGCCAAGGTTACACTGCCATTAATATTATTATTACTAATAATGAACCTTCTCTTGTGTGGTACAGATGCTTCTCAAACCTAATGTGAGATACAACATATCAGATGGTTCTGTGGTCCAGGTAGCAGACTTGCGTGGTACATACCACATTTTACCTCTCAAGGTGTGGTGTTTGTTTTTTTTATGAGGTTGTCCATTTATTATTCTTTCCAAGTTAACTTTTAAACCCTTCCTTGCAGAAACCTGAACTGGAAACATCCGTCCAAGGTATAATACATTAATGTAAAGTAAAGTAAAGCACAGTATTTCAAACAATCTTTGACATTACTGGTTTTTTTCTTTCCACAGATATTTTCGATTCACCGTCATGTAGTACTATGGCATCAAAGCGATTGAGTTTGGTATGAGATCCATTTATTTTTATGTTGGGTTTCTTCTTTTTTTCACTTGAAATCACCTTACTGCAATTTTAACTTTCAGGATGAGTCTGATGATATCATACAATGTACTCCACTGAAAAGCGAATTCAAAATGCCATACCTTAAAAGACAATCATCCACTTTTGACAACTCCATCCATCTGCAAGACACCATTGGCCAGAATCAAAATGAAATATATGAAGCAGAAACTCAAATCGGATCTCATCTGGATGAAGGAAGCATAATTATGTCTGAAACTTTAGATGACAGTGTTAATGTTGCTGCCAAGGATGCATCATCTTTCTTCATTCCGTGCACTCAGGATGTGCTGTCTGAGTCGAGTTTAAAGCTTCATTACAGTACTGACAATAGTGTAGGTGCTACAGAAACCACAGGAGGAACTGTGCCAATAGAGTCCGCAAGACAAGAAAAATCCAGGAGGGTCAGTGAAGTGGACATGTTTCTTAATGCAGAGGAGCCCACTGTGTCTGACCCTGGCCCCAGTGATATTCTGAAATGTCAGACTGATCAAGATGACATGGATTGCGCAGACCTAGTCAGACATGTGGAAAAAATCGAAAGGAGTTTTAGCTCTGAAAGCATGAAGCAAGAAACAGTGGATCATCTTTCTCCAAACAAACAACCCGCAGGTGGTGCAATCAAATCATGTGCTGAGGGAGTAGAACATCCCAACAATGTCCATGATGATGACTCTGAAACAGATGACGAAGGGCTTGTCAGAGATATTCATGATGCTAAAACACAATGTCCTTTTGGAATTGATAACGGTTCTGAAGACGGAGGAACAAGGGAAAAGGCGCATACTAGCACCAGAGATGTTGATGCTGATATTCACAATGCCGCAACACAAGCTCTTGGTCCAGATGTTCATGATGCTAAGACGCAAATCGTTGATGCAATTGATTCTGAAACTGATGAGGAGGGCATGTATGAAGCGTCTACTGAAAAACCTGAGAGTAGTGGAGATATTCATGATGCGAAAACTCAAAGGCCTGGTTGTGATGTTGGCTGGGAACCAGTAACAGGTGGTGTGAACATGAGTGCCAGTGATGATGCTGTCAATATTCACGATGCAAAGACTCAACTAGTAATTGCTAATGGTGCCGACTCCGATACTGATGAGGAGGGAGTGTATGGAGCTTGCACTGAAATGCCGCATCGTGTAGGTTCAGCTAATGCTTCTGAAGGTGAGAAGAAAGGTTCTGATGATATTCATGATGCAAAGACTCAATTTGTGTCTGCTGAACATTCCGACTCCGACACCGATGAGGAGGGAGTGTATGGAGCTTGCACTGAAATGCCGCATCATGTAGGTTCAGCTAATGCTTCTGAAGGTGAGAAGAAAGGTTCTGATGATATTCATGATGCAAAGACTCAATTTGTGTCTGCTGAACATTCTGACTCCGACACCGATGAGGAGGGAGTGTATGGTGCTGGCTCTGAGATACCAGCTTCATCTAATACTTCTGCGAAAGTCATTTTCAAGAAGAAAGATTCGGAAGATATTCATGATGCGAGGACTCAAATTGTGCCTGTTAACACTTCTGACTCAGACACTGATGAGGAAGGGGTGTATGGAGCTTCCACTGAGAAACCACAAATTTTGGCCTCAGGTGACACTTCTAAAGATGCTGCGGCAGAAGAAAATGAATCAGAAGAAATTCATAATGCAAAAACACAATTTGTTGTTGCAAATAATTCAGCTTCAGAAAATGATCAGGGTGATATTTATGGGGCTTGTACTGAAATGCCTGGAAGCACTCAGAACATTCATGATGCAAAAACTCAACTCGTCATCATTGAAAGTGTCTCAAAGTCACAATTAGCTTCTGAAAGCATTTTGGATATGAACACCATTGAAGGAGATGAAGCCAATATTCATGATGCAAAGACACAAATAGTGTCAAAATTTTCTGACTCAGAAACTGATGATGAGAGAGTATATGGTGCTTCCACTGAGAGACCAGGCAATATGGCTGAGGCCTTTGCTTCTGAAGAAGACGTTTCTGAAAATAAAGAATTGCAGGGTATTCATGATGCCAAGACTCAAATGATTCATTCGAATGATTCTGACTCAGAAACAGATGAGGAGGGAGTTTTTGACGCTTCTACTGAGAAACCAGCTTATTTGGCTTCAAAGGGTGGTGCTTTGGAGAAGGCTGGTTCTGAAAGCAAACAATCAGAAGATATTCACGATGCCAAGACTAAAATTGAGGGGCTTTATGGAGCTTGCACTGAGCAATCCCATGATGTTGCATCTGATCCTGGATCAGAAGATATTCATGGTGCAAAGACTCAAATCATCTCAGCAAATGATTTAGGTTCAGAAACTGATGAAGAGGGAGTCTATGGAGCTTGTACTGAGAGGCTTCCTGAGCTTGCTGTGGATAGTGTACCTAGTTCAAGCAAAACATCAATCATGTCTAATGACACTCCTTCAAAAGCCTTGGGCAGGGAAGAGGAAGCCAATAATATTCACACTGCAAGCACCCAGATAATTCCATCCGGTATTGATAAAACTGGTTCTAGTGGCAACCAGACATCTGATGTTGCGCTTCATGATGCGGAGACTCAAATATTACCAGAGCTTCTGTCAGATTCTGGAAGTGTTCATCATGAAAATGTTTCAAAACAATCAATTGCCCCGAGGGGAAGTCCAAAAAAGAGACTTTCACTTTCTTATAGGAAGAAAATTGGTGCAAATGATGACTGTAAGAGGAGAAGTGTTAGTCCTTGTAAAGAAACAAAAGATAGGAAAGAAACTGAAGGAACAAATGAAGATGATATTTCTACTGCAGCAACACAGTTGTTACCAAATGTGGAAGAAGACATATGCTCTGCAGCGACACAGATATGTGAAAGCCCTCGATTCAGCAGAAGATTGAAGGACAAAGCCACCAATGAGAACGAGACTCCAGGTGAATCCTCTGTCGCCTCTCCAAAGACTCCCAGTCCGGGTCAAAGTAGAAAATCTGAGCCGTCCACCCCATACTGGACGGCAAAATCAAATTTGAGAAGAGGTAGCAAGAGCTCTGAAGAAGAAGTGTCTTTTTCTGCAACACAGATTTTGCCTAGCCCTGTCCCAAGCAGAAAAACAAGGAGTCAAAATAGCCAAGATAATGTCAACCTTTGTGATTCCTCAGAAGTTATACCTAGCCAGAGAAGATCACCAAGTAAAAATTTGAATCATATCAGCTCTGGGCCCAGCAACAGGACAAGCACTCAAAATTCACTGAAAGAAACTGATAAAATTTCTGAACCTTCTAGTGTTTTGCACATCCCCATCACTCCAAGAAGAACTCCCAATAAAACTTCCAGTCAGGAAACTAGTATTTTTTCTACTCAAGTATCGCCTAGTCCAGGCTCAAGCAGGAGAACGAGGGATCCAAATCTAACTAAAGAAAAATGCAGTTCTTCCTCAGCTCCACACATAGAAGGCATTGGTAAAAGTTTTGTAAAAGAAAGCACTGTGCCGTCTCCTAAGTCGGCTGAAATATTAACTGCGCTTGTATCAACGGAACTGAGAAGAAATGATCTCATATCCCCCAAACCTTCGTCCTCTCGCAGAAGCGTTTCTTTTGCCAATAACATTCAGGTTTTGTCCAATCCTGGATGTACTACCGTAGTTGCAGGAATTGAAAAACTCACAAAACCAAGAAGCAAAAGGAGCCCCAAGAAACAACCTAGTTCTGAGAAACAAGTTAATAAGAAGAAGCGACACTTAGGGTCTTCTATGTTGGAAGCAGACATTGAAGAATCAAGCAGTGATTCAAATAAGTCTCAAGATTGTCTGATTGATGAGGGTAGTCCTCTGCCTGCTCAAGAAAATGAAGATAATGCCATAAGTGATGCAGAAGAACCTGTGCTGGGTGCAACTTCAACCTCTGCTCAATCACCCATAAATAATGTAAAGCATCCGCAAACTCCAATGTTCGAACCTGAATCCACCAGTCCCATAGTGTCGCAAAGTAGAGGCAGGAGAACATTATCATTGTCGAGGTCCAAATTTAGCTCTCAAGGGTTCCAATCTTCAGAGGTACGGATTGGAAAAATATCTCCCGATGATTCTGCACCAAAATTGGAGGGACTAATGCCTTCCTCTACAGAGCCAAAGGATGAGACGCCTAATAAGATCACAGAAAATATGACTGTTACAACAAATTCCCAGCCTTCTAAGGATGAGGCTGCAGCAAAAGCGGCAAGAATAATATCTTCCCCCATACAGCCAAAGAATGAGGAGTCAAATGAGAGTAAAACTATTTTGACTGTTACAAGAAATTCCCAGCCTCCTGAGGATGACGCTGCTGCAAAGGGTTCAAAATTGGCAAGTTCCCTAGAAGGTTCCACACTTAAAAAGAAAGATAATCTTAATAAGGAACCAAAAAGGAAGGGTGCTTCCACAAAAGGGAAAAGAAACGAAACAACGAATTCCCAGCCTAATGTTCCAGCAGCAGTCTCAGTAGCAGGGTGTTCTTCTCAGACCAGCAACTCATCTGTGAGTAGTAATCGTAGGTCAAGCCGCCTCAAGAAACCAACTGCAGCTTTAGAAGACTATGACTGCTCTGGTGAGAGCCAAAGTCAAGAAGCTGGTTTACCAGATCAAGTTAGTGCAGCAAGCAGCAGTGATCATACTAAAGGAAGAAACTCTGGCCGTAACACCAAACAGAAAGACAATACCAAATCAGGTCCAAGTGTGAAGGGCACAAAACGCTTATCTTCTGGTAAATCTGATCAAGAAACTGTTCCTCGTAAAAAGACCAGGACAAAATGTGATTTGTCTTTGACCTTGGAAACTAGTGTCCAAACTGCCATTGTATTGGATGAAAGTGCTGGGCCGTCATCTCTTAAAAGAGAAAATACATTAAATGATTCAATTAGTTCAGAAGCGGGACCTAAAAGCAAACGCCGCAGAGGCAGACTTGACAGTGTGGCTTCTAGTAACACAAGCCCCCGAAGGAGTACTCGGCAGGTAAAAGTCTTTCATTTACCGAACATTTCTCACGTTTGCATATCAAATCATGCCCCGTTTCTCTCTTTTTCATTTTCAGAGCGTCAGAGGAGCTACACCTTCCTCTACTATTCGGGTTTTGTTTTCTTTTTACAATAATCCAAAGCATGAATCTTTCATCAAGCAGCTTGGTGAGTTTGTGAGCCCAATTTTCTGCTATATAGTGACTGAACCTATTACTCATCTGCCATGTTATGTGTTATAGGCGGTTCTATTGTCGACAATGTTGACACTGCGGATGTGCTGGTCACTGATAAATTAAGGAGAACTGTTAAACTTTTAAGTATGGTGGGCAAAGGTCTTCCTGTGGTAAGCCCTGCGTGGCTTGTAAATTGCAAGCGAACTGGACGACTGCTGGGTAGGTACCTTGTATTCTTAGTTCATGTTTGAAATAATTTTGTTCTTTTTTATAAATATGTCGGAATGTCTATATTTGCAGATCCATGGGAGCATCTGTTGACAGATGTTGAGTCTGAAGGTAAATTTAATATGAAGCTGGAAGAATCTCTTAGGAAAGCAGTTGGTCATGCCATCCTCCAGGATTACAATATTTTTATTACAAAAAATGTTAAGCCAGTACCTGAAGAAATGAAAGGTACACCAGCAAGTCTATTTAATCATTTTTCTGTGATGTTTCATTGAAATTTTTTGCTTTTTCCTAACACTGCATTTTGCTATGTTCCAGCCATAATTCTGAGCTGTGGCGGCCACTGCCTCCCTCATGCACCGAGTGTTTGGCCTGCCAATAGCTTCGTCATTTCCTGCGAGGAGGATAAAAATGATTGGAACAAATTTAAGGGGAAGGTTGCTGTCATGTCAGCCGAATGGCTGCTCTCTGGTGTAATGAGGCAGCAGCTGGAGCATGACCAATTTGTTTTAAAGAAAATTTAGTGAGCTATCTATTATTGTAAATTTTATTTGTTAGGGTGTCAACAGTATTGACCCATTATTGTTTTAACCAAAAATAAAATTATATGATTATTATTATTATTATTCATACTGTCGTGTTAACTCTTGGATCATGAAACATTTTATTCAAGAGTTCCACAAATAAATTTTAGTTTTGCTGAAGCTGACTGTTTGTGTGTTGATTTTAGTGCCTTCCTGAATGTACCAGAAAATTTTGTAGACAGTCTCCCCACAATGTGTATAAGAACAGACTTGCCACACATGGAGATGTATGTATGGTTCAGGTAAAGTAATAGTGGAAACAGATTGAGTTATTATGGATTAGTTTATTATTGATTCCAATGTAAATTTTGTGCTTCAATCATCTAGAATTGATGAAAAATTATTGCGTAAGTATCACAGTAATTACTGACATTTTGACCAAGAAAAACAAGACACTGTTGATCAAACAAACATAAATCAATAGATCGAAGACATAACATGAAAACTATGATAATGATCATGGG
Source organism: Stenchaetothrips biformis (assembly GCA_030522485.1). Lineage (NCBI taxonomy): Eukaryota > Metazoa > Arthropoda > Insecta > Thysanoptera > Thripidae > Stenchaetothrips > Stenchaetothrips biformis. The sequence continues at coordinate 2,263,062 of CM060100.1, forward strand.
CAAAAGCCACTGAGCAAATAGCTGTTAGTAGCATAAATAATAAAAAGATACAAAAGATGACAATTAAAAGTAGGCATCAGCACTATTAAGGCACATAGTTCAGATATCACTTGTTACCCGCCAGAAATACAAACACCAACAACTAGAAGCTGTAGTATAGCTGCCTCTCAGATTCAAAAATAATGATAAATATGAAGGAATATCTCCTTCACCAATGTCTATAAAGCTCCATATTGCACTGCACAATTTTAGGAGAGATGCAGTGAATCTTATTTAAACCATATCCAATTCATGAAAAAGTTAATAAAGGGAAAACTAATACATGGCACTAAAAAACAGCAGTAGAACACAGCCAACAATGTGCTTTATTTTATGTGAGAAGACACTTAATGCTGGAAGAAGAGTGATTTCATTAAAGTTTCAAAAGCTTTAACAGAATAATATGGCACTAAAAAACTTACAATTGACTATGTAGAAACATTTGAAAAAGTAAACAATTAAATAAAGTGTTCTCAAATTCAGTAAATATCTTTGTGAATTAAATAAAGTCAGAGAGGGAGATCGATACAATCCAACAAAGCAAACTAACAACAAGAACAAAAATAGAGCAAGAATCTTTAACAACAAAGATAAAAATTTTCACTGGCCAAAACACCTTGCAAATAAAATTATTTAAACAAAATATACTATGTAAAAAGTGACAATGACTAGAAGAAAAAAAGCAAGTGTATAGCCTATAACAACCCGTGTAAGTTTCTTCTGCTCCTGCGGTGTCATTTGTTGCTGCCTTTTTCGCCTCTTAGCACTACTCATTTTTCTTGCATTCACATGACCTTCCCACTCTAGCTTAGGACCAACAAGAAGTAAAGGTTCCTCTAAAAAGGACACCATTTCCGAAGGTACTGGAGGAGCAGGTGTGGCACTCAAGAGATGGCCCGATGCACTTGCACTTCGCATAGTGCTGGTCAAGGGTTCATTATTTACCTCAGTAGGAAACTCTGTGATATCATATATGCTACAGGGGTCATAACCAGGCCTTCTACACCCATTGCCATTTCTCTTAGACTTAATATCAAAATCTGTGGCCGACCTAACAATCTCATTGGCCACTTTTGATGAGCGTGCTTTTGTCTCATCACAATCATTACAATAAAAAATTTCAGAGGGACAGGAAACATTTATTTGTTCAAGGGCTTGTACATTCAGGGCAACAAACTCAATATTACCCTTTGTGTTTACAGTCTTTGCGTCTTCTACAGTGCAGAAGCCCTCACCAGTAGGAAGCTCTTCAACATGTGGTTTGCACTCTGTAGTGGACGTTTTAAGACTTATGCAGCAGTTAGGCTCAGATTGTTTGACTGCACTTCCATGCAAAAGGCTCTGACGCCGTGGGGGCTTTGGGACCTTGACCTTCAGTAAAAAGGAATCATTGGTCCGACTCAGCCCCTCTTTCAGACCTTGCTTGAGAGTGTCACTGGCCAGTGCTTCACAGAATGACAAGAGTGCAGTGCCAGCAGCGCCAGCAGTATTACCTTGAACAGGAGCAATACCTCTGACAACAAGATTTGTTTTCACATGACTTTTATCGGCGGCAACGTGGTCGTTGTTGTTAGCCAAGGAGCTCTGGTGGATGAACGGCAGCGAGTTGACAAGTCTGCAATGGTTGCTAGACGCGCGATGCCGCAAGTGCAGGCCGCCCGCATCACGCGTCTTATAGCAGGGTCAGTTCTCACACTTCTGTTCCAGCTTCTCCATATCATACAACACCTACAATTTAACAATAACACATTAGTTTGGTATACTGGTACTATACAGCCGTGACAAAATCTTCTACAAACATTGATTAGTAACCCACCTCAATTAAAGTACTCATACTCCATGCTTGAGTTCGACAACTGTCCTTGCAGTATGCGCCATCATGATTGGTGAGCTCAGGTAATCCACGCCATGGTGATGACTGAATTTCCGAGAAGTGCTTGGCCATCAGGGCACGCGTGTTGGCTAAGGTTTGGGGTAACTTTGATCCTCCATCTACAATAGATGCAAAGTGCAACCTGGCCCTCAAGAAGAAACCCACAGGCCAAACCCATTCCTAAAAAGAAAAGCATTAATTGAATGGATACCTCGGTGCTGCCTAAATATTTAAATGGGGGCCTTGGAAATAAATCCAGATCATTTTCAGGAGGCACCTACCGGTCCTTGGTGGTAGTTAAAGCCATCAGCTACAGAAGAATCTTCAGAGCTATTACTATTGTCATAGTCGGGACGATAGGACCAGTCACTAGGATCCAGCGTCTTCATACCAAGTGGCCCAATTAAGTATTTTTCTGCCAGTTGAAGAGCTTTCCAGGCATGGTTTGGATCAACCATCTCAGGGGCCTGAATAAAATTAATTATTATTGGAACAAGTTCAGTTAAAAGAGCGGTTGTGAGTCACACAACTTGTGACCATTGCTTCATAGAAAGAAGACGACTTACAACGACCAAGGCAATTGGGAAGTTGCAACGAAGTTGGTAATCTGTCCACGGCTGAGAGGCGCCAAATGTATCCTTGTAAATACCACGCCTGTTCACTAGATCAGGTCGTTGTTCTCCTGCACATGGTGCTTCAGGCACCCAGAAGAATTTTTCAAAGTTCTGATAAATTTTCTCATCCCATTGCTTGTAAGTCCAAGTGGTGACTGTGCCTGTAAAGGAGCACAATTATAAATATTAAATAATTAAAATGAAAAAATCCATTAGCTCAAGAGTTGAAGGGGTTAACTAACCATCTTTGTTGGTGTGGCTCACTGACCCATAAGGGAAGTGTCCTTGAGAATGCATGTTGGCAAGCCATCTGACTGTCATCTTACTAAGACCAACAAGTTCAACTGCACTGCCATCTCTGGGTGTTGCAGGCTTGCCACGATTGTGAGCTTTTTCACTCGAACCCATTTTGTCCATCCATGTGCCACAATTCCATTCATTTCCACCAAAAACAAAACCTGCCATTAAAAAGGTAAAAGGTTGACTAAGAAAAAGTCATTAGTATTTAATGAGTTCAGCTATGAATTTCTGCTGTACCATTTTCAGGGTTAACTCCAATTTGGTTGTTGAATCCTTTGTCAGTCATGTGAGCATCAATTCGAGTGCCAGCATTGCGTTCACGGAAAATGAGACCTTGGAAATGGGTTTGCATGGCTTCCTGAATTACGTCATGAAGTGGCTGATCCTGTGAAGGTACAAAAGTAAAATATTTGTATTATTATTTTCCTAGGTTTCACAGCTTCTAAGATGGTTAAAAACTCCACAGTAAACTTACATGTTTGCCAGGCTCCTGTGGTTCACTGTCATCTTTGGGGAAGATTCGAGACACTTTGTCTTTCAAAATACTCACACCATCGGGTGCAAGATCAATGTAAGAAATCAGAGTATACATCCACCACCAAAGGGCATCACGACAGTTAAACCTTCAAATTAGAAAAAATGGGAAAAAAAAATGATTTTAAAAAATAATAAAACTTGCTTTTTTAAACAGAAAAATAATTGAAGTGAGAAAGGCACTGTACCTCGCATTTTTGCCACCATCCAACAAATTGGGAAGGAGTCCATGCCTCAAACAAGCTGCATACCCCAAAATATGATATCTTGTTTCTTGATACCTTCCAGTCAACAAGAAGAGACCCCTCAGGGCGATGAAAGTGTCTCTTCCCCAATTCCTCATGTACCCAGTGGAAAAGTGAGGAAGTCCTTAAAGTGGAAAAAATATATTCAACTTTTTTTTTTTTTAAACGAGACATTTTTGAACTGAGAAAGAGTTCTTTAAAATCTACCTGCTGAGAGAGTTGTGAAAACTTGCTGGGGGTTGTCACCATTGCGAATATTTGGCAAAGGCGGAGATAAATTGGGACTAAGCTGAGGAAGTTGTGCACTGTAGACTACTCCACCACATTGAAGTGAACCCATGGCAAGACTTCGCAAAAATGTGCTTCCATCCTTCACAAAGCTGCTTAAAACAAAAGAAAATAATCAAGTAAAGTCAAACAAAGTATCACCTCCAATTTCCCACACTACAGACAAAACCTTACTCTGACATAGAGTTCCAGGCATGTTGGATAAGAGCAAGATAGGTGTTAGTAATAATCACATCAAAATATCGGGGCACAAGATATCTCGGAATTTCTTTCACAGGTTGCAGTGCTCGTTCCAACCACACGCCTAACTCAGAAGTGCCAGCATTTCGCTTTAAACGATCGTGCATGAAATCTGAAATACAAAGAGGAAAATTGTCACTTCATCTGCAATGTGCTAGATTGATGAACTATTACTGTAATACACACCAATCATCCAATTGCCCATGCGAAGATTTCCACAAACTGGATGACCAAGGTCATTTTTGGGTCTAATGTCACTAAGCAAAGACATAATTCCTGTAAACAAAAAATGATTAAGTAAAATCAAGGAGTAACACTTTTGGATAATGATTTAGAGTGTGAACAGACCTTGAAGCCCTGCATAAACCATAGGAGCAAATCCAGGAATATCGTATGTTCCTGCATGGGGTGGCTCATCTTTCTCCTCTTCTGAGCACCGATACAAGGCACGGTTCAAATCAGAAAGAGACAGGCGAGAAACTATTGTGTCTAAATCAAAGTCACCAGATGAAGAGCACAAGGCTGCTGTAGTTCTACGAAGTTTGTCAATTGCCGGGCGAACCTTCTCATTGAGTGATACTCTGTATGCAGTACATAAAAAATAAGTCTTCAAACAAAGCAAAACTTAGTTACAATATCAGTACATTTTATAGACAAACCTGATAGCAACAACAGAGCCAGGCTGGAAATCTTTGAAGTTCAAAACTGTCATGCCAGGATCAGAAGAAAAGCCCAAAGACAATGCATTTGATTCTCCAAGAGGGAAATTTTCTCTCAGGTTCAAAACATATTCACTCAATCCATTAATTTTATTAGGGTCCTTCTTAAAATTTTCTTGACGCCCATACCTTGGTCCATTGTTGGTCCTAAAGATAAAATTTTATTTGAAACATGTTGATAAATTGATATACTTAGAGCAAATTTATAAAACGTAAAAATAATAACTAAGTAATTGAAATAATACAAGAAATGATAACATACTTGAAGCCAATGTGAGTAAGGTTTGTTTCCAAAATAACTTCGTCGACTGTGCCCTCAACTGTAAGTGGCTTCATTCCACTCCGAGAGAAATAAGGGTCAGGCAAGTGGAAAGCCGTATAGGCCACTAAAATAACTGACTGGTGGGTTGAGGGGTTGTGGCGCGTGACAGCCACCACATCAACATCCATTTGATCAACAAACACCTAAAATTACAAAGCGGAAAATAGAAAAAAAGAAAGAGGAATTTCTGTGCAAGTTTGTGAATACAGTAGTCTACATACTTGACTGAAACCATCTTGACCAAGCTCAAAATGCAATTTATTGAGAGCTCGCTTTCCTGCTGTTATTCCTGTCTGCAGATTAATTACATCTGGGGTTTTGGCTTCCCCATCAGTCCATGAGGTGTACTCTCGATTTTCGTCAACAACATGAATCTGCAAATTTCATAAATAAAAGTTACAAAGAGAAGGGGAGTTCAAACAAATATTACAGCATTCTACACTTACGTGATGGGGAACTAGCTGATCATAACCCCTGTTGCTTCCACTCCCACAACAAGCCATTGATACCAGAGCCGCAGATGGGAGAAGATCGAATACACAACGCTTGTCAATAGGACTAGGATTGTCATGTGATAAGTCAAGAAACAATGCGTGTGCCACTGAAGGGACCAAGGGGCGAGCCACTGGCTGCAAGAATGCGCCAACAGGCTCCCCACCATAGCGATACACCAATCTGCCCAGCTCATGAGAATCCCAAGCCGACATTGCCTCTGAAAAGTACAAAAATTAAGTGAGCAAAAAAAATAAATTATTAGCAATGAAAAGAAAATAAAATTGAAAGAAATTACCTCTGATTAAGGAAGTTATTCCAAGACGGTTGACAAATGTATTGTCTTTGTCATCTGAGTTGGTGAAAAGCTCAGCCACAACATAAAGGTCTGGTCGAACTTTCCTTGCAGCATCAAGTAAGTACTAGAAGAAGTTACAAAAATTTACATGAGCACAGGTTTTAACATTTGAACAAACAAGTTTCCCAAAATAAGTTAACTGTACCTCCGCGACAGGGATCGGGGTAGAATGGCAGTTATCCAAACGAATTCCATCAAAAACTCTTGCTGTTTGCTCCACATAAGCCTTCATGTGCGCCCACAAATATGGACTGTCTTCAGGCTTCTCACCAAATCTGTTAATAACAAGACAGTTGTAATGCTACTCCAACATAAATTTTACATAAATTCAAGATAAGAAATATTCTCTCAACCTGAGCTTTACACTGTCTCCCCATGCAATTAACTCTCTCCGAAGATACACATTGGAATCAGGTGCAGCAAAATTCTTGAGAGGATCATAACTCATGACCCAACCATTGTGAGCCATCATAAAGCACGCTTTGTCAGAATACATGAGTTGTTCATGTTCCTCTAAGCTTTTCGGTTCTCCAAAGTCGGTAAAGTACCTAACATAAAAATAAACATAAAGTATGTCAATTGCAACCATAGAAAACAGACGAAAAAAAATAATTCTGGGATTTAAAAATTGCCCATTAATACCTATCTATAAGTGGTTTCTTTGCAGAAACTTCACGAATGTGAGGGCCATCATCCTGTACACGGAAGTACCGCATACCAGCAATGCAATTTTCAATGGCAGAGTTGATATGGTTGTTGAGAGCTTCTTTGCAGACATTGTTCAAGCCCTCAATGTGCTGTTTGAAGTCTTCTCCACAGCGACGAAGCCTTGAATCTTCATCAAAGCAGTCACCTCTAAAAATTTGGAAAAATAAAAATATTGTACTGTATGCAAACACTTTAAAGGGGGGCTTAATTCTAACAGTTTCAGTATACTAACCGGTATGTGTTAAAATACTTCTGAGCCAATTGCATATTCACAGAGCTCTTGCGGCGTGTCCACTGAGCATCACGCTCAATCTGAACCTTCTGTTTATCTTCATGTGAAGATGGATTTGGAGATGGAGGAGTGGTCCGAGCAACATCCAAAAACTGAGCGACTGCAGTGTTTGTGTCAATCAAGAACAACTCATCAAGCCTCAGTCGAGGCAGAAAGCTGCCATGCAGAGCGCTTCGAATGGCCTGGAGGTGCTCCTCCGTGTAGACTTCCTTGGGGATGCCTGAGTGTTCCCACTTGCCAGCTGCCACCTCTAGAGTAAGTTGATGCAGGGCAGCGTCCAGGAGGTAGGCCGGACGGAGGTGAGGGCAGTTTATCAAGTTGTACGTGCTCTCTGGGTGGCTCTGAAGCCACTGGCTTTCATTGGCAGTATGATTCAAAACAATATCACAGATGCTCAAAACCTTCCAGTCGCGACGCATCTTGTCCGTGATGGCTTCCACATCACTTATGTCTGCAGTCTTGCCATCGAAATTGAACTTGGGATTCAGCTTGAGCTGGTCGCTGAGACTGTACGCAGAGTTGGAGGCACCCAGTTCCTGCAGCAAAACGGGTGCCATGAGTGCCAGACAGTGGGTCAGAAGACCGGCGCAGGCGGCCAAAACTCTAGACGCGTTGAGTCGCTAAATGGGACCCGAACCGAGAGTGTGACCGACCCCACCACCTCGTTCGGAGGGCAGTCCATTGGTAGGGCCACAGGTTCCATTCGAGTCCCACGTAGCGACTCTGGACAGGCCCACTGTGCGTCGAGCCTTACCTGGATGGGCGTGAAGTGCACCATGTTGTAGCCGCTCTCCTTGGCGACGCGCAGCTTGGCCTCCCACGTGGGGATGGGGCCCAGCAGCTTGGACAGCACGGTCTGGCACTGCACGCTGTCCAGCGGCAGGGGCGTGTCCAGGTCCGGCCCGCAGGTCAGCACGGGGTCCACGGTGAAGTAGCCAGAGCCCTGGCGGTCCGCGTCTTCCCTGCATCCCAAATGCAAAACGTTGAAGCAGGTGCACTGGTGGCGCTGCAGCGCACTTTGACGCCTTGCTTCCAGTGTAGCGGTTAGAGCGACTCACCCCTCGTCGTAGGTGAAGTAGTAGTGAAAGGAGCCGGCCCTGCGGATGTGCACCTCGGCGTACTTAGCCGTGTCGTCCTTGGACGCGTTGGCGGCGTCGCTCTGCCAGGGCACCAGGCGGTAGCTGGCGCGGCTGAACTCCTCCTCGGCGCTGGCGGGGTGGTTGCAGTGCAGGCGGACGCGCCGGCCCAGCAGGGACGGCCCGAGCCGGAACTGCAGCAGCCATCCTGCGGCGCCCAACGGGACCAACGGGGGATCAGGGGGGATTCCCTCCCGGCAACCACCACACAGTGGGCCACAAGACCGGCGGCGCAGGCGGACACAACTCTAGACGCGTTTTGAGCTCCAGAGTCGCTAAATGGGACTCGAACCCAACGCGTGACCCCACCAATGGATTGCTCGTTCGGGGAGCAATCCATTGGTGGGGTTACACGTTCGGTTCGAGTCCCATTTAGCGACTCTGGAGCTAACAACCCGCATGGCCCTACCCTTCTGCAGGCGGTACAGCGTCGAGTCCTGGTGCTCGCCGTCGTTGAGGGTGAGGACGCGCACCTCCGGCCGGCCCAGGGCGCTGGCCCCGGCGCCCAGCGCCCCGACCACCGCCCCGGCGGGGCCCACGGCCGACGGCGTGCTCGCCTTGCGAAGCGACATCCTCCTCACGGGCTGCAACACGCAGGACAACCCTCACAATGTGAAAAGAAAGGAAGAATAAACCGGCGGCAGTGTGGAATAAGACACAAGGGCGCACAGGGCATCACGGACAACAAGTTCGCACGTTTAAAATTGTGACAGACCACTTACAAACTCGTACAAAAACATTGTGTGTGGAGTGCAGCCGACAGCCGCCTGTCCACGACTGCTCGAGGCAGACGCCAATCCCTACTTTATGCTCCAGATGCTCCGGCAATAATCAAGCTAGCGGGTCACACTGTCCGGGGGAGGCGATGGCGCACCTATCGAGGGAAGGTAATTGAGCGCATCTCGGAGCCGGCCCGGCCCGCAACACACCGGGACAGACAACTTGGCCAAAACATGTATCATATACGTCGCGCCGTTCGCTGCTCTAGCCGCCCAGGCCATGCGGCTTCTATCTCTATCCAGCCACACTATCACCGCCCCTCTCGCACTGGCTTATACCTCCGGGCTGCTCCGGACCCGGAGGCTGCGGAGTGATTCTCGGCACTTGGAAAAAACAGACTTGGCAGATTCCACAATTCCGCATTTCAAAGTGCAGCGGGAGTCGAACCCGCACCCCTCAAGAAGACCCCTAGACCCTTCGCTCGGCAGGCAGCGGGGCCGCGACTCACAAAGTCCATGCTGTGCGCTGCTTGCCGGCGTCGCGTCGTGCTGGACACTGACGGGGCGCGGAGGGCGCGTGCGACGGCCACCTGCCCGCCGCACTCATTGCCAGCTCTGCTTCCGGGGCACAGACTGCAGGGTCACGCCGACCTTCCCCGGCGGGGCGAGGCTGGCGAGGCTGGCGAGGCAGCCGCCGACACAATGCGAAACACAACGCCGGCGTCACGTCACATGGACATGAAAACCTAGACGGGCCCTTTGGGCCGCACCGGCCACCAGGAGTTATATTATTCAAATTTTTTTAAAAAAAAAAAAGTCGTCAAAAAAATTTTCTTTTGGGGAGATTTGGTATAATTTGGGATTAAGTCGGTGAAAGTGTTAACCACTATCAAAAATTTTTGCAGTAAATTGGGCAGTAGCGTGAAAAAATATAGGCAAATATAATACGAACTAAATAAAGAATAAATGGTGCTATTTTTCCTTCGTAAGACATTGCAGTTTTGCGAGACGCCGCGAGAGACAGGGGATGCTTTGTTTTGGCCGCGGCCGTCAAGGTCGAGCGTCGGGGCGCGTGGGGGCGGCGGCGCAGCCACTGCAGCCACCTCCACCACCCTGCCCACTGTACGCTGCCGCACTGCGCGTTCGCGCTCACGGCGCTGGCTTTCGTTCGGCTCCCTGCCCGCGCAGGCCGTGGCACGCGTCCAGAAGTCCAGAGCACCCCAAGGGGGGTTCGGGGCTCGCGGCCGCACAGTGGGCCAGACGGCGGTGGAGACGCGGCCGGGGGAGGGGCGCGTAGGCATGCCCGCCGCTGCGCCGCACATGTTGCCTACCTCCACGGCGCCACCGACTCGGCCGCCGTGCCCACTGTGCACACCGATGTCACCGCGTCACCGAGGGTCCCGGCAGTGTCCCCCCCGCGATAAGCGGCCGGCTGGCCTTGACGCCTTGACCTATACAAGCCAGGCAAAGCCGGCCGAAGCCAACGCCATCGATACGCGGCCAGGGCCAGGCGCCTTACAGTAGACTGGTCACCCTGTCTCTCTCGCACCCATGGGGGCGTCCCGCGTAGGCGCGAGAGAGACAGAGCGACCAACACGACTCTCGGAATCAGTCCACTGAGTTGCCACACAAGTAGGCAAAAGCTCCCACAAGGCACGGTAGTGTCGAAAGGGTCGCCGCCTCCAGTCTACCTCCTAGGCAATGTCTAGGCCTTGCTCTAGAGGTTGCCTAGTGGGCACGCTCAGTGTCTAGCAAAGGCAAGCATGCTCCTTAATTTTTTTTTATTTTTTTTTAAAATAAAACAGGCCAGTGGGCAGGCTGAGGTTGCCGGCAAACGCTTGAGAAGCTGCAGAAGGTGCATCGCGAGGAGTTTCGGCTCGGTACGGCAGCACTGGCCTGCACCTCTCACGCCGCGACAGCGTGCTGCTGCCGTGCTACGCGGCTACGCGCCCCAAGGACGCCACCCGACCAACTCCATCCCACACTTGCCGCGGCGGAGCGCGGAGCGTGACAGCGGCTCGCGTTACGGCTGCGGACACGTGTAATGGCACCTGTAAGCCACACCGCCGCGCCGCCGACCGGGGAGCATGAAACGGCGGGGAAATTCGGCCAGGTGTCTATTTCTCTAGACGCCTGAGTCACTATATGGGACTCGCACCGGTCGTGTGACCCCACCAATCGATTGCTCTCCGAATGAGGAATCCATTGGTGGGATCGCACGATCGGTTCGAGTCCCATCCAGCGACTCTGGAGCTCAAAACGTGTCCGGGATTTTGACCGCCGGCTCCACCGGTCTTCTGGCCCACTGGGCCTCCTCGACGCTGCTGGATCCGCGTCCTCACTCACCGACTCCTCGGGGGCGGCGGGGCCCCCGGCGGGGCTGGGGGCGGCGGCGCCCACGGCCCCCGCGGAGGCCGAGTGCTGCACCATGGCGTACAGGCTCTTGGACCAGAACACGACCAGCGCCGCCGACCTGAAGAGCGCCTGCCGAATGGCGGCCCAGGCCTGCCACAGCTCCCCCCAGCCCTCACGGCCACCGCCGTCGTCCTCCATCGAACAGCCAGGTCAGCTATCGGCTTTATCGCGACATTCTCGTTTCCTAGTTTCGACACGCGGTGCAGCGATGGTCAGTCCTCGACGTGCTCGGGCGCGGCGGAGCGGCCGGACTGCAGGGACACGCCGGACGGCGCCGCGATTGGGGAAGGCAAGGCTCGACGCGGACCTCCTCACGCGGCAGGGCGCGGGTCGCCGGCCGGGTTCATTCCGAACCGAACGGCGCGGTCTCTCTCTCTCTCTCTCTCTCTCTCTCTCCCCCACGAGTGTCTCGCGAGCGAGACAGCGCGATCAAAGAACTGTTCGGAATGAGCCTGGCCGAAGAGGGCAGTCCCACAACGTGCGGCCGAAAACCATTCGGTTCAAATCGGCCCCCCGGCGGCTGTAAGCTGGGAGATACGGGTTTATGGTTATGGCCAGGACCCACAATGGGTCCACGACCACTGCAAGGCCACGTTAGGGCCACGTCAGGGCCACGTCAGGGCCACGGGGCCCAGTCCACCTGCAAGCCAATTCACACGGCCGGCCAGTGACCACAGAGTACGCGAGAAGCGCAGAAAAGCGCCCAAGTTCATGGTCCATGTGCAAGCTGCTGTCTCCGCCTTGCTGCTGGCACCCTGCCAAAGAGTTGTTGTGGGATGCAGCAGTCCTGTCAGTGTTAGAGCCGAGTAGAAAGATAATTGTAAACTAGACCAAGATCAAACTATTAAAAAGCTACTTCGAATTTTGAAAAAGTGGTACTGTTGTTGCCAGGTATGTTATGCGAACATACAGATTGCCAACATAAGGAATCTTTGCAGACTCCGTCTGCAATACAGAGTACTGTACGTAAAAAATATAATCTGGCATGAGATACTCCCCTCATGCCTTAGGATCAACTGCAAGACAAAGCCGGAAGTAGTAGAGAGACAAGGAAGGGAAATGGTGACTGACAGCAGGTAAACAAAGGGACGGGGAGGGAGAGAGTGAATGGGCTGGACTGTCAGCGAGAGTGGAAACAGGATCTCGTCCTGCGGCACACTTTGCCTCCAGCGCCGCTTCGAGTGGCGAGGCACTGCTCGAATGTCCTGTCTCTGTCACGGCGTCACGCGCGCCGAAACTATGACAACGGTGTCCACAGGGCTGACTTGATGGACACTACATTCAAAGGGCTGACAAACAGCTTAGACAACAGGGCGCGTCTTCCAAGAGGCAAGGGTGGCAGGGACATGCCAGTCCGCTCCGGGCCAAGTTCATCAAGAGCGAGGGAGACAGAGAGCGAGACAGCCAAAAAAGGGTCGAGTAGCAGCACTAGAGGCGACCAGCTCGAGGAAAAGCCCCATTTATAACCTCGACGAAACGTACCTGATTGGGTCCGAGATGTGAGGAAAGGTGGCCGGGAGGCTATGAGGACGATCTGCAGACACCGCCGGCTGCCGAACGCATGACACACGCACTGTTCTCGGTGAGCGTCAAATGCAGAACTTGAAAATGGAGCTGTTTTGAAGTTTCAAATGAAGGTCAGCCGCGGTCACACTTGTTTCTGTTCTGTCTCTAGCAGAAGACTTCACCGCCTTTGATGATGCGCGTCGGTCACTGCCTTCTTCTTTCATGCAGGTTAGTCAACGCGCAAAACCTTGATCGTACTTCCTTTATTTTATTTAAGACGTCTTTGAATGTTAGAAGCTTCTTTAACATTTCAATTTACATGTTTAAAAAGTTCTATAGTTTTTCTGAGCTAGCTGCGCCACTATTCGTTTGAACATCGCTACTTTTCTGCTGCAGGACATTGGCTAAAGTGAGTAAACAAAAATAATTGTCTTCTGCTTGTTTGTCCCGTGTCAACGTCGTAAATACCTCTTTAAATTTGTTTTGATGGTTGTCACTTGAATTTGAACCCAAATTTTTGATATAAATCAGTCCTTGAACGATCCATCCGTAACGCAGTACATAATACATGGTATATAGTTCCCATTGGCTATAGAGTAGTTTATAGGTTAGGAAACGGTACGTCTGGCACATCTCACGTTTTACTCATATATAGTTCCCATTCAAAAACTGTGTGTCGGAAAAGGGTAAAATCTAATCAACAGAACTTTTGTAGGTTGTGTATTTTTGTCGGCCTCAACCGCAACAGTCTGAAGACTTTTTTCTGTGTTGAACGCTCCCCTACGATATGTCACTGTTACAACTCGTTGATTCATATGGGTGACATCATGAAGTTTTTGTCCAGTTTTTAGCTGCTTAAAATTGGAGCTTTGTTTCATTAGCATCTAACCTCATGAAGTTTCAATGAAAGGCTTCTATGCCAATACGTGTTTCAATTGAAAATTTAAAATATATTCATGCCATTGTTATGCTTTGTGATACGTGAGGATAGAGATTGAGTGGGGTTGTGTTTAAATAAAGATCTGAACTACATGATCCAAATTTGCTTCTTTATTAGTGTATTCTCCATTAAGTACATTTGAATGATTTGGAAAGGTTCTTTGGCTAGCAGCGGTCCTTACACTAGCAGCAGCAAAATGTAATGAAATTACTATGCATGCTATTTATTCGCTACATGTACTCATCATAAATGGAAATCAAGTTCCAAGCACAAAAAAATCATTCACAGACTAAAAATAAAATTACTAACACATTATATTAGAAATACACGGTATTTGATTTATAACAGCAAACCAAACAAGCAGTTAGTCAATCTTCTCTTTTTGTCCGTTTGCTGCATATAGTAAAATCTCTTAAAAACATAACAGTCAATAGTCAACACTTGAAAAGAATCATATTCAATAAACAAGTCATGCCTCTACCATCATGCCCAGCTACTGTACAACTTTCTTTCAGTAATTACAAAAAATCAAACAACCTTAATACTGACATATGTTTGGAATGGAAGAAGGTGAAACTTTGGCATACGCTGGAAAACATTACACTCTCAGTTCACTGGGAGGTCCTCAGAGAAACATGGGTCTGGAACACAGCTAAATTATATATGTAAGGCGTGAAGTGGCCAAAAGCACCTTACTTTTCATTTTTTTTAAATTAACAAATAATTATTACAAGCTTATTGTAGCTCCAACTGTTCGAGACACAAACTCCAAAACCTAGAAATTTTATTATGGAACCCAGCTTAGAAACTGAGTACAGTAGTGGCAGTGACAAACATGCGTCTACTGTCACGACCGAAAGGAATGTAAACCCACATCAGAAGTAGATTGGTGAAAGACACTGGGTGACAGAGATCATCACAAACACAAATATCGTAATCAGGTGAGCTTTGACAAAGTGTCTCAGGAGTGGCATTTAAAAATTTTCGTTGCCACTATCCTTGTTCTGTGTTCCTTTCTGCAAGAGCATAGGAGACTGATATGTGCTCAAGGAGCATGCCGGAATACGTCCTTCTGACAGCTCACACCCGCGAGATCCTGAAGGATCCTTACAGTGTATGGTTGACAAACCTCCAGACATTAATCCACACCTACTTTAAAACAAGTCGCCAGACCGTCAACTAGTCTACAACTTGATTCAGGCGTTTTCCTGCCTGGTATTCCCTACAGGGGAGATAAACAATTTCATTCAATTGAATAGATCTATAGATAGTCTATAATAATTTATACAATTTTCGCTAAAGAGAAGAGACTCTGTCTAACGCTCTTGGAAGACGTTCGCCAGCGTGGCGGCCAGGACGAGTCCGAGGACCGCGACGGCGGCCGGGGTGGAGGCCGACGCGCCGCACTTGGCGTTGTTGGCGGGGTCCTGGTAGAAGACGGGCCGGTTCTTGATGGGCTGGGGCGCGCGGAAGTTCTTGAGGATGTACTCGGGCTCGGCCGAGCCGTGGTCCTGCTGCAGCAGCGTCTGGAACTCCTTGAGTTGGGCGCGCGCGGCGGGCAGGGTGTCTCGGAACACCGTCCACACCACCCCCTGCAAGGAGAGCGCGTCTCAGTGTGAAAAAAAAAATTCAAAATAAAATTTCTGAACTTTTTTTTTTTTTTTTTTTTTTTTTTTTTCTTCAATATTGCAGGACTGTACCTGGTCGCAGCCCGGGGTGGTGAGCGAGCCTGCGTAGCGCCACCAGCGCTCCGTGTCCGTCGGCAGCAGCTTCCCGGGGGCGAGGCGCGCGCCCAGCTTGGTCTGCCGGCCGGCCTCCTTCACCAGCCTCAGCCCCGCCACCACGTGGCCCAGCTCCGTGTTGGGGACGTCGTTCTTCTCGTACTGGAACAGCGGAGGTGAGTCGTTGAAGGGAGGGTCCAACAAAGGAGCGAATCCGAAGAGTCCGTTTCGTCGCGCTCTTTTGAATCGCTAGACACGGCGCCTGGCGGCCGCGCCCTGCCACACGCTCGAGTGCGTTGGGTTGCCTGCCTTTCCGGCGCGGGGAGGGCAGCAAGGCCACTCAAGTGACATAAGATCGTACGTCCATGATTATTTTTTTTTTACATTATGCTCGGCTTGGTCTGCTGCTTACCCTGAACAGCACTGCGATGACGGCCAGACTGTTGTTCTTGCCGAGAGCCTCCTGCATGCTGCCGTAGTTGGCGTCGTAGTGGACCAGGTGGAGCTCCAGAGGATACCTGCGATGCAGAAAGCCTATATTCAACACACCATTATTTTTTTTTTAAAACAAGTCAGGCATGTTGCCCAACCCCTTTTGAATCAGCTTTCGAAGGCCGTGAATGAAACTGACCTGACTCCGCCGACCAGGTGCTCCGACCCCCAGTGGAAGTGCATCTGCTCGAGTCTGAACAGTTTCCTCAGCCCCCCGCCCGTGATGTACGCGTTGCACCCCCCGTCCGCTGTCAGCACCACTGTAAAAAAAAGGTCCATTTTATTTTATTTCCTCCAAAAAAAAAAAAAAAAAAAAAAAAAAAAAAAAAAAAAAAAAAGGCGATTTGGTGAGAGTGATTGTTATTGTTTGCGGTGTCCTCGCGCCCCACAATGATTGGACCCCATCCTGTCCCTCCCTGCGACTACCGCTTCGCGCCGTCAGATGCAATCATGCAATCATTCACTTCACTGCTATGGGCGCATCCAAAGGCTTGGAGGGCCAGGGGTCACGGGGCCGGGCACTCGAAGCAACGCACCCACAGCAGCAAAGCGTCGTGTTGGCACCGGTTTCCACACCGACGAAACGCCTGTTGAAATTAAATGGGAGAAATCCGGAAAGTCTGTTTCGAAGCTTCGTCGCGGAAATTTCTAAAAGCTTGTTTTTTTTTTTTTTTTTTTTTTTTTTTTTTTTTTCAAAAAAAAAAAAAAAAACTTTGCTTGCCGGAAACTCGTACAAAATAGAAACATTGCAAGTTTTGGAATTTTCTCCCGGCACGTTTTCTCAACAGTGAATTCAGCCAAATTCAATAATTGGCAGGGGGCGCGTGTTTTTGCCGCGCTACCGGTAGAGTACCTGTCTCGCCGTTGTTGGTCATGTTGTAGTTGACGAGGTTGTCGTAGTTGACGAGGACGAGGGGCTCGAAGGAGGCCGCCTTGGTGGCCGCCTTGTCACCCGTCGGGATGTCGATGGGGCTCTGCTCCGTGCCGTTGCGGCACGCTCCCGTCCACCCATTCGCTAAACAAAAAAGTTAATTAATTAATGAAACACCCTGAAAAAAATATTAATAAACAAACAATAAAAAAACGTTTCAAAACAAAACGTGTTTTTTTTTTTTGTTTTTTTTTCGAGGAAAAGAAAAAAAAAGTTAAAATCAATTTTTATCTATTGAGAAAAATGTAAATCTTTCCAATTTACATCGTTCTTGACACTGTAGCGCGCAAAAATACGAAATAGCGAGAACGGCCTCACCTTCGGTTTCAGGGTACCGCCAGCTGGTGACTGGGGCGCAGCACCACGCGGCTGCAACAGATAAAACATGAAATAAAGTCACATAAGTGCCACGCGCGTCTCGCGTTTAAATACCGCCCCCTCCCTTTTTTTTTCCGCCAGCCGCTCCCCCTACAAATCCCCGTCCCGGCGAGCGGATCCGCTTTGCGAGAGGATTCGCCCGACGCCCACGCGTCCGGGCGCCAGCCGAATGATTCCATCGCGCTGTCTCTCTCGCACTCATGGGGCGTCCCGTGGGGGTGCGAGAGAGACAGAGCGAGGCGGCGGCGTCCCCAGACGGCGTCCCAAGCGTCGTGTTCTAAAGTGGATCCCTGCATGTCCGGGTTTACAACCGTCGCCGCTCTGTAAGGGAAACCCTAGCAGCACTAAGCCCCGGCCAGACGGCGTGACGCGCAGCTTGACGGCAGGCACTCGGGGCGCGGCAAAGGAAGCGCCACCGGCCGAGGTTCGAATACTACCGACTGCGGCCATTTTTGTCCGCCGAGTGATTCGGTGTGATCGAGAGTGTGACAGACTCCGCGACGACTTTGGAATCGCGCGGCCGGTGGTTCGAGAACGGCAAGAAGGACGCCCGGGACCCTGATGGCGCCAAAATATCGGTGCACTGCGTCAAAGTGACGGTCCTGAAATACGCGCGCTAGGCGGCCTCGGCGGCGCTGTGCCGAGCGCTGCGGCCAAGGCGCCACCGCAGCGAGGTGCAGTGCAAGTCGCCAACTGGGCTCGGTTAGCGCGTGTGCTCGCGATATCGAACCAACACGTTATAGGGGGAAAGACGTCAAAGTCTTTCCCTTAATTCCATTTGGCCGGGCTCGCGTCACTAAGAGTGGCAGTCCTAGTCCGGTGGGACGCCGACAACATGCGGGTTCGCCGCTGCGCCCCGGGGCGCGGCGGGTTGGCCTTGGTTGGCCTACCTACCTTGACCCACCTTGACTCGACTCGACTTGACTTGAGAGGCTAGACCGCAATTGATAGTATGCCATTTGGGCGCCGATAACTGCCATGCCTGCATTGACCCGGCCTACACGCCTCCCCAGAGCGTTCCCATACGGTGCTCCGCCCCCGCGCACCCCACAGTGGGCCAGAAGACCGGCGCAGGCGGCCAAAACTCTACACGCGTTTTGAGCTCCAGCGCTGGTCCTCTGGCCCACTGTGCGCCCCTACGAGACGCCCCCGAATAACCAAGCCAATCCTAAAAGAAAAATTTGAATAGAATTTTAGCTATTATTGCGCTTTTCATTACGCGGACATTGTGCCAGTGCACCCCATCAGGAGTCACCAGCCGGAAAAGCGGGAAAGCGGTTTATTGAGAGCGCGTTCCGTAGGTCAGTGCAGCGCGGCGCTCTGGCGCGGCGCTTGGCCGCGCTCCAAGGGCGGCGGCTCTGCTCGCGCGGCGCGACTCAAGAACAATGTAGAATAAGAATACGAACGGCTGGGCTAGGCTCCCGCCGACAATGGCTTGCCATCATAATTTGGCAGAGCCCGGACTATTGCAGCTGGGAAACCGAATCTGAAAACGACGCTACGTACCCTGCTGCTTGCTAGCCGGGGAGGGGGAGGGGGCGGCTCGGGATGGGTCATTACCACGCTGGGGCCGCTGCAGCATTCAATCTTGACCCTACTCACGCCTTCCCCTCTCTCCCTCTCTCTCCCTCTCTCTCCCTCTCTCTCCCTCTCTCTCCCTATCTCTCCCTCTCTCTCCCTCTCTCTTTCCCTCTCTCCCTCCCCCGCGTCACGGAAAAGGTTGGCGGGGAAGATAACATCCGACAAGAGTGCGTAAACCCATTTGCAAAAAAAAAAGGTTAAAAAAGAACCAGTAACATGTGTGTTTACTTTAAAAAAAAAAATAAAAAAAAATTGCAGTGCGCTGTGGGCGAGTGGTGCTGTCATTGTGCCTGAATAGGCATCTCCCGCTGCTGGAGAGGAAGGGGATTGGGAGCGAGAGGGAAGTGCGAGGTAATGGCCCCATCGACTCAACTGGTGAAGGGGGGAAGAGAGAGAGAGAGAGAGAGAGAGAGAGAGAGAGAGAGAGAGAGAGAGAGAGAGAGAGAGGTCCTATAAGTGGACGAGGGACGTGTGGGGGCTGGTGACAAGAGCGACACACTCCATGGCAATGCGAGCGCGCGGCGCGCAGAAAGGTAGACAGAGAGGTCCACGCTGCCCCTGAAGTACGTGGGCTACTTTTTCTTTCTACCGCTCCCCCCCCCCTCCTTTCCACCCCAATACGTCTCTGGAGAGCGCGCGTTTTCCGAACGGCCTTCCGTGGCCTTCCCTCGGTCGTCCTGGTTCATCCCAAGCTTCAGCCAGCTCAGCCAGCTCCAATCAGCTCCAGAGCGCACGCACGCACACACACACGCCAGCGATAGGTTGTGAGCCACGCATTTCTGAACTGCCCTCTTTGCACAGAGAGACAAGAACAGAAGACTAATATTGCACCACTGGGTCGGGTTTATCGGTGCAGCTTCTGCGAAAACTGACGCGAAAAAAAAGAGCACAATGTGTACCGCTAGAATCGACAACACAGACGGTCTAGAAATGCGGCACTTTGACCACCTGCCAAAAACATGACGAGAAACGCCCTCTTCCTTGTCGTTGCCTTTATCTCGTCTGCCAGGGGCAGTCGCAGTGAGCCTGCCGCTGCGCCGCTGCGCCGCTGCAGTGGCAAGCCAGCCAAAGCCAGCCCGGCCGGCACTAGTTCCGACTGGGAGAGCGGCGGGGCGGGGCGGGGCGGGGCGGGGAGTCGGACTGAGGTCGAGACAGACCGGCTGGCTGGGCGGCCGGTCCGCCACCGGCGTGCCTATCTGTCAAACCAAAACGGCCCCGCTCGGCCGCCCCCGCTCCTGGCCGTACGGCACCGCACGGCACCGCACGGTTTGCCGAGCGAGTTGGTCCGCGTGTCCGCGTGGACCAGAGCGGTGCCAATACGCGCGACGGGGGCCTCGTTTACCTGCTAGCAGAACGGTCGTCAGGGTGCTGGTGGCCATGGCGGAGCTGCGGCGAGGATGCTGTGGCTGTGGCCGGGCTGCCTGGCTGCGCTGCCGTGCCGCCGCGTGCCGCGCCGTGGGCCGGGGGGTCGCCGTCTCCGCCGTGCTGCCGGCCGCCCCTGCTCATCGGCCCGACATCGCCTCGCCAATGATTCCCTTGTAGGACCCCGCCTCGCCGCCCGGGCCGCGTCTGTCCGTCCGTTCGTCTGTCCGTCCGTCTGTCCGCCGGCAGGCCCCGTGATGCTCCGCGCCACGCCCCCGCGCCCCTGCAGCCCCTGGCCGCCACCGACGACTCGACGACGCTGTGCTCCCGCCGCCCGCCGCCGCCGATTTGCCCAGCTTCGATGTTCCTACCCTGGCGGTGCCTGGCTGCTGTGCCTGGCTGCAGCCGCCCCTGGCAGGGCTGGCAGGGCCGGCAGCACTGAGCGCCACCCGCCGTCACCGCCTCCGCCCTCCGCCCAGCTGGCAGGCTGGCCCAGCAAGCTCCACCCGCCCCCATCGCGCGGTCTCTCTCACCGGCCGCGCCCCGCGCGCGGGTGTTCGCAAAACCTTGCCCCCCACGCCGCGCCGCGCCCCGCCCCGCCACGCACGCCACCCCCCAGACCCGCCGCGTAGGTGAGGCAGGGAGGGGTAGCAGGGGCGGCAGAGGGATGGAACGCAGTTGCCTGGAGGCAAAAGGCTTGTCCGGCCGAGACACCGTGTCAGTGGAGGAAGTTGGTCACGTCAACGCCCTGCCTCCCTGCCACACCCCGCGGAGAAGGTGCACCACGCTACGCGGAAGGAGGCAGTGTCACGGCCACACGCGTCACGGCCGATCAACTCGCACACCCTCATCCTTTTGTCGGCATCGGCATTGATAAAGTGACCGGGAAAGGATTACCGGCGTGTGCACATTTTTTTCCGCCTGCGATTATTGCCGTTGTGCGATACCAACTGTCGACTTTTCCGCTGTGTGTTGTGTTTTCCGGCTGCCCGGGGTGGGGGGCGCGGAGGCTGGAGGGACAAAGGTTGGTTCATTTTCCCTTGGATTTGCGTGCAAGCGCACAATGGCTGGAATGGCTCTCTCAACTCCGCCGCTCGGCGCAACAAGGAGAAGCAAGGAGAAATGAAAACTCCACCCTGCGAAAAACTCTTCCGCAGGGCAATCCCAACAGAAAAATTTAATCATACGCCAGTCCTTTCATTTTTCTCTCTTCTTCTTTTATTATTTTTTTTATTATTTTTTTTTGGGGGGGGGGGGGGAAGGAGGAAAGAAAACAAGCTCACGATGATGTGTGTCTGAAAAGCACAAAACAAGAACAGTGGCCCTCTGTCCAGAGGGCGACCAGAGTCCTGCCTGGGGTGGGTCATGACGGAGGCGGGGCGCGCCTCCCTGCAGGTCACCTGGGGGGAGGGGCAAGGGGAGGGGGGTGAAGCGAGGTCACGGCCCCCACCCCCTTTTCCCAGCAATCCGCAGACTCCCGGGACCGAGTTCACTTCATTCCCAGAACGAAGGGGATGGGGAGGGAAAATGGGGGGGGGGGGATCCCTTAGCCCGACCTTCCCCTCTATTTCACCACTCTTTCTCTCACTCGCTTTCCCACCGATGTTCATTCATGCCGGGAAATCGATAGAGGGATGGCGCTTGTGGACTGCGTTGCTGGTGGGATATCTTTGCTTACCTGCTGAAAACTCATAAAAAATTTGGAGGTTTTGAATTTTTTCGAGGATCGGCTGCATTTTTCTCCCAAAAGTTCTCGGGGAATTTCCTAGTTTTTTTTTTTGTTTTGTTTTTTTTACAGTGTGGCCGGCCTCTTGTCTCTCTTGTTCCCACACTGCAGTATACCGTACAGTAGCCGGCGAGGCAAGGGTATATGGCAAGTGCGCGGTTCTCCGCCTCCCTGCCGGGCAGATGCCGGGCAGCTGCCTCGCAACAACCGGAACCTAACTCGACACTCTGTTGGTTGTTGAGACAATTAGGAACTCCACATGAGAGATGAAAAATTTGCGTCGCGGCCGAGTGCGGGAGAGACAGAGTGACGGCAACGATGCGCGGAATCGGTCAGCTGTAAAGTCTCTGCCCGCGATACCGCTCGTAATCCAGCCGTTAAGACACCATGCCGCGGCTGGCCGCCCCCGGGGACCCCAAGGACGTTGTCAGGCTGAGAGCCCTACAAGGAGGGACGCCCTGTGGACGCCCGCCGTCCCGACCACCAAGACGCGGCCGCGTGAAGGGTTGCCTGCCGCCCCGGCGTTTCTTCTGTCTCTCTCGCATCCGCACCGCAACGGCGATACCCCACGCCGCCGCGAGCATGGCGCGTCTCCCCGCCGCTCGAGACGTCTTCTCCGGCTAGCGCCACTGCTGGCGCGGGGTAGCGCCGCGAGGCACCGGACAGCAGACGGATTCCGAGAGTCGTTTCCTGTCGCTCTGCCTCTCTCGCACGGGATGCCCCGTGAGTGCGAGAGAGACAGCGCGACGATATCGACTCTAGTGTGCAGTGCGCGGCGCGGCGGCGCGGTGGTTCCCCTCAGCGAGGCACGCGGCACGGGGTGACTCACGGCCACAGGTGGCGGGGGCGGGAGGGGGGCGCCTTAATTGACAGAGTTACGAACGGGATAAACTATGCAGAACCTCACGGGAGAAGATAGACGACGGATCACGCAGGGGGAGGGGGGGTTGGGTGCCGGACGAGTGCGGCTTTCTGCCCGGAGCCTCTGAGCCCGGAGCGGCGGACTCGGAGCTCGGACGCCGGACCGGTCCGGCGGCATCGTAATCCACCAGTGATTCTCTGCGTCTGTGTGGACCATGACCCTGGCCGCGGTGCGGCACTCACACATGCGCGCGCACACGCACGCGCACACATTAACAGACTCACACACACACGCACACTCTTTCCGAATCACAGGCCTTGCACTGCAGCTGGCTGTGCGCTGCAAACCATCCCACTGGTGTGATACACGTCCTAAAAATAAATTAAGACTTTTATTGTTTTTTGTTTTTTTATTTCGGGCGGTATCTTTAAACTAGGACAAGGACGAGTTGAACTGTTACTGTCGAGGGGCGACAACGAAAGCCTGACTTGGCGCAGATGACCCCCTGCCCCGTGGGGGGAATGGGGGAGGGGGAGGCAGGCCCGCGAAAATGTGATAGGGAATCCACGGCGGTCAATTACATGGAAACACTCGACTCGACTCGAGGACAAGGGGGCGGCGGAGGAGGCGGGGGAGGGGGGGGGCGGCGTCTTGAGGCGAGGAAGGCGGTGTTCAAGCACCGGCCGCCAGTCTGAGCGGCTGAGGCCTGCGCGATGGCCGTGTCCGCCGAGTCCGTCGTGCCGCGCGTCAACGACGGCGTCCTGGTCGGCGTGGGATGGCGGCGCGCGCTCCGGGCCGCCGCCGCCGTCGTCCTGGTGCTGGCGAGCTGCGCGCTGGCCGAAGGTAAGCGAAACAGTGGCGGATCCAGAGCCGGCCTGGGGGGGGGAGTGCTCTTTGCCTACCCACAGGGGCAAAGTGTTGCTGTTTTCCAACCTTTCATGCAGCTCTCTAGACGTCAAAGAGGGGGGGGGGGCTTTTGCCCCCGCTCTGGATCCGTGCTTTAAAACAAAAGAACGGGTCAGTCTTTTTGGCCGGGTTGGATCAAAATGCGGTGAATGCCGGAGCGCGGAATCGTGTCTTCTCTGTCGCCGTGACCAGGATCTCGCATCGATTGACGTCATAGTGAAACACTGCGAGTCAAGTTCCCCGAGTTGAGTTCAAGTTCAAGCAGTGCCCAGCAAACAAGGAATCGTTTCACTGTTCCTTCTTGCCGTGAAAGCTCTCAAAGAACACGAAAACTCACAAAGCAGTGGAAGGAAGTCAAAAACTGACCTCAAAATAATGTGATTTGTCTAAATTTCGACTTGTCATTGACATGACGTCACGGTGAGCGTTTTGCGTTCTTTGGGCCACATGGATAAAGTGTAAAAAAAAATGTAAAAATAAAAAAAAAATTGGACACGGAATCGTGTTTTGGTCTGCAAAGATAATAGTGCTACTGCGCCTCTCGCTCTACATGTTGTGATATACGCGTCGGCGGAGAGTCAGTGAGCTCGAGCGAGCCGCCGGCCTCGCGACCTTGACGATGTAACACCAAAACAAAACACACGAAGCAAGACCACTCAGCAAAAAAAAAAAAAAAGAAATGACGAAAAATTAAAATGACAAATAAATCCGGAAACAACGTAACATCGACCCATTGGTTCCAGATGAGGTTCGGCCCCGCCGGCAGAGTCCTTGGCGGAGCCCTCCCGGTTTCCGGAGCGGGGGCCCCTGGAGGGACGGCCCCCCCGGGCAGCAGGCGCCTCCGGGTCTCAGGAGGGAGGGCGCCGGAGGCTTCCGGGGCGCGGAGGGCGAGACGGGCTTCAGGGAGCCCGGAGCCGGTGCGGGGGGCTTCAGGGAGTCGGGATCCGGCGGCTTCCGGCGGGCGGCGGGCGGGGCGCCCAGGCAGCAGGACTGCACACCCTCGGTCACGACCATGAACGGCGGCCAGCCAACCTGCAGCGGCCAGCTCATCTTCGAGGACAACTTCAACGACCTGGAGCAGTGGAACAACGACATCCACATGGCGGGGCCGCCGGTAAGAACCTCCAGTGGCGGATCCAGATGCGGCCTGAGGAGGGGCACCTCGCACTCCGTGCCCTGCATGCGGCATCCTGCTCCGCGGAAGGCGATCGCGGCGTCTTTATTTTTAGACGTCTGGAGGCGCACATGTTGACGCTGCCGCCACAACCGCTGCAGCGGGCTGTCGCGTTGACGCAATGAGTACACACAGTGCTGGGTTTCAAGCGCGTAGGCTTTGACAGTGCAGTGCTCGATTCCAACTAGCCCGGTCGTTTCCCACGCGAGCGCCCAAATTTGCATGATGATGAGTCCGGCAGTTCCCCCTCTGTAGGCCCGTTCACTATTTGCAGGATTACGAGTTCGTCGTGTACAAGAGCAGCCCCTGGAACATCTACATCGAGAACGGCATCATGACCATCAAGGCCTTCCTGTCCGAGGACAAGTACGGCCCCGGCTTCGTGTCCAACGGCACCATGTTCGTTAAGAGGTGCGTGTGCCGCCCTGCCGGCAAAGCGGGGAAGTCCCGCGCGCAGTGGGCCAGAAGACCGGTTGACGCCGTCAAAATGCCGGACGCGGTTTGAGCTCCTGAGTCGCTGAATGGGACTCGAACCGACCGTGTGAACCCATCAATAGATTCCTCGTTCGAAGAGCAATCCATTGGTGGGGTTCCACACATTCGGTTCGAGTCCCATTTAGCGACTCTGGAGCTCAAAACACGCTTCGCGTTTCGGCCGCCTGCGCCGGCCTTGTGGCCCACCGTGTGTCTCCGAACGCCGCCGAGCAGAATCGCTTCCCGGGCCGCAGGTGCACCGCCAGCGACCGCGACCTGTGCGAGCGCACCGCCTTCTCCTACAACATCCTGCCGCCCGTGCGGTCGGCCCGCGTGCACACCGCCGACTCCTTCGCCTTCCGCTACGGCGTCGTGGAGATGCGCGTCCGCGGCCCTCGCGGCGACTGGCTGTACCCCCG
Source organism: Stenchaetothrips biformis (assembly GCA_030522485.1). Taxonomy (NCBI): domain Eukaryota; kingdom Metazoa; phylum Arthropoda; class Insecta; order Thysanoptera; family Thripidae; genus Stenchaetothrips; species Stenchaetothrips biformis. The sequence goes on from CM060100.1 coordinate 2,288,828, forward strand.
TGAGTGACGCCCCATCACATGAGGAGTCTCCATATATATATATATATATATATATATATATATATATATATATATATATATATATATATATATATATATATATATATATATATATATATATATATATATATATATATATATATATATATATATATATATATATATATATATATATATGCGCGAATTGGCATTTCGGCAGAGCTGGCGCTGAAGCCGGCCGAGTCCCGCTACGGCCCCCACTTCTCCTCGGGCGAGATCCGCCTGCCGGCCCACTTCGGCAACAAGTTCCTGAGGGAGTCGCCGGGGGGTCCCGGCTCTCCTCCGGGGCAGCGCGGCTGGCGCGGACGCAAGCTGATGCGGGCGGGCGTGGCGCTGGGCGTCAGGGAGAGCAAGGACCCCACGCTGCTCAGCGTAGAGCAGCGCGCCCCGCAGGAGGTGGGCGACTGGTCCCGGGTCTTCCACGTCGTCAGGATGAAGTGGTCGCCAGGTAAGCGTCACTCGAATCGAACGTGTGACCCCCGCCAATGGATTGCTCTCCGGACAAGGACTCCATCGGTGGGGTCAAACGTTCGGTTCGAGTCCCATTTAACGACTCTGGAGCTGAAAACGCGTCCGGGATTTTGACCGCCTCCGCCCACTGTGCGACGGGAGCCTCATTTACCTGCTAGCAGAAGGGTCGTCAGGGTGCTGGCGGTGGTGACGACGTTCGGTGCGAGTCCCATTTGGCGACTCTGGCGAGCTCAAAACCCGTCTAGAGTTTTGGCCGCCTGCGCCGGTCTTCTGGCCCACTGTGTTCTGACAAGTCTGTGTCTCGCAGACGGCTTCGAGTACTGGGTGGACGGCGTGTCCATGGGCCGCAAGATCGCCGTCCCTCAAGGCGGCTTCGCCAGCCTCTCGCCCGACCCGGCCAAGAGTCCCTGGGCCGGCGGGGAGAGGAACGCGCCCTTCGACCAGGAGGTGCGTCAGTCAACTGAGTTCGTTCGATACGATTCGAACAACTGTGAAAACGTGTGACATGTTTGTATTCTCATGTTTGCAGTTTTACTTGTCCATTGGCCTCGGCGTCGGAGGCCTCAACAGATTCCCGGACAACGTGACCAACGGACAGAACGCCGAGTTCCCCAAGCCCTGGAAGAACACCAGCCCGAAGGTGTGTAACGAAGGTTCTTGTTTGAAGAATGAATTTACACAGTATAATTTCCCTTTTATTCCCTTGCAGGCAATGCTCAACTTTTGGAAGGCGAAAGACCAGTGGTACCCCACGTGGCAGTTGCCCAGCGTCCAAGTCAGCTACGCCAAAGTGTGGGCACTGTGACACCTCTCTGCCAAAAACCAAATCATTTGTCCAATAAGTTTATTTATTTATTTCTATATTTAATTGAAGCCATACAAAATTGTCCTTCAACCCACTGCGTTTTTTTTCCGACAAAGTTTCCAGCATTGTAAAAGAACACGTAATCACAGACAAGCACACGTATGCCAACCTAACCCTAGAAATACCGAAGAAACCTTTCATGGCAATGCCTTACGAGACGCTAGACACATAAAACCACAAAAAACTTAAACCTAAAAATAAAAATACATGGAGGGATTCGTCTTCTCATTCACAGCCTTCAGGGGTCTTCTGTCCGGACAACACACATCTGCACAGCTTCTGTCCAGGCGAGGCTTAGAGGGCCCACACCTTGAGGTGCGCGATCTCTAGAGCGGGATTGGTCCACGTCGGGAACCAGTGGTCACGCGCCTTGTAGAAGTCCAGAAGGGCCTGGAACCAAGGGGAGCATGAGTGAGCCGATGGTTTTCCTCGGGGAATTATTTTTTACTCGATTGTCGAGTCATGATAGGTTGGTCACCTTGGGGCTGCTGTTCTTCCAGGGCTTGGGGTGCTCGTTCCACTCGCCGTTGGCACCGCCGTCCGGGAAGCGATTCACTCCGCCCACGCCTACGCCCAGCGACAGGAAGAACTGCGGGGAACCAGACCGAGGACTCAGGACGACAACTCTCAACAACAATGCCATCAGACCAGTTTTTTTGTTTTTTTTTGGTCTAGAAGGAGACGATGGGGTGACAAGGCTGTCTCACCTCCTGGTCGAAGGGGGCCATGTTGGAGCCGGCGCGCCACGGGTGGTTTTCGGGGCGGTCCGTCATGCTAACGAAGCCGTCGGGGGGCGGCCGGACCGTGTACAGGGGCTTGCCGTCCAAGGAGTACTCGATGTATTCTAAAACAACCATTTTTTACTTATTATTTCAAGGAAACGATTTCGAAAGTTTCCCAATATTTCGGGGTTGAGCCGCACCTGGCGTCCACTTGATCCTGTACACCCTGAAGTGCTTCTTCCTCCAGTTACTGCCGTTGGCGGCGCGCAGCTCCTTCTCCAGGAGGGTGGGCCGGATGTCCTGGCCCGCGGCCTTGCCCAGCGCCACGCCGGCGCGCAGGATCTGCAGCCCGGTCTTGGGGCCGTCCACGCGGCGCGCCAGGAAGCGGTTGCCCACTGTGTAGGGCAGCCGGATCTGGCCCCCCGCGTACCACTTGCCGTACACCGGCGTGGCGGGCTCCAGCGTGATGGCTGCGGACCACCAAACAGACCCTCACAGTGGTGGTGCACAGCGGGCCGGAAGACCGCCTGCGCCGGTCTTCTAGCCCACTGTGTGGTGTGCGTAGTAGCATTTTGCACTCGAATCAATCTCCCCCCCCCCAAAAAAAAAATAAATAAAAATAATTTATTTTTTTTCTCAAGTGTCAAGTACCAGGGTAGATCCAGTCGCCCTGCGGCACCAGGACGCGGGCCTCCACGATGCCGTACTTGAAGGAGAAGGTGTCCCGGGTGGTGAGGCGCGCCGACCGCACGGCCGGCAGCACCCTGTACGTGGTGGCCGTGCGCGAGCACTCCTCGATCTTGGGGGAGGTGCATCTGAAGAGCAAAAACAAGGTGCACGTTAGAGTCGCACAGAAAAAAGGGCTCTTTTGAGGTAATCGACTTTCTTCGATAATCTGTAAGGAGTTTCTGGACTTACTCTGGAAGAGAGAGAGTGCCGTTCATGACGAAGCCAGGGCCGTAGGCGTCATCCAGGAGGGTGGGCTTGATGTACAGGATGCTCTTGTCCACCCAACTGTTGTCAGGGTCCTTGTCGTACACCACGAACTCGAAATCCTGCACTAAGACGATGCGAATCAGAAAAAAAAAGTTGATGGCGGAGCCAGTATTTGAACCCATAATTATGCATAGAAATAGTTCTCAAGAGTGAAGCGTGGGGCTCACCGGCTCGTCGGGCATGAGCACGTCGTGCTTCCAGAGCGTCAGGTTGAACACGTCGAAGTGCTCGTCCACCAGCAGCTCGTAGCGACACGCCTTCCTGCCGCCGTTGACCGTCGTCTGCGAGGCCACGCAGTCCTCGGCGTCCCTGGTGCCCTTGGGGCCTTCGCCGTTCCTCCGGTCGTAGGACGGCGCCTCGTCGTCGAAGTCCGGCCCACTCGGGCCCGGAGGCCGGCGCGCAGGGCCTGCCGCGGCCAGTCACGTTTTCATTCGTGGCACGATTCACACTCACACTTTGCTAATGAACCTTACCCCTGGTCGTTGGCATGTTGTGTCCGTTGTCGTCGTCGTCGTCAGGACCGCGGTGGGGCCCGTTGTTGTTGTCGTCGTTGCCGTTGGTGTTGCCGTTGGTGTTGCCGTTGGTGTTGCCGTTGGTGTTGCCGTTGGTGTTGCCGTTGGTGTTCAGCGGGAACCAGCGGCCGTCCGGGCCGACCAGCACCTGCATGCCGTTCACCTCCTTGAGCGAGTACACCTGGCCGCTCGGCGACACGAAGTGCGCCTTGGCCTGACCGGTGCCGCCGACCCCTGGCTGCGGCGGCCGCTGGTACCAGCGCCCCGGGCCGTTGGGGCCGTAGGGGTTGTTGCTCTGCGGCGGGTTGAACCCCTGGCCTGGGCGCCGGGAAAAAAAAAAAAACGGGAGATTAGCTCGCACCGCTAAAACGAGAAGCAAAGAGGGACTCGATCATTACCTTGGCCGCGCTGGCCAGCCAGAAGCTGTCGTAGGGTCTCGGAGTCCACTTCGCGCACCTCCACGTCGTACACGGCGCCGCCGGGGGGCTGGTGCCGGGCAGCTGCAACAACAACAAACAACGCCACTGTAAAAAAAGAAAACAAGCTGGAAAAAAGAAATATATGTTGAAAGGTTAGTTCTGCCGGGTCTTATCGCCAAAGACTCCCCCCCAACCTTTTTTCGAATCCAAAATGGGACAGTTGATAAGTCAAGGCCGATCGACGGCACATCTTCATCCGTCTCTCTCTCTCTCCTCTCCTCTCCTCTCTCTCTCTCTCTCTCTCTCTCTCTCTCTCTCTCTCTCTCTCTCTCTCTCTCTCTCTCTCTCTCACATCCATCTCCCGGCGCCGGCGTCGACAATGCGAGCGACGCCGAAATTCCCCACCGCCATTTAAAGTTCCCCCCATTGAGTAAGGGCCGCGCGGGACAAGAGAGGCGGTGATCTATGGACGAGCGAGGAAGTCGTGGTCTCGCCAGGCAGGCCAGGCACGCTCAGCGCTCCGTCGCTCTGTCCCGCTCGCACCGGTGCGGGCCGCCCCGCGAGAGAGAGAGAGAGAGAGAGAGAGAGAGAGAGAGAGAGAGAGAGAGAGAGAGAGAGAGAGAGAGAGAGAGACGCGCGGAATCGCTCTGCAGGCGGTAATAAAAAGCACAGCGGCGGCCAGCTCTAGGAACCACCGGCCGGCTGATCCTGAACAGCGTCCGCTCTGTCTCTCTCGCCCCCTTGCGGGACGCTCCATGAGTGCGAGAGAGACAGAGCGACGACAGGCAGCCTCGGCGTCAGGCGCTCGGACGGCGTGTGCGATGCGGCGACGCTCCAACTGCGCCGGACCGCGGCGTGGGTCACGAACCACGGCCGCGCGAAAAAGAAACCAAAGCTTTTGGTTGTAGCTATCTGATTTTCGATTGCAGCCTATCAATCAATTTAGCCTATCAAACAAAGTCAATTACATCAACAAAGCTTTTCTTTTTTCTCCCGTGCGATTCCGCGGGGTCACGAAATAATATTGAAGAACAAAGACAACAAAAGGAGAGGGAAATCATGGCGTCGAAAATGCGAGCCGTGTGGGATGAATGGTGCACCGCGGACCACGGGGGGATGAGGGTCTCGCCGGTAATCCACAACACACAGGGCAGACAATGACCGGTCTCTCAGCAAAACGACTCATTTAAAATTTGAACTAAGGACCTCGTTGTCTTAAAGTGAAGTTTATCCATATGATGGCGAAAGTTCTCTAGTAGTGCAGCTGACTTTGTAACTTGGCTGCCTATTTCTGATGACCATCACCTCTGAACGCGACGCCGGGGCGACACAGCAGCAGCAGCACCACGGCGACGGAGGCCCACTCTCGCAGCATGGCGGTCGCGGACGGGATCACTGTTTACTCGAAGGCGAAGTCACCGAAGTCGCACACGGCGGGCATGACGGGGATCTGAACCGGGCGGCCGGCGCGGGCGCTTTGGTCCGGCGGTGTCTGCAGCGCGCGGACGGCGGACCTTCTGCGCTGCTGTCTGTTGTCACTGTACTCGCGAGTAGTTCCCGGACCGGCCGCGCCGATGACGCGCGGCGCTGAGGTCGCCGTCGTGACCTTGCGCGCCGCCGAGCGTCTTCCTGCGCGGAGTATCGGCAGGCGGTCAGAAGCGGCCCGTCAGACAAAATCCAGAGGCGGGTCCAGAGGCCGCCTTGGGAGAGGGGGAAATGGAAGTGTGTCTTTTGCCTACCTTCCAGGCGGTCATGTAGGTGCCATGGGAGGAGGGGAAAAATCCCTCATCTCCAGACAAATCGTAAAGTCTGAGGAAATGCTGGAAAAAAAACCCAGCTTGTCATTGTGTGCGGTAAACCACAGGTATGACGGAACAAATCCGAATACTCGGTGCCATTTGCCCGAGGTTGCCGTCTGTCGCGGCGGTCTCGTCGACGGGCCGCTGAGTGACTGACACTCAGGCCGGCCGATTTCCGCCAGGCGTAACACGAAACGCCCCCAGTCACCCGCAGCGCGCAGCGAGCGGGCCATTTATTTTTCCGGACGGACAGCAAAGGAGAGGCGGGCTCTGAGTGGTGGGCGGGCAGTGAAGCGGGCGGGCCTACCTGCAGCCTGGCAGGCACTGGGTAGGCAACCCGCCCAACAGCCGAGCGTGGCGGGCGGGCCTACGTCCACCTTCACAGGCGCCAGTCTCCAAAAGAGCCCGATCGCCAGTTGTTACCCCCCCTCGGTCCAATAAACTCCGGGGCACTGAAACAACAAGTTCTCTGCTCTCTCATGACATTTAAGCGACTGAATGCTTTCGGCTCCCAGTTTAAACATGCCGTCGCCCCACGCACGCGGCGACAGTCAAACAGGGCAGCGCGGCAGATGATGGGACGCGCGGGAGGGAAGCGGGGAAAGAGAGAAAAAGGGAGAGAGGGGGGCAGGGAGTAAAGCGAGGAAGAAGAGTCCTGGACGGGGCCGTCCCGAAAACCGTGCAGCAATGTAAAGCAGGAAGGAGTCCAATTCGTGGCGGCGATGCGGCCAGATTGCGCACGTACGGGCACTAAACGCGGCAGCCAGCCAGCAGCCAGCCAGCAGCCAGCCGTCGAGACGGCCTCGCCGCCCCCGCACAGTGGACCAGCAGGCTGCTTCCGAATGGCGCTCTCTCTCTCTCTCTCTCTCTCTCTCTCTCTCTCTCTCTCTCTCTCTCTCTCTCTCTCTCTCGGGACGGCCCGCGAGGGGTGCGAGAGAGACAGAGCGCTCCACGGACGGAGCCCTTCCTTTTTCCGCAGCCGCTTGGCAACCAGCCGCGCATTGTAATTTGGAGCGCATCACGAGAACGGCGCCATCTGCCTGCACGCAGCAATTAGCGTGTGCAACAAAAAGGAACCAACAACAACAGCATGGAAGGGGACGACGTTTGCGACCTTTTCTGTCCCTTTCTTTCGCCTTTTTAGCGGGGGATGTCGCGGGGCACTGAGAGAGAAGTAAGGACTCGTTTATACTGAATCAGAGCCAGCGGCGCTGGAGCTGGGTTCCCCATTCATGAAGCAGCCGGGGGGGAAATCGGTGGTCTGTTTCCTGCATTTAGACCAAGCACTGTTGGAATTTTTTCTCACTAGAACGACTGAAAAACCCGACGAAAAAAGACGGTTTCCAACAGCTAATTTTCCAACACGGCGTTTCGTACTTGCTCGCGACATGGAGACCAGGCGTCGCGTAGCAACTTGGACTATCGCCCTCTATCTTTCCGGGTGGGAGGGTTCTCGAAAGAGGAAGGGTGTTAACTTTCGAACGACCCGACGCGGCGTCCCTTGAGCCGCGCTACTGGTCCACCACGACGAGCGGAGGGGGAGGGGAGGGGGCGCAGGGCTGCGGGCCCCGCCAGCGCGCACCAGTCGCCCGGCGAAGGCAGCCGGGAGCGCTGGCCTTCCCTGCACGGTCGCGGCCTCCGCCGCCTCGGCGGGCGCGCAGCCGCACCGACGCCGCCCTGCGCCGCCTGTGAAGGGAATGTGAAACCAGTGCTGCGCGTCAGGTGTGAAGAATAAAAGTGTGCCGACATGAAGCTTCTGTGCGGTGCGGCGCGCGGCAACGCCTCGGCGTGGGCGTCGGCGTGCCACGGCCACGTCGTCAACACCGTCACGGCGCTCACCGCCACCTACCTGGCGCTGCTCGTGCTCGTGTGTCTGCGGTGCTCCGGCCGCGAGGACCCGCACAGGCAAGGCGTCGTCCACGTTTGAAGTGGCCACCCAGGAGGGAGCGGCACAGCGGGCCAGAAGACCGGTGGAAGTGGTCAACATTCCGGACGCTTTCCGCGGTCCAGAGTCGCTAAATGGGACTCGAACCGAAAATGTGACCCCACCCATGGATTGCTCTTCCAACGAGGAATCCGTTGGTGGGGTCACACGTTCGGTTCTAGTCCCATTTAGCGACTCTGGAGCTCCAAACGCGTTTAGAGTCTGGCCCACTGTGCGACCCCTGGTTCCCTTGGTCGGCAGGGGGCGGTGCAGCGTGCTGGGCCGCACGGTGCGGCCACTGGTGTCCGTGGCGCTGCTCGTGTCGCTGTGCGGCGAGGTGGCCGAGGCCCTGGTGGCGCTGGCCGGAGCCTCGCCCGGCGCCGCGGCCTCGCCCCTCGTGGCCGCGGCCTGCTCCGTGGCGCTGTGGTTCCCCGCCGAGTTCCTCGACGCGCACCTCAGCGGCCAGGCCGGCCGCCGGGGCTGGCTGCCCAGGACGTTCCTGGCCGCGTGCGGAGCCATCATGGCGGCGGCAAGGTCTGAACAGTACCTCCGATACACTTTTAAAAAAATTTAAAAATTATTTTGGTTGGCACTTGACAATTTTAAGAGCACCCATAGGATTTTGTCATAGTGACAACACATTTTTACAGTGAATGAGGGGAGACTTTGACACAGTTTTCCCCAACAGAGAGAGGGAAAGGGCAATTTCTAGGGTCTAACTTTACAAACGAGACTGTTCCCATTTCCCCGCTGTTAAGCAGGTAACGCTGAAAAAAAATAATTTGCAAATTTGCTGCCAGGATTCTTACTGTGATGCAAATGGTGGTTTGGGGTGGAGCCAGCTTTGCATACATGAGGCCGCTCCTCGGCTGCGCCAGTGGCGTGCTGTACTTCCTCGCTGCCGCCGTCGACCTAGCCGCTTTGCGGGTAAGCGGAACAAAACAAGCTGCGGCCGGACTTAAGGCGACGGGTGTTGCTTCAATGGATTTCCCTCTGATTCTAGCGAAGTGAACTCGAAGAGGAGGACTTATTCTGTACGGGGTTTTCCAGCTACCGCCATGAGGAGGCGAGTCTGTACTCGAAGGCTACCTTCTCATGGCTGACACCGCTGCTGCGTCTGGGCAACAACAGTCCGCTGGAGCTCGAGGACCTGGGGAGGATACCGCATCAGGAAAGCACGGCTGTACACTTTGAGAAATTCCAGAGGATTTACAACTCCATCAAGGTGAGGCATGACAACGACCGCTCTGCGTTCACAGTTTTCTCTTTTCTAAAAACATACTTTCTTATTCAAGGAGACGAGACGCGGCCCTGTCACCCTGTGGCGATGTTTTTTCAACGGTTCCTGGAAAATGCTCGCTCTGAGTGGCCTGTTCAAACTGTCTGGAGACATGGTGGGGTTCATTGGGCCGATGGGTATCTCTGTCATTGTTTCGTACGTCCAGAAATCGCCTGGTGCGGGGACAGATGGACAGGTACGAGTTTTCACGGAGGAAAGCTATGGAAGCAGCTTCAACGATTGAATTAAAATGAATGCCTACTTTTTCAGGTAGGCTCGTACGTTTCCGTAGCTGAATTCTTCAGTAATGGCTACGTTATGGGTGTTTTGGTATTTTTATCTGCTCTGGCCCAAGGAACTTTCTCCCAAAGTTGCACACATCTAATAAATGTTGAAGGAATAAGAATAAAAGCAGCTTTGCAAGTAAATAAAATATTTTATTATTTTTTTTGAAAAAATTGGTTGTTTGGTAGCTGAGGAAGTAATAATTTTTTTTGTCAACAGGCGATGATTTACGACAAATCCTTGAGGCTCCCATTGTGGAGTTTCTCCCAGGAGGATTGTGATGAATTACAAAAAGACACTTGCACTTCGGATGAGACTCCTATGGGGAAAGTTCAACCAACGAAGAAACGGGAGAAGAGCATTCCCAGCGGAGACGAAGCCACGTCTAGTCCGCAAAGTGCATCAACGTCTCACACAGACTTCGGGACGATAATCAATCTCATATCAGAGGACACCTACAACGTCATGTCATTTGTATGGATTTGCCATTATGTTTGGGCTATTCCTGTCAAGGTAGGTTTTCTCTGTACATCTGATGCCAGCGTCATTATTTCGTTGCACTAATGGATTTCTTTTTCGTTCTTCATGTCTAGATAGCAGCTCTCATGTTTCTCCTGCATTACCAGCTTGGTATCAGTGCTCTCATAGGCGCGGTGCTGTGCGTAGCAGTAATGACCCCCCTGCAGTTCGCGTTAGGGAAGAAAATGTCTGCCAACTCCAAATCGATATCGGTACGTGCACTTTTGTTTTCAAGGTAGGCAATCAAGTTCCAGGTTTCCGAGTCAGTCACGCCACAATATTTGCAGGAAGCCAACGACGAACGATTACGTCGAATAAACGAAGTTGTCCACGGCATCAAGGTCATCAAACTGTCCAGCTGGGAGGAGCAGTATGAGAAAAAAGTCCAACTCGCTAGAAACAGGGAGCTGCGGCTTTTGAACGTGGATTCCCTTCATTGGGCTGTCATGAGTAAGTCCGCGCTCCAACGGTTCAGCCCGACAGGAACACATCCACTGTTGCGTCTACTCGTCAAGGGCTCCGAGCAATGGAGTTGCCTGTCACTCAATTAGTCGTTGTTGCAGCTTTTTTGACCCACGCGTCCTCTGCCATCGTCACACTAGTGACATTCGGCATTTACATGATGGTGGAGAAGGCGCCCCTGCCCACGGCCAACGTGTTCGCCAGCCTGGCGCTTTTCAACCAGCTCACTGTCCCACTCTTCATTTTTCCAATCACGGTGCCAATCATCATCAGCGCTATGGTAAATAATAAATGTGCGACTTGCCTCAGTTTCCACAGGCAAGGTAACAGAATGAGTTCCAATTTTTTTCTTTCTGAAATTTTACGTGTGGTTTTCTTGAATAATTACTTCAAGGTCAGCACAAAGAGATTGGAAGCATTTTTCTCAAAACCAGAAACAGCAAACGTCCTGGAGTACGAAACCGACGCGAACCCTTTCGTATTCAGCTGTGCGCCTGCTGCAGCCAGTGAACTGAAAGAGCACGAGGAAGACAAAGACGGGCACGAGGAGCAGCCAAACTCCACAGGAGATTATCAGAGTCCACCGATAGAGCATGACTCCGAGACCAAAGCCGCCACGCCTGTCTCCACGGCAGGGAGGGGGAGCGTCGTCTCTATAAGCGACGGCAATTTCTCTTGGAGCTCGGGCCACGTCCTGCACTTAAATGACGTTACAGTGCCAAAAGGTGAGCTGCTGCTGTTGACCCAAGCGACACGCGTCCGTCACTTTGTCCTAATCATTCCAACTGCCTTGTAGGCGTGATAACACTTGTGGTGGGAGCCATCGGCAGCGGCAAGACATCGCTCTTGCTCGCTCTCTTGGGGGAGATGAGCTCTGCAGACGGCAGATATCCAGTCAAGTGGAGCCAGTGAGTATGCTTTGCAGTCGTTTTCAAAGTCATGCGCGTGTTTTGTGTTTTGGAGAGCACTCAGGAACTTGCGTAACTCATCCCTTGTTGTAGAGACTCCTCCGTTGCGTATTGCTCCCAGAAACCATGGCTGCTGAACGCAAATGTCAGAGAGAACATACTGTTCGGGCAGCCAATGAGACGGCGTCGCTATGGTGACGTCATCGCTGCTTGTGCACTCCAGCCTGACCTGGACATATTGCCGGCTCAAGACCTGACTGAAATCGGTGAAAGGGGTATCAACTTATCGGGAGGCCAGAAGCATAGAGTGGCCATCGCCCGGGCTCTTTACTCCAATGCGACAACCGTACTCATGGTAAAGTTCCAGTAAATACATTATAAACAATCCCGGCCATTGTAACAATCCGAGAACTAACACTTGGGTTACAGGACGACCCGCTGTCTGCTCTAGACCACCAAGTGGGCCAGCACCTCGTGCAGGAGGGCTTCCTGAAGCTGCTCAAGCAACGCGGCAGGACAGTCATCCTGGCCACCCACTGCCTCTCCCTCCTGAACCAAGCAGACTACGTAAGTCACCTGCTGTTCCAGCGCGGTAATAGAGACCAACTTAATCGCTTTCATCCTCCAACCGCAGATAATTGTTATGGAAAGCGGCAAAGTGTCGACCCAGGGCACTCTGGGCAAGATCCAGGCAGAGCGGCCGGACCTGGAGCAGGCGTGGCAGCAAGCGCTGACGGTGTCTCTGGACGACCCCAAGGCCGCCTCCACGGCGTCGCCCCACGAGGACGCCGGCCGCGGCGAGCGCACGGCCAGGGAGCGGTGGCAGCTGGTTCGGCTCGTCTCCCGCATCGGCCTGCAGCAGCAGCGAGCCGCGTCCCCGCAGCGTCACTTTCGGGTGAGTCCGTGCACAGTGGGTCAGAACACCGGTGGAGCCGATAAATAGGACTCGAACCGAGCGTGTGACCCCACTAATGGATTGGTGGGGTTCCACGTTCGGTTCGAGCGACTCTGAGGCCCTGCGCCGGTCCTCTGACCCACTGAGCAGTGTTGCCACATGAGAAGGCAAAAATGCCCACCAGTGATTCCGCACGATGGAATAAACTTGACGTGTTCTTGCGCAGCGTTTCAGCAGAAGGCAGTCGCGCTCACTGTACCGGACCAACCACTGCACGCACAGCTTCCCCCTGCCCGAGTACGCCGCGCCCCCCGCCAACCCACTGCACGACTCGGTGTCGTGGGAGAAGCCCCTGCGGCGCACCAGGAGCACCATCGCCACGGTGCCGGCCGCCTGGAGGCACAAGGTCACCAGGGTGGCTTCCCTCAGGCCCCGCGACATGGCCCAGTGCCCTAGCCGCGCCTGGACCACGCAATCCAGGCAAGCCAAATTTAAGTAGATTTCTCTTAGCTTTTTTACAGTCTGTTGTACACACCCTAGAATGTTTGCAATGCTCTCAAACCGTTGTTTCTGAATGAATATAAATCGAGCCACTTTTTTTTCAGCCTGGTTGAGAGAAAGATTAGCTCAACATTGTCACCCGAGGGTTTGGTCAGCAGTTCCCGACGGTAGGTTCCTGTTTTGCGAGCAAACTACATGTTTTCTGACTGAGACTGTATCATATAATACGGTCAAAATTGTTGCAGGAGTTCTCGCGCGACGGAGACCCAAGCCTATACTGCAGAGTACACATATTACGCAGAAACGGACGCCGATGACAGTGCCACCGAAGTTACCAGTAGGCTATGAAATTCCGAACAAATTTTCACAAATTTCAAATGAACATAAACAAGACATTCTAAAAATGGCGTCCAGTTGAACAGGGTGACGGGCAGTCCATAGTAGAGGCTGGCAGGAAGAGCGGACGAGTTCCTCAGCGCGCCTACTATATATATGCAAAGGCCTGCACCATTCCAGTTGCCGTCGCCTACTTCCTGTCCACGTTGTCTTGGCAAGGCCTGCGCGTATGTACCGATTTCTGGCTCAGTGACTGGACTGCCTACAATGGGTCGACGCCAGACACAAATCAAGACAAAAAACATTTCCAAATGGAGGTGATTGTTTTTTTCCTTGTTCTTTTTTTTCTCATACAAAAATTACCCCAAGGTGGAATTGCAGTATTTCGTATTGAAATGTTCGGCATTTTTGCAGATGCTTAAATATTTGTTCATATATTCGGCGCTGTCAGTGGTGACTATGCTGCTGTCGCTGTCATCAAATTTAGTCGGCCAGCTGGCAGGTGCACGGGCCCGCCACCGGTTGCATCAAAACCTACTGTCGAATCTTCTTCGTTCGCCAGTCAAGTTTTTCGACATGACACCCATCGGCCGAGTCATTGACCGCCTGTCCACAGACATCGCAGTCATCGATAAAGTGAGTGCGCAGTCCCCTGTGAGAAGAGCGTCTCCAGCCGCAAAGTAACGCTCGATTCTTTACAGAAATTAGCAACATCTATTCAACGATTAATGCAGTTCTTGTCACTGTGCGTTTCTGCGATAGTAGTGAATGCAATTCTATCACCATGGTTTCTGCTTCCTGCATTACCCATGTGCCTTGTTTACTACATTATTCAACATTTTTACCGTGTCTCTACCAGGTATGTGCATCCATAAGAATGAACACAATCAAATTCTCGACAGACTTGACTTTTTTTCATTTTTCAGGGAGCTGCACCGACTGGATAGTATGACGCGTGCTCCGGTTTCTTCATTCTTTTCAGAAACTTTAGGAGGACTTGCCACAGTTCGAGCCTTTGGCCAAAAGTCTCGGTTTATGGAACTAATGTTGGAAAGAATGGATATAAATACAAACACTTTCCTTGTTCTTAGTGCTGCAAACAGATGGTTGGGAGTGGCACTGGTAAGGAAACAACCCAACGAGTAAAGAAATTAAATTTAGTGCAAAATGACCGAATATTTAAAATGTACGAGACGGGCCAAAAGTGCCTATTTGTATCGCCACTTTTCCTGTTATTTACTTTTTGATGCTTGACAGGACTACATGGGTGGCACCATAGTGTTGGTGTCAATAATTGGTTCATTGACAGCGGCTCATTTCTACCCGCAAGCCGTGTCTCCATCGCTGGTTGGACTCGCGATTAACTACACTTTGTTGGTGCCTATTTATCTGAACTGGGTGGTCAAGTTCCTTGCGGACGTCGAAATGTACATGGGTTCAGTCGAAAGAGTGCAGCAGTATGCAGAAATGGAGATGGAAGACTACAATACCCAAGGTTTGCCCGACTAAAATGAAAGGAAAACCAACATGTATGATTGATCAACTTAACCCTCTAACGTAAAATATCACTTTGGCAGGTTTGCAAGTCTCTGCCACATGGCCCGAACGGGGTGACATAGTGTACAAAGGGGTCAGCCTTCGCTATGACGAAAATCGAGATCCAGTCGTAAAGAACATAAACCTGCATATTCCAGCAGGCCAAAAGGTATTAACTTGTAGCCGAAAATAAGTAGCAACAATTTTTCTTTAAAAACTATCTTTTTAAAAATAATGGTTTGAATACAGGTTGGCGTTTGTGGGCGCACAGGGAGCGGAAAATCTTCACTTGTGATGTCGCTTTTCCGAATGCTTGACGTTTCGGAAGGCTGCATAACGATGGATGGAGTAGATATTTCGAAGCTTCCCTTACAGCTGCTTCGCTCGAGACTGTCTGTGATACCGCAAGATATATTTATGTTTAGCGGGACTATAAGGTGAGAACTTTCAAACCGGAGAATGCGTGTTCTCTAATTACTTTTAATTTGAGGTTTCTACTCCCACAGAGATAATTTGGATCCAAACGGATTTTACTCGGATGCTAAAATATGGGAAAGCCTTGCTGTAGCCCAGTTGAAGACCATGGTCGAGGCACTCCCTGGAGGCTTAAGTAGGTATCACCTTAACCGTCAACGAGGCGCCATTAAATTGTTTATTTTAAATATCAATTTATTCTTAGGTGCCGTGTTGAAGGAGGGTGGCGAAAATCTGAGCGTAGGAACGCGCCAACTCTTTTGTCTGGCCAGAGCTATTCTGCAAAATGCGGCCATTCTTGTAATGGACGAAGCCACAAGTTCAGTGGATCCAACGACTGAAAACGCGTTTCTCTCAGTAGCTTTAAGTGCCTTTGCCCATCGAACAGTGCTCATCATAGCGGTAAGTATGCAGATCACGAAATAAAACGCGCTTGACACCAAAATACGCTTCACGAAGAGTGTAAGGCAAGCGAACGAAAACCTCTAATTTTACCAGTGTTTTTTTTTTCTTTCCCGCACGTTGCACTTACTGTGCACATACTTTGCTTACAGCATCGCCTTTCGACGCTGCTGGATTGTGATAGAATCATAGTCCTAGAAAATGGAAAAGTCACAGAGGACGGATCTCCATCACAGTTGCTGCGATTTGACAATGGCATCTTTTCCCTCATGCTGCAAGCAGCAAGTCAGCACACTAGCTGATCCCAGCTAATAAAGTGTGTTAATTCAACAAATTTCTTTCTTCTTTTCTTTTTTTCGTGATAGTGATAGCCGCAGAGAGGCTCTGCCACTGCGATGTTTTATTTGTGCACTGGTCCGAAGGCGTAGATAATAACGGTTTAACAGGAAGTAAGGTGGCATTATCATGCCTTTTTATTAAGTAAGTTAAAACGTTACCATAACAACCCCATGCACTTCACACCCAAATCCTGAAAACAAATGGTTACCTGAGCACATGATGTTTTGGGGGAAATTAAATAAAGGAAGCATGTTGCCTACGGGATGCAACAGGAGTTCGACATCATAGAAGCACACATTCACAAAAAATCATCTAATTTCGTTTGAAACTGTGCAGTCATGTCCCAATTTCTAATCACACAACCAAACAACTTAAGAAATAATTTGACGAATGGGACATTTGAGCACATTTGTGTACTTTTGGCCAAGCCAAAGGAAGGTCAAGGCAAGTTTTTAAGATGTTGACTCGTTCAAGCAAATGTTTGGCCGACGGTTAGGCAAATTGTCGACTGTTGTATGGAAAACAACACATTTGCTCGGAACATTAGAAAGCATTTCGATTGACAATGAACTAATAAATACGGGTTTGTTTACGACATAATTTTTTCTCCTTAGAAGCTATTCAAAATTGGTTTGGAGACTTGTAACACGATTTATATCTGAAATTAAGTTACAGAACTGGCAGAAAAGGGGCCAATGGAGAAACACACATTACAGCGTGTGTGATTTTGTTCTACACTTCGAAAGGAACCCGAGGCTATGTGACGTACTAGATTATGGTTTTTAATTATACATATACAACTTCAGTAATGGGAGATGCGTCAGTCCACACGCAACGGAAACAACAGAGGGAAGAAGACAAAAACTGGAGCTAACTCGATCTGCTAAAACAGACCTTAATACAGAATTAGTTTCTCTCTATGTTTATGCGAAAGAACTGTAACTGAGATCAAAGCTAACTCCACACCTTCTTCCATAAACAGAAGCAGGAAAAGGCCAAACTTCACTTATCACAAATCATATTTTTCGATGTAAAACTGTGATAATGCTCACGCAATCAGAATAACATTGTCTTTGCTTACATGTTTCTTTTTCCAGACATGAAAACTTTTAAGATGAGAATCGAACAAGACAGATCCTTAAGTAATACTTTTCTGAAACTGTCAACAGGTTCAAGGCACGTGCTTCTTCCTAAAGAAGAAATAATCATAAATGTATGACAAATTTTAACAAAGTTCTTAAAGTCTTACTTTTTACGCGAAGTAAGAAAGCTAAAGGACCAAAATCGTCGAATAAAAGAGATTTTTTTCAGAACTTAAGGCGTTATAATTTTTTGGGGGTACAAATTGAGAAATGTCTAGTATTTGGAATAATCACGCATGTTTTCACCCTTTTACGCACAAAATGATAGCATAAACTTAAGTTTCGAATTTAAATAAACTATTAATATTTTGAAAATATCTGATATGCAAACAACTTCATTTACAAACTACTCAACAATATTTACAAATTTTTATAATAAATACTCTTATGTACAAATGAGTTTTTCTGTCCGACATCTTTATAAATAAAGAATAGTATAAATGTTACAGCAAAATCTACATAAGTTGTAGGTCAATTGTATACACTTGGTCATCAGTTAGTGTTTTTGTAAAAATTTCAAACACCATGCTTCAAATAATTTATTCTCTCTCGATTTCCATTTAACCACACTTGTCATTGGAGAAAACCTAAAGCCTACTTAATGAAATTTAATTTTAATAGTATTTAAGATCCACAAGAGCTGGGTTAACCCTGTGATTCTAATTTGCTGAAATAGTTAGAATGCAGCTAAAACTCGCGTTCGCATGGAGTTAATAGAGTTAAACAAAATGATCTTGGTCAATGAACTAGGCGTTCTATAAAGCAAGTGAATCTCTTCTAATGTGACGGATTTTATTTGGTCTTGATTGGTTTCCTCCACCTTTTAGAATCGAGGGCATCGCAAGCTAGGATCGGCGCAACAAAATCATAGAAAACCTAGTTTTTTAAAAATTTGTTTAATTTATCACTTGATGCCTTCGTCTTTTTAAGTACTTCTGTTTTTAGGCCCTTCGTAAGACGGACAACATATAGACTTCAGAATTCTTTAGAAAGTGACACAGGCACATTCACTTTTTGTTTAGACTGGATTGCGTTCATTTTAGATGCGTTTTAACTTCCTGATGGGCAGTGGTATGAGCTTGTGAATCGTACTAACTCAAAAGTCACTGTTAATTAGGGAGAGTGGAAAAGTAATTTTTATAAAGCCCAGAGAGCATAGCATTTCTGTTGTCATGCCGCTGTATTGTGGCACACGCGAGATAAGTTGGATAACGCTCTTTCCGTCTTACAGGCATTTAGCACATTTTAAATCGATAGAAATCAATAGAAGTTACATGGTTTAGCACCAGTTTAGACAGGTCGATTGCCCACGACAACGTTTCAACTGAAACAGTGAAACGTTCTGAGCAATAGTTCGCCCAAGTGCCATATTATTCTAAAACACTTACACATACAAAAATTTCTTCGAAATAAGTATTTCTTCATGTCAGTCACCAACAAAGAAGTAAGTATGAAAAGAGGCACAGCCTGGTTCTGAAAGTGAACCTCGTCACAAGTGTCTTGGTTTGGCTAAGAAGTACAACTTACATTTAGTCGTAATAAAACTGCTCTAAATTCTCGTTCACATAGCAGGTTTAAGTGTTTCACACACGTTCCAAAAAAGAAATCCAGTATGTAATCCTTACGTTGTAAAATTGGGATCCTGCCACAAGTTTTGACAAAGCCTGGGTAACTTACGATCCTACAGAGCGCAAGTACTGAAACAACTAGGTAATACTTTGAACATAATTTCAATAGGAGCAGTTTCAATATAGAAATATACCGAGTCGAATAAGAAAACCCACCAAGTCAGAACCAATACCAGTATGGCCCTTCTCCACGCACATTCAACAAAAATATTGAAGATTCATTAACTTAATGTGCAAAATAAATGCAACATTCAATAGCAAAGTCTCCCACGTTGGTTCACACACTCGTCACAAAAAAAGATCACTTTTAAACTTTGTTAATATCGCTAAATAATGGTTTCATCTGAAGTAATTTGTCGCCTTGAAATCAGACTTTTATCACAGGTCTGGTCTTAACTGCTTACATTAAAAAAAGGGCTCTTAAGCCTGGTCTCAGCTTGTACTGGTTGCGGGGTTGTTGCCGTCTGGCAGCGTCCAGGGCTTTAATGGTTCGGGAACCAAATGGGGCGTTCGGGAGCTTATCGGTGGCAGTATAGGAGACACCGGCCAGGGGTGAGGGGCCGATGAATGAGGAACACTTCTGGAGTGAGTCAACGCCAGAGAGCCTGGGCCGTGCCCCGGCCCGGCACCTGACATTGTGGGCCCCAAATGTCCAGTAGGGCCTAAAGGCCCGGAGGTGGGGATGTAACCACTGGGTCCCGAGCTGAGGACCGTGAAACCACTCATCGAGTTGGATCCCGTTCCCCCGAGGGAGCACCCGCCTTGGGAGCCAAGAGTTCCCCCACCAGGAGACGCGCCGCCAAGGCCTCCCCCCATCCCCGGACCGCCCCCGCTGCCGGACGCGCCGCCAGGAGGGCCCGGGCCGTGGCTAGGTGTTAGGGGAGCGATGGCTGCGGCTGACTCAGGGTGCAGAAAGTTGCGCCTTTGCTCAGCCTTCTCCGCCTGCTGAGCGATGCAGCGGGACAGCAGCTCCGGCAGCAGGTCCATCTGCTCCTGGATGTTCTGCAGGCGCTCTTCCATCGAGTTGATCCGCTCCTCCAGAGTGTCCTGCCGTCCGCTCATGTCCGAGACAATCTCGTAAACTGAGTTCTGAGTCTAAAAAAGAAACCCCGAAAGTGCCTGGTTAAGACTTGGGAACATTGGCCCGAAATATCGAATAAATGCTGCTTATTACCTTGGCCATGTCTGTTATTGTATTGGCGTTGTCCATCAATTTCCTTTGGTCCATCTTAACTTTCCGCAAGCTGAAAAAAAAAAAACCGAAAGCGAATGACGCGATGTAACCACACACTAGGCCGAACAAAAGCATATAAAAAAGGAACTTACGCATAAATAGCGAGGAGGAACTTCCGCTGGTGGGTGCGAACGCGGCCGGCGTGGACGCGCTTAACCAAGCGTGTGTGCTTGTAGATTAACCATGTTTCCCGAAGAACGTTGGCGGCGGCGTTTTTCAGCTGAAACAGAACGAGGGTTAGCATACTGCATCCCGGCGGCACGCGGAAACCTCTGCTGAAGGGAACCTACTCGTTTGGTGAGTTGCGTGTCCATCATAAAGTTGTGAACGTGCTTCTCGGCCCTCGTTAGTTCTAGCTTGCGCGAGACGACAGCTACAAGCAGCGCCGTACACCCAGCACCCTGTAAAAAGCGATAAAATCGTTGTAAAGAATTTTAAGAATATAGATGAAAACTGCAGGGTGACAGCACGTTGCTAGAAGTAAAGTCAACCCCAGGAAAAAAGAAGAAAAAAAAAACAGTTTGCAGTTGAAGACTATTCAGAATTTTTTTTTTTTAAACTTAAACTTGAATTGACAAAAGGGTTATTTACATTCACCTCCACTCTACGCGCGTCAAAGCCAATAAGTAAAAATGCTACTGTTGATTATTGTGGCAAGGGATCTGACTGCGAGAAAGGAATAAAACGGCGGATTCGCGAGATGATTTCGCAAAAATCTGACCAGTGAAGCAATATGAAAACGGTATGATCCAAAACTGGCTACAGCCTGGTCTCATTCTGTGCGCCGACAGGGTCCCGGTCGGCGGCCGACAGGGCGAAACACTTACCATGACACCCGTACTGACCGCGATCCCTCGGCCGCAGTAGGTGTTGGGTACGATGTCACCGAAGCCGACACTCAGGAACGTGATCGCGATGAGCCACATCGAGTTCAACAGGTTGGCGTGCTCTTCATCGTGGAACCTGATTGGTTCAGAGCATGGCGTCACGGCCGTGGCAGTGTCAGACTGCGTGCCGCGGCGTGCCGTGCTGAGCCGGGAGGGGCGTGGCGGGAGCGGGATAGGGAGGGTCTGTTTCGTCTCGTCACGTCAGTGTCCGTCGTAGCGCCTTTCCACGCAAAACGCATGCTGCTGTTCATGCTTACCACACGCCATGCCAGTCAACAACGCCGTGGTCATCTTTGCTTGCCGAACTGGACCACCAGTCCTCCATTTCCACCCAATACCATCTACGGAGTGAGTGAACCCGATGCATGATATGCCGACCATGGCATAGGAGGGCAAGGTGCTACACTTCCAAAGAAATTCGAAACGACAAAAACTGAAAAATCTTCAAATTTCTAACGAAGCAGGCAAATCCACTTGCTCGGAGGGTGGGAAAGGTTTGTCGCGGGACCCTTGGCGCAACGAATGAAACCAGGCTGAACTTCGCACAACAACTTACCATGGTGCCGACAGTGAGGGTGATGCCTCGGCCGCAGTACGTGTTCGGGACAATGTCTCCATACCCTATGCTCAGAAGGGTGATGGCTACCAGCCACATGGCGTTTAACAAGTTGGCGTGATCCTCGTCATGGAATCTAACAGGCAGAGAGAGAACACGCCCAATGTTATAGGCCAGCACGCAGTGCACGCAGTGGCAGCATCAAATGCCGAGATTAACTTGTCTCGATAAGACTTTAAACTGGTGAGTTCAATGCGTGCGACAAGTTTCGTGGCAAGAATTTTGGTCGTAAATGAAAATACCTTTTAGTAGGGTAGCCCGTGTCAGAGCTGGAGGTAAGTATATATGTTCAGCGGATAAGTCTTTTTCTTTGAAACGATTCACCGCTTTGTTCCAGGACAAAGGCTATAAATAAGTTTTGTTTTATCTACCTGGCTACAGTGATTCCAACCTCGGATTCAACGTTTCTGTGTGCAGTGCTCAGTGAAACCTAACGAGGAATCATGTACGTGCATATGCATGTTCCTACAGCGCGTTGTCTCGAATAACGTCGAAGCCTCGCTACGTACAGGTAACTAATGTCTTAACTTGACTTGAATTAACTTGGTCACAAATGATCACCCTTTCAAAATTAAAGAAAAAAACACAAAGCCACCATAATTTTTTTTGACAAGATGGGACTAATGTAAAGACTAGTGATCGGCATCGGTTGTGAACCCAAACAAAGCAGACCAGCAAAGAAATATCTGAATCGGCTTCGCACTTTTTAATCAGACGGCTAATTTAAATAAAGGTTTGTTTGTATGTGAAACAGCAAACTTCCGTGAAAGGGCACTAATGAAATCAACTAAACAGCATACAGCGAGTCTCTACATATTTAACCAATCCAGACAAACTTGGTCTAATTACTAGAAAAATACTAGAAAATTCATAAACATTCTCTACAGTAAAAGAGGTGCAGTTCACACTAATCGAGGAGCTACCATGCCCAACAGCAAAAGGAAGGAGAGAATGGATGGCGGATTACTTGTGTGAAGCTACAAAAGTTACTTTTCTGTTCTTTTTTAGAGTAAATCGCGCCGCCTCCCACGTCTATGCATAAATCGATGCATTTAAATGTAAGCTGTCGTGGCAATTCGTGTACTTTTAGTGGATCTAAAAATGCTTAACTCTCTTAAAGGCTACTGTGCAACGACAAAAATGTTGTGCTTATGATTTTGTTAACAAGATCAGATGCACACATCGATGGCAACCGATAATTTTCTTGCACGATGGACTTCCAGGTTCATTCTTCTGCCCTTGTTTGTTTGTAACGAACACGCATGCCAACTGTTTCCATCGCAGGGTTTTATTTTTAAGTAGCACAGATCATGGCATACAGTGGGTTTGGAGAAAGCTGTGCCGGTGGAGCTGCGTGTACAATTAGCAATGCTGGTAAGCTAGGTTTAGGGTTCGCTTTTTAGGAAGTGTTGTGGGTGACAAAAGGATTCAAGGTTGGCATATGTGTCGTCACTTCGTAACGCTGCTACTCAAGAGAAAGGAGCATTTGTGTAAATTATATTATACTGAGGCATGCAGCTATGATTTAACAACTTGTTAAGAGCGTAGGTTACAAAAAGAATAAGAAAATTCCACAGCGCCAAGAAATTCTTTACGTGACACCTTTCTTGACACAATAATTACGAGGGCGAAGCCGTTCCCATACACTGGTTATATAGTAATAATAGAGGTACGTACTAAGTTGATGTCCAAGTACCCCGACTTATCACAAGAACGTTGACTTAAAATTGAGACGCTTCTCACAGTATGCTTGGAGTTTTTACTTACAAACCATGATGGATCGGTACAATGTGGGACAAAAAGAAATTCATGTCGTAGTTTGGGCGCAGGAGCAGTGCATTTTAAGTTCTAGAGTCATGAAGGAAAATCCAAACCAAGTTTGTAAGTAGTTCTTTTTCTCTTTAAATCAAAATGTTTATTTGGCCTGAATAAATAACCATGATTTATATGCGACTAGTTTAAATCCGTTGAATTATGTTTGCCAATAAAACCCATTTACTTCTTCAACTAAATGCACTATTTATCTAAAATCAATTCTATTCAGTACCTTTTATTACTGTCTTTGCAAATGCCACGGCGTACTAGTGGTACATGTTTGAAAAGGTTTAGAAATATACTAGCCCATGGTTTAGAATTAAAGTGTGTTTTTCTACGTTCGACTGGATAGTTTGGGTACACTGTCCCACTCATTGATTTTCTGGTGGCATTCTTTTATAGGTTAAGAGAAACGGAGCTACCATCTTGAGAACAGAAATAATGTTCTAAGAAAGACGAGGCAGGTACATTTTGTCATAAGTATTCCGCCGGTTAGGATAGGGATGAAGGTAAAGGTAAAAGCATTGGGAGGGATATTGTGGGTGGACCCGAGCTCGGCTCAGCACGGCACGCCAATAAAACATCAACAACAGCAACAATCTCAACAGCAACAGGGGGGAAAACAGAAAAACACGGATCTGTCACTCATAAAATGATAATAATAGGAAACAAGAGACAGGAGCATTCGGTCTGGATAATAAATTGTAGAAGAGAGATTTCGTCAGCAGATTCAAAAGATTCCAAATCATCAACATTTAATTTTGAAGCATTAGCAGACCGATAGTCCATGTCTGAAAGGCTACTCAACACCGAGGAATCTACACAAGACGACATTACAAAGTACGTGAGACGCACACTGGGTGCAATTAATTGTGCCCTTGGTGTGCGTTTAGTGCCAACTGTTTGTGCGCATAGGTCACGCGGTGTATTATCGCACAATACTCTTTCACACGTTTTGCAGGTTCTGGACCGCCATGACACTTAAAATTGTGATGAATTGTGAAAATAAGAATTTGGGTCAAACACGGTTGGCAAGCTTTGACAACGTGGGTTTGTCCAATCTTTCGCCACAATGCTTCCCAACGTGAAAAGTGAAGGACAATAAACCTGCTCCCCTGGTAAATCGAATGCAACTAAAGATTGTTAGAATGACATTAGAAGAAACACAAAGAAACATCCAGCGAACATATAAAACAACCCAAAAGCAGTAGATTCGTGCAAAAGAGAGATAGAGTTTGGTAGAGGGACGTGCAGTCCACGTGCACACACACACACTCACACACCTACTTAGCAATTGGACATCACTATAAGTGCGTCACTTATGCTAGCGATTGCTTTTACTTATTTGCAGCTGACGCCAAGTAACATCACTACGATCACATAAATAATTTGATACTTGAAAAAAGTATCGTCTTGCTGTGAATGACATGAGAATTATGCTAACGCGCCTCTAGTTATTGTTAAAAATTTCAGAGATCGCAGGTCTTTATCAAAGACGCCCACACCACTTGCACTTGCAGGGAAAGACTGCACTTTTCAAAAAATAATTACTAGACAAAAAAATTAAAACAAATAAATAAAAATATATGGACATAAATCATTTAAAAAGGAGGGTCGATTATGATAGTTTTTAACGAGTACGCATAGTTACCTTTCGCACTGTCGCAGCGTCCAACTGGCGATGATCCAGAGCGAAACCATGAACACGAGAAGAACCGTGCCAGGACAAATCGTCATGAGCGTCTTGATGACGAACCTCGTGTTGAAGTTGATGCGGTTCAGCGCACCGATGCTCCTGCACATGAACATATTAATCCTTTAATTAAGGCTACCTTCTGATAGTTTGCTTGGTGACACCCTGAAAAAAACACAACGAAAGGCGTTCTCCGCACCTGGAGCTGGCGTCGGTGAACAGCTTGGAGTGCAGCAGCATCACTCGGCAGATGAGGTACAGGCGGAGGAACATTGGCAGCGATAGGGTGACGTCATAGGGCACCCACTTGCTGCCGATGTCCCCACCCTTGTTGGCCAGCTTGGTGGTCCAAAGGAAGTAGTACTGGCCCGGTATGGGGTGCACGGCGCAGATGACCAGCTCCACGGTGATTTGCGTGATCCGCTGCCAAGTCATGGCGATGCGCCAGTCGTCCGCGCAATTGTCGATCATAAAGAGCTGCGACAAGCGAAGCGGAGTTCACCACAACGGAAAGAATGCTAATTTAAACAGTTTTGGGCATAAAATGTCATATTTGATAGGCGTTTTGAAAGGCAGATTTGAAAGGCGTTCAGCACCACTAAGGTCCGACTTCAGCGCCTCGTCCATCCAATTACTCGCAATCCCTCACTATAGGCAGAAAGAAACCGCACCAAAGGGTGCCGATCACCGGGGAGGAGGCCGTACAAAGGGATGGGGCCGGCTGCATTGTGCCTGACGGAGATAGATGACGCATATATTCCAATAAATGACTAGGCACGGTGCCCCGGCCCAGGCTCTAAAGCCGGGGGGATAAGGGGATGTAAGCGATGCGCGCCGTGGGACACTATTATTGAAATTGTGTGCAGTCATAGTGTGCTGGTCTCGTTTTCGATAGCAAGGCGAGCACGTACCAAAACACAATATCTTTAAAGGAAAAACGCCCTGCACAGATATTTACGTTCTTGTGTCATATAAATAGATGTGCGGAAATTCCCTTCTACCGTACTAACCTGAACTTCGAGAGCGTGGTACGCCACGATGAGACCAAGGAGCACCACCGTCGACACGGAGATGAGCGTCTTCAAGGCGGTGGAATAGGAAGACGCCTGAAACGAATCGAACATTTGAAAATAAAGAAAAAATTAAGAGGCGTTGAACCTTTTGTGGGTCAAAATATGACCTCTTTCGACCCCTATACTGAAGGTCACGTTTTGATCCCTAAAAAAGGACCGACACCCCTTCAAAAAATTGTCTCACACTTTATTTTTCGAAAGCAGTAAAATAATTATCCGAAAGTTGGAGGCAAAACAAATAAAAATCCTGTGGCTGTGCGCTAAAAACGCCCGACTAGTCGAGGTTAGGCTGTGCCGCCAGCCTCCGCTGCCGCCGGATTGCCTAACTGCAAGGCGCTCTCCACTCCACTGTCGGTCGCTCCGACTTACCTGAAACAAACAAGAAGAAAACAAAATATTACCTTTGTAATTAACATTTTGCAAAATTTCCATACATAGGGTTGTTAGCTCTCTGGCCGTGGGTTTGAATACCGAATGTGGGCGAGTGGAGACACGCGTTGCGGTCTTGCCAAAGCATAGACGAGCAGGGAGGAACGCGATTATCGGTGGTACAGAATGCAGTGGCAGGAGCAGAGTAGGCGAAAGGAAAAGTTCGGACAATGAAGTAGCGGCCCACTTTAAACTTCCATTCTCCTCTGTAACGAGCCTTTGCCGTCTAGACGGGGCCCGGGAGGAAAAATAAGAGCTGAAGAACGAGCATTCATTGGACTGTTTAATCAGGCTCGATCCATTTGCAAGCTCCGACGAGGTTCCACAACCGTCGCAAGTGACGTGTCCTCGACAACTTCGTTGTCAAGTTGTTTTGGCGCCGCGGCTATTGGAAAAACGGAAATTCGGCTCGGCGGGTACGCTCTCTCTCTCTCTCTCTCTCTCTCTCTCTCTCTCTCTCTCTCTCTCTCTCTCTCTCTCTTTCAGGCAACCAGCGAAGCCTGGCTGTAAAGGTGATTGCCTTAAGTGATCCCGTCATAGAGGCAGCCTGTTTCATGGGCTTCAAGTAAAGTCGTTTACGAGGCCGCTACACGACAGTCCCTCCCACCGTGCAATCGCCCTGGGGGGTTAGAACACACACCGCACTACATTGGGTCTGGAATGCTGGCCTGCTGCGTGATAGCGGGCAAAGAAGGACACAAGCAGGCGAGGCATCGGATCGGGGCATTCCCAACATGTCGATGACTTTCAAATAAACACAGCCGCCGCGCCACGGAATCTCTCCCGCTGTGCCCTGACCGGGATGCTGCTTCCAACCTTGAACGATGTGTCTGGTTTGGGTGGCGTTCCCCTGCGCGGAAACACTTTCGGAAATAATGAACTACAGATTCTTCCCGGTAGAATGCACAACTAGGGAATCGACCGGGTTTGCGCTTGACTCAGTAACCACCTCCCCAAACGGAACTTAAATTTTGGCGCGTGGGACAAGCTGCCTGGCGAGCGCCGGGGCCGCCCCTGCTGCTCCAGCTAGCCAGGCAAGCCTAGCCGGGCAAGCCGGGCCAGGCAAGCCTAGCCGGGCAAGCCTGGCCAGGCAAGCCTAGCCGGGCTAGGTGGTCCAGGGCGAGGAATCACCGCCTGGCCGGGCGCCAGATCTTCGCGCAACCATTCATTATCGAGTTGACAATAAGTGGCCCTGTCCAGCCGGCTCTAGACTCATACATCAAGTGGACGCGCCGCCGAAAGGAAGGCCGCAACCTTACCACGCAATTTTTCATAACGGCACAAACACGGCCACAAAGGAGAAAGGCATTTGAAAACGAGGTTGCCGAGCTGCGCTGAGCCCCGGTGGCCAGTTTTCGGCCCCCGGGCCCAGCCCCACCCATCCCCAGCGCCTGCCACGCCCCGCCAGGCCTCGCCGCACAAACTTGCGGCCAACTTCTCATAATCAAGACGTGGCGGGCAACTTGGCGCAGGGAACATACTTGGCAGCACTTCCGGGGGACTTGGAGACAGAGTAAGTCCCTGTTAACACCGATCCGAGTGGAGAAAAAAGGAAGGAACAAACGCGGCGCCAATTTATCAAACTCAACCAGGCACCGAATTATTGTCCCCACGTGCCGACAGGGGGCAGAGGATAGCGACACGCCGTTACGCCCCACGAGTGCGGGAGAGAGAGAGAGAGAGAGAGAGAGAGAGAGAGAGAGAGAGAGAGAGAGAGAGAGAGAGACTCTCGGAATCAGTCCGCTGACTGCGAAAACGAGCGCGTCTCGTGAGTGGGCAGGCGTTTCCTCCTTGGAAGCCGAGTGGCCCTTACCGACGCCGCGCGGCCTGTCATGCATTAACGCTCTTTTTACGAGAATTGTTGCACTGCCTGCAAACAACGCTCCAAGTCGCCCCTTTACCGCCACCGACCTGGCGGAGGCCGCCGCCGGCCCCGTCAGCACAGCGCACGCTACGACGGACAACATTGTTGCGTTGAGCCGGCCAAGCCTATGGCCAAGCCTATGGCCAAGCACCCCGCCGCACCGCCATAGATACAATAATGTCCAAAGCTATAAGTTCTGGCGCGAATTATTATTTTGGCGCGCCTTCGTGGCGGTCGCTATGAAGGGGAGGGCGCCGCCGTGAACTCTTTTGCCCTTTTAAGGCGGCGAGCGGCCCCACAGCGGTCATAACCCGAGACCGCTCCCTCAAGATCACCGTCTCGGAGGCAACGACCGAGCCCAGGCTCCACGTTGAGAAAGATCAAGATTTACTCCACAGTCATGGGCAGCCAGCAGCCGGCACTGTCTGGCCAGGGACTAAACTTCACCGGTCGTCGTCTGCCACTTACTATTTTATCCAGGAAACGTGACTTCAACCACGGTAAGTTATGAGGACGTATTTGTGTTGAGGTGAAGATCCGCGGTACTGCTTGATTTGCGAAACGCTCCTGAACTCGGGGAAGGGTCGCAGGGAAGAATTCGGCGGTTCCAGTGCCTTTGTGGTGGGCCCGCAGCAGACAACGAGGGCGGCAATGGCTTTTTGAGTGGAACACCCATCGCAAGCGGTAGGGGGCGACTTGGCTGCGATAAAGGAGGAGGGCGGGGCGCAGGCCTAAGAGAGAGAGAGAGAGAGAGAGAGAGAGAGAGAGAGAGAGAGAGAGAGAGAGAGAGAGAGAGAGAGAGAGAGAGAAGTAGGCGGTAGGCAGATCGAGGACAACCCCGTAAGCTGTAGCCAATTTCACAAGGGCAACTTAGGGCCGAGCCAGAGTGTCGGGTTGCGGTGGACCCACCGGCCTTCGGCCCGGGAGGAATCTAGCCGAATTCCAGGCCCCCCCTCCCCTCCCTGTCGGCTCCCCGCGCTGAGTCGGCGGGCCTTCCCTCACCTCGAGCTGCCGGCCCGCAGCTATTACTCGGCCTGCATCGCGCCAGCAGGGCCGAGCCAACACGCCGTTTCAAAATATAGCCTAAAGTTTTGTCGATTTTGCTAGTTTTCGAGGACCGAGGGGCAAGCTGAGGCTAATCCGACTATGGCTGAATCTCGGTATAGTCGGCGCCCTAGGAAGTTGCGCGGTGGGATGCGGCATGGCTCCGTTGGGTGCTCCTGGCCATACCATATTTGAGCTTAATATTTTTTTTTATATTCCCGACCCAGCCAATCCAGAGCAGCAGGAACATAAACTGCGGGCCTCCCCCGCCACGATAAGTTCTACGAGGGCTGCTGTGCCGCGCCGCGCCCTCTTGCGAGGCTAGGCGGTCATAAACACGGGCAAAAATAATGGAATTTTTTTTTTTTGAAGAGAATTATTTGTACCAACGAATATATATGTTGATTTTAGGACAACCAAGTTAAGACTTATTCCAAATTTTACATACATATTTGCCGGTGCAACCAATTCTTTTCTTTTTCCGCGAAGGGCAGAAAACGCGGTCCTAGCTTCCCGGCCCGTCCGGCGCGGCTGTAGGCTTGACAACGGCCGCCAGCAAACGGCACCCACTTCTCGGTGCACTGCGGCGGCGTCGGTGTGTCTCATAAAAATGGAGCCTAGCTGCATCTAGGGGAAAAGGGGGCAG
Source organism: Stenchaetothrips biformis (assembly GCA_030522485.1). Lineage (NCBI taxonomy): Eukaryota > Metazoa > Arthropoda > Insecta > Thysanoptera > Thripidae > Stenchaetothrips > Stenchaetothrips biformis. The sequence goes on from CM060100.1 coordinate 2,318,582, forward strand.
GGGGAGGCGGCCCCTTGGTACCAGGAGCAGGCCCCCTACGCAACGGTGGCTGCGATAAACACTTCAGAAGTTCAGGCCAGGGAACCGCCGCATTCTAGGAAACACTCCTGCGGCGATTTCCGGGGAAGACCGGGGACCGTTTTTGCCGTGACGACCTTGTCACATAACCTCACGCGGCGGTTCCTCGAACCAAAAAAAAAGTCATAGATTTCCAAAGATGCGTCGTCGGTTTTTGCCAGCGTCAGGGGGTAGCTCTAGCGACCACATGGGGTCCATTACTCGACAGAGAGACTCTGGAAACTTGCGGCAAGAAAACGTCCTATGACGAACCGGGGCGCGTTATTGCCAGTTGACTCGCGTCCCCGATTCGACTGGCCCACTGGTCCTACTGGCAGGGCGGCCTCGATGAGATGCGAAGAGGCAATTTGCCCGAAATCCGAAGGGCAGCATCGCAGCGCGCGCTCAGCTCAGTCCGACAATTTATCGCTCTGTTTGTGTCCCTTGGGGAAACGGATTCTGCCTGATTCTCCCTCCGCGGCCAGGAAGGCCACGGGGCAGCCCCCCTCCCCACAATGGCGCCCTCGTTTCGGCGCCAAAATGACACCATTCAGACTCGCTTCCTTTTTTCGGGTCTCATCGAGCTCTATTTGGCCGCCGCAACGTCTCACTGAGGATGGACGGCACAGCGACATCCAATCAGCAGCGGCGCCGTTGGGGCGATCATCCTCATCGGCGCCACGCATTCATGAGGCAGTCTTCACTGTTCTTCTGGCTCACTGTGCGCCGCTGGTCGCAGGTGACCAAGCATGTGCTCGCACCTCCTTAACTTACGACGATACGCCGTAGAGCTGAGCACCACGGCCGGCCAAGGCGTCACCATCGCCAAGAGGCCTGAGGAGGCAGTCGACGCGTAACGGTTGCAGGCCGGCCGACGGGCCATAGCCCACGGGGCCGGGCAGGGACGTACCCCGGGGCCGCAGAGCGTAGATTCCGGCTAATGGTTGACCGTTGTGCGGGCCACTGGCCCACTGTGGCGCCCCGGGCCGTGCCGCCGTGCCGCCGTGCCGCCGTGCCGCTCGCTCCATCCATCATCGTGTCTCCCTCCATCTCCGTTCCCCGCACATCCCTCTCTATCTCCTTATCCGCGCATGACAGCGCGATGACCGCGGCCTACGGCGGGCCTGCGGTCCCGACAGTCATTTGTCTCCTTTGCCATACACTAGCGCGCTAGATACGAAAGCCTGTCTCATACTTCCTCCCTTCTTTTTTCGCAGTTTCTCCTTTTGCCCCACCATTTTCCCTCCTATTTACTTCTCAAACCACAACAGCCCGTGGCGCTTTTTTCCGTCTGAAGGGTGTGCTTGGCGGCAAGACGACTGATAGGTTCTCTTCCGGGAAGGACGCAAGATGGACGTGTTTGTCCTGGCCAGCGTCACCCTATGGTTCTCTAAGCATACATTCGGCCAGTCATACCCTTCACTGTTTCATACTCTATTCTATGGTTCATTCATAATTTTCCATGGAGCATGAATGCCCATTCATATTCTGTCATTCATTGTGTAATACTTTTCTTACAATTTTTTGCTATCTTGTTACTTGAACTAGGCAGTGTAGTTCACTCATGGTCAATCGATAATTCATGATTTATTAATAAGACCGTTTGCAATGAACACAGGCTGCCTTTGGCGCATTTCCCAGCTGTACTGTCCAAACTTTCGTTTTAGCCCTGCAAGAAGGACCAGTGGTGCTCCCGTGCGGAAAACCATGCAAATTCAACTCATTCAGCGGAACAGTCACGCTCTCTAGCGGCAGTTCAAACAAACTCATCGCAAAGTCATTTTCATCCAGTTTTCCCAGAGATCGGATCACACCGCATCCCTGTTGGTTTCGCAATTGATTCAATTAGTCTACGCGAAATGGGTTTCCACGACGGCAGCAGTCCACCGACGGCCCGGTCAGCGAAACCACCGCTTCGCGCGTGTTTGCCAAAAAAGAATGGGCCTCTTTTTCAATTTCATGCTTTCATTTCGTCATCGTGCGTGTTTGCTTGGACCGCGCAAACTACGAAGGCATTCGGGCGCGCAGTTCCATGCCGGCCGCCGCTAGTCAGCTGTGACATCGGAGATCGAAAAATAAGAAAAACAAAGACAGGCCTACACGAAACGAGACGATAGAGGGGACAGTGCTCCGTACGGATGGGGTTTAGCTCGCACCAACGACCTCCATTAATGCTCTCCCCCCTCTTTTTATTATTGTTATTTGAAGCCGGTCCACACCCCCACGAGATGAAGTGACTGTGCTGCGCTCTGGCAGCCACACGGCGCCGCATTGTGTGTTGATGAACACATTCAAAGGGCGTTCTGGCCATTGTGACACGCAGTATAAATTCAGTGCACGCGTGCGGGGCCAACGACAGCCGGAGGCGACAATGCGACACCTAGGCCGCACGCCGCAACCCGCGCCGCGGTCTTGCCTTTTTCGAGTTCGTATCACGACCAAGTGTCCCCATCGCCTCTGCGGTGATTTTGCGAAACCCTGTATACCGTCAAAAGGGCCAAAAAAAAATAAAAAAAAATTAGTTTTATTGATTTTTAGCTGAAGCTCATACGTTTCGGGCAGACTAAGTATTAAGTTTTGCTTTGCGCAAAGTAAATAATACACACATACACACCGGCGAGTAATATATATTTACATTTCCCGGACAAAATTGTGAACAAACATCAAAATTACGAAAACTAATGTCTATCTCTCTCTCTCTCTCTCTCTCTCTCTCTCTCTCTCTCTCTCTCTCTCTCTCTCTCTCTCTCACACACACACACGTGTCCACCGCTGCTCGGCGAGAGCTGCCCATTCCAACGGATCCAACTGCCAATTACTTTTGTTTCGCGAAATAAAATTAGGGCGTTCGGGTTACCTTCACACGTGCGCGCGAAGGGCTTTGCCGCGGCTTTGCGGGTGACGCCAGCCCAAACAAAAAGAAGAAAATTCCAGAAAAGAAAAAAAAGGGGGGGGGGTGAAACTTGCAGCTGCATTTATACCACGCGGGTCTTTTAATTTAATTTTTTTTTTTTTTTTGGTAGTACGGAGCGCTGTTTTCCATCGTTTCCGTTTCACGCGTCCAGCACCACAACAGGTGCAATCCATTCGCATCGGGGAGCGGCAGTGGATGATTGTGGTGTGATTGCCACGTAATACGTGCACGCCGCCGTGCCTAACGAGCTCCACATAAGGGGAGGCCACGTTGTGCCGCCGAAAGGACTGCGGGGAGAAAGAGGTGGACAGGACACAGAGAGAGAGAGAGAGAGAGAGAGAGAGAGAGAGAGAGAGAGAGAGAGAGAGAGAGAGAGAGAGAGGGAGAGGGAGAGGGAGAAAGAAAATAATTGGATCGGGGCTGAAATGAGTATGCCCAGCCGGATCACGTCCTGATCGCATTTCGCCACGGAACTTCCACTACACCGATAACGCGGTCCGAGATGAAGAAGTCCGGACGACGCCGACGATGATGAAATATAAGTCCACGCGTCGGCCATAAAGCCCGGAGGCTTGAGTCCCCACTGCCTCGTCCGTGCCCGACGCCCTGCGGGGCCCTGCGCCCTCAGAAGGACCCCTCTCCGGCAGCGAGACCTTAAAAGGTCCTTAAGAGCGCCAAAAAGAGGAGACCGAGTCAAATAAGGGGACAAGTTCGCTCGAGAAGCAAAAGTTCCACGCGCGCCCTGTAGATATTGCTTGGGAACAGGCTAATAAATTTTAAAAACGTCCTTTTCATGGTTTGAAGTTGAGAATGGACGGACCCGGAAGAAAGACGAAAGCACATTGTTGTGCCAACGGGCGCCCAGAAACATCACCGTCGCTGCACGTTGCTGCGTGCCGACAATTAGACCATTACTGCAGGGCCTGGGCCACTAAGGCGGCTGCGGCCCGCCCAGGGCACACCGCAACAGGTAATACTCCTTGGACAGGTGGTAGCCAAAGGCATTACGCTGCTCGTAAATTTTTCCCTCGGCGTTGCCGACTTTTATCTCCACACCACGACATCTAGTTCCGATGGAGCCGTCGGGAGAGAGAGAGAGAGAGAGAGAGAGAGAGAGAGAGTGCGAGTGAGTACTGTTCGGACCCAACCTCCAGTGCAGCAGTGCCGCCCCCTCATGGATGCAAATCTCCAAAAGCACAACCGTTTCTCATAAATCCGCGACGCCCTTAGACGCTTCTCCAAATAACGTGTCAAAATAACTTTGCCGCCAATGAAGCACTGAGTGGAAAGTTAGGTGGCGCCGCCAAGTTGGAAAGATGTGAGCTTAGCACCACATTAGCCCTTTACCCGCCCACGCCACGCTCAGACCTTTTACTCACTAAGCTCACTTTGACTCACTCGCCAACTCACACACTTGCAGTCTCTCTCTCTCTCTATCTCTCTCTCTCTCTCTCTCTCTCTCTCTCTCTCTCTCTCTCTCTCTCTCTCTCTCTCTCATTCGGCTTTGTTTCGCACTGCTCGCGGGCCGGCCGGCGCTGCCCAGCGTGTACAGGAAAAAAAAAAAAAAACCCGTGGGCGTAGTCGCCAATTTGCATATCGATTTGGCTGTCATGCTGTTCATTACTGCAGCGTCGAAACGTGATTTAATTTGCCAGAGCGGTCGGAGTGGCGCCCCGGACTTGCCTTGAGCGAGTCCGAGCACAATGGGCTAGAAGACCGGCGCAGGCGGTCACAATTCTGGAGGCGTTTTGAGCTCCAGAGTCGATGAATGGGACTCGAACCGAACGTGTGGCCCTACCAATGGATTCTCGTTCGAAGAGCAAACCATTGGTGGGGTCACAAGTTCTGTTCGAGTCCCTTTCAGCGACTCTGGAGCTCAAAACACGTCTTCAGTTTTGGCGGCCTGCGCTAATCTTCTGGCCCACTGTGCCGAGGGGCAGGTTTGGAGCCGCAGCCTGCAAACCTTCAGGGACGAGGGATAAAGAGTGCATTTGCTGGAAAGTTGCAACCTATGGATTACGGAGGCTTTGCATTGCATCCAAGCGGACGTTCCATTTGATAAGAATGATTTAGTTTGTCGACTGGGCGGAGGCTGAGTCTCCTCGGATGCGGCGCCGCTAGTCTCTCCAGAAGTGGACAAAAGGAGGGCGCGGAGCGGGCTGACGGGGCAGCGAGGGCCCCGGACTCGCCCCGACTCGCCCGGGCTGGGGCGTCGTCATGTCTGTCATTTAAATTTAAATAGAGGCGCCAGGCTGCACCGTGCTGAGCCCCACAGCCAAGATTCCACCCCCCGCGCGTCACGCCAAGCCGAAAAGGCGGCCGGCAGCAGCGCACAGTGGGCCAGAAGACCGGCGGAGGCGGCCAAAGCCCCGGACGGGTTTTGAGCTAAATGGGACTCGAACCCACCTACGACCCCACCCGTGGGTTGCTCTCCGCACGAGGAATCCATCGGTGGGGTCACATGTTCGGTTCGAGTCCCATTTGGGGACTCTGAAGCTCAAACTGCGTCTAGAGTTTTGGCCGCCTGCGTGGTCTTTCGGCCCACTGTGCGGCAGAAGCGGGTGGCGCGCGCCTCAGATAGCAGTGCCCCAAGTTTCACAGTCTTACCCATTCAGCAACAAGCCTAATTAGATGCAACGTTGACGCGGAGTAGCAAAACGGCGCGCCAAATTCTTAATTCACGCCATTGCCAGAATGGGGCCCGCTAGCGGGAGAGTGTGCCCGGAGAGAAGTACACTATTGAGGGTACCTCCGGTCCGGCTGACCCGCCTCGGCGGGGCACTCGAGAGAGTGCTTCAGGCCCCTCGGCCAGTTCCAGTGGCTCCATGCTAGTTAGGCGGCAGTGCCGCGGCGGGGCCCACGGCGGGGCCCACGGCGGGGCCCACGGCGGGGCCCACGGCGGGGCCCACGGCGGGGCCCACGGCGGGGCCCACGGCGGGGCCCACGGCGGGGCCCACGGCGGGGCCCACGGCGGGGCCCACGGCGGGGCCCACGGCGGGGCCCACGGCGGGGCCCACGGCGGGGCCCACGGCGGGGCCCACGGCGGGGCCCACGGCGGGGCCCACGGCGGGGCCCACGGCGGGGCCCACGGCGGGGCCCACGGCGGGGCCCACGGCGGGGCCCACGGCGGGGCCCACGGCGGGGCCCACGGCGGGGCCCACGGCGCCCCAAAGCCGCTCTCGGCCAAGGAGCCGGCCGGGCCAACACCTCAGACGGACCATCGCCGTACTCGTCCCTCCCCCGTCCCGAAAGGATCACTCCGTCGCTCTGTCTCTGTCGCACTCGAGGGCCGCGCCAAAAGAGTGCGACAGAGACAGAGCGACGAAAACGAACCGTCGGAATCAGGTGGCAGGTAGGTCGACCGTCATGACCTGCTCGGACCCGCCAAAGTTTGAAGCCTCCTTGAACTTGGCGAGGCCCTGCCTTCCCCCTCCCCAGGACAGCAGTCAGCCCTTCGAGCCCTTCCTAATGCGCTAACTCTGGGCCATGTGTGGAGAGAGCACCATTTGGGTTTCGGGTTCGGCTCGCCCAGGGGACACCTCGCCGAACGCGCAGCCCCCCCCTCCCCCCCGCAGTGGGCCAGAGACAATGACTTGGTCGACTACACCGCCGCGAGCCTCGCAGATATTTTTTTAGAGGGCGGAAAAAAAAGGTTTGCCGCTGTCTTGAGAATGTGGGTGGGTGATGGAGAGCTCACGAAGGGCGTGGAGAGGTGTAGATGAACGAGGGATACGGTGTGCGTGTGTGTGTCCGTGTGTGTGGGGAAAAGACGCGGCCACTGAGGAGGAAATAATTTCGGGCGACATTGCTCGTGAAGCATGTCGTCGGCTGCGCAGCGGCGCCTGCGAAAAGACGACGCCGTAACCATGGCGACGGCAAACAAAAAAAAAGGCAACAACAACATCGCAACTAAAGAGCCCTGCCAGAGCAAATAGGCGCTTCTTTTTTCCTCGGCGCCGCGCCGCCGTCGAGTGGGAGCCGGGCCGTCCGGGGCTCCGGCCGTCCGGGGCTCCGGCTTGCGTCCACAGCGTCGTCAGATGCTAGCAGCCGTATCATGGCGCGGATCCGGGGCAGGGAGGGGGCTATCTCGCCGATCTGAGCCTGCAGCAGCCTTCAGCGTCAGGCCATGTGCTGAGGCAGCGTCACCCCGAGCCCCTCAAACCCCCGCCAGCCACGGCCCCAGCCCAACAACTCTGCCTGTCCCCACAACACCCGTCCCAAAAGACCCCCCCCCCCCCGTCACCCAGGACCCCCCCAACACCCCCCCGCGCGCCCCCCGTCCACCAAGACACCCCCGGTCCCCTAAGACCCCCCCCCCCCCTGCGGTCCCACAAACCCCGGAAATACCTCCACACGTCCCCTTAGCGACCCCCTCCCCCTGTTCTCGATTCGTCTTATTGCCCGCCGCCCGCATTAGAATGACATGCAACACGTCATGCAAAGATGAAAAATCTGTTTTTTTTCGGTGACGACGAGGCGGACACGAAAAGGCGGCGCGTTGAGACGTGCGGACCGCGCCGAGGCGTGCCCTCCTGTTATTTCCAGCCCCCTTTCAGACCTTTTTCCATTAATTTCATTTTCTGACTGATGAGTTTTCATTAAAATGATGCCGGAGACAGACAGATGGTCGCCTTACAGATGCCAGGGCTACTCTTGTGAGGGGCTCCAATGATAGAACATCAATCGTTTCTCACGTTGAATTAGTTTCCGATGTCAAATGTCAGGGACGATGCCACTATGCAAGGGAAAGGTCAACCCTTTCACGCGTTTTTCTACTTTTTCATCTTTTTCTATTTTCGTTTTTCAACTTCAGCGCATGCACATATGCATTACGGGTCGTGCTGGGAGGCACTATGTTAGGCACACCAGGTTGGCGCGAATGTCAGAGTGGGGCCGAGCCGAGCCGAGCCACGCTGAGCTGGGCCCAGCCGAGGACGGCACGGTAAGATACAGACCACGATATATGGGCGTACTCGGCACGAGTCCCATACATGTCCCCCCCTCTCTCTCTCTCTCTCTCTCTCTCTCTCTCTCTCTCTCTCATATTGCCGCTTAGCAAGCTGCCTCGCACAGCGCCACAAAACAAAAAAAAAATGACTCCATTCCAATCATATTTGCGTGCACCGCAAAATTCCCCAGCCGGCAGCGCTCTGAATTCCGGACAGCAAAATACTTTAACTTTTCCCCGGCCGGCGTCCCCGTTTCCTCTTCTCTGTCTTCCCTTCGGCCAGCACCCCTTTTACAACCCACAGGGTCTCATGCCGCCCCGTGTCCATCTTGGTTCGGCTGGTGTATCAACAAAGTATCACGGATAACGTGCGTTGCAAGAGGCGGTCGAGGTGGGGGGTGGGTAGGGGGTGAGGAGGGTGTCGGGGGTGGGGGGTAGGGTGTCTCCATGTGTTGAGGCGCCAGAGAAGGGGGTTGGCGAAACTGCGTTGGAGTTTTATGTTGATTGCGTCCTGCAGCCTCGTGGTCGGCACGTCCTCAAACCCTCCGGCCCCCTTTCCATGGAATACCAGCCCCGGGCGTCATTCGCTGCTCAGACAAGAAAAACAGTGTCGCTTCCAGATTTGCCGCATGGCCGGGTTTTGTTCGGCGTGCCCTGCAGATATGCGCTACCGTTCATGTTTCCCGTACCAGTTTGCTGGGATCCTTACGCGGATTGCGCAAAAGAAGCAGCACTTTTTCGGTGACCCATTTTCCGTACATTTTGCGAACCAAACTATGGAATATTTAGCAGAATATTTACCTTAGTGTAGACGCCGGCGCTGCTCAGTTCGTTCTCGATGACCATGATGATGATGCCGAACATGCCCATGACCAGAGCGTAGTCACTGATCCTTTTCCGCTTTTCAAACAAGGCCTTCCGCCGCCCCAGTCGGTACCCCACGTTAGGCTTGTGCTTGCCGCCGCTCTCTGCTCCTGGAAACAAACGGGTTCCCACCTAAGACACTGCCGACAAAAGAATAGTCTATTAGTAAATGGGAAAAGAAAGAAAACTTTAGTTTGTTTTGTTAATGTCAGAGATAAGAAAGCTGGAATGCGGGAACCCTTTCGTGTCACGAGGTAAGAGGCCTCTCTCCAGCCCATTTAAATTTACATCCCCAGATTCCTGGGTGACAAAACAGCAACAGCATTCCGTGCTCTTTTAATTCATTTAGACAGTCCGGCCCATCCACCACAATCCATCTTCTTCTAGACAAACAAAAAAAAAAGCAGATAATAAACCTCTTGGCAAGATAAGACACGGCATAATGGCTCAAACGCCACCCGGGCCAACACAATTTTCTCTTATTCGAGGACAAGAGACGCCGAAAAATAGGTCCCGCTCGTCACTGTCCTTCCAGTTTCCTCCCCCCCCCCCCCATGTCCATCTTACCTCCCAGCTGACCCGCAACCCTCCCCCCTGCCCCTCCGTCTTCCCCCCCCCCAACAACACACACACACTCCATAAGAGTGCGCTTCAGGCCCTGTGGTGCTCATATCATTCATGGCGCTCCTGACCCCTCCAGGCCCCAAGGGGGCCATCCCCCGCATCGCACCCCCTCCATGTCCATCACAGCCTTGGCCATAGGCCGCGCTCCCCTCTCATCTTCACAAGAGTCAAGAGATTAGAACACTCGAGCAACACTCGCTGCAGAGTGTTCTGCATACTGCCGGCCCCGCGGTGAATCCATCTCCTGGAATTCCAGGAATATCGGTCAGTTCCCAGGAGATGGCTTAACGGCGTGACTTTACAGTGACGGTAGGCAGCCCACCAGTCGAAGCGTTTTGAGCTGCTTGACAGTCCTCCAATACGCGCGACTCAAACGTGTGGTAATACCAGTCGATTGCTCTTGAAGCTAGAAACCCATTGGTACTAACAAGTGTTTAGCTCAAGTTCTATTCAAAGAATACAGAGCTCATAAAGTGTCCGGAGTTTTGTGACTTGAATCAAGTTCGAGAAGTAGTGAGGCCAGAGAGGCACTGTTCGCGCAGCCCGGGGGGTAGGGGGAGGGGAGGGAGAGAACATCGCGACTCACCCGTAGAGCCGAGAGAACCCTGCATCTTGATGAGCCCTCCGCCGAGGCTTCGCTCCTCCGTGTAGCGAGGGTAGTCTGAGTGGACCCCCACCAGCGCCAGCCCCGCCTCCCCTTCGCCCTCCTTCATGGCGCCGGGGATGGACAGCGTCGACACCGGTTTGCGGAGCTGCAACAAAACAACAACAAGATAACACAACGCGGCTGTAGAACATGGGGGCGATAGGGGCGGCATGCGTGGCAGCGACTACAATTAGGAGCGGAATGGCGGGAAAGGATGGCAGAAACGTGAAGACAGCATTCATCGCCGCACACATGCCGCTCTCCAAGAAGACACTCGTCATCACGGTGCGCTAAGAGGAACAATAGAAAAATAAACGACTTCCTTGCCATCGCGAGCGACCATTTTTCCCCAGCCCAACAGCGTGTGCTTTTACCGTTGCATCTGACAAAACTGAGGAAACGTAACCAAGACGAAACCGTTTCCAAAACAAAGGCGGCAGGCTTATTGTGTCAGCTGTGCACACAGCAATGCTGCCGACAAAGTCAGGCCAACAACAACTAATTGTTTGCAGAGCGCTGCAGTGAGACACACCTTCGACGAGACCGCTCTGGATGGGAAGCTGAGGGCCGCGGCGCAGGTTCAACGTCAAATACCGAAAACTTTTGCCCCAAACTCTTGTAGCAAACTTGAGAGTACAAAATAGCATCGATAATAAATGAATTTCCATACTTCGCAATATAAGTGTTCCCAACCGCTTACGGTCCGTAGAGAGGCCTGTAACAATGATGAAGGAAGTCTTCGCATAACTTTCACGCGTTCCAAGACGGAAACCCCATAAATGTTGATCTCGTTATAGGGCCGGGGCGCTCGCTCAAAGGGAACGGCAGTTCGAATCCCTCTCCATTCCGACCGCTGTGCGCGGCGCAGCCTGCTATTATCACACCCGTAGATGGGGCCCTCCGTGGCCCCTCCTGGGTCTTCGAGGGGAACAAAAGAGCATTATTGGCACAAGCCAGGAGAGCACCCTCCAAAACTCTATTCCCCGTGGGATTGAAAGCGAAAGGAAGCAATTTAATCACGCCGAGTTGGCTCCTGCACTGCGATCAGCGTCAATGATTCATGTCGGATTCTGCGTCAAAAGTCACAAGCTTTGAATTATGGCGCAGCCTGGGCTACACTGGGGACTTGGCTGACATCCTGCGCAACTTTAGACGGGTGTACGGAGCGCTGCATACTAAAATTTTCAAATTAAATACGGGGAGATTTGGCAGCGCCAGCACCAGGACAACCTTCAAAGAGCGCAGAGGAATCAATTGCATGCGAGTCAGCTGCAGCGGGGAAAGAAAACAAACACGAGCAGCCCGGAAAGATGAAAAAAAGAACCACTCTCTGCTCACTGCGCCAGCGCTGCAGTTGGTATATGTGTTTTGTTATTTGGCGGTCCAAATCATGCCCTGGTATAAATAATCGTACGACCCGAATCAGCAACGAGGGACCCAGAGGCCAATCCGGAAAAGGAAAGGACCAAGAGGCGGCAAGTGGAAAGGAAGATTGGGGGGGGGGGAGTGGACAGGGCGGCCTCAAGGCAAGTCTAAGTCCAACTCCAACGCCCGACCCACCCCGCCCCAACCCAGCGACAATAAAAGATATTGACGAGACCCCCGTGGACCCGAGGAATAGCTGGAGACTCCACTTTAGCCCCAGTGCTCACGGCCACCACGCCGGTCCAGGAAAGACCGGAACGGGCCCAGGAGAGGGGGAGAGAGAGAGAGGGGGAGAGAGAGAGAGAGAGAGAGAGAGAGAGAGAGAGAGAGAGAGAGAGAGGGGGTGGAGAGATATAAAGCCGCACCCTGTTGACAGTCGCATACTTATTGCGGTTCCGGTCAATGAGGCGTGAGAATTATGGTCAACATGGATTGGGAACGGCGACCGAATCACGAAAGAGAAAAAATGAGATTCGAATAAAGCGGCAACCGGATAGCTCTGTGAGTGTGTGTGTGTGTTTTCTGGCCGGATAGTCATACTGCCCCGGTATCTGCTGGTGGCACACTTCATTGCAAAAGACGACCGGTGTGCGCGGCCAGTCCAAGGAACGGTTACGGCGCAAGTCTAGAAATCCGGCGATTTCTCAAACACAACGAGGCCAATAAAATTGCGCGAGGCAGGAGGCGTTTAGGTGGAGAACGCCGGGCGACACGCCCGGCCGAGTGAAAAACGCGACTCAGTGACGTAAAAACGATAAAAGGGTGAAAAGGGGGGGGGGGAGGCCAGGTGCGGACAGCCGGGCGGGTCACAGACGCGAGTTCAGGGAAGTGCTTTGGGGATAGACGGAGAAGGATCCAGTGCGCGTCGGTCGGGGGAAGGGAGAGGAGAGGGAAGCGAGGGGGAAGGGAGGGGAGGTTGCAGGGAGGGGAGGGGGCGCAGGCTCTGCAGACGTGTATACTGCTAGGGGGTTGGATACGGCCAGGCCTCCGTTCCGGAGTGGAGGCCATGCCAGGCATTCCGCCAGCCTGGTCCAGTACCGCATACCATTTTTCGGCCGAACAAAGTGAAGTGAGAAGTGGAGGGGGTCAGGCAGGGAGGCCGAGGGGCATCTCTCGTCTGAGGAGGAGGGGGTTACTGCCGAGCTACTACCACTCTGGCTAAGGAAGCCCCGGAATGGGTCCCCGTGTGGGGCAGCCTCCTCCGCCCGCTTGGCGGCTGGCGAGACAAAGCGGCAGCCGGGCAGGCAGACAGACAGACAGACAGACAGACAGACAGACAGCCCGGCGCCCTGCAGACGACACCGCAATGCGGACGGCAATCACGTGCCGTGTCAATACAAAGCGGCGCCCAAAACCTAAAAAAACAACAACAAAATATTCCACGTCGAGGCGACGACGCCGCAGCGACTTTTTTGCTGTCACCCTTCGTAATGATCTGCAAGAGGGCGCCAAGGCAACGCCAAGGCCGCGACGCCGAGGCCCTTCATCAAGGAGGCCTGATTCTCCGGTCCGCCGGCCGGCAAGGGCCGCGCCTCGCCCCGCCAGGCCACGCCTGGCCGAGACTTGTCGTAATTTTGCCAACTAGTGTCAAAGTTGGCGCGCAGCCTCCGCGTTTCCGGTCCCCGCCGACCGGAAGTTGAGTTTTAAAAATTGAAATAGCAAAATAGGTGAAAAACAAGTTTGGCAGGGGTGGTTGGGTGACAAGGCAAAAACCTTGAAATGATTTTTTTTAAACTCTAGAGTGAATCAAATATCATCGTCTTCTATACACCAAAAAGTGTTTAATTTCAAAGGTCGAGCGATGCGTCGACGCCTCACGCCCACCAAGTCCCCCCATCTCATCAGAGGGCCTCGGCCGTGCTGGCGCCGGCCCGTCGCCGCGCCTCCGATTTCAAAAGCACTCCGTCCAATTAAACGGCATTTGCTTGCCACATTTGCACACTGCTCCGTCCGCGGACCGACAGCGGCCCAGAGCCGACGCGCCATCCTTTGTCAACGCAAAATTCAATTTTCGAAGCGAAAGGCAGTGGGGGGGGGGAAACGAAAAAAACAAAAACAAAGAGGGGCAAGGACAGCGACTCTCCTCTGCCTTGTCTGCCGGGCGGCGCTGGCTGGGCCATGAGGCTGTTCGGGGGACTCACAGAGCCGAACGCCGCGCGCGCGGCTTTGCCAGCGGAAGGAGGTAAAAAAGAAGGGGAGAATGTGGGGATGAGAATCACCCCTTGTTTTAGCGCGATAGCGTACATTTTACTGCGCGCGCGCACACACACACACACACATAAACACACCACAACACCGACACTAGAAACCACACAAGCATCCCCCCTCTTTCTCTCTCTCTCTCTCTCTCTCTCTCTCTCTCTCTCTCTCTCTCTCTCTCTCTCTCTCTCTCTCTCTCTCTCTCTCTCACGCACACACACACGGTCACCGACAAGGCACAATGCGGCGAAACTGCTGCAGTGCTAGCCAGTGCCGCAGATAACAGGGAGTTGTCGACATGACGTCGGAATGACATAACGTTGGCCGGGCCCGCTGTGCCAGGCCGGCCGCCCCCCTGGGGGAATAGTAATGACAAGGAAAAAGCTATGCGAAATCAGCAGGCACGCAGGGTGCAGGTCGAAGCCAGGGAGGAGAGAGAGAGAGAGAGAGAGAGAGAGAGACGCGGAGGCAAGAGGAATGCGACAGGAGAGAGCGAAGAGGCGCGAGAGAGAGGGACAGAGAGCGGCATCAGGCGAGACGAAAACTAAGGCCCGAAAAGGAGGCCGAAGAATACAAGCCACCAAAGCAAGGCGGGCAAGGGTGGGCGGCAAGGTGACAGCGAAGGAAGGCGAAGAAAAATCGGGACGCGCGAAACTTGTGATCATCTTTTCTGCTCCTCGCTCCGCTCCCTCGCTTCGCGAGCAACTTTGCATATTTCTCACCCTCGACCGCATTCATGGTCAACGCGACGGTCCAGCCCACTGCGCGGCCCACTGTGCGCCGCCCACCTCGCGCCTCGCCTTCGCGGATTCCCAGAGGCCGTGTTGGACTCACAAATACCGGCTCGGGAATAACAAGATCGAAGAGGGAGCCAGTGGCGCGGCACAAAGTGCATTGTCCTCGAGGTAGGGGGGGCCCACAGTGCTTCGTCCTGTTTCTCTCGCACCCCAGTAGGACGCGCTGTGAGTGCGAGAGAGACAGAGCGACGAGAGCGCAGTTCGGAGTCAGCCTGCAGCCTGGGGCGGGCCCCGCAGCGTCAAAGGGTCGGTCAAGACGACGGCGGCGTTGGGGAGGGGGGGAGGGGGAAGGGGGGAGGGGGGTATAAGAGCCGCCGAGGGACGGGCCTGGATAGGCCATGCGCGCTGCCTAGCCGCCCAGCCAACGCAGCCGAGGCACCAGAGTCGGAATGCTAATTTTTCTCCCTCGCTGCCGCGCCGTCGCGGAGCGATAAGCGAGGTGCTCGTGAACCGTGAACGCCATTTAATGAAAGCATGCGTCCCTGGTCTGCGAGCCGGAGAACCGGAGCCGGAGGACCGCCGCGGCAGTCGATGGACTGGATGATTTCATGCAGCTTCGGAATGCAGCGCGTATGCCGTTGGGTGTGTGTGAGTGTAGGGGTGTGTGTGAGAGAGAGCCAGGGGGGAGAGAGGGGGAGGGAGAGGGAGGGAGAGGGAGGGAGGGAGAGAGAGGGAGAGAGAGAGAGAGAGAGAGAGAGCGCACAGTACGGCTAGAGTATGTGCGAGCGACACTGGCGCCATGAGCTGACAATCATGACCGCGTCCTGGATGTTAGTGCGCAGCGGGTAACGACTCAAAGAACGCCCCGCCCGACGACCTCATCAAAGCAGCAGCACAGTGGGCGCTTCAGATAGCGGCCTGCATCAACCACCGTGCCGACCCCGCCCTTTACGGCGCGGCCAGGACACTGCTCAAGCTGTGGGTCGTCATCACCGCCAGAGTACAGGTCTCCCTTGTTTGGCAAGGTCGGAACACTGCAGAAAGAAACACCGTTTTTGTTGTTGATGTTATGGGACGGTTTACACGCGGTGTTTATGAAGTGCAAATGAAGGGTGCTCATTCAATCTTTAAAGGCGCACCAGAGTTGCCGCGGGACCCTGTACTAAACCACCCGCCTTGAAGCCCAATTGGCAACGAGCAACCCGCAACCTCTGCTTACCTACTGTCCATTCATTCCGGTCGCTTCCCTCGGCGCTGTTGATTACGAATTAATGCCGGCCCACCTGCTACTGACTTTCCCTTTCAGCGCAGCCGTTCTCCCGCGCCCCATCACCTCCTTTTTGACCTTCTCTCCCCGTCTTGGAGCTCTTCGACTACACCGCACAGTGGGCCAGAAGACCGCCTGCAGGCGGCCAAAATTCTAGATTCTACATCTCCAGACTCGCCAAATCGGAGTCGAGCTAAACGTGCGACCCCACCAATGGATTCCTCGTTTAAAGAGCAATCCATCGGTGGGGTCAAACGTTCGCTTCGCGTCCTGCTTAGCGACTCTGGCGCCCCAAACGCGTCAAGAATTTCGGCCGCCTGAGCCGCTCTTCTGGCCCACACTGTGCACCGCAAGCCTTATCCTTCCAGCCGCACCCACCACCTCGTTTTTTTTCCCCCTAATCGCCGCGCCGGCGCCCCAAGACTACCCCCTCTTTCCCACCCGCCGTCTCAGCTGCCCTTTGTTTTGTTCGCTTTGCTCACGGCGGCCCGGCCCGGCCCGGCCCGGCTCGGTCTGCGGGCGCAAGGAGCGCTGACTTCTTGCGCGACACGGCGGGCCGAGGCGCGGACCTCATAATAAATCTCGTGGAGGTTGAGCGCCGCGCGGCCCCCGCAGGCCCCCGCAGGCCCGGCGGCGGAGGGGTGCTCGCTGCAAAGGTGACGACGCACCGTGGGCCAGAAGACCGGCGCAGGCGCGGCCAAAACTCAAGACGCGTTTTGAGGTTCTACGCTTATCAGTAAGTTTGTTATCTTGGCAAATTCGTGTGAATCGCGTTGCTGATTCGCGCGTTAATATCGAGACGGTACACCGAGGAGGGGCGAGAGAGAAGTGCCTAAAAAGGCGAGGGAGTGAGCAGCAAAGCGAGCGAGGAGAAAAAGAAAAAAAAGACGGCAGGAAAAAAAAAAGACAGGCAGCAGCGGGGGAATAGGGAGCACACATAGAAAGGGTGCAGAGGTGAATAAAAGTGAAAGGAAGAGGGGGAGAGGACTAGAGATTCTCAGAAAGAAGGGCGGTTAGGACAATAGAGTGAGACAAGAAATGGCGGGAAGTGCCGTGTCCGACGCGGCTGGCAGAAGGAAAGTACTTCCTGTCCACTGGCCGCAGAAGTGCAATACCATTTGGCCCTCGGTGCCAACGAGTGCGCCGAATGGGCGTATGATACGGAAGGAACACTGCAATCTATTTGAAAGCTTCCAGAGCGAATTGGGACGAAGATCACAAATATAGGGGAGGCGGCTGGGGAAAAACGCCCACCTCCGGCTCTCTCTCTCTCTCTGCGTGTTTGAGTTGAAAGAAATTCTGATTGTCCCATATACACATGAGTCCACTCCCGAATAAGGAAAAGCTGGCTTCCTCCCCTGAAAGAGTCGGAAGCGAAATATTAGCCAAGTTGAGGTCGAGCCCATCCATTACAACGGTGCTGGGAAGAAAGAGGGGACTGCCACCCAAAAGGACCGCGAAAAAGAATAGTTCCGCAAAAACGAGCAGGGTCAAAAAGGACGGCATTGGCGAAGGCAGAGGCGGGCAATGCGGCAGTGCACACCTGTAAAAGCGTGCCTCAAAACAATGGCACCCTTTTCCAGACAGTTTATTTTCTTTGGACATTGCCTATAGGAAGCAGGTCCGTATTATAATCGACACACACGCCTAGGCAAACGGAACGCCCCCGCACCGTGGAATTCGCCAGTGCGAGCGCGCGCGCTCTCTCACACACACACACACACACACACACACTCGCACGCACACACACACACTCGCACGCACACGCGGCGCACGGTGGCGATACGCGGCCTACGCTTTTCCACGCGAAACTAGGCCGCGGTGGCAGAGCGTGGTGAGGGCGACGGGCGTGGCCTTACGACGCCGCGGCTTACGGCATGCAAACTCAACGCCTCGACGGTCAATGCGCATCGCGAGCGGGGTGCGGCGTACAGAGGGCCGGCTAAGATAAACATCGCGGTATTCAACTCACAACCAATCGAAGTCCCGGCATGCTCTTCTCTCTCGAAATGGGATATTTTCACGACAACGCGGGGACGAACGGGAGTTGGGAGGTACGAATTAGGCTTCGCGGACTACTCGTGTTGGTATTCAAATTATTCCCAAAGCCCGCGGCAAAGAGGAAACCAAGTGCCTTCGTTTGCGAGGGAAGATTGAAATTTTCATCATTTCGCTTCACCCTTCAACTGTCTGAAAGTCGAAGAAAACTCTCGTCTCGTTTCATGGGGCGACATACGTCACAAGTCGAGACTGCGCAAACAAGAGGATAGATAAATCACGTCGTGATCGTAGCCTCTGCCATCCCACATGAGCGCCGTTATCAGAAACGGCGAAAAAAAGGGGAAACTTAAAAAACAATTGTGAAAATCATGTGCTTGACTGAGCCGAGGGGACGCGGGCCGTGATTCCAGCAGGCCTATTCCGTGGCACCGTGCCCACTGTGCCCGAGGGTGGCACATATATACTTTCAGGCCGAATCGCACGAGGCCGTCTCTCTGTTGAGTTATTCGGTTGGCAGTACCGCTGCCACCCTCCGGCCTTGGGCGCCCTAACGGCCGTAACTGCAGATACGGAGCGCGCAAGTTGGCCAGCCTGGAAGGATGGCGAGAGGAAATTCTGTCGGGCCGCGATAGGCACACATGCATTTTTGTCTGGATAAACTTTTGCCGACGAGAGGGCTTGGCATGGCACCAACACACTCAGACAAACATGTCCACACGCACACACACACACACACACACACACACAAACACATACACACAGAGGAGAATGTGCGAATTCCCTTCGGGAAAAATTTTCCAGCCCGCCATTGCTGCAAGTGGCAGCCGAAGTAGGTTTATCAACGTCAAGCACCCGCTTCAGATTGATAGAAAACAATACCATGCCCTCCGAAAACGTTACATACAACAGCAAATGGTACGGACGCAAATCCAGGGAGTTCCGGTCGACCCAGATTCCACTACCTCCCACGACCAGAGCTGGCTGAGCTGCGCCGAGCAGTGTTGCCAGGAAGGGTTCTGGATGGGGTCTGCCGCGGCTGCCGTCCTGGCCGCCGCCCTGGAGCCGGCCCAGCAACCTCACTCATAACTCAGCCAATGACAAATGTCTGACTTGCTGGTCTGTCTTGGCCGGGGAGTGGATGAAGGAGAACAGGAAGGCGGCCGAATGTGAGGCAGGGGTGTGGATTCGGGAGAGTAATGTTCTCCTCAATCCCACTCCTGGGACTGCCCCGCATCGCTTCATTGCGGCGCCTGAATGTTTCACGTCCGTCAGAACCATGTTGTGCCAGTCCAGGGCAACTCGCCGGTCCCTGATCGTATGACGGCTTTCCGCGCGTGCATGGCTGTGTGGGCTGCAGGGGCCGCAAGGGGCAAGTTGTGCGGTTCGGCGTGCTTTGCATTCCAGCCGAACGCTCAGCTCGCACCCTCGAGGACCCCGGGCCGCCTGAGCCAATTCCACTGCAGCACTGTCAGGTAAGCGCGAGAGGCTTGGAGTGACGGCAAGCGCACTCTCAGACCGACAAAGCAAGAAAACGCCGCGGTCCACAGAACTGGGTACCGAACCGAACAGAGCAGGGTAGACGGGATCCAATATACCCGGCGAAGCGCGCAGCGGCTGCCGAACCAAGGTCACGAGCTGTATGTTTTATCCCTGCCGGAGATGTTTGACCTTGTTCGTGTAGCGTCGAACCGGACCCGAAGAACCGTTCCACCACAGACCGACACGTTTCATTTGATTCAGAAGTACGCACACAGGAAAAGAAAAAACAAAACTTTTGCAAGAACCGAACTTTGTCATTCTTCTTACTCGAGTAAGAACGATGCTAAAATAAATCTGACAGCTGGATTCTGTCTTTCAAGCCATATTCTCTAGGCTCCTATGATCACGTTGGGTTGGAAAACCGAACTTTCACATCCTGAATTGGAAGTCAGCACCGTCTATCCATCCCACTGCAGGTCAAGCCTGTGCCTGAAATTTCAGCTGATGCAGATTTCACTGGGCACAACGGATTACCCTGGGCTGGCGGAACAGAATCAGGTTACCGATATTGGAGTTGCCGCTCCAGGCCGGTCGCAAGGGAACGGAACTGCCTTGTTTGATTGTTACAGGCTCCACGGGAGCGCCAAGCCAATGAAGTTGGGGATAATTTTATCTGCTGACTGCTTGATTTTGTGTCCAGCGAGCGTTCTCAGCGAGGCGAGACAAGGTGGAGCCAACAGGCCCGCTACTCTCTTAACTTAATGCCGAACAATCTATTTAAACGCACAAGCGGGAGTGTAAAACTTCCGATAGTCGGACAAAATTGACGGTTACATGCAAAGATGAAACGATGAAATTAATAAAAAATCATCGACGACTTGCCGACCTGAAGCAGATATAATTCAGAATGGCGATAGGTGCATCGCTATTAATATGACATTGATGTAAAATTCCGAGGGTTCACCCAATAAACGCCCCACTGACCGGGCGCGCAGGGTAAAGTAAATCAAGCGGAGGCACAGTGGCGTTTTGATGCGAGTTGCGTGAGCTTCAGCCTAACACGCTAGACTTCCTGGTCACGAAATAAAATTTGGTAGCTTAAATATTTAGTCCAGCCAAACCCTAATGGCGCTTCCGTGACCCGCGTTACGACAGTTAGTTGGCGGGTCAATGAGAACAGCCCGAATGAATGAGGAAAAGAGCAACACAATTTTTCTGTGGAATAGAATTTCCAGTTCCAAAGTCAGCTTAGACAATACAAATTGATACGACCAGAAAAACACCTACCGACGGCGCATTAAATCGAAACTCAGAAATTGTGGTGGACCGCCGAAACAATTCATTTTAATCCAGTTGGCAAAGTTTTGCAAGTGAAGAGCTGATCCTTTCAACCAAACCAGGGGGAGGCACGACACAGGCCCACGTTTTGCTTAATTATTATTGAAGCGGTGTGGGCTGCAGCTTCCTTCCGCCGCACCGCCGGGAAAGGCACCAGAATAATGCGTCCCAGCGTGGTGCAGCCGCGCTGTCTGGCCAGATCCGGCTTGGCAGGCTCTAGCCCCGGCCAGTGCGCCGCGAGCAAAGCGGGACCCCAAACAGCGAGGTGTCAATGTCCTCGCTCAGAAATCGCGGGAAACAAAATTGCGCAGCAGTACTGTTCGGGGCAGTGGCTGCTGGTGAAGCCTGCTAAATTGGACACAGACACGGACTCAATCTTGTCCAGCTGCCTCGTGAAATGAGCAGCGTCGGTCCTCACACATGGACGTTAATGATGCCTGTTCAGCACGTTCCTATGACGGGAGTGTACGGATAACACTACAGAAACCTCAACCTCATTGCAAAATGGCGGCAAAGCGATTCCAACGCTCGACAATATTCTCTGGATGGTGGTGGTGGTGGTGGTGGTGGGAGCTGTAGTGCGTGCACGGAATAGCAATGCCCATGGGCGTCACAGGATTTTCAAAACCGTGTACATTGAGTGACTTGGGAGATAAACTGTTACCGCTTTCAATCAAAGAGCTCATCCGTATGCGGGAGATCGCACAACGCCCGCTGCCCGCCAGCAGCGGCCAGCAGGGCAAAGGAAATGGAGTGCTTATGCGCGCCACAACCTTGCCCCGCTTAGGAAACCCCTCATCGCTTTTTTTCTTGCGAGCGGGCGGTGGCGCTGTGCCAACGCGAAACGCGGTCGCAAAGGAAGACAAAACAACGAGGACGCTGAAGGCAGAAGGGACCTCTTATTAGCCACAGGAAGTAATGGCGCAAAACAACAAGAGCGATTAAACTTGTCGCATCGTTGTTGGCGGTGATGACTGCTAATTTGTTGATCAGGCTCACCACTCTACACTCCACCCAAAGTCATCCCTACAGCCATTAAGTAGCGGAGCAGCCACGCATCCTCCCTCCCCTGCTTCTCTCTGATGAGCTTTTAACACGTGCCTTTGCTGCTTCGTGGCGTTGCCGCTACGGGCGACGCGCCTGGTTGATTCCAATCGTAATCCTGGCTTCAATTTTGACGCTGTTGGGCGTAGACATCAGCACACCGTTCCCTTTGTGGCACGCGCGTCCCTCCAACCTGCTTTCTGCGAGGCAAACAACACCCTTGCGGGAACTCCAAAGCAAAATGGACTTGTAATTGGGGAAGATTGTTCCACGAAGTAGACTATTGAGTTTCAAGACTCCTTTTTTTTAGGCCTATGCTGCTCTGGATTAATTTGCCGTCCCGTCATCATCCTTATCTTCCTCCTTCACATTCGGGGACAGTCCTGCCGCCCAGCCTTCTGTTCTATTCCAGCCTGTCTCCCACCCGGGTCGATAGCGGCAAACTGTTTGCATACAACAGGCTCTACAGAAGTCGTCGCGCGGGCCGCCCAGCCACCGCCCGTGCCCACCACAGCCACACGCAACGCGCTCACCAATCACGACGCGCCAAAAACAGAAATTAGGCCTCACCTGCAAACAGAAAACACACACGTTTCAAAAAATTGGAAGTTGCGGCTACGCAAGGCACTTTTAGACCGCGCAGCGCAAGCCGCTGTTGTTGACAGCTTTGTGTGTTGAATTGGAAGTGAGAAGTTTGAAAACAACTCAGCCGTGAGTTTTCAGGTAAACTTTGACCATTTCATACTAGACCGTACCACTTTCACGCATTCGACTGCGTCTGCCCTGCCACGCCATTTTCCGCGCAAAGGTTCAATTTATCCTGTTTTTTTTTTTTTTTTTTTAATAAAACAAGACAGAGTGTTTCAACACCTGGCAGTGCTTGGTGCCACGCCCCCTGTGGGGCTTCCTTACTCCGTCCGTCTTCCTCCTCCGCCATTTCCGCACCCGCTGGGCAAGCAAGACGTGACAAAAGACTGAGGTTTTTCACACGCTGAAACTAACATCTATACCCCCATCTAACCTAACGCGTTTTCTACTCAATTTTAGAATGCATTTCAAACGAAAAAGAGTGCAACAAGTTCACGGACCCAAAAATATAGTCTTCCCAAAAACAAAAGATTTTATTTTTTATTTTTGTGGGAACGTGACACTGTTAGTAGCTACATTGCTAAAACAGGGTCTAGCGCCTCGGCGGAGGGGGACGGCGCGTTGGCGCAATCGCTGTGAAATTGAAGGGGGTTGCCCTGCTAGGCCTTAGCGGGGCCCATCTGTCTTTTTGACCGCGCTACCACGCCTGGGCGTAAACGCATTTGCCTCGCACTCACACAAGCCCACACACACAATGTGAATGTAAGAAGGGTACACAGTTGGCATCATTTTCCAGCAGCGCTGCAAATGAACCACAACACGAATGATAAAAACTTGTTCTGAGTGGGTGGTCGAATGTAGGCTGGAAAAACGGCCGATAGCCGTGAAAAATATATTTTTCTAGGCGTTCGTAATTTTTTTCTTTTTTTTCTTCTCTCCAGACTTTGGTACGGAGCAATTTGCCAGGGATGCGTGCGGTCCTCAATTGCCATTAAACAGAGGTAAGAGTCTCTTGGTTGCGGATTGGACGAGGGCACAAGCCACTGGCAGGCTGCCAAACACTTCAAAACCAACTCCAGTTGGTGCAGCAGCCGGCAAAATACCCCACAACAAGAAAATCCTACATGCATGTTTCATGGTTTGATGAAAGAGTCATACCATCTCACGCCTGCAGCCTTACGCTGGAGTCCAGCGGAAAAGTTTTTTCATCATCCCGGCCGGTCATCTCTAGCTTCGGCTCCCTCTTGGTTCGACCGAACTCGAAAATTCGGAGCCTACTCGTAAACGAAGACAATTACCCCTGAGCTAGTTTTACTGCCTGCTTCGACCCAGTGGGCCGGGCAGGGCGGCGCTGGCCAGTGGGGCGCGGGCGGCAGTGCTCACCCCACCACCGGCCTCGCCTGCCCCCGGGGCCAGCGCGGGTGGACACACCCTTGTCCTGTTCTGTCATGACGTCATTGCTTTCAATGACTGGCAGCGGCATATTACTTTGTCTCTGGTTATACTGGCAGGGTCATATCGGAGCCCCGGGGACTAAAATTTCATAAAAATCGCGCAGCCGGTCGTAAAACGGAAAACACCGCCAGTTAATGGCAAAACTGCGTCCGTCTAATTCAATCAGACCGTTTTTATATCCCGGCAGCAGCAACTACCTAGCCGGATTTCCTGAGCAGGGTAAGTCCGGCCACGGCAATGGCGCCAACTTTTCTAAGCGCCGCTCTCAAGACCGCCATGCAATCAACAAAAGAGACACACCAAAAGTGTCGCGACAAAAATGTTGTGTGCGGTCGTTGAAGGAGGTGGAGAGGGAGGGAAGGGGGAGGGAAGGGGAAGGGAGTGTTGGGGGTGGGATCCATCCGTATGTGGTTTGGCGCACTGAAAGTTTCCGTTCCCCAGGGACGGCGTGGCGGGGATGGCGAGGCCGACTGACATTCAGGAGGTCGCGCACACCAGGTGTTGCAAATGGTATAGGCCGCAACTGGTGGCTACTTGACACTCGTCACGCCACAGACTGCATTACCCACTCCCCTTTTCTCCCAAGCTTCCGTCACGCAGTCGATTACACGCGGAGAAATCGGTCGGTGGTGAAGACCGGCGGCGGCGGGCGAAATACTAGCCGCGCTTTGAGCTCCAGAGTCGCTAAATGGGACGCGACCCGAATGTGTTAGCCCACCAGTAGATTGCCCTCCGAACGAGGAATCCATTAGTGGGGGTCACATGTTCGATTCGAGTCCCATTTAGCGACTCCGGAGCTAAACACGCGTCTAGAATTTTTGCCGCCTCAAAGTTCTTCTGGCCCACGGTGCAGCACTGCGAAATGTAAGTAAATTGAAGAAAATCCAGCCAGAGGTTCGTTCTCCGAAACGGAGCCTACGTGCGACTGGGGTCTTCTTTCTTGCCGGCATTGTTTTGTTCATTCGACGAGGGGGACAAAACCTACCACTGAAAAGGAGGGGCGAAAAATATAAATAGATTTCAGTCCGTGCCACGCGGAAGCGTTGAGGCTCCATCGCGGTGGAAATTGCGCCTCGGGTACACTGTCCAAACCCGGGGCGAGGATTCCCCATGGTGGCGCAGGCAGCAGGGTTGCGTGCGTAGCAAGAAAATCTATCGGACTGATCGGGACAAGATGGCACAAAGAAACGAGGGCCGATTTGTTCAGCTAGCGATCCTTATTGCATCAGCCACGGCTCGGCTCCCCCGCCTTCGTTCAGGCTGGAGTCTCGGCTGCGCCGCTCCACTCGGCACGGAGAACGGCAGGGCGGTTTCAACAACTGTGCTTCGACAAAACCCAGCGATAGCGACACATTCTTTCCCGGAATTCTTGCTTGCTGACGGTCATCAGTGTGGAAACGAATAACACGCCTAAAGCATTCAAGGGAAACAGTCAAAACGAAGCTAAGTTTGGACAATCCACAAATCTCGCCACAATGGGGACGCAGCCAGCATGAAAGGCACAAAGTGTGGTCCTTCCAGTTCCAGTGAAAAACTTTAAAAGGAAAACTTTGGACTTTTTTCCCAAGTGCGTTGCACCACCGTTCATTTACGAGCTTCTACTGAAGTAATAACAAAAGCGCGCGCACACTCACACTCTGTTTCAGTGACCAGTGTAGTGAACTCGAGTAAAATGTAAACCCTGCCTCTCTCAGATAAATTTTCATCCAAACGACTCTTTCAAGAGAGTAAAGGTCTAAGCTCTGCGCTGGACAATTGAAGAGGAAACGCAGGGAAAAACGCACATGAGCCCGGTATGTCGGGCCGGAAATCTGAAATAATTGAACCCAAGAAGGGAATGGGTTCTTAAATATGTATGCCACAAAGTCAATGTGTGTCGGGAGGGGTGAGGAAAGGGGGTTGAGGGGAAGGGGTGAGGTGGGGGCATGACACGCTGGACAATGACCTCGGGGAGGGGCGGTTGACATGACAGCGGAAGACGCGAGGAGGAACTCAGACAAAAAAGCCCCTGACGAAAATGGGGGAAAAAAATATAAAAGGCTTGGTTCCACACACAAACCTGTTGCGCGCGAGGCAACGTGGAATGAATACCTTGCGCAACCCCTTTCCGCAAAGCCACTCAATCAGGGTGGACGCCCTGCCGCCCCCTCCTGCCACGCCCAGCGCCCCGCCGCACCCCCTGAGCACACTTCCACGTTAATTCGGAAAAATATCGTCCAGCCACGCACCCCGGCGTTCTCGCTAAACAAATGGAATTCCACCCGACCCGTCCTTATCTGTCGTGAAATAAGCAGTCAACTTCCGTTCTACCAAAGGACCACGAGTCACATACATAGTCACATACACGGTTCATTGAAAACGTGTCGCCGTTTTTTCACGTGCATGTCATATATACCTCTCTGCGGGCTGCTATGTCGGAAGTGCTGTAATGAAGTACAGTCCTGTGGGTGGTGTGTGCGTGCGGAGGCACACCGGGCCCGGCCTGGATGCATGTTTGGCAATCCGCACAGCATCGTTCCCCATCCGTTCTCTCCCTTCCCGTCTCTTCCCCCTTCCGTACTGTTTCCGCGTGGCCCCCCGAGGCGTGTTTCGTGCCAGTGACACAACCAGTGCTTGTAAGGCACAACGGTTTCGTCGTCTAAATACTCGGCCAGCAGGAATCGGTCACAATCAGTGTACTTTAGAGCCGTTTGAAATGATTTCCTCGCGTGTCTCAAAATGACCGGACGTTTACAAGCCATTCAGGAACATTACTTGTTTATTTTTATTTTTTTTTGCCGGGTAACAATTTGCCTTTGGCGTGATTCTCGTTTGACGCGTCTTCCGTTTCTGGCAGTGTCTCCCCCTCCTGCGTCGGCGGGGAGAGGCGGCTTTATATGGTGGCTTGTTCCGGCCCAGCGCCATGTTTGTGTGTGCAAATCAAGGATTCACTTTGGCCAGGAAACAGCCTCCCAGCCCCTTACTCATCGTTTTTTTTAACACAGTGCACACAGCGTTTTTTAAAATTGTATATTAAGCACAAAAGCAACATAAAAAGACCACAATAGAACAGTGCTAGATAAGCGACTGACTGAACAGAAATAGAAGTTTTTTTTTGGAGGGAAGGATGTGTGTAGTTTTACTGATGTATTGTGGTGGTCAGTGTTTCGTGGTTACTAGAGCGGCAGTTGCAGCGTCGGCGGTTCTACTTGCAGCCACAGCGACCACGCTGCCTCACATCGATAGCATTCGAAAAAGAGGAAAAATTTTAACGTTGAGGCCAAGGCAATTACCCATCCATTAGTGCATTTTTGATACCCGTTCTCGTTTTGCCCTCGTTTGAAATCTTGTTAGTGCAGTCTCATCCCGTGTCTCTATTATTATTATTATTATTATTATTATTATTATTATTATTATTATTATTATTATTATTATTTCATAAATTTATTAACAGGCGAATCGTCCATAATTAATCAAAACGCTCAACTCGGGGGAGGTACTTCAGCTTGTCAGGCCCCCGGGATGCCGAGGCTTAGGGGCTTCAACCCGACCAAGCTCCGGGCCTCCGGGCCGCGGGGGGCTCAGGCTCGCGGGCCTTGGGGACGGCTGATTGACAACCACTGCGGGCGACACCTGAGATACCATACGGCCACGCACAACCTTGTCGGGGCAATTAGAGACCCGAAAAAAAAAAAAAAAAAAAGAAAGTCGGTCAAACACGAATAGCTGCGTTGAAGGTCATCCGACTGCTAACCTATTTTTTTCACAAATAGTAATGATAAATAATAGAAGTGTGCACAACTTTTCTCTAGGCATAGACAATAATAATAATAATAATAATAATAATAATAATAATAATAATAATAATAAATAGATGCACATGACAAGTCCAACTAGGGTGACGTCTACAACAGGCCAAGGGCACCATTATAATGGTGGTGGGGGAGCACGAATAGATAACCTGGTACAGTGCTGGCACCACTGCACTGATTGGCGATGCTCTTCAAGATGGCGATGCTAGATGGCCATGTCACGACGTCGGTAGGCACAGGGCTGCCAACTAGCTCACTAGTGCCAACCTACCGGCAGCAATCAGTATATTAGGCGTATTGATTTGTAGGACTGGTGAGGGGGTGAAGTGGCCCCCCTATGGCCCCACGGGGCCCACGGGGCCGACAGAACCTTGCCACCACACACACACAGTGGGCCTGGGGCCTCGCTCGGCCGGGGTCGGGTAGGTTTATCGTCCCGTACGATCGCACACGTCACGGACGGACGTCCAGCCCGCTCTACCTCGACTGGGCTCAGTGGGCCAGGCACCCCAGCCAACTAGACCGGCGTGAGACCCACGTTACGATTGTCCCAATTGCACACCCTTATCGCCTTGTCGTTGTAACCGCGTCCATGCACGGCGTGCGCATTGAACTCCCTCACGACTTACAGGGGTACAGCCGCCCGACATTGACAGCCCTGGCAGGGGGCCACATGCACCACGCGACCCGGCTAGTCGCTTCGATTCGAGGCGCAGTCGCGGCCTCGACTCTGACTTTGAAAGGCGGCGGCATCACATTTGAAACTGCGCCGACCTCGGGCGACGCGGGGGCGGGTGCCGTCCGGTGGCCCTGACGGTGTCCTGGTGGCCGAGCGTTGGTGGCCCAGTGGGCCGCGGCCGGGCGGCCCACCCAGTGGGCTAGTGGATTGCTATTTGTGCTCGACCACGTCAGTTGGTATTAACATTGCACGTAAGGGACTATCGACCACGCGGCCACTGCCAAAGGGGACAGGGCGCGGCGTGGCGTGGCGCGACGCGGCGGCCAAGGCGACGGCCGGCCGAGGGCGCCCACTGGGTCACAAAACGGCCCGCCGGCCCGCTGGATAGGATTTCACCGCGGAGCGTCACCGGAGCGCCAGAAACGCCAGCCGGCCGGGATTGGATGAAAAATCTGATCCCTTGTCGAAAACAAAAACAAAAAACACGCCCGTCGCTCTGCAAGTGTTCTTTTAGGCACTTTGTGCGAACGCCCACGTACACTTCGGGCAGTGTAGTACACTCCTCGGTGAGGGTGCCAGGAGTCACACGCACCGATTCCGTGCTGACCGCACACAAGGGCGTAGGTGCCCTGCGAGACACGCGGTTCTGTCTCTGCTCCCTAATTGACACACTAGTGCCGTAATGCGTGGTGCCGTGTGACAAATGGACGAGCGGTCCGTCACGACAAACGGCCGTGCACAGTGAGGCAGACCGGGCCAGCCCCGCACGCAGACAGACCGCACGTTTCCGATAAAAGTGCCGCCGCCGGCGGCGGCCCAGAAAAGAATTTCATCGCCGATTTATTGGAGCCTCCGTGAATATCATCAATCAACCGGCAGCTTCACAGCGCCGCAAATTCCTCGCTGACTGATTTTGTATTTCTTTTTTCATCTTCGACGCCCACCCGCGCCCCAGCGACCGCCACACAGTCGCCCCCAAATTGGAGTAATTAGTTAATTACGCAGTGGGTCTAGGCGAGGCCGCATCAGCCAGCGCAAGCCACACCCCGGGCACTCTGCAAATAAGGAGCTGCCCAATCCCTCCAAAACCAAACGCGGTCAACTCCACTCGTGTGGTGCGGGCAGTGACCGCATCGCCAAACGCGGAGTAGGTTGCCCGCGAGAGGAGACGCAGTCTAAGTCGTCTCCACTCCACACGTGTGGTGGGCAGGACGTGAAAGGATAGGAGCTTCACAGGCTAGGCCGCGCTTGTCTTGTGCAGTGCAATTAGCACATCATTTGCTGGGGGGCAAAATGGCACTCATTTGACCGCATCAGTTGGTGCAGAGCGGACCACGTCTGGTTTTGCAGTGTCCCAGCCTGCTTTGGACTCGTACTTATTTTTTTTTTTTCTTTGAACAAAATGGAAGAGCCTGCAGACGCCCAGGGTGCGGACCAAACTGCGCGCTCGCTGCCGCAAAACAGCTTTGCTGCTCTCTCATTGGACGTGTACCCATCTTCCCGCGCGCCATTCCATCTCGTAAAAGCGGAGCGCCGACCCGACCGACCCGGCCCGAATCTTCCTCGAGGCCGCCCAACTCGCAGCGCCTACTCCGCCTGGCTGGCCCTCCCTGGCAGAGTTAAGTCCTGGATGTGTTAGAGAAACGCAGGGTGTGTCCCCTGGTCCGCAATCTTGAAACGAACCGAAGAATGTGCTTTTTCCTTATTGCTTAAAATTGGTAAGGGATCGTAAGCGAGTCGATTGTAGCTCTCTGGTCAAGTTGCTATCGGTTCACTCTCTATATACCTACCCCTCATGCTTCAACGGGTTAAAAGCCGAGCCAAAAAGTGATCCGCAAATTCGTTTTAAACTGGCGGACATGGGTCAACACGGCGTTTCTCCACCACATCTAGGACTCTACGGCAGGGCTGGAAGGGCTGGCCTGAGGTCTGGAAGGGCTGGGCGGCCATTCGGCACTCCACGTCCCCACGCAACGGCACTCCGCGTTGCGTGCATGCTGCCTGACCGCACAGGGAGGGGCGGCCGCCACGCCGCGCCACGCCGCGCCAGGGCCCAGCTTAGGCCGGATTAACTTTGCGATTCGTCAGACGGACAGCGCCGCCTTCTTGAGCCCGGCGGACCGGCACCGCCCATCACCATTCTGCCGAATAAGGCAGCAGAGAGAGAGGAGACGGACAGGTCTTCTGGAAAGGCGCACTCGGAAAGAAAACTTGGGCCACGAAAAAAAAAAAAATCACGCTAGCGTACTGAAAAGACTCACCTTCATTCAAAGATTCCGCCGCCAAAACACCAGCTCACCCAACTTGGAAGGAATCGAACCCGAAAATTCTTCAAAACTATTACAGGCCTTACGAGAAAAAAATTGGTATGCTTATTAAATTTTTTATTTTGAGCATATACACGAAGAAAACATTTTTAATATCCCACTTGCGCCTTGCGTTTTTCTTCGCATGAAGTAGCAAATAATCGCGAAACAATAAATTTGGCGAGTTTGCCGCACGTCAGTGGCAGTGGATCGACGGATACGATCGCAGCGCCCACTTAATTGATTTTCGGACGGCCCGAGACGCGGCAAATCAAACCGCTCTTTTAGAACAGAGGACCGTGGGCGTCCAATATCTCCACGGCATCTTTCCCATCAGGCTGCTGATGAAAACGCGGCCGACTGGATTAAGGCGACATAAATTGGCATTGATGAACTTTGTCGACGCTTTATTCATATCTCGGCTAAGCCACCGGCCCCCACCCGGAAAAATAAAGTCTCTCCCTCTCTCTCGACGAAATAATCGTCACTGACCGACTTCCTTTGGCTACTCTAAACAACTGCTTTGCAATGATTGCTTTTCCAGATTTTACTGATAAAGTAACGATGAATGGTAGCGGTCTCACGTGCACATACTTTCTGCCCGTTTGGAGGGCATCCTCAAATCATTATCCCACGTGACTGAAAATCGAACTGCACCCTGGACTTTGGAGTGTACTTGTAGCAGGCGTCCATGTGGCGTGGCTGCGATATGTCAGCTCCCCGCTGACAACGGACAGCCAGCGGCCGGCAGCGCCACGTCAGGGCGTGTCAGCTCATTGCCACCCCGTGGCCCTGAAAGCCTCCCCCCACCTCCCCGCCTCTCTCTCTCTCTCTCTCTCTCTCTCTCTCTCTCTCTCTCTCTCTCTCTCTCTCTCTCTCTCTCTCTCTCTCCGCAATCGGCTGTTGCTCCTGAGGAAAGGCCAAGGTACTGCGCATAATATTGCTTAGGTCGTGCTTACGCAATAAAGCGCGTTCTCGCGCGGCGCAGGGCTGCCAAGGCCAAGCCCGGCCGCCGACCTGAGACTGCTTTACTCCGCGGGGTGCCACCAATTACATTCGGGAGCCGAACATGTGTTATTCATGACATGAGGCCGCGCCACGCCACGCAGCGCCATCTACGGCGCGCCGTTGCCACGTTTACAAAGCAGTTTCCTTCTAACGCCTCACTTTCCTAATGGAAACGCACCTAAGCTTGGCTTCCGCCTTTGAGGCGAAGCGAAGCGAGGCCCCCTGCAGCGGGCGGGGCAGCCCCCTTCAGCCCCAGCACAGTGGGCCCCACGACAGTGCCGACAGGCAGTGTGCCTACCCCGCTCTCCGCAGGCGCCACTGTGATCCGAAAATATACGACCCGGAACCCATCCATCGCCACGGCTTTGCGGGAGGCTTCGGTTTTAAGCCTGACCCGTGCGCAAAAAAAAAAAAAAAAAAAAAAAAAAAATCACGATAGTTCTGTTTTTTCTGCAAGGATCTGCATTTGGGCCGCCGGATAAAAGTGACGCAGATCGTAAGTCCAATACTAAGGAGAAAGAAGTTACGTAACCTTAAGTCGGTTCCGGTTTCTGACGCGGGACGAATCACTTTGCACCGGCCTGGGGGCTCTTTCACGGAACAGCAGACCAGGACGATAAATAGATGTCGGGGAGAACGTCAACGACGAGGCCGTAGAAATGGTGCTCGAGGGCCACATTAAACACTGGTAAAACTAAAGCGCAACAAAGGGCTCCTTTTCAAGCATACTTCGTACGACGAAAAAGGGCGCTTCAGTTTTACCTGTGCACATACAGTTCGGCTTTCTTTGCGGCACACAAGGTGAAATTGAACCTCTCCACGCCACAGCGCCGGCCTTCCAGTGCTCACGACGTGTCCGTCCAGCCCAAGCCTCCACTTTGGTCGCGTCTTCGCACAGTGGGCCAGGAGACCGGTGGAGGCGGTCAAAATACCGGAGGAGTTTTGAGCTTGGGAATCACTGAATGGGACTTAAACCGAATGTGTGACCCCACCAATAGATTTCTCTTCGAGCGAGGAATCCATTGGTGGGGTCACGTGGTCAATTCGAGTCCCATTTAGCGACGCCGGAGCTTGAAACGCCTCTGGAGATTTGGCCGCCTGGGCCGGTCTTCAGGCCCACTGTGCTTCGAGGCCAGCCTCCCCTCTGGGCCGATGGGGGAAAAAAAAAGTGACATCTCAGAGAAGCGGCTGGCTGAAGCTGGGGCGCCGGGCAATAACATCGTGAGTGGCTTCCGAGAAATGTAGTCCGCGGGGCGGCAGCATGCAGGCAATGCCCGCAAATGGAATACAGTGCAGCCACCGCACAGTGGGCTAGGCTAGGTGGGCCGCGGGCAGCAGAGGGCTTGGAGCAGCGAGGTCAAGGGGCCGGACGAGCACGGAGTAGGCTCCAGGAGAAGGCAGCGGGGAGTTGACTCAAATTTCGTCGCGGAAAACCGGAAAAAGTGTCGGCCAAATATTGGTGAAAACATCCGACGGTGAGAGTGAAAATATTGGATCACCACCACCACGCCGAGACACGGCAGTGCAGGGAACTACGTTCATGATTCAGGGGCCCCGGGCGTACGCGAAAGTCGAGGAGGAGAGGTGGGAACCGCGCAGATTGGAAGCCGATGAAAAACACAATCAAAGAAAAGAAAAAAGAGACCGTTGTTAAAACCAACTTCTCTGCCGTTTGATGGGCGATTTTAAGTAAGTCAGAAAGAAAGCAAAACGACACTTTAGAAAGGCGCGGCCACGTTCTTGGCGGTACAACTTCACAAAGAGGGCCAGAGAGTCTGGAGCCCATAACGCGTCTGGAGTTTTGGCCGCCTGTGCCCTGCCTTCTGGCCCACTGCGCGCACTCTAGTTAACATTCGGCACGCGTGCATTCGATTTAACGGATTATTAATGTATCGGGTAGGCCCAGGGCCAAGGGCCCACGGGGGCAGGCCCGCCTGGAAAGCCCGCCTTACAACACATGTCCTGTATTATTCATCGCGGCCCATGGCATGCAGATGCCAGACGATCGGATTGGCCGGCCGGACCGGGGGGCGCAGTGCAGCAAACATGACAATCGCAACACAAGCAGGGCGGCATCCGCGCTCCAGCAGAGAGAGAGAGAGAGAGAGAGAGAGAGAGAGAGAGAGAGAGAGAGAGAGAGAGAGAGAGAGAGAGAGAGAGAGAGAGAGAGAGAGAGAGAGAGAGAGAGAGAGAGAGAGACAGAGACAGAGAGAAAATAAATCACGTCCTATGGAACAACATGAGACGTCCGCAATGAGTCGTGCCCAGGCATGCCGCTGTGCAAATTTCGCGTTTCAAGCGCCGAGCCCTGGGGTCGCGCGGGCTGACAGGGGTGGGCGGGAGACAGGGCCACAGAGGTCAAGGTAAGGAGGATGTAGAGGGCGAAGAGCGGCGAGGCGGAGAGAGAGAAGAGCAGCCGGAGCTTAGCGGAGCAAGACGAGTGCTTAGGGGAGGAACCCAAGCGGAAAGAGAAGAGTTGAGCGGAGGAAGAAGAGCAAATCAGATTAAAGCAGAGAGATGGAGAGCGTGTTAAGCAGGGCGAGGAGGATGGGCAGCAGGGTGAGCTGTGAGAGGAGCAGGCCGAAGAGGAGGCTGGATGCCGATCCGAGCACGGCGACGGGGAGAGCAATGCGGACCAGACGATCGCCAGGAGCAGAGATAAGACGGTGAGCGAGACAGCATTAAAGGGCTAATCGGAGTGCGCGAAGGGCGGAGGAGGTGCGAAGAGACGCCGGCGCACAGTGGGCCAGAATACCGGTGGAGCTGGTCAAAGTCCCGGCCGGGCTGTGAGCTCCAGACTCGCTAAATGGGACTCGAAACGAACGTGTGACCCCACCAACGGATTCCACGTTCGGTTCGAGTTCTATTTAGCGACTCTGGAGCTCATAACGCGCATGGAGCTTCGCCCGCCTGCGCCGGCCTCCTGGCCCACTGTGCGGCGGCGCGACGCTCGGTCGGCTTGTTCTAAGCAAATGGGACTAGTCTAGGCGCACCTTGTAGAAGTTTCTTCTCATGTCCCCCCGGCCTCAGCGCCCGACTTGCCGCTCAGTGCTGCGTGACGGCGCGTGACGAGTCGTGCCGCGAGGCGTGACGAGCCCCTCGGCCCGGCGGCCCCCACCTCATTGTCACGCGGCATGCGTCACGGTCGGCGTCACGTTTACGGTGTGCCGGTGGCGCGCGGCCGCCGCCATCGTGCAAGGCATGCCACGCAGCGCACGCCCGCCCGCCCGCCGCACGCAGGCCAGGCACGCACGGCGCGCACGCCACGCACGCACGCACGCACGGACCTCGCTCTCGCACGGACACAGTGGGCGTGCCAGCGGCTCGGCTTCTACTGGCGAGGCAGTCAGCCCAGCCCCCGGGGGGCTCACGGCCAGGCGGGCCGCGGCGGGGCGTGGCGGGGGCGCCAGCTTGCGGGGGTGGCCGCCAGGGGCGCTGGCCGCGCATGCGTCGCAGGGTGGGGCCACGGGGAGGGGTGGGGCGGCCGCCGGCGAGAGAGAAAAGTTGGCAAAGGAAGGAAGGAAATGGACTCACGAAGACGTCCCGTATGCGTGGCCGTGAAGCGACCGCCGAAGTGACCGCCAAACGCAAAGTGCCGCGCCGCGCCGCGCCGCGCCGCCCACAGGTAGCGGCGCACCAGGCTGCGGCCGCACTTAAAGCCGCCGTACGGCCCACTTAGAGCCAGGCCGCAACACTTAGGCCGGCGACTCTAAAAGGACACGTTAACCCCGCCGAGCCGCCACTTTAAAGTGTGAATGGGGCCGCTGACCCCGGGCCCCGTTTGGGGCCCCGTTTCCGACCGCCAGAGTGGTGCGCCGAAATACCGCCTGCCCCTCGGGGGTTGGTGCCGTGGACCAAAGCCACTTGAATCGCAGTCCTCATTCCCTCGGGAAGCCAAGGCGAACGAGGGGAAGGGTGAACGTTGCCATCATTGTAATGATTCGCCACGACAACTGCAACCGATAAGCCTGATTGCGAAAAACGGTCCCGGATTCTAGGGATGAAAGTTGCGCTCGGAAAGATGAATAAAAACGAACGACCAAATTTATTGTTCGCCCTTCCTGCCGCATCTATCTTTCGCCTCGGGCGAACGTCATCCGAAAAAAAACGTGTCATTGAATCGAACAAAGTTCGTAGTTCTCAGGCGAGAGAGGCGGCCCGCTATAGGGCACTGCAGAAGGTGACCCGCGACTAGAGTGCACACCCCCTCGCTCCCAGCGCAGCCACACGGCGAGTCGGACGTTGCCAAAAATATGGCGACACCCTTTGGCGCTTTACAAGCGTCACGGGCGCGTCCCGTCGCCTGACCCAGATTCGCAGCCAGGGCCGCAGGGTGGGCCAGAAGACCGGTGGAGGCGGCCAAAATTCCAGACGCGTTCTGAGCTCCAGAGTCGCTCAATGGGACTCAAACCGTACGTGTCAGCCTACCAGTGGCTTCCTCGTTCATAAAGCCATCCATTGGCGGGGTCACACGTTCGATTCGAGTCCCATTTAGCGACTCTGGAGCTCAAAAGGCGTCTGGATTTTTGGTCGTCTGCGTCGGTCCTCTGGCCCACTGTGGGCCGTGCCGCCGCCGCGGTGCCCCGCTCCGGGTTGCCTATCGGCGCCGCGTGGCCGGCCAGTCGCGCGATTCAGCTATCCGCTCTCTCTCTCTCTCTCTCTCTCTCTCTCTCTCTCTCTCTCTCTCCTCTCTCTCTCTCCCTCTCTCTCTCTCTCTCCTCCTCTCTCTCTCTCTCTCTCTCTCTCTCTCTCTCTCTCTCTCTCTCTCTCTCTCTCTCTCTCTCTCTCTCTCTCTCTGATGGGGTGGCCGTAGGGATGCGGGCGTGGCTGCTGCCGCGTGTGTTCTTACAAAACACCACCTGGTGCAGCGTGCAAAGTTACTGTCACGTCAAGAAACTATGACGACACCGTGCGTCTCCGAGGCAACGCTTTTTCTCGGCCCCGATAGAGTGGTGCACACAGCCGCCATGCAGAGGCGAGGCGATTTTTATTTTTATTTTTTGGCTTCTTCCACAAAGTGGTGCATCCGCGGGCACAGGACCAGTGGCGAATTCAGAGGTGGCCTTGGACCGGGGGGAAGGGCGGGGAGGGGCTAGAGTATGGCTTTTTGGCCACCTTTCAGGCGGTTATCTCGGGGCCATGGGAGTGCGCAAGAACACTCCCCCCGCCCCCCCTTACCCCTCCTGTGTCCGCTTCTGCACAGGACACTGCAGCCCAGGCACACCCAAGGCGTTTCTTTTTGTCTCTCACGGAGTGGCGCATCGGCCTGTACTGACACTGCAGGTCGCAAAGGCCTGTGGCAACACAGCCTTATTTTACAATTACAGTGGGACAGCTTCAGGCAAAAACAGAACGCGTCGGCTTCATGACCCGAAAAATGACACGGTAGGTTGCATCCAAGTTTCCTAGACATTGACTCGAATTTTAGAGTTAGTCTGCTGCGTACGACAACGGGCGAGGGGCGGCGGGGCGGGACAGCAGGACAGAGACACGCCAGCCAATGGGGCGCGAACCAACCATCAACAACTCATAAATAAAACACTGTTACCAAAAATCTTGTAAATTCCGGAAGATCTTGTTGGAA
Source organism: Stenchaetothrips biformis (assembly GCA_030522485.1). Lineage (NCBI taxonomy): Eukaryota > Metazoa > Arthropoda > Insecta > Thysanoptera > Thripidae > Stenchaetothrips > Stenchaetothrips biformis. The sequence goes on from CM060100.1 coordinate 2,355,536, forward strand.
AAAAATGCCTTCAATCTACGGAAAATTTCAAAACCTCTCATGTTTCTATTTTGATTGAGTTTCCAACGGGTGCAGTACAAACACGAGGCTTCCGGCAATGCCGGACGGAGCTCCAGGCCGCACTCTCCCGGATAATCCAATTTATTTTTAACAGTGACTTAAATCTTGCCGGATTGATGTGAGTAATGGCGACACATGGCGGCATACGCGCGGCGGGGAGAGGCGGAGGGGGAAAGCATATAAACAGGGATGAGCGCGCCCGCAGTGGTAATGTGAGGAGCCAACAGGGGGAAAAGGAGAAGGAGGACAAAGAAAACAAAAACAAAGGGGACGTGTGAAAGAGTGAGATAGAGAGGACGCGGCAGATAAGGATTAAGGCGGCAAGGAGGCCATGCAGTGTGCAGTGCGGGGGAGGGGGGGGGGGGCAGCACTAAGCCACTGCGCCAGCGACCCGACAGTCCCGACACCTCCGAATCAGACCGTCGGCATCCAAGGGGCGGAACAAGGGGGAGGGGGAGGTCTGACTGTGTGCTATATGCGCAGTAAACCCTGCACGGCGTGTCGCGACAGCGAGGTAACCACTCTTCCGGGCGCGACACCACAACAACGCTCTATACAGTTCAAATCCCGTTCCAAAAGTTGCAACAAAAATAATGATGATAAAAAAGGCGGGAAAGGTTGTTGTCGAAGCCACAGAGGAAATAAGCCAGTCTAGGTGGGAGAAAAACTTGTGACTAATCCTACCACAAACGTTTAATGAAAAAGGTCACGAGGACAAGTTAATGGGGTCGCACGTTCGGTTCAAGCCCCATTTAGCGACTCTAGAGCTCAAAACGCGTCGAGAGTTTTATCCGCCTGCGCTGATCTTCTGGCACACTGTGCGTCGCCAGCGCGGCGCCAGTTCAATTTTTTTTTATTTTTAAAATTTTTTTTGCCGCGGCATATGCACGACCCAGTCACACAGCAAAGTGGCCAGGCAGGAATCGAGCCTGCTGCCGCCCATCAAACATTTCACGACCGTCGTTCCATTCAAAACGTCGTCCCATTTATTCGTCGGCTGACATTTCCGGCGAACGGACGGAACGAGGGTCGCATGGTCGCATGCTGCGGGGCGCGGCACGGCCGCGGACAGCGCGACGGACGCATTGATTCAAGCCCCGCCAGGAAGTCCCGTCTAGACAGGACACACCTACGCACATTTTTTCAAAAAAAAAAACAACATTTTTTTAAAATATTTTTAAAGCACCTGTGCGTGAAATGCGGTGCAAAATGTTTATATTCGCGTATTTTCAAGAAACTTGACTCAGTGCCCTTCTTGCCGCGATGTACTCCTCCCTGTACGCACTTCTTATTAATAAGATGGCCCGAGGTCACGTGGTCACGCGGCGCCGCGCCCTCCCTCACTATCTCCAGCCACGCAACGACCGGCATAAGTTATCCCTGCGGGCGCTGCGAAGTGGGAGCGAACAATCGCCGGAGACGCCTCGCTGCGGATTCCGCTACGACCCTCCCCCTCCCTCTCTCTCTCTCTCTCTCTCTCTCTCTCTCTCTCTCTCTCTCTCTCTCTCGTCACGGCCCCGACGGTCACGCCTGCACGCGTTGAGTTGAGATGTTCAAACTTCGGTGCGGCGTCACTGGCGCGGCGCCAAACGTTTGCAGTCCGATCATCTTTCACAGTGGGCCAGAGAGAGAGAGAGAGAGAGAGAGAGAGAGAGAGAGAGAGAGAGAGAGAGAGAGAGAGAGAGAGAGAGAGAGAGAGAGAGAGAGAGAGAGAGAGAGAGAGAGAGGAAAGGGGGAAGACTTAGAAGGAGATCAAGGCGACGGGCCGGAGCACCACCTTCCAGGAATTTTTACGTCGACTTGAGAATTTGCGACGCAACTTTTTACTTTTTAAGGGAAGGAGAAAGTTTAGGTTAGCGGGCCGGCTGTTGCTGCGGTGACTGCGCTATCTGGAGCAGTGGGTCGGGGCTGCGTTTCCGGCGGACTCGCATGACGGCGTTTTAGCACGCTCGGAAAGTGGATACGGCGAAGAGCAAAATGGCTTCGACCCCTCACAAGCGGTCGGTCCACCGCACCACTACTGCCGCCACAGTCTGCCGCAGTGCTGTTAGACACACAGCGCACAGTGGGCCCGGCGAGGGAGACACATTCCACCTCCTTTTTTTTTTAGTCATACATTCATTTCATACTGGGCGCATTTGGCCTTTTTTTTCGGGCGGCCCAAGCCGCTGGAAAGCCTTGCGCTGGTCCTCGGGGACCCCTAAGCCGCGCTCGCTCGGCTGGTCAGCCTCACATTAACTCCATTAAATCTCGGCGCAGAGATCCCGTAGTCAGGATGGCCCTGCTGGAGTGGAGCACCCTGGAGTGCCCTTAGGAACACGTGTAAAAGTAGGGCACTTGTGCGGTGCGCTTGAAAAACACGCCCTCAGGTCAAGAAGTAACAGCTGCGAAATGTCGTGCGGACATTAGTTCGAGGGACACTCCACTGTGGGCCAGAAGACCGGTGGAGGAGGTCCAAATCCCGGACGGGTTTTCAGCTCCAGAGTCACTGGCCCACTGTGGACTCCAAGGGAAGCTAATAGATTCTCCATATTAATAATTCTGGACGCGATCGCACACTTCCAGCAGCGTGTAGGACTCACTCACTCTTCCCAACCAGACACACTATCGAGTTTCTATAGAGTAGGTCTTGGCCAGCTGTCGGCACACTTGGCGCGCGGCCTCACCCCTTTCCCTCGTATATTTATCACGGGAAGAACGAAGACAGGAAACCTTTCCGAGTTGCCAACAGGAGCCACACTACATCTACTTTACTGCGACATATCAGAGTAATGGCAAGGTCAGAGAGCAAGCAGTACTAATTGGGTCGACGCAGGGGCTTTGAGGGCGACCTTGGCGGCGACCTTGATGGCCACTGGAGCGACCCTCTTCTTTCCGCCTCCACAGCACAGTGCGTCACGGAAGAAGAATGGCACACTAGAGAGAAAACAAGGCAGCCACGCAAGCGATCTGGAAAGAAACTATAACACGAAGCTAATGTAGTGTCCTACCTCGTAGATGGCGTCGCATATCCTGAATGGATATTTCTTTGATTCATTACACCTTGTTGTAATTTCGTGTGATACAGTGAAAGCGAATGATATAATAAGAATGAAAAAAAAAAACATCATGGCACCATTCTACGTGTGCTCGTATGAAACACATGCAACGCTACGAAATCATCGTCAAAGACCTACAGGGGAAAAAAAAAAGAGATTTAAGTGTATCGATGTATCACCTTGGGAAAAGCTAATATTAATGGATAAGACCAAGCGAATGAAAAGTCCTAAACAGTGCGAGCAACAGATAAAAACGAAAGTGTGCGGATGAACATTACGTACTTCGAGGAGGCTTTGGAACCAGGACGCGTCCATAACGCCCACTCCCTTGCATTATGCATCCAAGGATGCCAATTGGTTCAAGCGGCTCTGATCGGCAATCTGACTGTGCGTGTATGGCTCTGCAGTGTGAGTAACGAAAATTCCAACTGGATACAGGAATGACACTCAATCACAACCGTAGCCCTGACCGTGGAAACATTTTCAACTAAAGTCGCGTTTTCTTGAAAAAACAAACTGTTTTTAAATTGTCCCCTCGGGACGCTGATGGATAAAGCCAACTTTCCCTTGGTATTGTTCTTTGGCGTTGTACTGAATTGAGCGTTTCCATAATGGCCGCGGCCACGGTTATGGTTAAAGCTAGCACTCCGATCGACGCCTGCCTCCGTGCTCGGGGTGTGCGCTACGGAGCTACGTGAAAGTGAAATGGAGCTCGCCAAACTTTCTCGGGTTCGATGCCCACCGTTTTCACGTAGGAGACGGTATCGCTGGTGGCATCGGTAAAGGCGCGCCTCAGCCGCTCTCGCCGAGCCTGCGACAGTGTCTGCGGGCACAGGAGGATCCCCTGGGATCGGGAACACAGTCAGCATCACACAACACACACTGCCCGCCCCGTATCCTCGCCTCAGTCGCTGACCGTCCAGTCGTCCAGTCGGTCCCGTCTTGTTCTTGGGGAGGGGGGACGTTGTTCACACGGACACACAAGATGGCTTGTCTCGTTAGATCCAGCCACCTTCCTCCCACTGGAAGCCCTTTGTGGTGTGTTGGTCATGTCTGCACAGTAGGACGTGTTCCAGAACTATGACGTCACATTTCTGTGGACATCTTACTTTGAAATGTGTGTAATTTTAATTATACTGATTACATGTTTTTTTATTGTTTGAGAGGGTACTATTGAGATCCCTTCAGTAAAAGTGGGACATCTATTTCCATTTCTTTAACGTTTTGACACGGGTCGTAGACAGTATTTTTAAGGTTCTGAAAACAGCGTTAGTTCTGTTGTCACTGGGGTCTAAGGACGGTTATTTGAGAGCGGGGCAAAGTTGGTCATTTAGTGCGACGTGCAGAAGGTCGCACTAGGAACATACCAAGAAAGTCAGTTCCGCGTCTAGACTGAAAGTAGAATGCAGCTTTAGACAGAGCGAGAATACGGGAAGGCAGAAAGACAAAGAGTGCTATCAGAGTATTACGGCAACTATAGAGTAGAAGGTGGAGGCAAAAGAGAAGGTCCCTTTCAACATTTCAGTTTAATTTGCAGTTTCGAACAAAGCTCAAGCCTACAGAAGACATAGGGGGCGTATAAATACAGCGCAGATACAAAATCCATGCTTAGATTAAAAATTCTGTACAGGGAACCCTCAAAAGAGAAATTAACAATATTTAAAATTTCATTCCTCACCGTTATGTTAAAAAAAAATGTTCACAAGCGAAATAATTACATTGAATGGGACGTTCCGATTACCAGTGATTTTTATATAAAACTTCATCAACATCAATATTTTTGGGTTTCAGTTAATATCATCGCAGATTGGACTTAATATAAGTGAGTATGTCATTTAACGAAACAAAATGGTTCGTGTTACACAAGTTTAGATGGGACACGATTTGGTTTTCATGGAAAAAATGTGTTTTCTTGATTTCCTTACAGAGCATTAAGTTCAGCTGGACCTAGTCAGTGTGGCCACGAGTCATAAAAGTCTGTTCTAAGGCAAGTTTTTCCCAGATACTTTTAAAATTAAATGTGTTTTTGAAACGGTTGCCGTGTACCTCTGAATCTATGAACTGTCTCGTGCCCGCTCCAAAAATAATACAACGGTGCGAATCGAACCTCCACTAGTCACACAAAAAAAAGGCTATTCCTGCCATGCTTTGCGTAAAGAGTCGGCTGGCCCAGAACCAAAGGGTGATTGCCAGTGTCCGAAAAGAAATACTTGTTCCTGAAACAGCGGTTGAGTTAGAAACAAATACTAAGTATATGGGTTGCGCAAGGCGTTTGCTATAGTTGGCCGGGAAAACTCTGGTTGCGGCACGTTGTAACCATAACATGATTTTTCATGTTCACAACGCTTGAACAACCTATGTCAGTTAACTTGTTTCAAAGAATCAGACCGCAGTCTTCAGGAACAACGACTATCTTTTCCGAGTGTTTAAGGCAGGGAGATGTCGTGACACTATAAAAACAAAAAAACAAAAAAAAAAACAAAAAAAAAAAAACGCGCCAATGAACAACACACAGGTGCGTTGTAGTGTCGGCAGCACACTGTGCAGGCAGTGCTCGTCGTCTCGCACTTGTTGTCTTTTTCAATTTGCCAGCCCAGCTGGGCCATTCCGTGTCCGCCTTATTGTCAAACAAGTCCAGCTGGTTGGACGCTCCCAGTTCCATCATCAAAACACAAAAACCGGAGACACGGACAACAAATCTGCGGGAAAAAAAGCCGTTTTAAAGTGGAGTGTTCCCCAGGGTATCCACCCAGTTTACACCTGTTCCAAAAAAAAAAAAATCTGAAAAAAAGTAATGAACATATGCTCTGGTGATGTGTTGTAGCGACTCCTGAGGTCAAAACGTGACTAGAGATCTGACCGACTGCACCGGTCTCCTGGCCCACTTTGCTATACCCCCTCCATAGGGGTGCTGGATCCGTCCCTGCGGCAGGCGGCTCGGGCTCCTTACCTGTTTGAACTGGCGGATGGCGCCGTTGAAGCGCAGCGAGTCGGCGGCGATCATGGCGATGCCCTCGCCGGGCTCCCGCAGCTGGCGCAGGGAGGAGGTGGGCGCCGACGAGGGCACGTGGTAGCAGCAGTGCGCCTCGGGCTGCGACGACTGCCGGATGATCCTGGAGGAGGTGGGCGAGGCCGTGAGCAGCAGGGCGGGCGGGCCGAGGCCGTGCTGGTGGCCGTGGCACGACTCCCTGGACACGGACCTCGGGATGGGCAGCAGCAACGCGGACGAGTCGCGCCGGCCGTCGCAGCCGCGGCAGCGCGAGTGCGGCAGCAGGTGGTAGCCCGCCGCGCCCGACACCGAGCCCCGCGGCCGGCACGGCACCACCTGGCCCTGGCTCAGGCCGTCCTGCAACACCAACAACAACATCAAGTCCTCCTGCAGCAACGACAACTAACATATCAACATCACGTCCAAACTGCACTCCCAAAAAAAAAAAAAAAAAAAAAAAAAAAAAAAAAAAAAAAAAAGCACGAAAACAATTAAATTAAATACGTTGTCTACGTTTCCGAACACTTTCGCCCTGCAATGGCCAAGGTGGATCCTAAGGTTACTCATTTTGTTTTTTTTGAGGACCGAAAGGAGAATCTTATTCACTCTTGCTGAAAACAAAAATCAGCCCGTAGACCGCCTTCCTAGAGTCACGCTGCGCAACGCTCAAAATGCCCTCGCTTCGGGGTGGAAAATCGAGCATCCGGGCGAGTGGGCCGTTTAGCTGCCAATACCGCGCTTGCGCCCCGCGGCCGTGGCGTGCCGTGGCGGGGCGCCGCCACGACCGCGCCCTCCGTGTGTCTGGCATGCATACCGCGCGTGATAAGGCGAGCTGGTCACGTTGCCGTGCCGCGCCGCGCCGCGCCCACAATCTCGGGGGTCTAATCCTGGAGGACACGCCTCACAGGACACCGGGGAGGGGTATACGGTATGCACCCCCGAGAGCGGGCCGCCACGGCGACGGAATGGCTGGCGCCCGGCGCCGCACAGTGGGCCAGAAGACCGGCGGCCTCAGTTCGGTAAGACGCGTTTTGAGCTCCAGAGTCGCTGAATAAGACGCGAAGTGACCCCACCGATGAATTCCTCGTTCGAAGAGCAATCCATTGGTAGGGTCACACGTTCGATTCGGCGACTCTGGAGCTCAAAACGCGAATTGAGTTTGGGCCGCCTCCGCCTGTCTTCTGGCCCACTGTGCGCCGTGGCCTCGCTCGCCTCAACCGGCTCCAACGACGGCCACGATGGCCGCGAAGGAGGTACGGGAACGGCGAATCAGTCCGCCCGATAGCGAGATGTCCCGCTTCGTCCGGACAGCTCAATCGCAGCAATGCAGCCGCTTCATCCCATCGCGCAGCCTTGAGGCAAACGGTGCACTTGTGTGCTATCGGAGGGAAAAAAAAATGACCCACTCTGTTGAAACTGAAGCGTCACCGAGCGCTTCATTCAAGCCGATCCAGGCTCACTACCACGCTTAAATTTTTGCACGACATTTGGAGAGTACGCTTCAGTTTTTTTTTTTTTTTTTTTGTCAGCGGCGCAAGACCGCCTGCGAGACGCCAGGCGGGCCGGCCCGCGGTGCACACCTGCCCGGCGGGCTAGTCTACCTACGCGCCTGCGGGCGCCAAGGTAGGCCGGCCCGCCGAACACACGCGCACCGCGGGCCAGGCTACCCGGCACTCTGCAGGCGCGGAGGTAGACTGGCCCGCCGCGCAGCTGTGCACCGCGGGTCCGCCTGCCTGCACGGCTGGCCAGGATCCTTCGCTCGCCGCGGACGGCGAAAGGAATTCATTCCAGTAATTGCTTGTTGGAAGATTAGAAACAGACGCTATTTATCACCGTAATGAATGGCGGGATTGCGACCGCGCGTCGCCTTGAGCCCGCTCCAATCCGCCCCGCCCCGCCCCGCCCCGCCACGTCTCGCCAATAAGTCGGGGCCAGCGAGGGAAATGCGCCCGCCCGGTCACGGGTCCAGCCTCCCCGCCCCGCCGGGGAATCCCCGGAAGGCCGGCGCCGCCACTGTGCGATGCTCATCCAGCCGGAGGCAGCCGGAGCACAGCGGGCCAGAGGACCGGCGCAGCCAGGCGCAGCCGGCCAAAACCCTGGGCTCGAGGCGAACGCGTGACCCCACCAATGGATTCCCCGTTCGCAGAGCAATCCCAGTGGTGGGATCACCCGTAGGGTTCGAGTTCCATTCGGCGACTCAGATGCTCAAAACACGCCCGGGATTTCAACCGCCCCCATCGGTCTTCTGGACCACTGTGCGCTGCAGCCACAGCTAGAGCGACGCAAAAACCGCATCCGGTCCAGGCGAGTCCGGGCCGACCCTCCGCCAGCGTCATATAAACGCGAGCTGCGGCATCCGGGCGCGCGCTCGGCAGCCAGAGAAACGCTCTATCTCTCTCGCACTCGCGGGACACCCCGTGGGTGCGAGAGAGACAGAGCCACAGTGATGTGGGCAGAGTCTGCCGCTTCCTTGGCCGAGTGTTTTGCGGGACCCTCGCGTCCAATCGTCTGCATGGAGAAGCCAACGAGAACGGCGGCGACAATGGTTCTGTTGTGTAGCGCATTTTTTTCTTACAACGCGATTTATCAATTTATATCCAATTTTGAGATAAATGTTGTATTTTTTTGTATTTTTTTTTTTTGTAGGTTGTTTTAGAGTCGTTTGCGCAGATCAATAGAATTTCACTTAGAAGCTTAACAGGTTGTCAAGGCAAAATCGATAACATAGTTTCTAAAACAAATAAAAAAAAATATCTTCTCATTAATGTGCACAAACGTCGATACGTCATTAAAGAAAAACCTCAGTAAGAGTGTGGTCTGACCTGGCCGGTGAGTCGGCAGTGCAGCTCCAAGTCCGGCACGGAGCGCGTGGCCGTGTCCTCCGCGCAGCCCGTCGCCGAGGTGGCCGACTCCTCCGAGCCGCCGAGGCCGTAGCCCAGCCCGCCGGACGAGTGCAGGAACGTGGTGCAGTCCTGGCGGATCAGGACGGGCTTGCCCATGGCGGGGTGCACCGAGGCGCGCCTCGGCGTGGCGCCGGCCTCCGGGCTGCTGCTGGTCGTGCTGTTGGGCGCCGCGTCCACGGTCACCGTCGGCGTGCGCACCAGGTAGGGGCTGGCGGTCGAGGTGGACGCCGGCGGGGTGGAGGCGCCGCCCCCCGCGGCCGCATCCCCGTCGGCCACCCCGCCGGCGCTGCTGCTCGCGGCGCCGCCCCCCGCGCCCCCGCCGCCCCCGCCGCCCCCGGACACGACGGTGACATGTGGCGTCCGGGCGAGCAGCTGCGAGCTTTCATCGGCCCCCGAGCTCATGTTGACATCATCGCCGTCACCTGCAACAGCCACAGCGGTGGATTAGCGGGGCCGTAACTCAACCCGGCGCCGAGCTGGAGTCCTGGGTCACGACCCCGGAGCCGGGTGGCGGCGCGGCCACCCTCCGGGCCGTGAGGCGTGCCGCCTGCTGTCGCGACGCATGTCTGGCTGCCCCCCCCCCTCCCCCGTGGGCCAGAAGACCGGCGCAGACGGCCAAAGCTCTAGACGTGACTTGAACTCCAGAGTCGCTAAATGGGACTCGAATGGAACGTGTGACCCTAGCAATGGATTGCTTTATTGGTGGGGTCACACTTTGGGTTCGAGTCCCATTTATCGGCTCTGGAGCTCATAACGCGTCTATAGGTCTAGCTGCCTGCGCCGGTCTTCTAGCCCACTGTGCGTGCGCCGCACTCAACAAGATAAAATGTAAAATATTGTGGGTATGTTTAATGATGCAGGCATTACCCCCAGTGAATGGGGCAGCGAGCTGATAAGGCTGGCAAGACGGTGCGTGGTGGAGCACGCCATGCCAGTGCGAACACCAGCCTCTCTCTCTCTCTCTCTCTCTCTCTCTCTCTCTCTCTCTCTCTCTCTCTCTCTCTCTCTCTCTCTCTCTCTCTCTCTCTCTCTCTACGGACTGCCCTGCGGGTGTGAGACAGAGCGACGACAGCGCTGTTTGGGATCATAGCCTCTCTCCGCCCCCTTTCCTTTTCGAAGCGAGGGTATAGCCGCTGGTCGGCTCCCACCGCCTGAGGGCAGCACCAGCACCCTCGCAGGGGGCGCGGCATGGTGTAGCGACGACGCCACCCCCCGCCCGGCCGGGAGCCGCGCGCGGGGGGCGGCATGGGGTAGCGACGACGCAACCCCCTGCCCGGCCGGGAGCCGCGCGCGGGGTAGCGGCGCCGTCGTGTTCCTCCTCCGCGACTCGTGTTCCTATAAAGACACAGGCCGCTCCCCCTGGGTGAGTCAGCGCGGCGCATCCACCTGCGGCTCACATGTTATGTATTTATCGACTTCTGCCGGCAAGGCAAAGTGGGTCACGAGTTGCAATAAAAAGAAAGATAAAGATCCGCGTTCAAATAGCCTCGCCGTTTTGGAACTTTCCGGTCTTTTTCGGTGAGGTGAACCCAGTCCCTTCACCCCGGCGAGCCAAATTTAGACAGACACGCCTCACCGGGTCTTCAAACGGGGCAATGAGGGTGTGAGCTAAATGAGTGTCCCGGTCAGGGTGGGCTGACAGGGCACGGAAGACAGACGGACAGGTAAGCAGACCGGCAGGCAGACGGACGGACAGGCGAGCGGAAGGTAGACGGAGAGATTAAAGGGTGGAACGCCCTTCTGCCTGACCTTTCGCCGGTGCTGCACTGTGCACACAGGTCATCTTCTTCGACGTGCACGGCAAAGAAACATTTAATCCTTCCATTTCCCTGCAGCTTGACGCATTCTCGCGCCAAGACGTTACCGACGAAAAAATCAGTACGCGTCTGAGCGTGGGAGTCAGGTGCGACGCCAGAAAGTATGCAAATAGAAATCTCCCCGGCGAATCCCACAAAAAGGCAAAGAGGCCGGACGGGTTAAACGAGGTGCCTCGCAGCTTGTCGCCGGCGCTTTGATCAGCGGTCACGGTGCCGAGCACGAGGCGGGGCGCGCGACGCGGGGCCCAGTGGGGCCCAGTGGGGCCAACGAGGGTAGGGGCTTTGACAAGCCGTCCCACCCCAGCCGGCCGGCCGGGCAAGGCCTCGCCAGATGTCCCGCTGCCGTCCCCAGCCACTGCCGTACATCACAGCGGCAGTTAGTTTCACTCCAGCCACACACACAAACACGCACAGAGGGACGGACTTAAATACACCAAGGAGCCGCCACGTGCACACACAACCTTTCGACCGCAACGACGGACCTTGGTCGGCCAGCACCACAAATCTCGTGTCCTCGTCCCGATGCGGCGCCCTGTGCGGCTCGCCCTGCGGTCGACTCGTCTGGGGTGTTCTGCACAGCAGCGCTTCGTCCAACAGCAGCGCCGTCGTGTCAGCTTCAAGATTAACCCGGGCCTCCGAACGGCCCCCCCCCACACACACACACACCGAGTCCCGGAAACTAAGGCAACGCATAGTAAACCAGCGTGGGAAATTACTTTCAGCGAAATGCATTGTTAACACAGAAATGCTTGTTTCACGACAGAAACACGTGGCATGTCAACTCGGGTTACAATAAAAGTTTGGTTATAATTTCCTAGCATTTCACTCGTTTACTTCATTTCAATTTATGAAACCGTTTTCCCTTTTTTTTTTAAATGGATCTTTTGTTTGTTTTTTTTCCTAGGGCCAAACGGTCCCTTTTTTTTAAACTTTCAGATTTTTCCTTTATTTTCCCCTGAGACCGTGGTGCTATCGGTCGCCAACAGCAGGCCGTGCGATTTTCATATAACGCGTCGTAAGCTGCCCAACGACACGGCGCTATAGCGCCGGGCGCACGGGGCCCACTGTGCGCCTAGGCCCAGATGCGCGGCGCGGCGTTTAGTGCCAAAGTTGGCCGCGCCGTTCCACATTAGCGGCGCCAGTTGCGTGTCCCGGCAGCATAACTTTGGCGGCGGAACAACCGCTTGTCTGTGGAACAATGCAGCGCTGCTACGCGGCGCGCGCTATAACGACGTGTGCATTACACGTGCCAGTCATAAAGCGACACAGCGCCTTATGTATCACAGACGGCCCTGCCCCGATGAACGCCCTGCGTGGTGTTCAAACCCCGCGACTGACGACAGACGAAAAAAAAAGAAAAAAAAACTGGACACGCGACGCATCTAGCGCGCAGCTAATACGGAAAATTTGGTTCTGAATAAAAGAGCGACAGTTTTTGATGATGAAGTACGTACAGGGCTGTCGCGCTTTGGCAGCAATGGCAGTCAACACCATAAACAACAACAACAAGGAATATTGTTTCCCTCCGTCCCGTCAGCGGGGCCGGCTGGCCGTCCAGTCAGAGGTAATGGCCCCCAATGACAACGACCTCGTTCCCTCGCCCCCCATCTACAACGGCCGCGCGGAACCCATCCCTCTGTAAATCTATTTCGAGCTTGAAAATTGTAATGAACTCGACGGCGACTGCGTCTGGACAGTTAATCAGGAATGATTAATAAAACATAGACCCCCCACCCCGGTCAAAATGTATGCAACCCATTGCAAAGAAAGCGACACGGTACTCACTCAAAAAAAAAAAAAGCGCTATTAAGAGAAGCGCGCAGTGCATACTGAAATAGTTAAATACTTCACTGCCAGAATTTTTTTAAAATAAATTACAGGCTGGTAGTTGCAAAGAGCGCTGCCATAGATTTTCAAAATATTGCAATGAAATTGTATTGTAACTTGCGTAGCAGTGTTCGTCGGCCCGATTGAATTAAAGCAGAGTGCCCGCCAGCTGGGCAGGAACCATCGGCCCATGCAAATCGACCAACGCCTTTTCGACCGCCCATCCACTGCAAATATTTCCAGCCGTAGAAACCTCAGCCCCTCCGCTCGCTGAACGTACGTAATTTTAGCATATGCTCAAAATACTTCGTAAGGTCTGAGTGTATCTCTTGAAGCAGTTTCTTTCCTTTCCGGGTGGCGTGGTTGTGCGCACACAGCATGCCTGGACTGGCCGTGCCTTGCGGGCCACACACACACCCCAGGGGGAGCAGGGTGGGCAAGACGCACCTTGGCCTTGGTCAGCAAAACGACCACTCACCTTCAGCAGCACAAACCTCATCTCCATCAAGCGCTTGCCAGCGTGCACTCAGGGTGGGCAGCCCTCCTGGCCCGGAAGCACGCGCCCCGCCGGCACGCCCGCCAGACAGAAGTGGGTCATTAAGGGCAGTTCGGGTTTATTGTGTCTCAGCCTCAGCGCGCTCCAGACACTCAGTGGCGTCCGAGACTGCGGGGCACGCATCTGAGGTATACTGCCTGGAAAGCGGTGTCTCGCAGCAGTATTCTGACCGTCAGGGATCTGCCAGGCGAAAAGAACCCTGCGTGTCTTTTTGGCGCTCGCCGAACACTCTCCAAATAGACTTTACTGCAGAGTGTAGCCGTGTTCCACGCGCACGGCCCCATCGGAGACCGTGCACGCGCACCGCCGCTACGCCACACCGGCACGCGGCTGCCCTGCCTGCTGCTATTCCCCGGCCACCCGGCCCGCTGGGCCCTGGGCCTGGGCCGGGGTGTGGCCGGTCGGTCGCCTCGTCGGCGGTGTGGCCGGGGACGCCGGGGACCCAGGGTCCTAGGCCAAATTACCACGCAGTAATAGGCGCTGTTCCGGGGCGGCGGCACTGCGTCACGCTTTCCTCTTTGTTTTTCTTGTTTTTGTGCGAGTTTTTGTCCGTCCGGCGCGCGGGAACGGTGAGTGAGGCCCGGGAATTAGACAGAGAACAAAAAGGCAAACAACAACAACAAGACATTTCACTGCACTTGTTAGTCGCGTGGGTGGCGATCGGCACTCTTTTGTTCCACTGTGCGTCAGCAGTCCATCTGCCCGCGGGACGTGCGCTGGTCAGGGAGAAGCCGTTCAGCCTTCAGCGCTGATCCCGACCAAGCTGCGTAAAAATTCATGATTGCGGTGGTGTCTCGGGCGGGCATGCCGCTTCGGAGTGGTGGCACCATTGCTCCATTGTGCCTGCCAACATTGTTATTCCGCTGGGAGGGAGATTGGCCCGCCTGGCTGCCTGCCTCGCCTACACTGCGCCGCACAGTTGATTGTAGTTTGTTCCGTTTCAGACATAGAAGAGGTCGACCTCCAAATCTTGACCACGCAAAAAATTGATGTGTGAGGTACGAGACTGGATAAAACCAGCACGGATTTCATGATACATGTTTTCTCGTACACCTTTCTCATAAAACCACAGCCCGCCGCACTTCTTTTTCAATTTCACCGAAGGAAAAAGAGCAGCACAGCGGGTCGACGCCAGCCTCTCCCACCTGCATAACCCCAGCTGCTGCTTGATATGCCCTGGGGACCCAAGCACCACCGAGGCCAAGGACAGACGCTCTCTCTCTCTCTCACACACACACAGGTCCGGCCCAGACGCGCTCCTGTCGTCCCGCATTACCTAAACGGCGACATCGCAAGGCGCCGCGTAATATGACCCGACGTGCACGCGCACAGACAGAGAGAGCGCTGGTTGTGTATGCCCTACTTGCCGGGCGCCACTTTGTCTCTGCTTCTCTTTGCCCCCAGCTTGATTGCGTCAGGTGGTGTATGAGTGGGAGTGGGGGACAAATACACAAAGACCGGCCACACACACACACACACACACACACACACACACACACACACACACACACACACACACGGGGATACTGTCATTCATTCCGGGGCTTCAGCGTCCTAAGGGCCCCCCAGCCCCCCCTCGGGGGCCTTCGGCGTTCGGTTCATGGTGTGGCGCTTTTGAAGCCTCTATGGCGCATATGACACCGAGGCACTTAAGACAGGGCCGCTTCGTCAACCTTCTCGCTCCCATACAGCAGCGCGCATGGCTACCGTCCCATCCGATTTTTTCCCCTCTTCACCTGTTCACGCCCGCTTTTGTCCCTCATCTCTCCGTTCCCTTCCACCCTCACTGCGAGAAATACACGGGGGATTCACGGAGGTACCTCTGGCAAAAATGTTGCCGAAGCCGGCCACCCTTTTATTAACACGGCGAAAATGGTTTTGGTTTTTGCAGGTAGCCAGACGTAAAGACACACACGATTAACAGGGAGTTTCTGGAAAAACCAGGAACCATTTTTGACGTGGAGGTGCCTTCGTCAATTCCGGACGTAAATTTGTAGAGTGATTTTCCCTTTTTTTTAAATTCAGGACTTCAGCGCTAATGCTAAAGCATACGGTAGTGCCGCGAAGCAAACGAATGAGCCACAAAGCAGCGGCGGCAGGGTTGGCCTGGAGCGCGCCCTCAACGGCCCCTCCCGGACCAGCCCACCGCGCAGCCTGGCCCAGTCCCGCCCTCAATTCACGAGCCCCCGCGTAACGCCAGGTAACTCCCTTTCGACGAGAGAGAAAAGAAATATTAATGTGCAGCCCTCGCGGCCATGAATAAAGAGAGCGAGCTCCATTCGTCACCTGGGTTCACACCCGCACTTGAAAGTAATCCTGAGTCCAGCTCATAACTGGTCACCTGGTGCATTCAACCGCACCGAAATAAAACACTAATCAAATGTTTTTGTACAAAGAAAAATCGTTTTTCTGATATTTTTCTTTTTAAGAAAAAGTGCCACTATCCTAATCGAGCGAAAGGTGTATATTTTTGTCACTTACTTTCATGTGCCCTGGGCACCGCCTGCGCCCAGGTGTCACGCCAGGACTGTTACACGGGGCGGCATCGCTGCGCTGTCATCCTGGAAAAAAAGGACAAAAGAAAGTGTCGATCAATACACGGCTGCTGACATGCAAACTTTGTCTGACTGTTGGGCAGTGTTACACTTGGCTCGCTCAAAAATAATAGACATCATCATCAGCAAGGTGATGAATGAAACACTGGCAGGCAAGGCAAGGCCTTGTTTGCGGCAGTCACTCTCGACTAGGGGGCCAAGTCTACTTCCACACGCCGAGGCATCAGCCTTGTACACCGGTACACAAGAAAACCGCCCTGATCTAGGCACGACCCTCGTTCACGTCCCGTTAATATTCAAACAGGCGATCCAGGAATGGCTCGTATCGCTTGCATCCTGCCCTGCACGTCAGGAAGCGCGTCCGTCTGCCAGGACGCCGCGACCTCGTGAGCACCGCCACCCGCCCTGAGACAGGCGGCCCATGGCCCCTCACTCATTCAGCGACACAGCGCACCGTGGGCTCGGAGAGCAGCGTAGGCAGACAAAACTCTAGACGCGTCTTGCGCTTTTGAGCTGCTCCAGGGGACTCCAACCACACTTGTGACCCCACCAATGGATTCCTCGTTCTGAAAGCAATCCATTGGTGGGGCCACACGTTCGGTTCGAGTCCCATTTAGCGACTCTGGAGCTGGAAACACGTCCGGGATTTTGACTGCCTCCCCCACTGTACGCCCAGGCACTGTGCGCTCCCGTCGTGGCCTTGTCACGAAAGGAACGCAAACCCAGCAAAAGCACCGCTTTGTCATCCAAGGAACAAAAAATAAAGCCCCCGTATCCTTCTAAAAAAAGGTCCTGGTGATGGTTTTTACAAGAGGAAAGTGCATTGGCTGACTAAAACGGGAGCTCAAATCATCAATTCTTCTCGAGTTTGGTCTTGTTTTATTCAGGCGCACGCTCACAGCGGCTGTTCGCCTGCTCTTCTTGTTTTGAGCAAACTTGCCTGTAGCTCTGCAAATAGTCACGAGGGGGCCTCTCTGCTCTTTCCATTCACATGTCCCACAACCACGTAGCAACAGTTGACACAGTACCGAAAATGAGACCAGACACACATAAACACCCTCGCTCTCTCTCCGTCCTACACACACAGACACACACACAAAAGAGCGCGAGAAAAAGAAGAGAAAATATACGATCTGCACCACACACTCTCCACCAGCATCACGTTCTATCTAGCCAACCATCTGTCACGTGGTGGGCTCGTCAACCAGGCCCGTCAACTCGTTTATGATCCGGACCGTCCTTTTTCTCGGTAACCAGGCAGCAGCGACGAAAAAAGACTTTATTAATTTAATCTTGTGCGCCCCTCCCAACTGGGTCAGTCTGTGGAGGGCTCGGCCGCTACTGCTCTGCGTCGCGCCTCGATTGGGAAGGAAAGGAAAGCAAGCGCAAAAAAAAATCGATAAAAGGTAGTAAAATTTGCAAAACCAGACTCAACTATGGTAATTTGTTCGATTCGAATGCTTAAACAGCAGCACTGCCTCGCCCCTGCTGCAAATGAGGTTGAAACGCATTGATGCAGTTTGAATGAGCGGCGCAAAGAGATTGGTCCACTTGGACGTAGTAAAGTTAAGCCCTCGAGCCAGGTTCGCCTTCTGTTCACCTGCCTTGCGATGGTATTGTTTTTTCGTCCAACCTTGCCACAGGCATGGCGAAAAAAAAAAAAAACGGTTCCCCGTGCTGTGTCCTCGTCGGGCAGGAAGCCCAACGACAACACTGTTACGCACCATCAAGCATCGGCTGGCTTCCGACCACATGCCCTGTTGCGTAATTAAGTTTGTGATTAAGCCTAGTTTTACAGGCCGTCCCGGCCCCTCAGCGCCCAGTGGCGCCCGGGCGAGTCATCAAAAACTTGGGTTAATTAGTTTGCCAAAACTCGGACGGAATGCGCCACTGTGCACTTCCGTCTGGACCCCGCGTAGCGGAACGAGCCCCCGGGAGTAGCTCTCTTTTCACGCGCCGCTGCAACAGCAGGCTCATTCCAGACAGTGGCACAGTGGCCAGAAGATCAGCGCAGCCGGCTGAAACTCCAGACGCGTTTTGAGCTCCAGAGTCGCTAAACAGGCCTCGAACTGAACGCGTGTGACCCCACCAATGGATTCCTCGTTCAAAGGGGTTTCACAACGAAGGTCTTCGGAATGTAGGCTGTGCAGAGTGATGTGGGGAGGTTCCATCCCGAGAGGGAAGTACCAAACTAAAACCACGGGTGCAGCTCGGCCGTTCGCAAGGCCCACGTCATCAGCATTCCGTCGCTCGGCGGTGAGGTTCTGAACTTGGCCAATTTCATTGCTCTGGCGTAGTGCACGCGTTGCCCGCGGGGACGCGCTACTGCAGCCATAAACCAGAGAAGGGCGCAGCCAGACAGCACCCTGCTAAGTCGCGTCGGAATGGCGGCCACGCACGCCGATACACCATTGCGCCTGGGGGTCGCTCATAACCAGCGCAGTAAAGGGGGTCCGTTTGTAACGCCGCACAGTGGGCCAGACGACCGGTGCAGGCGGCTTAACGATTCAGACGTGTTTTCAGCTCCAGACTCGCTAAATGGGACTCGAACTGAACGTGTGACCCCACCAATTGATTCCTCGTTTTGAGAGCAATCCATTGGCAGGGCCACACGTTTGGTTCAAGTCCCATTCAGCGACTCCGGAGCTCAACACCCGTCTCTACCAATCATCCGTCCCGCTGTGCACAGTGGAAAACGTACTGGTCGCTCCGGGACGGCCCCCTCTCTATCTCGACCGCCTTTCCCCGCGTGCGGCTAGTGCCTTGGGGGCGATGGCGTGATAGACTTTGAAGACGTTAGCAGACGCGATCACGCACACGCCCGTGTCATGGACGTGCTCTAGTGGCCGACCCCTGCGCCCCTCCAACGCCCCCAATCAGGGCTCCCGCTATGACGTGGACGTCTTCAGAGCGATAGAGAGGGTGACGCTAAGTGTGTGTGACACAGACAGAGAGAGAGAGAGAGAGTTTGTTTTGTTTTTTTAGTGTGTTGTCCTTAGATGATGAGAAACAACCGCGACTGCAATAAGGACCAAAACTCAGAAGTGCAAATTTATCTATTCAAACATTATTTCAAATTGATGAGCACCACCCCTTCACTCGGTCCCAGGCGGCACACCCGATTCTGCCAGCTTTCCTTCATCCGTCTGCCAAGATAAACGCGACACTTTCTGACACCGCGGCAAGGAAACTTGGCCGTGTCACGCCGTCAAAATCGGATGGAAACTCGGAACAGAG
The DNA here is from genome assembly GCA_030522485.1 of Stenchaetothrips biformis. Classification (NCBI taxonomy): domain Eukaryota; kingdom Metazoa; phylum Arthropoda; class Insecta; order Thysanoptera; family Thripidae; genus Stenchaetothrips; species Stenchaetothrips biformis. Next base: position 2,374,518 of record CM060100.1, read on the forward strand.
GCGGGCGCAAAAGGGGTGCCGATAAACTACTGTATTACGCGACGGCCGTGACACTCTACACGAGTAAAATGAAAACAACACAGAGAGCGGATCAGTCTTGGTGAGCCCAATTCCTCTCGCTCTAAGACCACGACAAACTGATATAGTCGGGTGAATCAAGTTTATCCTACACAGCACGGTGGGCCAGGAGACCAGCGCAGGCGGTCAACACATAAGAGGCGTTGTGAGCCCAAGAGTCACTTAATGGGACTTGTGTGTGACCCAACCAATACCTTGCTCTCCGAACAAGGAATCCATTAATGGGGTCACCCGTTTCATTTGAGTCCCGTTTAGCGACTCTGGAGCTCAAAACACGTCTAGAGTTTAGGCCATCTGCGCTGGCCCACTATGCGCAGTGCGCGTTGGCAATAGCCCATTTGTGTTCGGGCTCTGCAGACTGCAGAGGCCAGGCTGCGACAAAGGCCATGGCGGGAAAGGGGGCGGCAGCAAGGCCTGCCTCATCAATCACCACCTCTGTGACTAAGTGTTTAACGTGTGACCCACCTCACGCGCGCGCACACACACACACACACACACACACACACACACACACACATGCACACACGTGCCCGTGGAAACATTCGCGCGACCCCGGTGAGGTTTAAAACATTGTTTGGGTGTAGCGGCCAGGTGCATTGATGCATGATTTATCGCCTTGGCGCAAGGCAAAAAAGCCCCGCCGCCGCGAGCACCGAGTATTATCCAAAAACGGGCAAAAGGAATCCAACAAAATCGTCAGGGGAATGCCACGCGGTGCATTCGTCTGGCCCACTGGGCTGCTACACCGTCAAACACGGCAACAACGTCACAAAAGAATTTGAAACGCGCTTTTCTTAATTGGGCGCTGCATCGCGTCATTAAGTGGCGATGACAAACGCGGTCTTTGTCTCGAAGCGCTTTTGTCTCGCTCGGCCCTTTCTGCGTTATCGCAACACAGTTAATTAAGATAGATAACCGGGAGGGGAGGTGCTAACTAACAACGCCCCAAAGCACTAGCAGGGTGGATTGGACCTGGGTCGCGCAGGTCGCACAAATTGTGTCCCCACGCAACCGGTCGGAGATCGTGACTCGTGTACACCCAGTCTTGCCGCAAGAATTCTCTTGCAAAATGAATTTGAATGATACCGGGCATTGCCGTCATGTCTGCAGGTCCATGTTTTCTATTTTTTGTCGGTTAAGTCCGACGTCCGGCTGCGTCAAAACTGCCAGTCTCTTTTTTCATCCAGAGGCGATAATTTAATTCAAGTTGACTTTCCTCGTTACTACTGCCCGCTTCGCGGCCGTGATAAAAACTTTGGCGAAGAGACAGACTAAATATGGAAGGATGAAAACAATAACAACTTTGCAAACCGCACTCGGGCAAAAAAAAACAAAATAAACAAGAAGAGAGAACTCTGTTGGGAGGATCTGACTCACTTATTAGTGGCTTGGGAGACAAGACTCACCAACCAGTGACTTTTCATTCTGCAAAACAAGCTAAAGCCTCTTGTTACCTTCAAGAAAAGAGGTGGGCATATCAGGAAGTTATATTTTGAATATGATACTGAAACGTTCACTTTGACACTTGATTCCATCGACCTAGGTCATGGCAAGGCACATTGAAAGAGAGAGAGTACCTTCGCAAGAGAACCGTCACGCGGGCAAAACCATGTCTCGCAAGTTCTGACAAGATGACAGCCATCGCGGTGTCGCGTTCGTCAGTATTATTTACCTTAGTGATACCTGGCACCTGGGCCGGGGTCCTGCCGGCCCTGTCGGGCTCAGGGGCTAATTCAAGTTGGGGCTCTAACAGGTCCATTTCAGCTGGGTGGCTGGCAGGTATCGCAACAATAAGTGAATCAGGTCCATGAAGGGTTTAGGCAACTCGGGCGCTGCTTTCGTGGAATTTATTCAGATGTGCGATAATGCTCTTTTCTTGATTTGGAACGTAGTCTTTTACAGATTGCTGTTTACTCAAAGCTCTTTTTTGTCGCATCTTGTTTGCTCGAGGAAGTGGTGAGACCCGACGGCGGCACGTTCCTGCCACCCTCTTTCTATTTTTGGCAGTGAATGTGGACAATACGGCACGGCCCGTGACAGGCCGCTCGCCGCACCACTCACGCAAAGATGTGCCTAGCACTAGGCAGGTGACGCCCAGCGCTGACACGGCTGACGCGCTGCCAGGCGACCCCCGGACTGCCTTCCCCTGGTGTTGATCGCGTCCCTCGCGACAGTGACGTCCGCGCGAGAAAATTAGGTCAGCATAAACAATCGCAGCGAATGAGTTCACCTGCCGCGGGCCTTGGAAACGCCAGGCCCAAACACGACAACTCCCAGCGGATATATCACTAATTAAGATCAATTTTGTTCGTTTTGCGAGGAGGATCCAGGGATATTTTATTCCGCATAGCAAGAAACTCGGTCCAGCGAGGTTTGCCCTGTGCGCAGGTAACCCACTCGATGCGGCCCCCGCGTAAGTGCTTTTCTCAATTTGTTGTTTGACACGGGGCGCCAAGTCCCCGCGGACGGGGGTCCCTTCCGTGTCCCGTAACAGAGTTAAAAGCACTTTGCAACGCAATACAACGTGCCGCCGTGTCGCCCCGTCGAAAAACCTTTTTGGCATTCTCATTGCATCCTAATTGTTGTTGAGCGTGTACATGTCCCTCTGGAGCCTGGGCCACAGTTGGGTCTCCGGGTCACGGCTGGTGGCCTTCTGGCTGGAGGGAGCATCGCAGTTCACTGTCAGAGAACACAGAAGTACACTATCTTGAATGGGTTCCTCACGGTGTTCCCTTGTTTCCAACAGAGTACATCTTGAGCAGGGTCAAATAAGGCCCATAAACTATACTGTGCGGGAATGACTTCGCCAGAAAGCACTGCCAAAAAAACCTACAATTCCAGGCACGAATTTCGTCCGCCTAACGGCATGCCCACGCTCGTTCCTTTATGTTATAAACAAAAAAAACATCCTTGACTTTTTTTAACAATCCATTTCCCAGTCGTGTTTATGATGCTGCATTAGAGCTGTCGCAAACAGCAAGTTCGCATAAAAAAAAATACGATTTCACGAAATCCTGGTAGTCACGAAGTTAATTTTCATTTATGTTCTGGTTTAACAAAGATAACTAAGGCTAGGACTGCGTTGTGTGTAGTTCTGTTTATGTTTGTCAGACCATTATAAATAATACTAAAACTTACGTAAAGGCCAGCTGCGTATCAATTTGTGTCGAGACATTTAAGACAGTCTCATAATACCTGAAGGACAAGTTATTCACAGAAACGTGCAGTAAAATAGTCCAGTTCACCCAGTTCACCCAGCTTTAAGGTTAGAAAAAAGCACAGCCCCCGTGTCCAGATCGTTTCGTCTTAGATTCAGAAGTACCATCAAACCTCGCTACGAGGTGCAGCTACACGCCCACTGTTTTCGAAAAGGGACTTATAGTCACACTCAAACTACGTTAGGGATAGTTTTTTCACAAATGCATTTGCACAGGCACGCAGTTTAATGTCCTATTTCGCTCCGATTCAAAGAGTTTAGAACAAGTAGGGTTGGTATTTCTGAAAACAACAGGGCCTGCGCGCAGCGGCGCGGGACACTCTAGCCAACAATCACCGACCGACCGGCCGATCCAAATGGCCACGTTCGAAAACAACGTCTATACCATTGTTGGAGCTCTTCTAGCTGCAGTAAAAGACAATTTTGATTCGAACGCGCTTTTTCAAGGGAGCGAGCGTTTTTTGTGTAAGCTGTACAGAGGCGAAAAGGAGCGCTGCTATTGGTCGCATTCCATTTCCGGTGGCTCGGCTCCCCCTCTCCCTCTGTTTTTCGCTGACGAGTCGAGTTTTGCCATGGAAACGGCGATTTCAACTCAAAATTTCTCAAAATTGGCCCTACACTTTTCAACCACATTTCACCACTGAAATCAGGGTACAAAGTTCTACCACTCTGCCAAATCTCATCAAAATCGTATAGAAAATTTCGGATTTGCATAAGGGGCCAGACTGACAATAAAAAAAAAAAAAACCCAACCCCGGTGAGGCTATAAGGCTACTTCGTGCCTAAAAATCTACAGGGCGTGTGATCGGGCCTTGGAGTAACTCCCCGCATTGCGAAGCAGGGTGGTGCGAGTTGGAACGGGCCCACTATGCGGCGGGCGGCACGGCAGGCGCGAAGTGCTGGACAAGGGGCGGCGCCATTCAGGCGCCCTAACCAGATCCTTCATGCATATTCACGAGTAAATGTCGTATTGGCACCTCCCAGTTCTACCCCTGCCCCCACGGCCCGAGTATTGGGACGAAGGAGCGAGATTGCAGGCGGAGGGGCGGCGTGCTGTCCCACTTCAAAACTGGTTTGTATTCGTTTGAACGCACGCTCCGCGGTATTTAGCGTAAATTGGTCGTGTTTTGGATGTGTTGACCCGGTACAACACAAAACTGTATTGCAATGAAAGTAAATTCATCATTACATTGTGAATCCTAGACGAGGGTTCGCTGGTGTTCGAGACACAAAGATTATAAAAGAAGCAGGAAGGCGGAATCAGCAGGTCCCTCAGGAGCACGGTATCCACGAACCCACGTTGATATTTTCCACGGGCCGCGACGCGACGGGCAAACCCTCATCGGCACCTGTCCTTTCAGAGGGCCCAGCAGAGCACAAAGACGGGGACGCCCGGAGATAGCGCACAGGGGAGCCAACATAAAAAGAGAACCTCTGCTGACGATGCAGAAATGCACCCCTGCGCGCCGCAGCGGCGCAGCGGCCACCACACACCAGCGTGACACTCCATCGGAAGCCTTTCTTTGCTTCTCAACCTCAATTTAGTACTTTTTCCTCATTTTTTGGCGTCTTCTACCTCTCCGAGCAGCCAGCCAGCGCACGGCCAGACACGACGCTAGCAGCGTCGCGGGAGTTTGAGGAAACAGAGACGGACTCGTATTTCTCTAATCCAATTTCTCAGGTCTGGCCGGCCAGCCCGGCGACGCCGACGGGACCAAAATGGCGAGTTGGCGTGTGCAACGACACACTCTGAAGCGAAGCTAACAAGCCGAGGAGGGTCGGCGTTACGCAATGGCTGTTTTTCTCACCTTTTAGCAGACGACACCTTTACCTTAAACATACTTTTGAAAAACTTCAAGGAACTTCAGCCTGCTTTAACTCGACAAAAACCCTGCCGGCGTGTATAACCGGCAGACCCACGCCATCATATAACTGACGACGGTTACAGTGTGAACTGCATCCGATGCTAGGCTAATCCAGTGGCGGACCTGCAGGCGGCAAGACGCACAGGGGGCCTGGTCGTACATTCGCGGCTCGAAATCGAGGGCGGTGGAGGGGCGTAAATCAGGGGCAAGTAATGTTGCTGCTCCGCGGGACGAATGAGGGCGAGGCAGGACGTGGCGGCACAGTGGACCGGAAGACCGGTGGAGGCGGTCAAAATCCCGGGAGGGCTAGTCGCTTAATATGGGACTCAAATGGACCTTTTGACCCTACCAATGGACAGCTCTCCGAACGAGGAATCGCTTGGTGGGGTCACGCGTACGGTTCGGGTCCCATTTAGCGATTCTGAAGCTCACGACGCGTCTAGAGCTTTGGTCGGCTGCGCCGGTCTTCCGGCCCACTGTCGGCAGGAGGGCGAGGCACGGCATGGGCGCCCCGGTGGGGTACCTTGATATGTTGTGCCGGCTTGCAATGCAACATTGTCGAGTTACTCGGAAGGAGGCGGCGGGAAGCAGAACAAGGCAGTGTGACGGGCACGCGTCCAACAACAACAAACGTTCCGGAAAAAAAATTCGAAGCGCATCGCACGTGCTTTGTTACTTCTGCCCGTCCGTTATTTACAGGAGAATTATGGAAATGGGTAAAAAAAAATGGGGACAGGGGACAGGGAACGGCGAAGGTTCTGAATTTAGCATCGCGCTGCCGCTTCCGTCTGTTTGTCCCAGGAGCACGCGCTCGGTTGCACGCTGTGACGACACCGTGCAAAACGCGGACTATTTTTGTCTTTTCATGTGTCAGCTTATCTCAGTAAAATTAAGTTTACTTTAGTTATTTTTTTTATCAACAGTAGGAACACTTGGTCATTGACACAGTTTTCGTAAAATAAAAGATGAACGTGTTGCCAACAGTGCGGCCTTGACGGTGGGAAAATCGGAAGGGTGGGTGATGGCTCGCACAAGGCAGCGAGGCCAGCGCAGCCCAGACCTCTTTGCAGAATAAAGCGCTCTTGAGGCGACAATGGCTTTACTTTACAACGAATAAACGGGAGGAGGGGCGGCGTTAGAACAGAAGGGGCGCGAAGCCAAGGTGCGGCGGCCCGCAAGGAACCATGCATTCACTGCCACGAGGAGGGAAAGAAGGGACCGGCAGGACAAAGCTGAGTGCCAACACGCAAGCACTGGTCCCCTGGTCCTATCGGACACCATCGCAGACCGAACGGCTGCACACATGACCAATGCTATGAAGACCGAGAAGGGATCGAAGTGCTCACGTGTTCCAAGGAAATTACCTTACCGTAACGATACAGAGAGGTTTACAGTAAGGCGTAAACGACTAGTCCCACCCGCGATCACGCGGCGTGAGTGAGGGGCATTCGTCGCGAACGACCATGTATGCTCCAGGGCCAAGCACAAACTTTTCCCGCGCTGGGCCTCCCCTCACCTTGTCACGGGACGCGCACTCTGCCCGAACAAAGCTTAGCGCCTTAAGGGACACCGTTTCACGCGACGCACTCTGAGCTAAGCCGTTCAACTCGTGCGAAATATGGGAGGGCCCGGGACCCTGGGGGGCCGTACGTGCGCGCGGCCTAGCGCGGCCTAGCCGCGGAGCATCCGCGAAACATCCGCGAAGCAGCGTCTCGGGATGCAAATCAACTCATGCGTTATTCATTTTCACATTCACTCGGCCAAACTGGACCTCCCCCACCGCGCCTGGCCCCACTGACCCGATGAGAGCCCACTTTATCCAGGCCGGCGGGCTCGTTAGGGGGCTCTTGGGCGCCTTCTCAAAGGCCGAACAGTGGGCCGGCGGCTGCTCCGTGCGTTATTCGTCCGCTCAGTGGAGCCATTCATTACTCGGAGCGGAAGCGCAGCGCACTGAAATCTCAACGAGCGTCGGCACCTAGAAGAAAAACAGCGTTCCATGCTCTTACTGTTCGTTACTTTCTTTGCCTTTTCATAAAATAAAAGCGATTGGTTTCTTAACGAGTTTTTGCCTCCTCACAATTTATTAAAAAATGACAAACTTGTTTTTTTATGTTCCTTGAAGTCTGATCTTTATTTTTTGGTACCCATCAGTAACAAGCACAGAGTGCACAACTGCTGCCAACAGTGTCCACATGGCGTTGACAAAGGCTCCATCGAGCCCGCTGCAGGGAGAGTGATTTTCCTTTTAACTTTTTGGGCCACCCGCTTGTTTGGGCGAACGCCATTGTTCCTGGAACGCCAGCGTAAAAAAAGAAGCGCCACCGTTAAAGTTTCCATAAAGCACGGCGCAGGGGGCCAGACGTTCGGTTCCAGTCCCATCTAGCGACTATGGAGCTGAAAACCCGTCCGGGATTTTTACCGCCTCCATCGGTCTCCTGTCCCAGCGTGCACCGTGTGTGATAACAGCCGCTATATACGGCCGGCCTTGCTGCACGCGATGAACCCCCGCTTTCTCCCGAGACACGCAAGCATGTCACTTCCGTCCTGCTGAGCTGGTCGTATTTATGATCCATCCCTCACCTCCTCGATGCACCCCTCGTCGCCGCCCCCGCCAGACGCCCCAGTGGGCCCTCCCCCTCCCTGCGCTTCATAGCACTGACCCGCTCACGCTGGCATTGTGCCAGCCACGAGCAGCTGCACCGCACAGCCAGGCCTGCAGCCCGAAAAAGCAGCACTGGCACTTTGGCGGTAATCTCGCGCCCACTATGACCATGCTTCTAATCCGGACAGAACAGCAGTGTAAAAGTAGAGGACTCTAAAAAGTACACGCCTTTATTTTATTTTATTTTTATTTTTATTTATTTTTTTTTTTTGCAGAATTGACTTGAACATTTTTACTTAAAGGTCCGCAAATTTGTGGCGGCACGCTTCAGCCGCTGTCTCGCCGAATGTGACGTCACGTTCGTTTTAAGAACAACGCTCATTCGTCGACTTGGCGCCCATGTTGCCAACGTCCCGCTTGGCCGCCCGAATTACGCAGTCACGGCACTGTTTGTAGCCGCGGCACAAGAGGCTGCCGCCAGCCCCCCTCACCTCATCCCAGCTCCGTCTCGGCTTAGCGCCGTTCGCAAACACGGCAGGATTCCACCTCACTAACCCCAACCCCGCTCGTATCCCTGGCCCCGGATTACAGGCGGAAAGAAGCGGTTAAAAACTGCCACTGCAGCGCTCGCAAGCCAGCTGCCGTGTGGCCCAGCCCACCGTGCGGCCGGCCATCGCGACGCGGTGCTTCATGGTCACTGTGGCCCAGGGCCGAGGGGACCCGCCTCAACGGCAAACGAGGATTTCAATTTACAATTGGATTTTAATCATACATGTCGTATCATTCGACATATTTTTTTCGCGCAGCGGGCGTTTGCTTCTTTAATGTTTGTGGTGCTATTTTTTTTAAAATTGGAATCCGTCGCTTCTCCCGGAGCATGCCGGCCGCGTACCCAGAGGGGAAAGTGATGCGACCACGGCGCTGCTGGCCGGCCGGCTGCGAGTTGCCGCCAGCGGTAGGCAAGGGAAACCTTGGCCCCTTGGCCCCGCTCAGCAGAACGGCGCCGGCACACGAGCCATTTTTATTATAGCCGCGAGGCTAGCGGGTCCAGAGGCAGAGCCAGATCCAGCCAGATCCCCAAATCCCCACTCCCTTTGGAGGCGTTTTCTATTTGCCTGCGGCTCGCGACCCGACCGCGGCGGGGCGCAGTCCTCCATCATTCCTTCCCTCACCCGGACTTCCTTGATATGCCAGGCGCACCGCCGTACTGCCTGAGTGTTCATCGAATTTATTTCAAACACGTCCCCCTGTCCACACTCATTCCGTGGGTCTCTATCGTTTTCTTTTTCCGTGTCGTTCCTCCGCCCTGCTCCTGCTCCTCTGTCCGTCAAAGGCCGTCTTATTAAATTACTCCGGGCGATCGCCGTTTACGGCTCGGCGTCGCGTGACTCCGGCAAGGACCGCAGCGGCAAGAAACCGACACCTGACTCCCCTGACGGTTACAGATTGGGTTGCCGGGGCCCTTGACACGGCTGTGTTCCCCGGTGCTCACAGTCTAGAAAACTACCCGTGTAACTTTTGACCGAGATTTTTTCAGATAGTCGGGAAAACATTTGGAATCCTGACCCCCTGAACAATTCTTCCGCTTCGTGCATGAATTTTCATAACTAAAATGTCAGTTCCATAAGATTACTGAAATTATTGAAATCTTCGTGTGGCAAGTATTCATTGCTCACTGTGCACCCTTACATCACCAGCCTCGCACCACGGCCTCGGCGCCCGAGCCCCTCAGAGCCCCGTTAGCCGCCATCGAACTGTGGTTCCGCTGTCCCCCAGGCGGCCCGCGGGCTCAACAGAGCTGTGTCGTCCTGTCTCCCTCGGACCCCCAACGAGACAGCGGGTGCGACAGAGACAGAGCGACAGAACGGCCCGCTGGCTAGCGTGCTGTCGAGGTGCCGCGACCTCCGACGAGGAGGGACTTGAAAGGACTCACTCAGGTGGATCGTTACGCCGGCAGAGGCGCCGCGCCGCACAGCCTGGCATGGTTCCGGCTTATCTTTTAGGCTGGGCAGTGGGCTTTCTCACCGCCAGACGGCCACAATGGGCCAGAAGACCACCGCCGTTTGAGCGGAGGCAGTGGACTCGAAGCACCACGCCAAACCAAGCGGCGATTCGACACTGTCAAGACGCCGCAGATACATCCACAGGTCGTCTTCGTGGAAGCATGAACCGACGATAGCATCAATTTGATCCTCCACCCGGCCCGCCCCTTCCCCGTTTTGACCTTTAGAGCGTAAGCATTTTAGCTCCTTACTGGGATCCTAAGTTCCATTCTGCAAAGGTGCGCAAGTTGGCAAAATAATTTCCCGACGCACCCAGGAAGCGACGTCGGGTCCCTTCCCAGTAATAACAAGACTCGTTCCGAACGTTGCTTTGAAAAGAGCTCTGCCTCTCTCGCACCCCTGAGACACCCGATGCGTGCGAGAGAGGCTGAAAGAGCAGAGTTCGGAGCCCCTGCGGCCTGGCCGAGTCGGCCTTGGGAGACCTTGAAATAATGAGGTAACCTGATACAATTCTCTCGCTCGCACCCACGGCCCATTGGACAGTGCGCGGGGCACTGCCACCAAACGCAAAAAGCTCTACAGCACACAGTACGCCAGACGACCGTTGAGGCGGCCATAATTCTCGATGCGTTTTGAGCTAAAAAGTCGCTAAATGGGACTTGAATCGAACGTATGACCCCGGCAATGGATTGCTCTCCAAACGAGGAATCCATTGGTGAGGGTCACACGTACGATTCGAGTCCTATATTTGGGGACTCTGGAGCTCAAAACATGTCCGGGATTTTGGCCGCCTCAACGGTCTTCTTGACCTACTGTGCAGCAGCGAGTAAAATGTTAGGGGAAAGTAGACCGAAACACGACGGCCCCAGCAACGCACCGGAAGTTTCTACCCGCTCTTTCCAGTTTCTCTACTTCCGTGCCTCAGTCCTATTTTTTTTTTATATTTTTTTTCAAAAATAAAAAAAAAAAGTTTGCGCGCACTCCGGCAGGCAGCGCCTACCACTGCACTGAAAGGTCACGAAGCTGTGCTGGAGTGTCCCCGTGTCGCGTTGTTGGGTCCGTACTCAGCTCTGCGCGTGACGAGGTGGAGGGGGAAGGGGAGACGGGGAGGTTTAACGAGAGAGCGAAAAACAGCACGAATCCAGCCAGCCGCGAAGCCACGCCATGGGTCTCCGTCCGCAGCGCCGTGCACGTGTGCGGCCCCACGACCCCGTGGCCCCCGTGGCCCCGCGGAACCCGTGGTAACTGCAGCACAGAGGGCCGGAGGCGGCAAAAACTCGAGACGCGTTTCTAGCTCCAGAGTCCCATTTAGCGACTCAGGAGCTCGAAACGCGGAAATACTTTTGGCCACGAGCGCCGCCTTCTGGCTCACTGTGTACAGGGCGACGACGCAGGTACCTTCATTAGGCCCTTCGAGGACCGACAACGTATCACCTCGGTCTGCAGCGGCCCTTCGGAGGTTAGGGATGGGGCCCTTGTCGGTGCACCGTCGGCACACCGTCGGCAAAGGGCCGGACTTTGTTGGTTTAGGACAACCTCCATGTTCGACCGAGATTTCGCCGCACCAACCGAAGCGCAATCAATTTAAATGGCTAGAGGGGGGAGAGAGAGAGGGAGAGAGAGAGAGAGAGAGAGAGAGAGAGAGAAGGCCCGAGCGGCGCTACCGACAGAGGAAACTCGCGTGGAACAAACAAGTTCATGCAGAATGAAGAGGCACCAGCATCGCGCGGCGCATGCATCGCGGAGCGTCCATTTCGGCGGATGCAGCGCCTGGCCCACTGTGCGCCGAGGGGGCACTCCCAACAAGTTGGTATTCAGCGGCGAGCCATCATGACAAATTCAGCATAGCAATGGTTGGCCGCGCAATGGGTCTGGCGGAGAAAATCCGAGAAAATCTGTGTGCGTTTCTTCGGCGACGTCACGCCGTGACATCCAAACTCTAGTCGCCTGCGCTTTCGTTACTTTCCGAGACGAAAATACGTGCATTTGAATGAAAAATGGATCCAATAAAAGAGGTATTTTTTCATTAAAAAAAAAATGCGTTAAATTAATTTTAGTCCTGAGGTAAAACCACGTTGGACTTTCATCTCACCTCCGTCGCCGTCCCTGCTCATGATAAATGCCCCGGTCCACGGGACGAGCTCTGGGAACGTCCTCGGTGAATGGCGGGGGAGGCGGGACACCTACAAATTGGAGGAGGCGGCGACACGGTGGGATTGATGGCAACATCCTCCAATAAAATCAAGTCGGGGGTGGTTGGCCGGCCGGCGAGGGTGGGCCTCACGCCACAAGACGGAGCGGCCACTCGACACAAAGCGATCCTCGTATCGCGGCCTCACAACGCTTGTGTGGTTCCTGGCGATGTGCGGCCCACTGTGAGGGGGGCGGCCAAGGCGGTCAGCGCGGCACCACAAAATATTTTTTTTTATAAAAATTATTCAATTTTTATTTTAGTTTCAATTTAGTAGAACTAAATTTACCGTTTATTTGTGACTGACTCATGGGCGTCAATCTTACTTTGGCGTGAGAACCGCCTGCGGTCGGCCGGGTGGGCCAGCCCGCGAGACAGCCGCGGCGCGGCGTTGCCTACCCCGACGGTCGCGGGCGCTACGGGCGCGAAAAGAAGCGCCACCTGCATCAATTAACGGCAGAGCGCGCCCCGTTCCGAACACACCTGTTTCCCTCCCTGAGCGCGCGGGCGTACATGCTGCAAAAAAAACAGCCGGAATCGGTAATGCAAAGCAAGCAAAAAGTGCGAGCGAAAAATTTTACTATTTTTGCTAATGAGTGGGATGCGATCGACGTCGCGATGAAAAGCGAGCTGCTGCTGCTGCTGCGCGGGGTGTAGTGCGGATTCGCGATTCGGGGTATCGGAGCGAAGCGGACTGGCATGAGGCTCTCATCAGGGGAATCTGATTGTTCAGGCCGCAATGAGCCACGTGCCACCCACCCAGCCAAACGAAGCGAGCGGGGCGTCAGGGTGTACACCGATGGCAGTGTGGTAAACTTGACACATATTGAGATTTTCGGTGCTTACGATGAGTTTGTCATTTAGATCAACGCAAATGTAGGCATTTTTTTTTTTCGTTTCACGGCTTCGGCGTGGCTGCTCATAAGGCGGCTGCCTTTCACCGACACAAACTTTGGCCGCCGCGAGGGCATCCATCAGGAACAAAAGGGGCAGCGGGAGGATTTCTGCGGCTTTGCGGGGGATTGGTGCTCCCCTCCCCGACCCCGGTTTCCCTCCCGCACCCTCGACCCTCGGAAGGACTCTTCCAGGTGGACAGTGTGACCAGCAGCGTCGCCCCATCACGTCAAAAGCCGAACACAAGTCACAAAAGGGGAAAGGAAAAAAAGTTGCATCATTACAGTTTCAGAAGAAACGGGAAGGGAGGAAGGTGAACCGGGTTGAGTGGGTCCCCTCGGCGCGCCCGGCTCCAGTGGGGCCCCTGAGCGCTGTCCTCTCGGCGGACTGCCCCACACAGGGCCCTGGCACTGGCCAGGCAAGGCGCGGCCACCAGCAAGTAAACATCTCCTTTCCCCAAACTTAACCTCACCCACCAAAAAGCGGAATATTCAAGGCTGGCCGGCGATGCCACGGCCGCCACGGGCGATTCGGAATGAAGCTCGCAATTAAGGCGCCGCGTAAAAGTCTGCCACTCCGCGAACAAAGTTTATCGGGCAAAAGTGGCTTACCTGACAGCGGCGGCACGGTCTAACGGCTACCCGGTGCCATTCCGCACGGAAACTGGGTGCCGCCAAGGCGCGCAGTGGCCCACAAGGCAAGAGTGACCGACCACACAATTTTTAAAAAAAGTTGCTTAATTGCGACGGTTAAATTTTTTTTAACTTTTTTTTTATTTAAGGATGGAAATGGTGATAATGTTGATCGACGAGCATTAGCTGGTTGACAGCACGGACGCCGCCGCCGGCTCTAGCAGTCCATCGGCTCGGGTTTTCCCGAGGATGCCGTCCGTCCCACCTTTTCGCCCTTCAGAGCAACAATTTATTGAGGAAAACCCGCCAAAGTGCCGAAGCGAGTGAATGCCCCTAGCGCCTCTGAGGCGGCAAGAAAACGGTTCCCTAAAGCAACGAATTGGGCACAGACTACGGCTCGTCTTCCAGATTTTACGTGACTTCCTGCGCTCGTCGTCGCCGAACAGATCGGCGCATCCGCAACGGGTCGCCCAGGGACATACCGCGTTCCGTTCGGTGACCATACCGCCATCCCGCGCGCGTTTACCTCGTAAACGGCCGGTTTAACGCCATTTACAGACGCCCTTAAGTCGCGATTGGCGCCAGGGTCGAATCACGCACAACCAGCGAGTGCTGCTTCAACGTCGCGACGACAGGTGTAAAAGCCGAGGGCTCCAACTCCAGGCAGGAAGCTGCTCCTCTTTTATTGCCAGAAGTGTCACGGCGGCAGCCTTGCCCAAACAACTGCACAAGTCACGGCGGAGAACGCGCGCGCACAACAAACACACTTCCACGTTCGTACGTACACACACACACACACACACACACACAGCGCAATCTAGTGGCAGTAAAAGGAGATCGCTGCGAAGTTATTACCGCTAGTCGAGGCGCTGCTCGCATATGCACGGTGCGTGGGTAAACGCGCGAGCAGCGCCTTCAATAGCAAGTCCTACTCAAACTAATCCAGTTCGAAACGCCGCGCGCTCGGCGGTAGCAGGTTCGTGAGATCAGGGCAGCGGACACCACCACCAGGATCTCCACGCCCAGAAGAGCATTAGTTCGCATTTTGTTTATTTTTTATCCTCTTCCAAACCCCATCTTCAAGAAGAAGCTGTAAACAGAGGTCTTCATCTCGGCGCGGATGTTGCGAGCTGCTCGGAACGACTCGCCAAAACTGCGGCTCGAGTATCGTATCCGTTGAATATTTCAACGAGTAGCAAATTGAGCGCTCAGCCAAGAGGTACATCGTGTGGTGTTCACTTCCTTGCCGACGAGCAGGTAGCAAGTGCTTGTGGGACTGCGCGGAAAATCAGCGACAGTCTCCGGAGGAAACTTGGCAACGCTGGAGTTTCCGGTTTCGCCTCCCTCTCTCTCTCTATGACACACACACAGCGACTCTCGCATGCCCGTACTGCAGACGACGCACAGAAAACTCGACGCAGGACAGGAGCCGCTTCAGCTAAACGGCCCCTTTGAGGGTGACTAGCAACTTTCCTTCCGAACGACACCGAGAATGCCCACCTGGCCGGCAGACCGTCCACTGCCAAAAATACCTGCAATCAAGAAGCGAAAAAAAAAAAAACACGTTTAGCATTCAAATTTTTAAAAAAATCACAAGAGTGTCAAAGGTCGTCAGTGATTTACGGTACCCCGGCTGCCAAGTACGCTAGTCAAACCACGGGTTTTGTGTTTCAATTATAATCTGTTGGTTTTTTTGGGTTTTTTTGTTGGGTTTTTTTCCTGTTTTTGTTGTTGTTTTTTGTTTTTTTGGTTGTATTTTTTTTGTTCTTTGTTGTTGTTTTTTTCTTTCTCAAGTTTACCCAGCTTTGTAGACAGTGCACCAACTTCCAGCACAACTGTCTCAGAGAGAGGGGGGTGAGGGAGACACTTTAAACGCCCTTTTATTGCGGTATAAAAATCCGGTGCGTCCGCACTCGTCTCCATTTCCCTCGACAGACCACCACGCCACTACTGCCACCGCCCGGCTCAAAACATAAACGCGAGAGCCCGGCAGCGCGAGTAAAACGAGTAGAAGCAAGGACGAATGCTAATGAGCGTCCGATACGGAGCGGGACACAGCAGCCATTGCAATCAAAGGGATTCATTTTACTGTGTGTGTGTGCGAGAGACAGACAGACTCCGACTAATTTGACTTCTTAAAAAATATTTACATTTTTGCCAGTGTTTAATTTTCATTTAGGCTGGTCGGGGTTGGTCGGGGCTGTTCGGGTGGATTTTTTTTTTGGCTTTTGGCATTTCTGGATCACTGTGCACTGTGCATTGTCACGTAAAATCTGACGCGGAAAAAGGGCTGCCGTTACGGGTAGCGCGGCGTCCACGCCGCGGCACTCAAAGGGGCCCAGAGCGCTATCATTTTTTTCTTCCTCGCCAGTCGCGCCTCGTTCGACAACAGATGCGATGCCTGGGGAAAAAATAGGGGATGAAACTCGCCACGCTTGCGCGAAGCAAAAAGTCATCAGGCTGTTAACGAGGTGAGCAGGTGGGAAGCGATTTCGTGAATTTTGCAGCAGGCGTCCTGGAGTGCAAGCCGACGTCCCCGCGGCGTTTGTGTATTTGGCACTATCCCTTAGGCTAGAGCCCTGATTTGAATTCACAGGCACGGCACTCCCCAAAACCCAAAACCAACAGAATGTAACTCGTCTCCTAATACTCACCAATGACCAAAGAAACGCGCTTACAACGGGACTTCATGCTTGAGCCATTTTGTTCGTATGATGGAAAATTTCTTCGTAAGACATTAAGAGCGCGAGAGGACGATTTATTAACAAGGTTTACGCCACCTCAACGACTTTTTCGATTCACTGTAGGTACATTTTAAGTTAAAAACCAACTGATGCGCCAGTTTTACTTACTGATTTTTTTTTATTTTTTACTCGTAAGTTTTTATTTTTATACACCTCATTTTGCAGCGCGGAGAGTACATCCTCGCGTACGAACCAAGATGACGCGGCTTCGTTCCACGGGGTGGCCGAGGCTTTGGCTTCGGGTGGGATAGGGCAGCAAAGAGCGTCGTGAATCCGAGGGACGCAGTGGGACGGAGCCCGCGGGTCCGAGGGTCCGAACAGCACTCACTCAGTCTCCCTCGCATCCACACGGAGAGCCCTGCGAGAGCGAGAGAGACGGAGGCCGCCCAGCATCGCAACGTAACAACTGCCAACACCCCGTAAACACGGAATGTCATCTCCAGGGCCGCAGGAAGCCTAAGCCCTCCACGGCGGCCTATGGCGCGAGATATGGAAGATGCACGGGGGAGAGTGATCCGGGAGAGTCGCTCCTGTCTCTCGCACCCCGACGGCACGCGCAGCGAGCGCGGCGGAACGGCTCTACGGAATCGGTCTGCCATTCGAACGGACAGTGGCCGGCTGCAGCTCGACACTAATCAGTGGTGGAACAACGGACTAGCACCGCGTCGCCGAAGAACCGGTCCTGGTTGGGACACAGTGGGCCAGACGACCGGCGCCCGGGATAATATGACCGCCTCCACCGGTCTTCTGGCCCACTGCGAGGGAAGGGGAGGGGGAGGAGGGGGGCGACTCGCTGGTTGCCGCTGAATACCAAAACGGAAGGCCGGGGGGCTAATAATGGCACTAATCTCAATGGAGAGAGGACGAGCAGGAATTAAAGGACCGACGGCGCGGCTGGGATTCTGGCATCGACGGTCGCTACCAGGACGTCACCGAGAGCTGGCTGCTCCACCTTCGGGATTTTGCAAAGACAGCCGTCTTGAGGCCCCTTTTTTTTTTTTTTTTTTTTTTACTTTTTGCATTTCTTTCTCCTTTGCCTCTTCTGTACACAATGCTTCCGCGGTTCCGAAGGACGCCGAGGAGGCGAGGGGAGGGACGGGGAGAGGGGGATTTTCTGAGGGGAGAAATATGGAAAGGACCCAGAGGACGGAATGGACGGAGACTAAAACTACATACCAAAAAATTTTCCGCACATAGTCATTTTTTTTAAATACTGATCATTTAGTTAAGCAAACCTTTTATTTTTTGGCAGAAAAATTTGGAAAGCAGCAAAGAAAATAAACAATAAACCATATGCCGAATGATGATTACTCATTTGCGGTGTTGAGGGAGAATGATGAGTCTGAGCGAGAGACGGTGAATCAGAGAGTTTCCGTCACTGCGCTGGCTAATGCAACGCGCCACGCAGCATCGAGGCACAAAGGAGTCTCCCCAACTCAGCAAATCCAATTGTCCCAACAAATCCGGGCGAGTAGCACCAGTCGGCTGCCGCCCCGGCCAGTCACGACACAGTGGGCCGCCAGAAGACCGGATGAAGCGGAAAAAAATCCCCGACGGGTTTGTAGCTCCAGAGTCGCTACATGGGACTCGAACCGGACATGTGACCTCACCAATGGATTCCTCGTTCGGAGGGCAATCAATTGATGGGGTCACACGTTCGGTTTGAGTACCATGAAGCGACTCTGAAGCTCAAAACGCGTCTGCAGTTTTGGCCGCCTGCGCTCACTGTGCACGGCAAAGATCGTCAACGGCAAGCCTACTGCGCATCAACGCGCGGCGCATGCCAAAGCCAAGCCAGCCATTGGGAGCGTGTTCTGTTTACTTGTAGGCAGGCGTCCATCTGTGGGGGTGCACTTATGGAGTTGAGTGTGTGTCTGTGTTTGCATGGCCCCTAGCGCGTGCATTAGTGTGTGTGTGTGTGTGTGTGTGTGTGTGTGGGCGGGGGTGGGGGGTGGGGGGGCTACATGAACAGGGTTGCTCTTGCTCTCCAGTGCATTGCATCCCGCTCCATGCGTCGGGTGGGCGTCCGCGCGAGTTTCAGAGGCACATGTGTGTGTCTGCGCACGTGCACGCGTTGGCGGTATATGTCCTGGAAATAACCCTCACCCAAATTTGGAAAATAAAGTAATACCTGACCCAAAATTTTCAGTCATGGTTATGACTCGTTCATTCGCAGTGTGAGAGCAGAGCGCGTTTCCCTGTACGAATGTGTGTGCAGACTGGGGAAATGGCCCGGCAAGCAGCTCAGTGGACCGCATTGTGCGTGAAAGTGGAAAACAAGGTCTCGCGGCCCTCGTGGCGCCCGCCGACCGCCTGGCCGACCCCACCCTCGCAATAAAATCATAACCTAAGCAGTCAAGAACTCTTCCACGCGTAAGGCAAGTTCACGTTTCCTTGTTGGTTTTTCTTACGAGTGTTTCTTTTTTTTTTTCTCTCTCCCGTACGGGTGGCGCGTTGAAATAGGTCGTGTCTCTCCCCCGCCGCCAGGGCCTGCCTGCCCCCAATCACACCCCCCTGTTTGAGCGGCCCCACCTTCACGGCCCCTTTGAGGCAGCCAGGTAACAGTACACGCGCCCCTGACAGCCCTAGAGACAACGAACGACACATGCAGCATGTCTTTTTCGAGCCTTTCCAGTGTCCCTGTGTCATTTTGACGTGTCGCGGGACATTTTGTTTCATATTGTCCTAATAATGTTGGTGGGAGTTGAACGCGAGACCCAGCTCACTGTTTAACCCTTTTTTTTCTCTCTCTCTCGCAGCCTCTGACTTTACGGTGTAGCAATTTGCTCTGACTTTCCATTGTTCTGAGCTCAGCGCCAGTAGTCCCTTCTCATTAACAACACCGTTCGACGACGGGGAATATTTTGGCCCACTCATTTGGCAACACTGTTGCAATGCGAGCTTATTACGGGCCGAGCACAAAGCCGGTTCTCGAGGTGTCCGTCGGGGCACCCCGCGGCAGCCGGGGCCCCGCCCACCCTCAAAAGCCCTTCACATTTTTTTCTTCCCCACCCCCTTCCCTCTCTCGCTCTCTATCTCTCCCTCTGTCTCTGACTGTCTCTCTCTCGTTATAATTAAACAAGAGTGGCAACACCGCGTCGCCGCGTCACGGCACGTCACCGTCACAACGCGCCCCGGGTGTGTCACAAAGTGACGGCACATTTTCGGCACGCTGCGGCACTCAACTTGGCCCATACAAAATGCAGGGAAATGTCGCGCTGCCAGCCGGCCGAGCCGAGCCGAGCCGCCGCGACCCACAGTGCGCGGCCGAGCCGTCGGGCCCTCAAAGTTGGAATGAGCCGGACAACTTTGTGATGAATCAATGACGAAAGGGGGAGACGCAGGACCTCCGTGTTGAGGCGGAAGAAAGAGGCGGCGCGCATTCCGGGGGGAGAGAGAGAGAGAGAGAGAGAGAGAGAGAGAGAGAGAGAGAGAGAGAGAGAGAGAGAGAGAGAGAGAGAGAGAGAGGGGCCCCAAGACACACATAATAAGGCTCAGAAGGTGTTATTATGTTGTTCTTTTTTTGTGTTTTTTTTTTTATTTTATTCATTTTTTTTTTCAAATATTTTTATTTATTTATTCCTTATCCATTTTTTACATACGCGCGGCGCTCAGTTCAGTTTGACGTGCCTCCCCGACGCGAAGCGACCCACTTTCTAGGCGTACAACTAACCGCATTTCGGCCGGCCGGTCGGCCCTAGGGGTCCCCACTGCGCCGCAGCGGCTGCCCGGCCGGCCAGGGCCCCAAGGGCCGGCAGCTGGGCCAGGGCCCCATGGCGGACACGCAGTGTGCTGCAGCGGGTGGATGCCCGAGCACAACGCGACGACCTTCGGTCCGCCCGAGTGCGTGCTGCCCGCCGATACATCCAACGCCGCGGCCCACAAAGCACCGACTCGAGCAAACTCAGCTTCACTTAGTCCATTCTGAACAGTGCACGCACGCAGGCGACCTCTTGGTGACGGGTAATATACTAGCAAATACCGAAATGCCTCTTTTTTTTTCAATGCCTCGCCCCGGGGCTGTACAGTGCCCCCCGCCGAGCTGCGCTCCCGGCCCGCCATTACAAGGCGATCCCTCTCTCTCTCTCTCTCTCTCTCTCTCTCTCTCTCTCTCTCTCTCTCTCTCTCTCTCTCTCTCTCTCTCTCTCTCTCTCTCTCTCTCTCTCTCTCCCCTACCGCCTTACAACCCCATTACAGCCTCCACCGTTAAAACCAATTCACCCGATTCACAACCCACTTCCACCCAGCTCGACAACGAGACGCCACTTCCCGACATCCAAGACGACGAGGGCGACGACGCCGCGGACGCTAAGCACTCAATGACGGTTAGTTCCGCCTCCGCTTACAGACCGCCGACATCCATCACCGTCACCAACACCAGCAGCGCAATTACAGCCCACAAATTCGAAACCTTCATCCTCGTGAACGTCTCAAGACGATTTATTCTACCCTTTCACCTCAAGGGATTGACGTCTGCGTCTGCTAATCGTAAGTGCGACAGAGACAGAGCGACAATGCTAGGGTTCCCAACAGGCAGCCTGCAGCGGCCGGCGATATAGAGACAAACGCTCCCTGGGACACCCTCCATCGTCGTCAGGTCCCTGCCTGGCTGGAGCTGGCTGCGACCCTTCACTGTGGCATGAGCTGATTTAAGGGTGACGCCTGCCGCCGGGGCTCCCCAATCCCGCCCCGCCCCGCCCCGCCCCGCCCCGCCCCAGCCCGCCATGCCACGCCCCGCCCTGCGGGGCGCGTAACTCTCCACGCAGCCGTGCGACGCTGCGCGGTTGTCACCCCCTTTGTCCCGAAGAATCTCTGCTGCCTCTTTTCCTGCGTCATCCGCCCGCCCGCCTGCCAGCCCACTGATTCCACACGGAGCTCCTCTCTCTCTCTCTCTCTCTCTCTCTCTCTCTCTCTCTCTCTCTCTCTCTCTCTCTCTCTCTCTCTCTCTCTCTCTCTCTCTCTCTCTCTCTCTCTCTCTCTCTCTCTCTCACCTGCAGTTCTCTCACAGCGGCGACAGCCCGTTCAGCCTTGCCGCACTGTGGGCCAGAAGACGGGCGCAGGCGGACGAAACTCTAGACGCGTTTTGAGCTCCAGAGTCGCTAAACGGGACTCGAACCGAACGTGTTTCGCTACCATGGGTTGCTCTCAGAACAAGGAATACACTGGTAGGGTCACGCGTTCGGTTCGAGTCCTGTTTGGCGACTGTGGAGCTCAAAAAGCGTCTGCAGTTTGGGTCGCCTGCGCCGGTCCTCTGGCCCACTGTGTGGGGGAGCCGAGAGCCCCGCGAGACGTCTCTGCCGGAGGGGGTCATAAGCGAGAGACCCAATCGAATCTCGAGTTATTCAATCGAGAGACGGCCACGTCCAGAGACCCCCTCGCTGCGAGCGCCGCGGACGAGTGCTGCTAAAACAAAGCCAACCCGAAAAAAGGAAGCAAGAGAAAGGTCTGTACCTTAAAACGATTCGTAAGGAAAATAAGCTGAAAAGAGTAAGACCACGCACACAAAGTTGTACGAATACATTGACATGCATCAACGAATACGCCAACAGCACGAGGCTTTCTCCCGGGGTCAAGCCGTCGAGAGCGTGACTCCCGCAGATGGGGCCTTCTGAGAACCTTTCTGAGAACTGGGCATTAAAATATCAGGCCGTGTCCCGAAACGTCAAAACAAGCCCGAAGCTGCCGCGCCGCCGCTCGCGCAAACTTTGACTCACGCACACATTCGTTCATTAGCATAGCGAGGGTAACTTTACCGCTTTCTCGCCTGTTCTCGGCACTCCGGGCCGCCCCCATCGAGACCTATCCGTCTTGATAGCAATGCCGGCAGCGCCAGAGCAGTTCGACTCCGGACGGTACGCTGTCTCACTCGCACCCCATGAGTGCGAGAAAGAAAGAGCTCTGTCCGGAATCGTCCCGCTGGCCGCGCCACAGTGGGCCAGAAGACAAAACTCGAGAGGCGTTTTGAGCTCCAGAGTCGCTAGACGGAACTCGAATCGAACGTGTGACCCCACCAATGGATTCCTCATTCGGAGAGCAATCCATTGGTGGGGTCACACGTTCGATTCGAGTTCCGTCTAGCATACTCTGGAGCTCGAAACGCGTCTCGAGTTTTGTCTTCTGGCCCACTGTGCGGCGCACTCCGACGTGCATCTGTCGGCTCATTCGCAGCGCACCTCGTGACTTGAGCAGCGGACTCATGAATCTGCCATCCGTGCCGCGCCTCGCCGTGGGGTGGCGTGCCGTGCCGCGCGGCCTCGTCAAAAAACCTCGACCACAGTCACTCGTGTGTGCCCACCTCACGCCGCGGCCCCGTCCCGGGACCCATCTCGGCGTGTCTCAGCCCACCCCAGCCTATCCCGGGACCTAACTCGACCTATCACCCGCGTCCGGTCCGGCCTACCCTAGGTAATAACAATTTTTAGGTCAAGCGCAATTTAAAAAAAAAAAAAAAAATTGTTTGGTTGCTGTTGTTGCTGGTTTTGTTGTTGTTAATGTTTAAAATGTTTCGGCGGGAGAGGCGCGCCCCTCCACGCTAATGAGGTGCCACCGCGCAGTGGGTCAGAAGACCCGCGCAAGCGGCCAAAACTCAAAGCGCGTCTGGAGATTTGGCCACCTCGACGGTCTTCTGACCCACTGCGCAGCCAGCCGGAAGGAAGGAAGAGGCGTGCCTATTTCGGGCAGACAAACTTCTCGGAGGATACCGAAATAAAATTTGACAAGCGGCACCGCCTCGAACTGCGCGAGACAGGCCTTTCGTCAAAGAGGGGGAAGGGGAGGGGGGAGGGGGAAGGGGGGAGGGGGAGGGGAGGGGGATGGCCGGGTGATACGGCAAAGCCTAGCCGGGTGATGAGCTCGGACAGCACAGCTCACAGCACGGCCAGCCTCCCAGACGGGCCTACACTACTGCAACCTGCCTGCTCCGCCCGCTCCGCCTGGCTCCGAGAGGCCGAAGGACCGCCGCGCGGCCTTCGAGTGGCATCAAAACAAATAGTGCTGCGCTCGCGCACGCGCCCCTCCTTCTTCCCCGTTTCCCGGGATTTTGACCGCCGCCACCGGTCTTCTGGCCCACTGTGCAACGGCCGCGCCGCCATGATTGCATGCCAGCGGGTGGCAAGTTAATGCCCCACGTGCTGGGCGGCGCAGCCCAGCAGCTAAAAGGGGCAAGGAAAAAAAAAAGAGCGCCGGAATTTTCAACTTTTAATTTTGAAATATGACGAACGTTTATTTTAAATAGGGGGACGGCGCTGCAGCTACAGCAATTAAGCGGTCCCTTTCATTAAAGTGAAAGTGACCCTGACGAACCCGGCCACCAATCGCGGGCCTCCGTTCCCGGAAAGAGGAGCCATCGGTCAGCGCGCTTCAGTGACAAGGCCGGCGTTACAAGAAATTCGAAGGGGAACGAGGAAAAACGACTGAAGTGGTGGGAGTCGAACCCGCGCCCGCGGTCGGGAGAAGAAGAAGAAGGGCAGGCGAGGGTGGAGGACACATGAAAGGGCGTAGAAATTGGGCTGGGCAAATAGGGCGATGCATTCACGCGTGAGCGACGCACAGAATGGCCATTAGAATGGCTCGGAAGGGCGTGACGAGTGGGCGGGTGTGACGAGTTGAGTGACGAGTGGGCGGGTGTGACGACTGCTTGCAGTGTACTGCCCTTTCATCGACTGCCAGCAAGAGTAGGTGCGACAGGCCAAAGTTCCCCAGGTGTATCGAGACCGCCGTCGCCGTGCACTTCCGTCGGGAAACACTCTCCACTTGGACCGCAGGGAAGGCCTTCGCGCCCTCGCGATCACCAACTATTAATTAGAAGGGACTTGGTCTCTGAGAAAGTTTGCCAGCCTGGCAACGCGGCTGCCTTCACCGTCTTATTGCAGATTTCGAGCTGACGGGCTGGCGAAGTTCCTCTGCCGTGCCGAACCAGAGCGGCCCGATCAAATTTCGTTAGCCACATTGGAAAAAAGCGCGTGCGTGCCTGTGAGTGTGTGTGTGTGTGTGTGTGTGTGTGTGTGTGTGTGTGTGTGTGTGTGTGCGCCACGGCTAAACAAAGGGGCTAGTGAGTGGTCGCCATGGGTACACCGCTGGGAAAGCGTCCGAACTCCAACTCCACAAGAAAATTTTCCTCCACTCCTCCCTTGATTGCCCCATTCTCCCGCAGCCCCCGCAACCCCCAACAGATAATAATCTGTGCATAATTTATGCCAATTTTCAAAAATAGCAGCAGCAGCCTGTTGTTGCTCAAAATAGACGGGGCCGCCCCCGCCGCCCGCTCATGACGTCACAGCAAGGCCGGTCGGTTGTATGGGCGGATGCAGCGCGACGCATTGTGCAATCGAGTCTGCGTGTCTGTCTGTCTGTCTGTCTGTCTGTCTGTCCGTCAGCGTGTGTACCAAGCTAGGGGCTGGCTGAATACGCACGTCCACCGCCTAAGCCCCTCCACTATGTGGCCCTCGTTGGGGGAGGCCGCGAATCACGGCAGCCCCGCCTTAGCGCGTGACCCTTAGCACGTTTTCAAATCACGGTTCTGAAGGGGCTCCTCCCAAGGGGTTCCCTAAGGAGGCACTCCGCCCCTTAAGGCGTACTTCAGAATAGGAACCCCGTGATGGGTTTCTAATATTGGATACCTCAGAAGGGGTACTTCATAATGGATACCGCAGAAGTCGTACTCAGAAGGTGGGCCTCCTAAGGGGTTCCACGGCAGGGGTTCCACCAGGGGTTCTTCCGGAGGGGTTCCTCCAAAGAGCCAGAGTCCCGCAGCGCCTGGCCCGCCTTGGCCGCTTTCCTTCCCGAGTCGGCACCCCAATCCATCCATGGCACTGGTCTTGGTTTGCTCATAACAGATTCATCCGACCGGCGAAGCCCTGACGGCGGCTGCTTTGGTTCAGACTGCTGCAATGCAGGCACAAAGTCGGTGTCGATCAGTTTGCCCCACCGCCGCAAAATTCCAATAAATGTTGCTTTTTCCATTTTTACTTAAAATGCGCCCAAAGCGACCCGTTGGTGATCACTGGGCGATCCTGCGGACTCGGCGCACTGCTCCGCCGAAGCATATCGTCCGTGCGCGCTGCCGCCCGGTCCCCGGTTTCGTTCTGTGGGCGAGCTATTTGCCCACAGTATACACGGCACGCCCGCGGTCCGAACTTGAGCGCGCACAGGGACGTATCTAGCGCGGGGGCGACCGCCAGATACAGCGGTCTGACCGAGGCGCCGCCCCGCCCCCCACGGAACACGCGCGGACACCGAGACCCAAACAATCGTGAGTTACAGAGGCGTTGTTGCCGGTCGAAGGATACACGCGCCATTTTCGACAAAATGCTGCGCCCCTGTTTGACCAGCCGCGAATGAAAGGAAAAACATGCGGGCCGCGCCAACAACAAGGCGGCGGTTACACATAATCGGACATGAAAGGTCGACGATAACCGAAAACGATAACCAAACCTAACCAATAACTCACGCTCGCAAAAAAAAAAAAAAAAGTTTAGGTTTTTTTGGGTTTTTTTTTTTGCTCTAACCTTGGGCATAGTAATATAAACAGTGATTTTTTTTTTCACTTATACTCTCACTGACTCACTTCCCACATACCTCCTCCACGACACACGCGCACACTCACAGACAAACGTACGTACGTACGTACGTACGTGTGTGTGTGCGCGCGCGCGCGTTGGCAGCGCTTTGCCAACAGGCTATCAGACTGACAGTCGCTAATCGGACTAACTAATGAGGCATCCATCCAGCAGGGCATTCAGACTGGCAACCGGCCGCAGCGTCCCAGGTTCTGATTGGCCGAGAGAGGAAAGGGTGGTGAGAGAGGGGGGATGGGGCAGCGGGCGAGCGTGTTCAAGAGAAAGAGGTGACCCCTTCAAGAAGTCAGCAGACACCGTCACTCACCATGCGTGAGGAGTGATTTTAAAACGAGACTGAACGAAAGGTTGCTGACTTGAACGACTTTGTCTTGTCTTTCCTCTTCTACTTTTCTAGCCGTCCATTTAAAGATCCACAAATGCCAAGTCCTACTTAAACGGGTTTGCCCTGCGCGGCAGATTTAATATTTGGTTATTTTTTTAATTATTTTTTTTTATTTTACCCAGCCTCGCCCGTTTTAACGACCCCCGTGCTGACCTCATATGTCTGCTTCCATAATGAATCGCACACAAACTTATGCGGGCCGGGATAGGATGCGTGGGAAAGGGTGAGAGGGTAGGGGGCAAGTTTGGGAGCTGCCCCCTGATGGATGGAGAGACTGAATTTTTAACGAGGTGAGTGTTGTGGCGGAGCGCCTGCCTCCGATGACTGTCAGCCGCGCTGTCGCGATGCAAGACGAGGGGCATGAGTGGCGGCGGAGAGAAGGGATGGCAGAGAGACAGATTCGAGAGACGATAGGGAGACGATTAGATAGACGAAAAAGAAAAGACAGGGAGCAGATCGAGAGCCGAAAGAGACGAGATGGAGAGGCGACATAGACGCCAGGCAGACGCTAGAGAGACTGCCGTACGGTTAGCACTGCCCTGGCCAGCCGAATGTAATCGGTTCAAACGGATTCTCACCGTCCCCACTCGTCCGCTGCGCCGGCTGCGCCCCAATCCCCGGAACACACTCGAAGGGAGGCCAATCCCCGACCCCTCCACGTCAAAGTCAGTCAGCGGCGTGCAGCGTGGCGCTCGCGTGCAGACCCGTGCGCCGTGCGTGTTCGCGTGCGTGTTCGCGTGCGTGTCCGCGAGACGGCCGTAGGTCTGCTGGAACTGTTCATTATTGGAACACCGCCAGGTGCGCTCTCTCTTTGCGCTGTTTCTTTTTGCTGTGTGTGCCGCCGCGGCGTGTGCGTGTGTTTGTGTACGTGTGAGCGTGTGCATGGCCGTGCTGCTGCTTGCCATGCCGCCGGCCGCTTCGCCGCTCCCATGAGGAAGCCCTAGCAATTTCTCACCCTACGCCCCGCCCCACCCCGCCCCACCCCACCTCCTGGCTGCCCTACCGCCCCGCCCCACCCCACCTCGCCGCCCAACTCGAGAAACCCTCCAGCCCCCGATCACTGCCACTTATTACTGCACCCCTCGGGGGACTCGGGCCCTCTGGCCCCACCCCATTCAACATCAATAACCAGGCCATAGGAAAAAATACCACACACACACACGCACACACACAGCTAGCTACAAGGACTCCTGCTCTGGGATAATTATCGGGGGGATGAGCCGGGAGGGAGTGGCCGGAATCCCCGGGCCAATTTAAGTTTGATAAGTCCGTTATTTTATTAAAAAGGCTGAGTCACGGCCATCGCCAGCAAATCGATTAGGTGGATTTGCTCCTCCGAGCATTAGCAGCTCGCTCGCCGGGCGAGGAGGCCGAGGAGGTCGCAAGGCACTGCAAGGCCCCGCGCACAGCGCCCCGCTGGCATCCGATACGCCCCGCAGGGGGGCGCCAGGGAGGCCGGGCCGGGCCGGGACGGGACGGGCGCCGACGCCACCCTTGACAACGGATGCCCGCCCGCCCGGCTCCTACTTTGCAGTAACACGGGGGGCCCTTGTGTTTGTCGGTGAGTGGCGTAGGTGGGGGAGAGGGGGGGGGGGCACGTGGAGGTCACATGCATGACAGCGGAGGCAGGCAGGGAACTTGTAGGCAAAACGCGAGACATGTCTGCGCATGCCACTGCCCGGCTCGGCCCGACCCGACAGACATCCTCGCCGGCCGAGAAGAAATAATCAACAAGAACGAAAGTCAGACTTGTTCGAGAATAGAATGTAGCTCTGAGTATGCGATACAACGGCGACGCCCATTCGCACAGATTTCACATTACTTTCTTCTTCATGATTCTTTCTCAGCGAAGTACAGTGCCTCTCGCCGGTCTCTCCACTCTCGCTAGCAGTCTCTCTAGCCCGACCCTCCCCTTCTCGGCGGGAAAGAAGACGGGGGCGAAGCGAGAAGAGAGACGCAAACCAACTACACGATACGATATGCATCCGATATCGAGTTGCCGGCCATTGTCCGGGCGGGCGGACCCCTATCCCTCAGACAGAAGCCTCTCGCCGGGTGACTCTGCATGTTGGAGGCGGCGAGGCGGGGCGAGGCGGGGCGGCCCGACCGGCCAGTCGGAACCCGGAACCCAGACACTCCATTACCTTGGAAATTGGACTCCGGCCCGGGGGCACACTCCCGACGGGGCGGCCACGTTTCAAGTTTTGGACAGGGGGTGGGGGCGACGGTGCCGGCTATATTTGCCTATATATTTGGGTTTTTTTTTTTAAATATTGTTTGTTGTAATATTGGTTGACACGTTGAAATGTCATATATACAAGCATATATAGGTAGTAAGTTTTCCAGTTTATAAGTTGTTATTGTGGGAGGGGGTGGAGGAGCGGGTCAACCCCTTGCTACGTGTCCACGGCGACGCCGATCCGGGGCGACTCCATAATGAACGGCATGGAGTCCATTAAAGATGAACGCGCAGAGCGACGGCGGATCGCTGCCAGAAGGCCAGGCCGGCCGGGACGCCACGCGAAGGCCTGCCGCCGCAGACTGATTCCGAGCGCTCTATCTCTATCTATCTACTCTACCTATCTCTATCTACCTATCTCTATCTACCTATTTGTCTCTATTTATCTTTATCTATCGCTATCTATCGCTATCTATCTCTACCTATCTCTACCTATCTCTACCTATCTCTACCTATCTCTACCTATCTCTACCTATCTCTACCTATCTCTATCTATCTCTATCTATCTCTATCTATCTCTATCTATCTCTATCTATCTCTATCTCGCAGCGGCCAGGCGATCCGAACGCCAACGTGTGAGGTATTTGCAGAGAGAACAAAGTCGAAAAAGGGGAGGGGGGATTTGTGTTTTAGAGCGTGCAAATTGGCCGTGCAGGGCTCGAGCCCTTGCGAGAGCGCACCTCAGCTCTTCATTAAGGGCAGCCGCGGTGCTACAACCTTGCGCGTGAAAGATACACGAGGTGAGGCGGGTCGCCGTGGTGGGCACAGTGGGCCAGAGAAGATTGGCAAATTAGCCAGGCAAGTCATTAACGACGCGTTGCAGGGAGTGCTCTGCGTGTCCGCGCGCCGCTCGACCACTTCATTGTTTTCCACACCTCGTCTCGGCCCGACCGACTCTGACTTTGCTTCGGTTCAACGCCCCCCCCCCTCCCCCTCCCCCGCAACTCATCTGTTTTCTTCTTCCGATGACGGATCGGAACTGACGGTGCCTCGGAAAGCAATTAGGGCTCATAGGGCCACGGCGCCGCGGCCTTGTGCGGCGCACCCCGCGCCCATGGAGCCCAAAGCGAGCTACGCCACAGGAAGGAAGCCAGCTACGCCGATGGCGCATCGCGCGCAAAAACAAAGGTAGCATCTAACCGACTTAGTGATGAGGCTTACAGAGTAAACTAAAATAAAATAAACTCTCGCCCCTCGACGGTAATGGAGTGTCCTGGATACGCTGGTGAAACCAAGAGCGCAACTGAACGACGCGGAAAAGCGGGAAAACTGAGCCCACTTCCACGATTATGAATACAAATTGGATCGACGGGAGAACTCTTCAAACGCAGCCGATTCAATAACCGAGCCACGAGGGAAACAAGGAACGAAACCAGTGCCCGCTTCGAAGGCCTCTTTCTAAATACAAGCTTCCCAAAGTTCCAAGCAAGGAGGTGGGGGGAGCCCGCCAAGCTCTGCGCGCACGCAGCCGACATTTTAGGCCGCAAAACAAAACAAGCCGCGGGACAGGGGGCGGGACCCCACAACACGGACCTCAACCGAAAGGCCAGGACCATATCGCATTAGTTTCAATTGGTTGTCTGCCCGTCCCACACTGACAGTCTCCTATACACAGGTCCTCGAACACTGACCTCATTATGCAAGCCGCTCCGACCCCCACCACCCCCACCGCGACCCCCAGTCAAGAGAGAAACTGACTCGAAAACGTCATCTCCACTCAAACTGCGCGAGTCAGCATCTGTTACTAATCGTAGGCGCCGATTTCCCCCCCCCCCTCCTCCTACCGCACTGCAAGACGATGGCGGTTGCACAATCTCGCCAGAACGCTTGGAGTCCCCAGCAGACTGATTCTGAGAGTCGTTCTCGCCGCTCTGCTGTCTCCTATTCGCACCTACAGGGGATGCCCGAGAGAAAAACAGCGACGAAAACGACCCTCAGTCGGCAAACCGCGTCCTGATCGCTGATTGGTCGAACGCTGCACGTGCACGATGCGGAGAAACGTGGCGGGCACCGTGTGGCCACGTCAAAGGACTAGGCGGGCCGGGCCGGCGGCGCAAGCATGGCGCAAGGTGGGGGATGCCCCACTTTTATGAGTTTCCTGAGGAAATTAATAATTAGAGCGGCCTGCGGCCAGCGCGGCAAAACGGAAGGAAGGAAGGAAGGAAGGAAGGAAGGAAGGAAGGAAGGAAGGAAGGAAGGAAGGAAGGAAGGAAGGAAGGAAGGAAGGAACCAGGAGGAAGGAAGGAAAGAAGGTGGGAAGGCGAGAGGAAGGCGAAGGAAGGAATGAGAACGAAGAAAGCAAACATAATCAGAGCCTTTGTATTAAAAAGATAAATTTTCATTTAAAACCCCCTTTCGGTGGTTGCGGAGAGGTAACCTCGCAGTTCGTGGAACGAAAATGAAGCCGGCAATTTCATATAGCACACAGGATTAATCTGCTTGCTCTTCGTGCAGGGCGTAAAAGCGGCGATGCGAGGGAAGGCCAGCACACCCTGTGCCCCGCCGGCCGCCGGCCAGACCGGCAGTCATTGCAGCCATTCACCAAAACGGCGGCCTGGCGCGTGGCGCGCAGCCGTGCAGACCTCACCGACCCCCTCCCCCTCCCAGGTGGCGTATTTTGGTCTAGGCTGTTCGGTACGTCGCCAGTACACCGCTCCGACACCTTACCCCACAGCCCACTGAGCGGCCGGCCCGAGGCAAGCCCAGTCCAGCGCCTGCCAATTTATTTTGAGGCCGCGCGGGTGGTGGGACTGGGGCTCGGCTCGGCAAGGAGGGCACTAATATGGCGGGAAAGGGGCGATACCGCACTCAATAGAGACGAATCGAGGCGGTCTAATGCCTATGGAGCCGCCGTTACTCGCGCATATCGTCGGTCGGCACGAAACCATCTGGCGCGCCATCTAGCGGCGTCGCACAGTGGGCCGGGAGAGAGAGTCTGCAGGCGGCCCGCCCCCGAGGACATCGCCAAATTATCACCCCCCCCCCCTTCCAATGGGTCGGCAGGGTCAAGGGGGACAATTGGGAGATAATCCAGGATGGGGCATCGGTGTTTGGCTATCGGGCCTGCAGGTCCCCGACGGGACAACTAGTGTCGGTACTTGCCACCGGAGATAGCGCTCATTGCAGCCAGCGATAGCTGCGTGCACAGAGGACAAGTAATTATAAAACGTTTTTTTTTTTAAATTTACATTATAATTTTTGAGGATGACCATGTGAAGTCCTGTAATGATCAATCGACAAAAGCACTTATATTAACGCTTCGAGGGGTGAGGCCAGCCCGGTAGCCTCAGAGGCGTAAAGTGGGAAAACTTTTCCCTGACCGACAACTCTTTTCCATGAATTTTCCATGACTTCCCCGAACACTTCATTTTCCCCTGACATTTCCCTGATTTTCCCAACTTCCCAGACATGGGCCACCCTGTGAAGAAGACACGTGTAGGACATGAGTTGAGGGGTGCAGTCGTGCAGGTTCGTGCAGGAAGAGAAACAGTAACCCGCCCTGCAGGGAAAGACCCACCAGCCTCTTGCAAATTAGAAGAAGAGCCCGGCGTCTCCAGAGAGGGAGACCCCCACGGGCTGACTCCCAGCAACGCTTTCGTCGCTCTGTCTCTCTCGCACTCACCAGACGGCATGGGGAGAGAGGGAGAGAGAGGGAGAGAGAGGGAGAGAGAGGGAGAGAGAGAGGGCTAGGAAGCACATCCAGCCGAATTGCACCCGCCCAGTGTGTAGGCGCTGCAGCGCGACCGCCGGAGAAAATATTCCAGCGCGGTGTGGCCCACTGTGCGCGGTGTGGCGCGGTGGGCTCGCGTTGCCGATTTTGGTCGTAAACTCGCCTCTTCTTTCCGCACTTTGTGCCCCTAATGGCGGGCACGTTCCGCGTTTCGCAGCGGCAGGCGAGTAATTCAAACCTTCCAGGCGGTACGGCGAACAAACAAGACAAAAAAAAGGCCGAAAAAAAAGGGAATTTTAAAAAAAAATCTAAAGCGTCAAACGCTACCTGCTGCGCAAAACGACAACCGGGCACCGTGAAAAGTGGGCAAAAGGCCGCACTTTGACCCTGTAAACAGACACCACTTGCGACTTTTGAAATGGTGGTCCCCTCAGCAGTTGAGTGACGTCATCCCCTCGGCACCTGCCGACATCAACGAGCACACAATAAGGGCCGTGGGGCGTCGCCTGCAAACAATTTAGCGCATCGGCCGGAGCAGAACGTCGGTCCCAGTACCGTTCAGCGACTCTGGAGCTCAAAACGCGTCTAGAGTTTTGGCCGGCCGCGCCGGTCTTCTGGCCCACTGTGCGCCGTCGCGATTGACTCGTCATTAGAGTGCTCGCCGCCTCTCTCGCTCGCCAACAGGGCGCCGCACTGCCTCCATCTCCATACTTGTGTTTCCCATGACATATGAAGCGTCTCGCGTCGGAGGCAGGACGCCGGCGGAATTGAATCCCCAAAAGCAATTCCCAGACGGGGCGCTGAATGTTGCTGCTGGCAACCACGCTGAGGTGACACGGCCAAGCCTGGCCGAGCCGCTCATCGAACTGATAACGATCAATATATTGAGTGATTCAGCCGGCGGTGACGGCGCGGTCGCCCTCCGGTGCCCTCCTTACACAGTGGGCCAGAGGACCGGCAAATCTCACAAAAATTTGGCGTCAATTATTCTACCACCCAATGTGAGTTTCTGAAGCGTTTCGTGGGAAACGGAGGCTTTCGCCGCGGAGATGAAATAAACGTGCGAAGATTCGACCCACCCCTTCACCGCCAACGTTACTTGTCAGGCGTGGGCAGATCATCGGGCAGGTAACAACGCGCAGAGAACGACGAGAGCGGATCGTCGGGCAGGTAACAACGCGCAGAGAACGACGAGAACGGATCATCGGGCAGGTAACAACGCGCAGAGAACGACGAGAACGACCAACAAAAACGAACTCGCCTGTGTCGCGGCGAGGGGCTGGACGGCTGGTCGGCGTTCCACGCAGCACTGTCGTCTCGGCGGCACGTCCAGACACGTCCGAGTCACTCCGTCGGCCGGCGCGCCGAACCCACAACGCCGCGGTCCACGAACAACACCCACAAAACACGCAACAGGCCGGCGGGACGCGGGCCGCTGAGAGTAAGTCACTGCCGCTGTTAGTCACTGGCGCACTGCTGGTCGCGTGGTCGTCTTCGTCACGTGACGTGGGGGACGTGGGCGACG
The DNA here is from genome assembly GCA_030522485.1 of Stenchaetothrips biformis. NCBI lineage: Eukaryota > Metazoa > Arthropoda > Insecta > Thysanoptera > Thripidae > Stenchaetothrips > Stenchaetothrips biformis. Next base: position 2,408,138 of record CM060100.1, read on the forward strand.
TGACGGGGCGAGGCGGCGTGTCGAGGCTGGCGGCCCGCTCGGCGGTACGACCACCCCACGGAGAGGAGGCGGCGCGACTGGCTGGCCTGGCTGGTTGGAGGCGTGCGGCGCGGAGCGGCGCTGCGGCGGCGTCGGCGGCGGCGGCGTCGGCGGCGGAGCAGGGCGGAGCGCTGCCGTCGACCCGCCTGTTGGCGAAGTGTGCCCGCCACACTGGCACACTGTGCCCGGCCGGCACGCTGCCGTCGGCGGGGGCGGGAGACAGGCGGCCTGCCTCCACTCGAGGCAGCGCCCTCGGATGCAGCCCTAGCCGATTCCGAGGGTCGTTTTCGTCTATGTTAGACCTTGCGTTTTCGTCGATCTGTCAGGCGCGGTTCGCGTCCTCCCGAACGCAGCCCGAGCCGGCTGCCTCCGTTCGGGCCTTCGGTTTGGCCCGTTCGTGGTTCGCCTCGCGCCGTGCCGCACCGTCTATCCCTTGGGGACAGGCTGGCGGCCCGGCGGCGGCGGGGTGGTGGCGGCGTGGCCGGCCAGACAGGGCTGCCTAGCGCGGCTCGCTCGCTCGCACATCGCCGTACGCGCGTGCCGAGCCCACCGTGCCGTGCCCAGCGTGACCCGCCCAGCCGTGGCGGGCCGCGCCGAGCCGAGCACGAAGCAGAAGGTTGGCACTATCAATCAAGATCGATTTCGCCCACAGCCAAGGGCAATCTTCCGCGGCGCTGGGATCATGCGCGAGCCGCCACCCCACAGGTTGAGTTATTTCTCCCTGAAAGGTTACTCACCGATAAGGGAACTGGCCCTTGTTTTTCTTGAAGAAATATCACCCTTTATCAGTGAAGCATCACCCTTTTTCGCTCATTCATTGAGGTTGTCGGTCAGACACCCCTTTAAGGGCGAGATCGCTCCCCCGTCGATTTTCAGATGAGATGCGAACGGTGTGAATGACTGAATCATGTTGCTCGCATCCTGGGAGATGATTGGCATTGGGTGCCGCAGTCGATACCAGCCAGGTCATGAGGATGGTGTTTATGAACGGCAACCGGTTGCATCGCCGGGTTCATGAAAGGCAGGAAGACACAGGGGGTCATGGCCTATGGTCGTCGCGTCACGTCCACGTCGGGGGTGTTGGGTTTTGCCGGTTGTACATCGAGGTGGCCCTGCTTTTGGCCATGCCTTTGCCAGGCCGGCGGGGCCCCACATTGGGCCAGATCAATGCCGCCAGGTCGATCGGAAGGGCTGCATCGCAACGGGCCGCGCTTCGGACACGCCCACTGGGCCGCTGTTTACCAAGACCATGCATTAAGCTGGCCAAGAAAATACTTTGTAATTTACTACCAACTATTTCGTCATTTAGCAAACTGGACAGTTTGTACCATGCTTCATAATACTTCGTAAGGGTGTAAGTGTGTACGTCCCTGATGTAACGAGTCTTTCAGCCTACGTGATTTTTCGCCCTTGCAATTGCCGTGGTAAAAGCGAAGCGCCGAACAGTGGCAGGCGGCATAGGTGCCTCCCTCCCCCCGGGCTTTGTCGGGCTCTGTCTCAGGAAAAAAAAGCACAAAACGCTTATTTTTAGAGGTGGCCTTACTCATAATTCAGAAGCCGTGACCGGGGCGCGCCAGGGAAGCTCCAGGGTGGAAGTGGGCTGGGTGGCGGTGTGCGGGGACAGGCACTGGGGCGAGGGGTTCACTACTCCGAAAATCATGTGTACACTCAACCTGGGAATTATTCGATTTTTTTTCGAAATTTTATTGAAAATCCTTACGATTTCAATGGTATGGCGTCGTAATCTTGCAACAGTGTCCCAAAGTACTGAGAAACAAAGGAATTTCTTTTAAAATCCTCACTTTTCACATGGGATTTGTTCCAGGAATTGAGGGGGAAAAATCACGATGCATGAGTCTCAAAAGGGAAGGCATCCTCAAAAGCCTACTCTCTGAATGTCTTAAAATGAACGTTGAGCCTACTAGGCAGGCTGATGTTCCCCAGGCAGCTGGATTGGGCCGGAAGACAAAATGAAGTCCGGTAAACACAGGCTGGTCGCTAAGTGGCCGCCCTGGCATACATAAGAACGCGCTGGTCGATGTCGGGTCGATTCCTATTCGTCTGGTCTCGATACGCGATGCCCCGTTGGCCCGGCGGGCGTACCAACCACCCCCTGTGTCCTTGCGCCCCCAGGCCCCTCACCGCCGCCGCTGGACTACGCCGGACGCAAGGGGCGCGGTCGCGGTCAAAATCCCGGTCGGCTTTTGAGCTTCAGAGTCACTAAATGGGACTCGAACCGAACGTGTGACCCCACCAATCGATTCCTCGTTCGGAGAGCAATCCATTGTTGGGGTCACACGTTCGGTTCGAGTGCCATTTAGCGACTCTGGAGCCCAAAACCCGTCCGGGATTCCGACCGTCTCCACCGGTCTCCTGCTCATGCAACCACTCCGTTGCTGGCCCGCTCGTGACCGCTCGATGGCGTCACTATGACGTCACTGACATTTCCGCCAAGACACAGCGTTATTGCACCGGACTGGCTGAGCAGCAATCTGACTGCAGCAAGCAGTTGGCGTGCCTGCTACACTGTGATTCCGAACGAACATTGCACGCGTGGTGCAATGCACTACACGTGCAATGCGTTATAGGTGGAAGGAAGAAAAAGACAGTATCATTCATTAGACCCGAGAAAAATGAAAAAGGAAACAAAATGTAAACTTTGGAGAGAAAACAAGATAAAAAAAAATGGAATTTAAAAAAAAAAAATTAACTGCGTAGAAACATGGAGGCCAAATTTCCCGCGCCACACAAATTTAATCGACTCGAGAGAAATTCGATAAGGGATTGCTAACAGTATTGATCGCGGAGGCCGAAGTTACGGGCCCACTGTGCCACACATGGCTGCAGAGGTACGGCGGAGGAGAGGACACTTTCACGCCGTGTTAATTCATCCCTGATGACCGGGACACCGCGCTGAATAGCCCTCAGACAGACAGACAGACAGACAGGTCGTCCGACATTCCCATTGGGATAGCGGCGTGTGGTGAAGTGGGGGCAGGGGATGGGCCAGGGCTGGTTTTGACTCCCTCCGGCTATTTAGGAGCTCTCGACTTTCGGTAGACATTGAATGACCCGTAAACACAGGGGCTGCACGGCACAGCCTCCATGGCACGGCCTCTATGGCACGGCCTCTATGGCCCCGGACGGACAGACATGGGGTGTGTGGGCGATGACGGACTCGTTGGCGCGGAAGCGGAAGCAGAGGACATTCGGTGGGCCTCGCCAGTGTGGCAGAGCGCCCGAGGGTCTTTGGCGGCGCGGAGATCTCGGACCGTTCCACTTCATCCGCGTGCGTGTTCGACGGGGATGGAGAACGCAGCTGTACACGTGGACACGGCGGATGCTCTCTCGCTGGTGCTGTTATTCAGAAATTTTGTGGCGTTGAGCATCTCTCTCTCTCTCTCTCTCTCTCTCTCTCTCTCTCTCTCTCTCTCTCTCTCTCTCTCTCTCTCTCTCTCTCTCTCTCTCTCTCTCTCTCTCTCTCTCTCTCTGGTGGTCCCGCGGCTCGACACGGAATTCGATTTTAACTACCGAACTCCTCGACGACCCGTGCCCCGCTCCGCCCCCGCCACGCCCGCCACGCCCCGCCGGCCGCACAGGTTATCAACTGCATCGATTCGACGTCAGCGTGACGTCATGCAAATCAGCCGAAGGGAATGGGATGGTGTGTGTGCCTGTCCGTGAGTCCGTCCGTCCGTCGGTCTGTGAGACAGAGGGACTGCCGAATGCGTGCCGAACGCCGATGCTAAATGCCTCCCTTTGCGTGCGCGATCGCGAGCCGAACAATGGTCCTCGCCCGCCGTGGCCCGCCGCCACTCAGGATGCCTCGGTTCGCAAGGCCGAATCCTCGACACAGGCGCGGGTCCAGGGGGGTTGTGATGTGGGTACTTACTCCCTCGTGCTCGGTAGGCCGCCTGAAAGGCAGGCAAAAGCGGCAAAAATTGCTACGTTGCCCCAGGCAAAAAGCAGTACGTGCCCCATCTGAGGAGGAACCCTGGATCCATCCGCCCCTGCTTGTCACAGTGAGGGCGCACAGGGTGGGCCCCTGTCCCCAAGACGGCCCGCTACCCGACAGTCGGCCTCGCTCCCGGCTTTGCTGTATCATCCAAACACAAGGGACGGGACTTGGGGCTAACATAATGGGTCCCGGTCATTTGAGGCCCCCGGGGAGCAGTAGCACAGCAGTCCCGGAGCGGCGACAGCGGAGTGCCTGGAGTACTGGACTGTCTGGCGCGACAGCAACAACAGCCGGAGACTCTCGGAGAGCCGTTTTCAAACTCGACATCCAAACAGCTGCAACGGAGAAAAAGACAATGGCATTCGAATCGAAACGCCCCTCGGCCGTTTTACTTTGTGGAGGACACGCGACATGTGGAGCGCCATCGACTTGCTGCCGCCACCGGCAGGACACGCTAGGACGCGCCGCCGTTCCGCCTCGCCCCACCCCTGCACCGTGGGCCGGAGGTGGTCAAAATTCCGGACGTATTTTGGACATAAGTCGGTAGATTTTGCCCGAAATTCGCCAAAAAATCCACTGAAATTCATGTGACTTGTACACCGCGACGACAGCCATGTGGGGAATGCAGTTGGTAACGCAATCGGAGAGCGCAACTTAATTGGCTTGTTTTGGTGATGAGGCGGTGAATGGTTGATCAAAGGACGACCGCAAAACTCATGAAAGTTACACTCCGGCAGGGGCGGGGCGGGATATGGCGGGCCGGCCGGGCAAAGACACCCTTGCTAGGCTTCACGGGCCAAACAAAACACGGGCAATAATGCCGTTATTGTAAGCCGGTTAGAGTTCCTTGGAGCAAGGCCCGACTCGGGTCGGTAAAAATATTAACACTGCGTTTCAAATTACGACAAAATTTAAATTTTTCGAAAATTTTGGCAGGGAATGGATTTTCAGAATTTCAGAAAAAGATTTTTCACCCAACGGGAATGCCCCACAACAACGTCCACAACAACAAGGGTCCCTGCTACGTTCTTGTCCAAAGACAACAGAGGTCTTGACTGTGACACGGCCTTGCAGCGCAGGGCCGCGGCCTCGGACGCTGTCCATTGGACAGCCGGTCGATAAGCGAGCCAATCACAGGGCCACGCCAAATTTACGAAACAATATACGACGCACGCCATCGTCAGGCCTTTTCGGTTCTTTGAAAGCGCGAGCAGCACAGACATTAGGCCGCCCATTGGATTTGTTCTGGCGGCCCCATTTTCATGAGTGTCCCTGACGGTCACAGGTCGCGTCGGCCCTTCGATCGCACCGAGCAGCTCTAGCCGGTCAGCAGGACAGCGGGAACGCCGGCCGCACCGCCGCACACCGCCGCACCAGAGGGCAGCAGTGACAGGAGGACCGGGCCAAGCCAAGCTCACTCCGAAGGACAGCAGCACCGCGTGCTCACAACTATATTCAAAGTCACTCATGCCCAAACCGTGACGGACATCCGTTTGTCGCCGCCTCCCTTTGGCCACGAGCTTCCCCATCACCTGCGCATGCTTGCGCGTTTTATAATTAACTAGAAAGAATTGCCTTACTAACTGTGCAGAAAATTTGTAATTCAGTTTGCTTTTGGTCAAGGTTGTTGGTTTTGGTGGGGAGAGGGGACAGAGAGAGGAGTAGAAAATGCATAGACACGCAGAGCGGTGTCTACGATGAGGGCCTTGCTTGGCGCAGTTCCATCAATAATTAATCTTTATTCCAAAATTAGGTCGTTGTTGTTGACGGTGTATTTTGAAAAGCCAATCCCCCTCGGCCTTGGGCGGTCCCATGATCCAACTCCCGATCACCCTTGTGCGTCCCAAAGCCTGAATGCCCATGAATATACACTGAACCGCTCCACAGCCGGCAGGCAGGCTGGCAGCTTAGGAAAAAGAAAGGAGCTACAGAGCTGCAGTTGTAGGCTAGTCTGTGCCCGATTTTTTTAAAAAGTGTTTACCCACTCGCTGTATCCGCGCCTATCGGCGACTTGACTACCGCATGCAGGCCCGCCGCTTGAATGTGTTTTGTGTGTAGACATCATCCTTCCCGCCCACGCTTCGACAACAATGCCGCCATTCTGCACGCAGTGTTGCCACGTTGCCACACACACACGCACCCGCCTGACTGCACCCTCTCTCCGCCTGTCCGAGTAAGAGGCAAGGCCAGAATTCAATTTCCGGGGGGGACTTTGTGTGCGACTATAATGCAAAGCGTCGGCCCGATTCCCGTCGGGCGGTGAGTTGGACTTGTCCCTTCGCTTTGTGCGAACATGGGGCGATGCGAACCAGCAGACAGACGAACCGTTCCGAAAGCCACAATCAAAAGTTGGAGCTTCCCGCAAACTGGGCTGGCTTCGAAACGTACCGAAACCCGCTGCTGGAACCAAACTTTTCACCCCTGACGAGCGTGGCGGGTGTTACTCCGGAAAAGGCGTCAAATGCGCCCCAGCTGTCACCTCAAAAGGGCTTGGAGCTCTGCGATAAGAAGTCAAAATTTAGAAATTATTCGTCGAGGTGTGTAAGGACGTACGATCACGGTCGCACTCGATTATTACGCACTTTTTTCAAATACCCCAATACATACGAGTCAATCTAATCCTACAAAAAATCTCGTGAAGATTTGTTGAAGAGGCTGTTAAGGGTAAAATCAATCCATTCTTGTCTGTCGCAAGGCAATCATGTCACACTATCAGATCAGCGTGTCGAGATTTGAATGTCAAGTCTACATGGCGGGAGATTTCCACCCACCAATCAGAAGAAGGGATGTGAGTCCTGTCCGCACAATTTCTCATACGCGCGGGTGCGGTTCTGAAGAAGAAAAGAAAGACTTCAAACAAACAAAGCAGAAGACAGGCTACATTTGTGAGACGGCACAACTTTGCGCACCAGCGAACTATTCCGAGCATTGCCGCTGTTTTTCAGGCAGCAAAGTTCGAAAATATGAATGTAAGAAACTAGTCTTGAAAGTGTCAGTCACGTTGTTGATGATTGGCGGTGTGGGCGCCGTTGGCATTGCTCGTCACGGCACTGGTCGGGTCGGAACCCGTTTCTCGTCTGCGTCTGTCAATGCGGGTGATTTGCGAGAGAGGGTTTGTCAGTGAGTATCTTTTTTATCTTTGCACTTGAATATTTTGACGCCGCCACAGTGACATACTGATGGCTCGATTTTTCCTCTCGTCCTTAGGACTGAATCTCGTCTTCACTGAAGTTCCCATTAGGGAATATGAAGGCCTAACTGTTCACTCCTTTTGAATGTATCTTTGAAATTCCCTTGATGAGCTGTTGAATCTGCTTGTAGTTTCGTTGTCAACCTCTTCAGTGTCATAGCATTTACGGTCTCCCATCCAAATGTTGTTCCTAATTGGAGTATGCAGTCAAAGTTCTATTCATTTCCTTAGTAACTGCTACTTATTTTATTTTTAAAGTTTCAAAATCTTATGTGCCCCAACAATTTTTAATTTTCCAGGTGAAATCTTGAACTCCAAGCTATTTTCTCAAAACGTAGGTTTAGACTCCATCATGGCAGTCACTAATGATGATAAAATAGCAAAACTAGAAGCAAAAATTGCTTCACTTCAACTACAACATGACTTTCTGAATGATCATATAAAAATGATCCAAGGTAAAAACCCAACTCTAGAGGCTAAAGTGAAAGCTGTTATGGACTGGAATCAAAATCTTCAGTTGAAGGTCTTGGGTGAAGTAGACAGTAAGTTATGTCATGCATAATTTGTGTATACCTAGTAACTTGTTTGTTAATGTGTAATGTTGCCACATATAAATTAACAATGTTTTTCGCCAAATTCTTTTCAGATATAAGATCTAGAGAACTTGCAACTCATGATAATGAAGCAGGCAAAAAAGGAGCACCTCATGGCAAGGGAACGAGCCCACAGTAGTCATCTTTCGAACCGTGGGCAACAGTCGTAAGATGGAACTAAATATTCACCTCTGATATCCTGCTAAATTATTTAAACCACTACAACTACCTCCATCAATTTTTTTTTTTTAAATGTAATATTCTGTTTAGCATTTTTCAAACAGGCCTTTAGCAATGTCTTGTGGTGAAGCTCCTATGAGTCGCATCAGCCTCAATGATAAATCCTGACAGAAACATATTTTGTTCCATCTGCTGTGCCAAGACTCAACTGCAGTGATCTGCAATTTCAAAGCTGTGCATTCCTCTTTAAATCTTTCCTGTAAAATTATTCTTGTACATTATGTAAATAGCAAGTGTGTAGCATAATACTGAATCTCCAGCAGCTTGCTTTTGTTATTCATTTCCCAGTATTAACTTTGTTTCTCAATGTTTCTAGTCATATATTTTATTGAAAGCAGCATAGCTGTTGTTGATGATCAATCTTACAAGCTCTTGATTATTTATTTTAATCTCAACTCTTTGGACTGATTTTATTTTTCATAGAGAATGATCTCTACACTGAGGCTACTATGTAAGTTGTGGTCTTGAAACCTCATTAGAGTAGAGACTAGTGGTCACCCCTCAAGGACAATCCCCTGATAGTTTTGATGATCTGGGTGGCAAAGGATGTGACAGAGTAGGCCTTAAAATGATTGTGAGTAAAGAAAGATTTCTTAAAATGTTCCTTGTCATAAGGTCGGTGCACAGAGAGTTTATCCCTCATACGTAAGGTCCTCTGTTCGTTGGAGCAATGATCCTTTTAGAACAGACACACTTGAAGGTGGTAATGCTGCTTGAATCCTCCATCACACTGATCATTAAATTCAAAAGCAAGGTATACCAGATAACCCCCTGCCCCTCCTTGACTAATAATATTTTTAATGCTGATGTATAGTGTTTGTTACTTCCCACTCTTAAAATGTGGACCTTTTTCTTGAGATGTATGGGGGATAGTATATTATACTTGTACATTCCACTTTCTGTTTCCATGCCTTTTGTATTCCAGCGTCAATTTTTTTTCAAGCTACTTAACTTGGTTTTCATTGTGCACTTACTTCTGCCCATTGTTGATGATAAAATGTTAAACAAAGTGCATGGACAGTGTCATTCCAATTGTGAAGGGTAAAAAGTCAAAGTCAAAGAACAATTTCTTTGGTCAGAGTCCGTAATTGCTCAACGTGATTAAAAAGAGCTGGCAGTAATTTAAAGTTGGATGCAGTGTGCACTATTTCTGCTCAATGTTTGTTTTTTTGGTAGTTGAGATTTTTTTTCAAGACTTATGCATAGTTCACCATAATATGAAGCTAAACTCTTGTTACCTTAGTATTTTCAGCTTCATCACAATTTTATTGAGGTCAGATCTGTGATTTCTTATGTAGAGGTATCCAAATGATTGCAAACCATTTAAGAGGTAACATTTTACTTACTGTCATTGACATCAAATCTGTGCCATTCCTTGTTTATTTGTATAATTAATTGTTTATGGTTCATTGGTTGTGTAAATAAATATTAGTGGTTCCTCTTGACAATATTTGAATCCACCTACTTGCATGGACGTAATACAGTATTTCAAAGTGAAAGACATTTGACAGAAACTTTGAACAGGAAACACACAGATTCAGTGCATTTTGTCTATGACAAAATTGCCAAGATATTTTGAAGTTGTAAAAAATCACAGTGCAGCATTGATTGGTTATTGTCAATAAATTGGGACAGATTCTCTCACACCACCCCCATTTCAATTTTTTTAAATTTTCTAACATTTTGAAGCAAATTCTATGAATCTAATGAACAAGTTGATAAGTATCAGAATTTTAAGGGAAGTCATGGATGTACCTATTATGAACAACTTTTTGCAGGGAATGTGTTCATGGTCTAGGACAACATTTTGATCAAGCATGAGTCATACATCTATTAAGGGGCAAATAGGAATGTTAATACATTAATGAAAGATGTACTAAGTACAGTTCAGATTCACAAGATCATGACACTTAACATCAAACATACAAAGCTTCATTAACAAATATCATAAAGCTTCAATAATAAATATAAAATAATAGGCAACAGATGACTAGTTATTGTCAAATCACAAAGTCAATGTAAACAACAGATCATACAAAATCTCTTCACAAATAGAAAAATGTTCAGCACCTACAAAGTTTAAGAAATTGAGTAAGTGGCTATGAGAATAAAAACCCACTCTTTTACATAGAAAACTTGAAACATTGGTTTTTCTCATATGTGATGGAGCAATGAAGAATGAAGTCTACAGAAACCACCTTGGATTTGTTTCAGTTTTCAATTTGAGCACACTCCTACAATACTGATGGGATTGTATAACAATCAAATCTATAAAAATCCATCACCAAAAACACATCAGAAAGATTGGAACCTAACAAGTTATTCAATCAGTACATGGGTACTCTACTCACTTTTAAGCACATAGGTACTAAAATGTAGATGTCACACTCATAGAAACTACTTCATTAAAACCATAACATAAATTAACATTTAAAAAAATTGTTCTATTGGTAGTTTGGACAACATTACAGACTACCATACCATCATGCACATACATTCGAGACAATAAAGGATCACTTGCTTATTGAGCAATGGTTAAGTACAAATCATCCATTGATATACCAAGAAATCTCATTCATCTTTTTTGTGATATTGAATGTATGTTGATTTGCTTTTAATAATTTCTCTAATAAATGCACCATTATCTATATTCCTAACGCTTGATGCTAACAACGATCATTTAAGCTAATACATTTGGGGAATCTTAATTAAATGTCAAAAGGAAAGGTAAGATTTTGTCAGGGAGAAACAAGAAGAGAAAAGCATCCTTTATGCTCTTGAAAAATGCTCAAACAAATCAAAGGTAAATATTTAACATGTTCATATCTTTAAAATAGAAACTAGAGAAAAGGCGTAACAAGAACATCACATAAATAAGGAAGACAATCCAGTATACTTTCATCACTACCCTCATGATAATCAACACATGGTCACTTGGTGACCTCAGTGTATAAGGAATGCAATATGATATGATAAGCTGGGCAGCATTTCTGTCATTCTAAAAATTGCTCAAAAAGGTGGGCAAGATGGTGCAAAGGGCACCTCTAGATTTAGATATGGATAAATAATGGCAAACTTTGCTTACTGAGAATTCCTATTATTCAATGGGAGGAATTGTGCCTTGTTTCCAGGAGAGCAGATCATCCAAAACTGCTTCCATCAGAGGATTACCACCAAGTCGCTGGACCTGCAGCAGAATGAGAGACATATAATAATAGTGACGGAAATTATTTGACCAAAGCAAATGATTAACTTTAAATGATGCTCCTACCTCTGTACGAGCTTCTGCATCCAACTGCATGAGAACGTCCCGAGTATGACTGAATGAACCAAGTTTTTCCAGGAGTTGAATGCAGTATCGTTTCACTTCAACACTGTGCGTGCGTTGGCGTAGTATATCTGGTTTAGTTGTTAAGAAAGATAAAAGTGCAAATGATGAAAAATAGTGAACATAATTAAACTGTTGAAAAGGATACGAATTACTTGAAGATCATCAGGTTTGCTACGGATAGCATGAATCACAGGGAAGCTAAACTTTCCTTCAGTAAGATCCTCACAGTAGCTCTTATTCTCGGAGTACTGCACAGAGAAAATATGAGTGTCAAATAAAGTCAAAATTTAAAACTGAGGAATGAAAACATTTTTTAAAATCAATTACCTCTTGTAAGCACAAGTTGCAGTAATCATCTCTTATCTGGAAATACAAACCCAATATTCCCGTGAGAGTTGTGAAATCTTCATCACTCTCACTAAATAATCTCATCAAACGGATGGCAAGCATGAAAAGACCACCAGTCTCTGTTTACAAAATAGAAACACACAAAGTCATAACCTTAAGACAGTATGTGGTAAGTAATCTTCAACATGTCCCAGCTGTGAAAGTAGAGTGCAACTTATAATCAAAGATAAGTCGAAAAGGAACTTGCTTCGAATAGTCATTTGACGATACTCTTCTTCTGTTGGGCACGAAAAATTATCCCTCCAGTATATTTCCATGCCTTGCCCTCTGTGTAATTCCAAGAGCTGCTGCGTGTACACATGTGTGGCCTAAAAAACAAACACATACTGTTGGGAATAGCTGGAGCAGAAGAAATCAAGGTCTGCTTCAAGGTGGCCTTCATGTTGGACATGACTGGGCTGGGTCGCTGGCCAGCCATCAGGTGGTGTGTCCAATACCCTTTCATGTCCATTGTGGGGCAATCTTAAAAGTAAGAATAAAGCTTAAGAAAATGTGACCAATTTACCTCTGGGTGATTCAGACTCAAAACCTTCTCAAGAGCAACAAACATCACATAGTTTGCAGCATTAATTGTGCTTGCAACACCATAAATAGAATGAGCAACAGGAATACCCCTGCGAAGAGTGGAGTTGTCCTGTATGTCATCTATCCTGAAAATGAATGTTAACAATAATGTCAGACCTGTACAGTGGAGAGATAAGCCAATAAATTTGGATTTTGAGACAAACTTACAACAAACTTGAATTGTGCAACATCTGAACAATATCGCCAACAGCTGACAATTTTTCAGCAGGTATTTTGAGCCAATAGTTAAATGCATGGGCCAATTTGGCTCGTACTTGTTTCCCTGGGACTTGTAAAATGTACTGAAATGGTTGTAGAAGTTTCTGAAAGAAACAAACAGTGGAATGTAAAATGTGGGATGAAAAAAATTTATAAAACAAAATTAAAACTAAAGATAGGTCCTGAAAATTTCAACAAATGCTAAAAGTGATGCAAGTTTCGTTTCATTGATTTTAAGGTTATATTGTATTGATTTTGGTTGAAGTCCGTCAAGAGATGGATTTACTCACTTCATCTTGTTCTTTCTCCCCACTTTTGCTGTAAGGTAAGTCACTTATGCAAGGTCGGCTTTCCATTTCAAATTGACAACAAACTAACAGCAGGACTTTGCGTAGAAAAGTAAGAAATGTCAGTCGGCACAAAAACCACTTCTGCACTGCATCGTCTGCACCGTCTGCTGCAACGAAGTTCCGCAGTATGAAAAATTTAGTGTTCTTTTTTCCCGCCTGTGGTATGAAGCATGAAGCAGTAGGCAAGGTGAAGGAAATTCAGAATTCGCAATTCGCTCTTCGAGGGGAACTGTAAAGTGTGAATTTTGGAGGACGCCCCACCTCACCCCTGGCCCTATCTGTAAAGTGTGAAATGTTTATTGTGAACTGTGAATTTCCCTAACTTGATTACTCTTCTGTCTGTTCTCCCCCCCCCCTTTCTCCCCCTCCTCTTGTATCATTCATATTCACTCGCGGTTTGCGAATTTGGTCCTTGTTTACATTGTTACGTTTTTGGTGGAAAGATTAAGAATGGGCCCTTCATCAATGGAAGTTGATGTATGGGCTGGTAAGTGGGATCTGCCGTCTGTTGACCAGCAGTGCTTGCAAGTTATGGTAAGTTAACCGAGTCTAACCTCTCTCTTCATGCTCCTTTTTTACAATATTTGTGTTTTTATTTATTGTATGGTAATTATACGGTTGATCCTTTTCGTCATAGATAATTCTGTTTGTTTTTAGGCTTACGCTAAGTTTAGCGGCGCGCCAATTAAAGTTAATGTCACAAACAACCCTTTCTGGTCACCATCGGGTTCTCTACCAGTTTTGCATAGTGGTAAAGAGAAATTGACATCCTTTCAAAGCATAGTTACTCACTTGGAATCAAAGGTCATTAAATCTATCTGTAAGTACTTATTCTTGTAACTTTCATTCAATGTGTTTACTGTCTTTTTTATGTTTTACAGAAGTACTCCGCAGATTCCAAATTGACTCCTATACAAAAATCCGAATGTTTTGCCCTTAATAAACTGCTTGAGGGAAAACTTCATCCTGCCATTCTTTACACTTGGTAAATATTTTGTGTGTGTGAGTGCAGAAAAATTGTGAAAGATACACATAAAAGCAAATGTAAAAGTGGTTTTTTAAATATAATTTTAGGTGGGTTGACGAAGCAAATTATATTGAACTTACGCGACCATGGTATGCAACTGTTTTACCATTCCCTTACAATTATTATTACCCTGGTCGTTATGAGCGAGATGCCAAGAAATACATAGAAACTATGTTTGTGGATGACGAGGATACGTCCATCATAGAAACTCATGTAGGTTTTGTTTGCAGTACTAAGTAAACTTAAATTAAATTAAAACTGACTTGCTAAAAAAATTTCTGTCCTTTGACAGTTACTTTCAGATGCTGAAAAATGTTTGACATCCTTGTCTGTGAGATTGGGTGAAGAAAATTTTTTTTTCGGTAAATCTCCCACCTCTTTGGATGCTACTGTTTATTCCTACATTGCTCCTTTGGTGAAAGTTCCATTTCAGCAGTGCCCTCTTCAGAATCATTTAAAAGCTTGTCCTAACTTGATGGCTTTTGTTGCGAGAATTACGAGGGGCTACTTTCCTCTAGTGTCTGATGGTATGTTGACCTTTGAAGATAGTAAACTTTTCAACAACTGAATTGGTTTAATCAATGCCCTGCAGCTATTTCAGTCATTCCATAAGTGTAATAATTAATAAATTTTCCAGCTACTAAGAATGTAAATTTGGAGAAAGCAAGAGCAGTAGAGCTTCGGAATAAAAGGATAAGAACTGCTCTGAGCTTTGGTTTTGCTGTCGCATCAATGACTAGCTTTGCTATGTACAATAATATCTACCAGGTAAGCACTGAAAAATATTTTATTTGAAGTTCAGTGAGTGAATAAAATCAATGGAAAATTTCTTCACAATTGCAGGAAGCCAGACTTGGAAGGCGATTTGCTACTAAGTAAGTGACCCTTAGTGGACCAATTTTCACATAATGATTCAGTTGTTTGCCTTCAAACTTTAAGCAAGTTCTGACCAAACTGATACTGTTATGGTTTTTCACTTTGCAGGTTGGAAAGGATGAAGGACAGATGGCGGGGAAGGCCCTTGGCATTAGATTTCTTAGAACAAGGGTTCGATGAAGAATAGGAAGTCGACCAAATTTTTTTTTTAATCAATCTAAGGCTACTGTTATTTAGCCTCAGAAATTTACAATATCATGGTGTTATGCAGAAATGAATTGTGCTTCTAGCTTGTTACAGAAACATTTGGTTTTAAAATAAAATGATTGAATTCTCATTTTTTGTGTCATTATGTTTTGAATGGAATTCCTGTGAAGGGTTGTGGTTTGGGCATGTCTCTAGTACCAAGGAGAATTTGTTCTGCCAGCCAAGTTATGTGTGACTTCTGATGGGCATGGTATAAACGTGGGTCAAATTTTTGAACTGGCTGCAATTCGGAATACCATCCGTATCTGATTAATGGGAGAGATCTTAATTATTGACCACCTCACATTCAATATAACATTATCACGCCCATAGTTACCGCTGGTTCTCAGTGACCGGATGTTCACTTTGATCTCTTGGTCCCTTCATACTTTCTTCTTTTATCATTTTCACAAAATTTTGATCTGCATTCTCTTTACACATAACATCATGCTTTGCATAGGATTTTCCAGTAATACATTCAGCTGTCAAAGATAACAAATAACCAAATTTAGTTTGGACATACTTTGAACTTTGTCTGGCTTCTGGTCTGAGGGCGTAATGTACCTTTCAAGTTTGGAACAAACTTGGTGCGTATGTAAAAAAAACGTTTTTCCCGTTCATAAACTTTCTTCCATGCCAAATAGTCAGTTCCCAAGTCAACTGTTCTTTTTTCCGGAGCCATAATGATAAATTACCCACAACTGAACTGAAATTATTGTACTCAGGAATTTTGGTAGTTGCTATGGATTCCCAACAATGCAGTTTTATGACATTTGTGATATGCAGTCAACAGTTCCTCATGGTCTTTAAAACAATGGAGGTAAAAGTCACATCTGATTCAAACAAGGTGGAAGAGGATACATGAAATTCATAATGTAACACGTCTCTTTATTAACTTCTGTTATAGAGAGCTAAATCCTAAACCTGACAGTCATTAGATTTAAAGATAGAGAGCAGGGTATGACATCAGATTAACCGTTAAGGACTCTGGGTCCGCCCATTGTAACAAGCCATGTCCAAATGAGATTTCTGACGATGCATGCACACACGGGCGAACAGGAGGCATCCAGATGGACAAACACCTCCGGACCTGGACGGCAGCATACACTAACATTTGTCAAGGAAGTAGCTTTTGTGCGATTCATTGAAATACAATTTTAAGCTCAAGACAGGACAGTCACATTGATTATGATACATGATGGTGCACAAGACAAAAATGACAAGTAAAAGTCAGATCTGAAAGACTATGTACTGTACGTCTTAAATTACAGAGGTAGATAAGTCATTCTTATCTTACAAAGATTTATGTTCCAATAGAGATGTAGGAAAATTCTCAAATTACTTAGAAATGAATATCTTTAATGTTGAGGCTATCAGAAATAAGATGATCATTGAAACTATAATTTAGTAAGCTCAGAAGCAGAGTAATAAGACTGGATAAGAAAAAATTCCAATAAAAATTTCTCTTGCTGACAATTGTCATTCAAGCCCCAACGAATACAACCTGTACATCATCCTTAGGATATAAAATAAAATTTAACATAAAAACTTAAAAAGAACCCAAGTATCATCCAATCAATTAACCCAATCTACCCAACAGAGCAAAATTTGTACAATAGTACCAACTTAATTCTTTTCATTCTATTTTTCCTACAGTGCGTGGCAACTACAGCGGAAAATTTGAACTCTTGCTTTCTTTTGTAAACTGTTAATTAAGTGGCAACTGGCTTTTGACTAGAAAATGTGGAAATCCCCAGAGGCAATTAAAATATTCAAAAACTAAACTTGCAACATGGACAAACCATAGCAATAGAGATGAGGATGGCACCAATGGCACTTAGGACATGGCAGGTGCCTCAGAACAGTTGCTATAATAATGGAAGCTACTTAACATCAACCTTTAATATAGACAAGCTCAGTCAGCATGATTGGTAATTTTTAAGTGTTGTACAAAAGATGGGATAGGGTACAAAAATTGAGAAACCAAACCAATTCTAAAATAGGAACAACAACTTACAAAAGCATAGGCTCACACAATCACACTTGGATGAGAAATAATAATAACAATAATAATGCACCAAGACTGCCTCAAATTTTAATATCTAATACTTCTTACTAGCGAGTTTTAACAAGATAAAGCTTTTCATATGCTAGCATATGGGATAGGCTTTGTGAAAATAAAAATAAAAGCTTGTCTTAGAAGTTTTAGAGGTGATGGAAGCCTTGGACTTCAGCTTCCAATCTGGCAGAATCCCATTTACTTTTCACATACTGTAATCTAAGACGCACCCCTGGTTCTGGATGTCAAAATTGGCTAAGAGAGTGCGACTTAGAACTGAATGAATACCATCTATCACTTTAACAATCAATTCTTTGAGGGCACATTTGATAAAAGAATGCGAATCAACGATAAGGACACCATCATTGAAACTGAACAATATTTTCATGAAGGTGGGCAGGACTTGAAAAAAACAAACTAATCTATCATCAAAGCAAATTTTTAAGCAATTATGCAAGCAGCATCCTCATCACAGCAATTAAGACCTCTTACTTAAAAACATACTATCACATTTTCATCACACATCAAGTTAAGCAAATTAAATCAAGTTCATTAAATTAATTATTAACACAAAATTAAGTGCACTACAGCACCACAATGTATCAATATGAAAAGGAAAGGTAAAGGCTAGAATAAGCTGTTCAATCTTGAACTACGAATACCACAAAATAAGCAGCTGTTATGTAAGAGTTCAAAAATTCAAAACCTTTAAATGTCCTAAAAAATATGTCATACAAACACTGCATACTAAACAAATAAGTTTTAAAAAATTGCAAAAGTTTAACTGTTTAAACGCAATTCTTAAAATGAGAAGAAAGAAAAAAAAACTTTAATGGCAACACTATAAGGAGCAATTCCTAATAGTGGGGAAACCTTCACTGCCTGTGGCCCCATGGAGGTTTTGTCCTCTGTATCACAAAGTTCTCATTCCACTGCTCGGCCCATTCCAATATATTATTAATACCATTGTATAAACATCATTGTTAACAATGCAACTAGCAGCAGGTCAATGTAAAAAATTGATAAAACAGCAAGAACTTTTGTGAACTTTTTTCTTTTACAAAATACCACTTACTTATGGAAAACTTTATCTAAGTAGAAAAGGCAATCATACAAAGAATAAAATTTACCAAGAGCATCCCTTTAAGTAGCCTTAGAGTAAGAAAAGGTAATATAACTCAAGCACATTGAAGAAAATACTCAAAAGCGATAAAAAAAACCTTCACTCAGTTTATAAAGGTAAGTATTTGACAGCTATAACTCATTCTGTCAACTTCAGGCTATCCACTCTTTCAAACATCTTATCAATTAAGTTATAATCGAATACAGTAGCTTTGCAGCATTGATCCATTTTGATCCAATATAAAATAAAAACATTAATAAAGTGGTCAATTTGAGCTTTCTATCGAGGAGATTGAGTGTAATAATATACAGAAATTCTTGCTCCACAGTCTAATTAATGAGCTTGCAGGTAGGCAAGTGCCTTGAAAGATTAAAAAACATTTAAATGGTGTAGACCAATCATTGTGAAATTCATGACTCCTTAACAACTGACTCGTTAACAACTCTAACTAAACACAATTCATAAAATCTGACATGATCAATTTACAATCGCCACCATATAAATCTCTCTAACTTTAAAATAAAATAGTGTTAGCAAAAAATGTGAGTACAGTATGCATCACAGTTTAATACGTTGCAAGTACTGCGCCACACAGGATGGGCAGGCGTGCTGGAACACAGCATCTTCACCATCTGAGAGGACACCAGCCAATGCTGAGCCCTCTGTTTGTGCTGCTGCAACCTCAGCATTATAGTCATGCCAATTTAACTGATGACCACAGGAAAAAGCAACAATGTTGTTGTTGTCCAGAGAATCCTGTTTTCAAGAAAATAAATTAGATTCTTCTCAATTTGCGCAGACACCTCTAGAGCCACTAATGACTTACATGAAGTGGTTCAATATGAAGAGCTCTTCTGCCTGCCGCATTAGTAGTTAAATGTTCGACTAGCTGATCCATGCTGACCCCAGATGTGTCATTTGACGGTTTCCATGAACCTTTTTGAGACATCAAGCGCATCAGCAGAGTATTTAACTCAGAGCACTCGCCTTCTAATGAAAAATAAGCTGGGGTTAACCATGTTGGAGACTCTAACAAGTAATTATTACAACTCATTGAAGTCTTACTGTTTTTCAGTTGGGTTATCATCGAAGAGCATAATTTCATCATGAAGCATGTTGACAGAGATTGAATGAGCTTCTCACTGCCATCCAAATCAGAGCTGAAAATGAAACGCTCTTTTAAACCTCAACACTCATAGCACTAAGTAACTGAGACTGTAAAATAGAATTGAAGACACCATACCAAAAGATCAAATTTGCAAAAGGATAAGCCAATTCTTTCCAATGCTGCTGGAGCAGTTGCTCAAGGATAGAAGATGGTATATTCTCTTTAACCCAAAATGTGACAATCTGAAGTGAAAAAAAATTAAAATAAGGTTACTCTCATAATGCCACCATGTAGAAAAACTTTTAACAACAAATTTTTGTTTTTAAAATGTATTTTCACCTTTTGCAATAGCAGTGAGGTTACTGACTCATCCTGTTCTTCCTCCTCCAATAAATTCATGTGCAACTCAATGAGTCGGAAAATTTCATGCTGCAACCAGCTATAGTGCTTTGCATCCTGCTTGTCAGCATGGTTTCCATCCTCTGACACTGCATCGCTCTTATCATCATTAGATTCCTTTGTGATATCTATCTGAGAACCCGATTTGGGTGGCACCATGTCTTGTTCCTCCAAACTTACAGATGCCATACTTGATGTTTCATCTGAAGGCTGCTGATTGGATTTCGTATTCTCAGAATCAGTCCCCTCAGACATTTCTTCATTGCCGCCTTGCACAGCAAAAGCATGCATTTCAGAATTATCACTTTGAGATGATCCACTATTTTCATCATTCAAAGTGGCTGTTGATGATGAAGTATGTTCCGAAGTGTCGCTTGAACCTATAACAGGTGAATCCTGTTGGTCTTCAAGTTTCAGGTTCACGGTCAGAGAAGGTGACTTCAACTTATGAGTAGAGTTAATATTGGTGCCTGTATATGACTTCTGGTTCCAGGTTCGGATGAAAGCATCCATATGATAACCAAGAGATGCTGGAATATTTTTAGCCAGAAGAGATAGGCGTCCAGCAGCCTGCAGGTTGCCATGCTGCAAACTCTGCAATATGCGATAAAAATTTGAAGAAATTGAGTAAAAATAATGTTTTTAGGCTTCAGAGGCGCAATGTTGACAGCAATTACCTTATGCAGTAATGATCCAGAGCTATAATAAGGGAAAAACCGATGTAAAGCCCAATGCAGAGTCAGCGAACCGTATGGGGGCTGCTCAACAGTAGCCAATTCTGTTGCCTGCAAAAGAGTAATAATTTTTAAATAAAAGATTACCATGAAAATTTTTTTGGACGACTTCATACGACCAATTTTTGATGACAGATAGCTTACCCATGTAGCCGCAGGTGCAGCACTGAGTGTAGCACTAGAATATGCAGGGGTGGGGCTGCTAGGTGGAATTCCCTGAATCTCTTGAGGGCTTTCAATTCGATTATTCGCACTATTGGGGATTTTTATCACTCGTTTAGAAGTATTTAACATGATTGTCTTCCCCTCTAAACCCTTGTTTGGCTCTTTTTGAGGCATCCGACCAATCTACAGATGAAACATTTACACATTTTACTACAAGAAATTCTGCAAGAAGAGAAAAAGCAGTTTGCAAAACTTACCTGAGCTGTTGCATTGCTTCCCCATCCAAATACCTGCCCATCGGCATGCAATGCTAAAGTATAGTCAGCACCACAAGCTATTTGTGCAGCTCGAATGTCAGGTACAAGCGTTGGGATAGCAGTTTCTTTTCGGCCACTATGTCCTAACTGTCCATCAATGTTACGCCCCCACGTGTACACCCGGCCTTCTTCCGTCACAAGAGCAGAGTGATGACAACCACAAGCAATCTGTAGACAATCCACAATAACAAAGTAATGCAAATTTAAGCAACATCAGATACAAAGAAAACAAATAGCTAATGCTAAGCACCTCAGCAATCAGCCCTTCGACTAGAGACGTGTCAACTAGAACTGGCAAAAGATGACTTTGGGATGTCTCAGCATCCATATTGACTGTAGGAACGATTGGCCTGGCAGCTGGAGGAACTGGGGTACACACCTATAAAAAGAAACAAGATTCTGTTGACGCATGTTCATATTTATAATTGCAACTTGATGCAAAAACATACGATTGCCTTACTGGATTTGATGCAGCTTGTTTAACAGTATGGACTAAGTCAACAACAACTTTTGGTACTGCCTCTGCCAATAAATCAGGGATAGGGAGTGAAGCTTTAGCAAGGACGTCAGTTTTCTCATTCTCCTGTGAATTTTTGGAACCAGTTTCCATGTTAGGAGTCGTGTCATTACTTGCTGCTTGTGGCAGGAAAAGTTCTGAAGCTGGAAACATGCATGTTGCATTCAAAGGATCGATGAAAGTGTCTTGTGGTCCATTCAAACGAACATTGTTGGTAACTTTGGAGCATGGGGGACTTTCAGATTTGTCAGGTTCTTGGGTGGCAGCATCCAAATTGTTTTCGGAAATTTCATCAGTGTTGTCTTGACAGTCTTTTAATGTTATTATTTGGAATTGATCATCTTGTGTCTCTCCATTAGTATCCTCATCTTCACTGGTGAGTCCCTTCGAATCTTTCTCACTAAGCTGTTGCTGTTTCTGCAATTGCTGGAGCTGCTGCTGTTGCTGCTGCAGGATTTGTTGCTGTAATAGCATTCTTGCCTTCTTTTGGGCCTGTGCTTGAGTACGTAATACTTGTGGACTGGAGCCCCACACATACAGTCTGTTCGATTTACTGATAGCCAACTGCAGAAAAATAAAGAGAAGAATTAACGCCTTTTCACAGTGACAATAAAGGGAAAAAAAGATGATCTTACATTGTGAAAATAGCCTGTTGCAATTGTGGTAATACTTTCAGGCAGGTTGCACACTGGAGTCGGCACACTGCTTTTGACGTTGTTACCAGTTCCCAACTGTCCAAATACACTTGAACCACATGCAAAGACTTGACCAGAACTTAACAAGAACAAACTATGTGCATGGCCTCCAGCAATTGCATTTACAACCTGAAATTTTCCATAATATTAAATAACAATAAAATGTTTAAGCCTCAAGATCTTAACCACACACATGTAAAAATCTGTACTAAATTAAAAATATACCACTTACTTGACCATCAAATGATGACACTATGGTTGGAACACATTTATTTTCAACAGAGCCATGCCCAAGTTGACCATGAACACCCCATCCCCAAGAGAATACTCTGAAAGGTACAATAAATTTTTATCTTGCAAGATTCATACATGAAACACAAATAAAATGCCTGAAACTGTTCATACCTGCCTGTTGACGTTAGGGCCAGTGAGTGATACTGCCCAGCTGCTATTGCAACTATTCTATGATCCAACAGTGATGTCATTAGCCTTGGGTAGGGAGACTGGACAGTATTTTCAAGTCCCAATTGGCCGTATGTTGATGAACCCCAAGAATATAGCTGCAAAGAAAAAAAATAATGATGGAACACAGAAACACACCCAGGTACAGAAATCTTAAGTTATTTGCTTACCCCATTTTCAGTCAGCGCTAGTGTATGATTTTGCCCACAAGTAACACTAAGCACATGTGTTCGAAGTGAATTAAATGTCAAAATTGGCCGAGGCTGGCTCAAGCGGTTCATAGTTGGTCCCATCCCTACACATCCTTGGTTGTTACGACCCCATGTAAAAAGTCCAGAGTTTCTAACTAAAGCAGCATGACCATAACCAGCTGACAGTTCACAAGTAACCAATGATAAAACTTCCACTCCCTGTAAAATGAGACAGTAATTTAAAACAGCGATTTTCAGAAGTAAAAATTTAGCACTTTGGATAATTGTTGCAAAATTTCACCTGAGATGGTGGAGAGTCATTAGTTCGTTTTGGCAATCGAACAACACTGGCAGTAAGATCAGGCTTGTATTCAAAATCATGGCTTTTGTGCCAAATTTGAAATAGTAGCAGCATAAATGTCATGACCAGGTCCTCCATCACTGATACATTCTCCTTCAGAAAAAAAGTACAATAAATAAATAAAGCAAACAATCGAAGTTTCCAATACAAAAATGGCATAAAAAGAAATGTAAAACTTACAGACACTGCAACAGTTGGCTCAACAAAATCACTAGAGTAGGAACTGACAGAGGCACTATCAAAGGAAACAGACAACTCTCTTTCATTGCTGCCTTCCCGTGACCTAGTGCTCCTAAACAACTGAAGAAGACCAGGACGAAGAGCCGGATGTGTTGGATCATAGAGAGCAGCAAGACGCTGTAACCAGTTCCCAAAAAAGAGATGAAACAGGAGCAGGCAAAATTGTTTTTTTGGAGAATAGTAAGTGAACATCATGAGATTTAGGCTTGTTGGTATCTTTACCTTCAGAACGTCCAATTCTAAAAGACCAAGGCAAGACTTAATAAAACTAGAATGGATACGAACAAATTGGGGCCTCTGCAGAAAAGCCTCTCTAAGACAGCCTTCACTTACAGATTCCCAAAATCCCGCTGTCAACACAAAAGCACAATGAATGAAGCAGCCAGGATTTAGAAGACACACATGAGTATAGTTAAAAGAAATGAAAACCTACATTGAGTCATCAAAAGAAGCTGTTTCTGTTTCTGAGTAACATCACATTCAGAGAGAGCATGGGACATCATCTTTGCTTGGGCTTCTAAAACTTCAGGGAGGAGCCCGCGGTAACAAGCAAGTTCATTAAGAAAGAGCCATAAATGGTTTTGACCAAAAATATTCACAGCCATTTGCTCGTCATAATATTGGTTCAACTTTAAAAATTTTCTGCAGAAAAAAACAGAATTTAACTTAGAGGAATTAAAATTGAAACACAATTATAGAAGCATTAACACACTCACATAAAACCACTAAATAATTGAGGGGATTCGGTAGAAAGGTACTGCTGAGCTTGACAGAGGACAGCAAGATTTGAAAGCTGACAGCGTTCCACAGGGTTAGCGTCCTGAGAATTAGCTGTCAGAGCGCCTTCCTGAAGGGCAATCAATAGCTGGCCTGAATGGCCGCCTGCAGCAAGCTTCACAATCCACTTTATTTGCCGGCACTGTCAACAAGAAGAACAGTTCGTGCTTATTAAGATATGAAAATCCAAATGAACGATGAATTCAGTTTGCCAAAGAAATAGGCAACCTACTCTGGCTAACTTGTACAGTTCAATTGCTTTGACATAACATCCTTTGAATAACTGTATGTCACCGGCCAGCTCCAGCAATCTTTGCAGGTCAAGTGAAAACATTCGTGATAATGATTCAGCACATAACAGCTGCCCTGCTTTATCTGGGTCCACACCTGAAAGAAAGTAAGTTCAGATATATGTAAAGGTTACATTCTGGCTTTTCAGAAAAGTTGTGGAGATTAAAATACAAAAAGGACACCACTAAACTGACCTGCAAGAAGATGATTCAGAACTTTCCGCACTGCACATTGCTTCAGGACAACATGGTAAATACTATGACTGGTGACAACAATACAAGTGTCTATGGCTGGTCCTCGTAAACGTTCAACCTCTTGATCAAGCCATTGCTCATGTGACTTAGGTGCCTCTTTTGCCGATTTAGCAGCAGTATTCTTCAAAACATAAAATAAAGTAGAAAGGACTGTTAAATATAACCTTTCTGATATTTACCTAAGTAGTATCAAAATAAGTTTTACCTCTTGACGTAAGTATTTTGAAGATTTAACATTTAAGCCACTTGCAGAGACCACTGGTACTGAACCACCTTGATATGTTTTGGAGTGTGAAACTTTATAAAGTGCAATGATTCTTTCTTCTCCAGGAAACTCAAATGAGTCAACAACTGATTCTGGGCTAAGTTCCTGTATAAAATTAAAATTTTCAAGGATGAAACTATTTTTTACTTTTACTGAAGCGAACAGGCAAGAGGTATTTTCATCCTGATGTTCTTACCAAATCATCATGCCTCCTGCACTCAGATAATTTGCTTGATACTACAGAGAAGCGCTTGGCTGTTGTGTCAGTCAAATAAAGGAAACGTTCCGTCACTAACATATCTCGACATGGGTAAGACAACTTGTGACCATAAGCCGGAGGCTGCTCTAAATCCTCTATTTTGTACATCTGTAAAAACGAACAGATTCAATTAGAATTCAAATTGTGCTTTTTGCAAGCAAGATAAAAATAAATCCTTACAGATACAAAGCTGGATTGTGCATGATATGCGGAAAGAACCTGGCGGCCTCTGAGTGTCTGGGGCCATAAAAATGCATTAACTATCCATCGCAAATTTTCAACTTGAGGTGCAGTGTTACTACTGGGAGTGGAAGCATCAGAGCTGCGAGCTGAACCATCACTACTGCCACTGCCTGCATCACATAAATAAATTAACATCCTACAAAGTATCATAAATCAGATTGGTGAATTTATGCCCAATTTTTCATGAAATACACACCTCTTCTACTAGTCACATTGGAACTTGTAGAAAGATTGGATGTTGTGGTTTTGGATCTTGTTTC
Source organism: Stenchaetothrips biformis (assembly GCA_030522485.1). NCBI lineage: Eukaryota > Metazoa > Arthropoda > Insecta > Thysanoptera > Thripidae > Stenchaetothrips > Stenchaetothrips biformis. The sequence continues at coordinate 2,433,899 of CM060100.1, forward strand.
AGCAAGCCGCTGTCTGATAATTGCTAGTTTCTCCACTGACATTTGTTTCAGGCCTTGAAGTCTTGACCTAGCAGATGGAGCTGGTGAGAGACCATTTATCTCTTCCCTACAATAAAACAACAAAACCAAATCATTACCCAACATATCACAAAAACTACATTGATATTGTGACTTAAAAAGGCAAACCTCATCAATGATCGACTAGAACCCCGTCCTGGCTCTTCAGGCCAAAACCAGCTACCATCCCTGTCCTCCAGAAGTACTCGCCATTGTTGACGATCTTCGCAAGTCATCTAGAAACCAAAATGCAAAGGCGTGTAAGATTACTATTTGGTACAGCTCAAAGTTCAAAATTAACATTAATGCAGAAAACACTTACCAAAAGGTATGCAGAGTCAGAATTGTCATGGCAAATGTGAAGCATTGATAGAGAGCCAGAAATTTTCCGAGTTCCAAGACGTTGTCCAGTGTTGAGATTTATTAGGGCAATATCCCCCGATTCTGTACCGACTAGTCCCATCTGAAAAAACAAAAAACAAAACAAAAAAAATGGTTAGTCAGCCAACAAAGGCTAACTTCTTCAGCCTTGTAGTCATATTGAAAGAATGCTGATGCGTGTGTACCTGATGTCCTAAGGCAGTGCTTTGCCACCACACACAGCATGTTGGCGGTGAGTTAGTAACAGATGGAAACGTAGTCAGGTCTAAGGGATTCCAGCTCTGGTCAGAAACTGATTTAGGGTCCACTAATGATAATGTAGGAACTATATGTAGAAATCCATCCCATCCTATGAGCATTAAAAGAAACCTTGTAATTTGTGTCTTATTAAACTTAAATATAGATTTTAAAATAAAACCATACCTGTGGCTAAAAGCCATGAACCAGCTGGGTCAAAAGCTAAAGATGTTACTCTTTTTTCTCTCTCCAAAAACCATGGTACTCTTCGTAATACTGCGGGTGCCTCTCCATTTGTATAATACAGAATGAGATCTCCATTCCTAAGAACAGAAATATTAAGTAAAATGAAAAGTGAAATTAAAATTAGTGTGCAAGGCTCATGAAAAATATCTCACTGATACTTACTGAGTTACTAAGGCAATAATTTGTCTAGTGTTTGCTTGAGAACGAGCACTCAGTTGAATGTTTTCAACGGCAAGGATACGTTTGAGTTCAAATACTTGTTGCCCTTCTATGGCACCCATCGCGTGGGGCCAGCTGTAAAATTTCCAAACTACATCAGCACAAAAAAGGTGCTAAAAAAACAGTCATTAAACACAAAGAGGTATAAAATGTGACAGTTGGTTATGTAATGTGTTATTTGGAACATTTCAGGGTAGGAAACAACACAGGGGAACGAAAAAATTTTGGGGCGTTAGGTTAGACGCACAAGCCTTGCCATTGCGAGACACAGGCAGAAAAATGATGAGAGAAGTAACAAACACACAAATTATTTAAAAGATGTAAGATAAATTAAATGGCAATAGTTGACAATTTTTCATCTCAATTGACAACAGTGTCAGAAAAGTGTGGCTTTATGCCTGGTACGGTTTCACTACACAAAATTCAACATTCGCCAAAAGAAATTGATAAGAAACAAATCAAGTAGAAGACAACATCAGTATGAACACATAACCTTACTGTCACATTTTGAAGTGAGGTAAAAAAATAAAAATTTATTTACAGACAAGCAACGCATAAATTTAATGGAACTCACGCCGTGTACCACTGTTTACCTTTTAAATCACCCAAGACAATCCAGGACGAATGTTTACCGAGGTTTTCTTCGAAAGACTTCTGGACTGAGCAGACATCTTTTGTCTCTAAATTTAACGTGGTGGTGGCGCTCTCTAGCGGCCGGTAAAAATTGTCCGATACATCGATGTCGTGTAGTTTCGATTATCGATCATGTTTCGATCCATCGCTTAACTTTGGCGTTGGCGGCGACTTTGTGTGGAAACACAAAAACCGAAAGTCAATTTTCGTGCATTTGTGATCCGTGGTCTGAGCAGTGACTCTTAGTGACTTCCTCCGTGGAGTCTCAATTAATAATGTCTTTAGATAGCATCCCTAAAGATTTGCGCCACCTGCGAGCTTGTCTTAGCTGTTCGCTAATCAAGGTTAGTGCGCCATGTTAGGTTATAAACAGTCACAAATCTTCTTTCGTAGCTTACTTTTTGATTTTGTGGGGCATGGGATGTTATTATTTTATACATTTTTGTTTTCCGAAATTTCTTCGAAGTTTTCTGAACTTACTTTCATTCAAGATAGCTGGAAGCTTCTTGTTCAACTAGTTCAGAAATTTTTTGTTTACTACTGTGTGCACTGAGCCATGACATCTTTTCTTTTTCCAGAATATTGAGCAGTTTGAAAATGATGGTTGTGAAAACTGTGACGACTTCCTACACATGAAAAGTGACAGGGATAAAGTTTTTGTCTGCACTAGCAATAATTTTGATGGGTTTGTAACTTTCCAACCGAACGTTGTTGATTTGTTAGAGCTTTGTATTAATATAGTTCTTTATGTGCAGTATGATCTCTCTCATGAGTCCTGATGATAGCTGGGTGGCCAAGTGGCAAAGAATAAGTAAGTCGGAGGTTTCGTTTGCTTTGTTATTTGCACTGCGGAGTTCAGCTGTACCTGAATCTTTTCTTTCCTTACAGATCGATTTAACCGAGGTATTTATGCTATATCTGTGTCTGGAAAGCTGCCACCAGTTGCCATTCGAGATATGAAGAACAGAGGAATTTCTTACAAGTCAAGAGATAACAGCAGTCGGTAGCCGCCTCAGTTTTCCTCTCTTATGTGTCTCCCGCTGCTCAGGTTTTTATTGAATCTATTAATGTGAATTTTACTGATCTCAAAATAAAATAATCAAGTATGAAAAAATTCAAAAGAATATTTGTCATTTCTGTGCTTTTAAGCACTTGTACTTATTTCAGTAACATGGCACTCACAGAAAAAGTAAAACCAATATCGTTGGTATAAAATATCACATATATTGTATTTAAATTTCAATTATCAGGATTAAAAGCACTTTCATCAACTCATAGCTGAAAATGAACTGTAACTAGGTTACAGTGCAGAACACACATTGATTGCTCAAAGACTTGTTACAAATAACTGAACAACATCAGTCTTACAAATCTCTTACAGATATTTAGTAGAATTCTCACCCAATTTTGACAACAGGAAATATCACAGAATAAGGTAATTATTATGTGCGCCAATACTGGGCAATTTTGTGGAACTTTTCCACCATGACTGCGATGACAGCTGTCACAGACAGATCCAAGACAGTTTGCATATAGTGCACTGCTTCTTCATCACTCAGATCAAGCCTGAGTTTATCCTGGACTTTTTTGACTGCTTTGTCAGGTTCTAGAGCAATATCAGGCACACTGGCATCAACCATTAAAGAGAACAAGTTCAAAATAAGATTTGCATGCCTGATAGGAAAAAAAAAAAAAAAGAAGTAGTGTTACAAACTGGTCCTACTGCATAATAGATAATCAAACAAAGTTGAAATGATAGTATTTCCAAACCTGCGTAAATGTAGAAATGCTGTATAACATTGCTTGCGAAATTCATGGTAATGATCCGACTCTGTTCCACCCATAGCTTCTACCATTTCCTTGCTTAGCTTAATTGGTGGAGGAAGTGGCTTAGGATCTCGGCCCAAAATGAAGCCAAAATCAATGTGGAACAGCTTTCCATCTGATGTAAGGAGAAGGTTGTCCAGATGCCGGTCGCCAACTCCGAGGATATATGTTATCACACAATAACCAGCTAAAATAGATAGGTGATTGAACAACTTAGATATATGTACGTTGCGTGGAGAATAGCTGATGGTAGACTTAAAAAATAATCTTACCGCAACTTCGAACATAATTGTCAATTATCTCTGGCTGAATTCCATACGGAGCACTTTCCATGGGGTGGTGCTTTCTGAAGAAATTCTGAATTGATCCATCAGATGCAAGAACCTCCGCAACAGGCAGAGAGTCAATGAACTGAACAAAGCCATGTTTAGTGCTGGTGGCCAAGACACGATAAGGTGTAAGCTTCAAATCTAGGTTTTCACGACGAAGAAGTTTGTCCATAAGTGATATGCTCTGAAGAATGAGCTGATCCTGACGTAGATCATCTCCATGTTTGAATATTGCAACATATTCAGTGTTGTCAGTTGTAAGGAATGTTAAACGAGATGGCATAAGAGCAGACTTAAATAATGTTGCTCTGAAAGCAGAAATAAATTATTACAACATTGTATTTTGAACATAATTATTTTAGGGAGTGCTGTGATGTGACACTTACGATTCAGCCACTATACCTTTGATATAAATATCTGGATTTAGTGGGAATGGCAATGGTTCAATGTTGGCAAAGTTGATCATAAAGGTTTCAGAGTCTACAAACAAGGATTGTAGACGCTCAATCTACACAAAATAAAATGACTCAGTTAACAACACCTATTGGTTATTAACACACAGACATACTACTCTCAGGTGACAGACTGAACACACCTTTTTGGTACGGTTGCCACTTTCACGAGCAACCATTTTAACAAGTTTCACCAGTTCAGTGATGAAAATTTGTTGCCGAGCTAAAATTATACGACGCTGTTGGCAATCTTTATTTCCTCTTTGCAATGTCTGCAACACAAGCATAATTTTGAAAAAATACACAAGTGAGAATACACACACAAACAGCCAAAGACAAGGAATTATCTCAATAAAACATACTTGCAGGAAAGTCTTTTTCACAGTACAATACATTTCTCTTGCAGGGTTATCTTGGTAAATACCTCCATCATGCTCTTTCTCATGGGACTCACTCTCAGTAACAAGATACCTAAAATATTTATACTTCAGATGAAAGCTGCATCAAGTTTACATTTCATGAGTTGCTCATATTTTCACAGGGGTCTTACCAAAAGAAGTAATTTGCTAATGTCATGTTTTGACACGCTCTGTAGATAAGGAAACTTGCTAAATTATCAGCTGAACTCGAGCTGATGTTGATGCAGGAAGCTACATGCGACTTCTCTAAATCTACATCTCCAGCACTGCTGCAAAAAACCAAGCAAAGGAAATTCACAGGGTCAGAATTGAAAGCAGAACACGCAACTTTCTTTTTCCCTTTAAAACAGAATGTTAATTAAAAAAATAATTGGTAAGTGAGTTTGATACCTGGCACTACACTCGCACATAACAGAGGGTGCTTCCTTTTCTTCCTGAGATCCATAGGAATTCACGACCCGTGAATAGCCTGCATTTATTTCATCAAAATTTTCATATTTAAGAGCTTGGACTAGTTGGAGTAGGTATAAGAGCAGATCCTGTTAATAAAACACATTATTTTCCAGTCATATGAAATTGCATTTTAAATCAAAAGATGGTTGGTTCATGCCTCATCTGGTGCCTGCTGTAAACGAGACACAGCATAACGCCGAACTGCTGGATGCGTGAACTGTGGGCTCAACAGCTGTAAAGCATCTTCAACATCCATGGGTACCCACATTTCCAACATGCTAAGAGCCTGTCTCACTTCAGCATGGAGTTTCCAATTCACACACAGCAAAAATTTGGTGAGAGCCTATGCCAAAAAAGTATACATAAGTAACCCAAAATTATGGTTCAATTAAGGTTACTTTCAGGTTCACTTAAGTTATAGAATTACCTTTTTTTGATTGCTAAGATAAAATCGAAATCGCCATACAAGGTCTTGTTCTTCTGTTGTCAGAACTTTAGTAGGAGGATAAGCAACAATGTTGTGCAAGTGGTCACGGACAGTTGCATTGGGCTTTGCATCCTTGTCAGACATTCCACTTCGCAAACTACGAGCCAGTTTATGATGTTTGCTTTCCACAAGGTTTTCCTAAATCACATTTTAATGTAAGATAAGCTAAAGCCTCAAAAGAATAAAAATATCTCCACAAAAGAAAATTAATTACCTCTAGTATTTCATGGTCTGGTACAGTAACAATTTCTGGTTGGGTTTGAAATGGGTACATGTTGTCGGCATCTGGTTCAAAGTATACAACAGAATGCTGGAAAATACATAACCAGTCAGGGTCTGTGTGAAATCAGCATCAAGTTGTGGCTTATCTTCAAGATAACTTACAGGGTTGCCAGCATGTTTAAGCTGAGGAAATTCCACCATCAAGTACAGAAAGTCTGAGCTACGTTTCTCTCGCTCATTGATAACTTCCATCTCTCTAAATGACAAGCGGTCCAACCAATCAACTTTAGGTAAGTAACCATTCCTATGCCGTTTAGACAACTGAAATGAGAATATGAGGAACATGATAATAATAATAATGATAATAATGAAACAAACCTACCTTAAGAACAACAAGTTTAATACTATCTAAGACTGACATACCTTGGAAAGTCGCTGCATCTGTTCCTTACCATGGCTACGAGCTTTACCAGGAGTAGAACTTGGTGAGGAGCCGTCAGCCACACGATCAGGCCACACCCTCAGGTCTAACATACCCTGAGACGAAGCAAAATACGCATTTGGGTGATTTACCAACAAAAGTTATTACAAAAACCATAAATAATCATTATGATTCAAATATGATACATAATAGAAAACACTCTTACTTGTCGGAAAACACCATGATTTCCAAATAACATGACAGTTGTCCCTCCAACGGGCTGCAGCTTACAGGGTCCAACACAGTCATAAATCGTTAGTGCTAGCTGTGCGTCTCGAGGCAAATCACAGAACATGACAGGCAGTACAACCCACTCATTCCAGCTGAAAAAGGAAAGTGCCAACAATGTTAATCAGAAGTATGATTTAAAAACAAAATAAAAATTTATCATACCTCCAGCGAGATGAAAATGCTTTGTAAGATGTGGTTACAGGTAGAGCCAGAGGTCTCCCTTCTGAGAATACTTGACATTCAACTATCAGATCAGCACAGTTTTCTTTGTAGAGACCAGAAAATGCTAACATAGGGTTGTGTAACAGTTTGTCATATTCAGGCTTCAAACACTTGCCATCTAGAGTCCCGCTGAAAGAAAGAAGAAAAACAACTTAGCTGCAGACATGACATGCAAAAGGTACTTGAGCAATTCATTTAATATAAACTGTTGTCAAAAAGAGGAGACAAATAGGTGCACAATCGAATGGCCAAATAAGGTAACATTGATCTTGCAATAAGTCATAGGTTAGGAAGTGCAAGGGAATTCTTACTACATTAAGTCTCAAAACAAACTCACATTTTTATCTGCACTTTTTTCTCAACTGAGGAACTGTAGACATAGTTGAATTTATCTTTCAGATCATCCATTTTTGGATTGTCAAAGGTATTGACACATGCTCTGCTTCTTTTTTATTCACAATAACTAGAAACTTGAGTTTGACATGAACGAGCGCTGACAAAAGATGGCGACCCCTAAAATTTCTCCAGCTTATCCATCTTCGCCACATTAAACAGTCACTCCTGATGTCTTAATTTCTTCTGATTGTGCGTATCAAGGCATTTTAGTATTTGAATATTGATCGATAATTATTTTTGGCAGCTCTGCTCTCGCCACCTAGAAGAATCATCGTGACTGTATTAGTTGTCGTATGTAACGTGGCAAACTTTTCTGCTTGTCAACCTGGAGTAACAGGTGAACTTTGAAAATGGCAAAATTTTCGTAATGTTTGTAAACATTGACGATATGTCCACAAATATACTGCAACAACCAACAAATGGGCAACATAAACGAAAAGTCCATTTCCTGTTATGGCTACTCTAGGGGTGATATTTATAGACAACGTCAGGATTTAAGTCAGGTAAATTGGGAGTGGCATTTAACACCCTTGTGCTAACCTTTTAACTAAAGTCACATGATATTTTTATTTTTGCATGACAAGTTTGCTATGGTTTTATACCTTCACCCATTGTCTTTTAACAAACTAGTGCAGTTTAATCTTTTTTTTTCTACGTTAATAGCAACTTTACTAACTTTGTATTCATCTGTTGCTCATTGCAACACTTTTCGTTCCTGTGCTTGTTGTAATTTTTCTTTCCGTTCCTTCCTTGCAGTTTAGCTTAGCGAGTTTTGTGAATAACTGGAGCGGGCGCTCATACATAAGTGGTTCTAGTCAGCACTCATCGTACAGTGTTTCCAGACCCTGGTCAAGAGTATCAAGAAGAAGGTAATGAGGGAAAAAATAAATTGCAAATAAATGAGGATTCCAACATAATTCCATTGCCCATGGATACTATAATTTTTTGTTTTGTTTTCAGATGGAAGGAATCTACTTTAAACAACCCGTACCAAATTGCCAAAGCCACTTGGCCTGTACCCTACATAGAAGCAGTGTTCTTACCAGAATATAAAATAAAAGGACCTATAACAGAGAGTAGTTTTCAGGTAACTGAATTATTACACTTTCAATTTTTATGTGAATGAGATCAAACAAGATTGTTTAATTCTTTTTGCCTGGTCTTTGTCACTGCAGGTTTTAAAGCCTTTATCTTATGGCGCCTTTGGACAAGTTTTTCATGTCAAAAAAATTGACACAGGTGATGATTATGCTATGAAAATTCTTTCAAAATCAAAGGTATTTCTTGAACTCTACATATTTTCTTTGAAAATGGTTTGGTTGCCATGATCTTACCCTATATTCATTGCAGATAATCTCTGAGAGTGCAATTCAACAAGTAAAAGATGAAGCAAGAATTCAGTCCACTTGTGGGCACAATCCTTTCATTGTTAACTGCCCTTTTTACTGGCAAAGCAGGAAACAATTATTTATAGGTAAAATATGATTTTATGTACCTGTTTCATACGTCTAAATATTCTTGACTGCTGAATTTCCATCAACTTATTTTGACAATTTGTGCTTACAGTTAGTGATTACATAAGTGGAGGCGAGCTTCTTGACCTGTGTCGCACATGTATAACGTTACCAGAAACTCTAGTACAAATCTATGTCGCAGAGCTGGCTCTTGCGCTTGACTTTTTGCACAATGCTGGAGTCATTTATCGTGATCTTAAGTTAGAAAATATCCTGCTTGACTCTGATGGACATTGCCAGATAATAGACTTTGGCCTGGCTAAGTGGCTACGACATGGAGATCGCACAAATACTATCTGTGGTACATTAAAATACATTGGTAAGTACCTCAAAGACCTGTATCAAATAACACCCAAAAGCTTCCAAAGAAAGTGTTAGTAATGATGACAAGGGATCAGCTAGTTTGAATACTTTAGTTTTCCTTTCGTTTCTTTACTTCACACTTTGGGGCCTGTAGTATAAAGTGTAATGTGTCATTTATCTGACAGTGGTATTATTTTCTCAGCTCCAGAGGTGCTGAGCCGCGAGCCGTATGGTCACGCGGTGGACTGGTGGTCTTTGGGGGTCCTGGCTTGCTGCATGCTTTGCGGGCAGGTAAGTTGCAAGGGCCGCCGAGTTTCTAGTTTCTAACAGAGAACGACTATCGGGGAAACAGCGCCAGGTCTCGTGTTTGCGGAAGGAGGCTGGCCGCACCACGCAGTGCGTCTAAATTGGGCCAATGGTCAAAGGGACTGGGCCCTGCAGGCGAAGCGGCTAGATCAAGCCGGGCGGCGCGGCCCGGCGATGGACAGAATCGCCGACATCGAGGTCAGTGTCCAATCTGAGCCAGCCAGGCCGGGGCACCCTCCGTCCTGACGCCTCCACACACGCGTGGCTCACTCGTGACACGGTCGTGAATGCACCGCAAACCCGCATATGACTTATTTTAATTATTAAATTAAGTCGAATGTACCTGTTTATTTTTTTCCTTTGACCCAATTTACGTGATTGCAACCACTAGTCTTGAAGCGCCTGCGATGGTGGGCCTGCCTGTTACACAGCCGTGCGTTGCAGTGTTGCCTACCCTCAGTTGACAGGCGCTCTGCGGGCAGGCCTGCAGGCGTAAGCATTCCTTTCGAGAAGAATAATTACAAAAAAAACAAACTTTTTGACTTGGTTGGGGGTTGTTTTTTTTCTTCAATATATTTGATTGAACTATGGAGAAATAATTAAAGATGACAGATGTCTAGGTTTTTGACTGTTGTGGTTCTGTACAAAATACAAGACACCAAATCTTTGTTCATCCTTGGAGAAGAGTTGATTTATTTCTGACCGCTTAAAAATACAGACAAGTAATAAAATACATTTAGTTTGGATGGACAGCAGGATGGGTCACTCATGTTCAGGAAATGCGTTCCCGAATTGGTTTACAATTTTACTATGTATCAAGTAGACTTTGTGTAATAATTTATTGCAAAGAAAACTAACCATAAAGACGCACTCACACATTCGTAAAACTACTTTAGAAAAATACAAAAAAGAACAGCTTAATGTTACCTATGTACACAAGGCAATTACTGTTCAAAACCGTCTTACTTCGTACCATGAGCATCAGATTCTTCAGATCAGTCTTGACTACGGACCAATGTTGCCAAAACCTAAACATAGGCCACAGTTTGACACATTTATTTGAAACCCTTAGATTTCCGCGTACAATTTTTCGGCCAAACACTCCTTTTTCTGGAAAGTTAAAAATTTTGTTTGATAAATTTGTGGTTTTGGCAACACTGTGGGCATACAAACATACACGCCTTTTTTTCGTTTAAAAAATTGCAACAAAAGAAAGGAAATATTTGCAAGCGTGATGAATATGAGCCTGATTTTATCACCAATTAGATAATTCTACGCTGAGCAACTGTGCTCAAAGCTCACTGCATATAAACCTACGCGACTTAGAGTGAGGAAAGTTTTGTTTTTGTAGGTCGGTACGCGATCGACCTGCTGCTGCACCCAGCTAGTTTGCTCTACAGTATCGGTCTACGTGCAGTTGGCACTATGAGTGTGCGCAGTATGCGTTTTTACTCTAAACTGCTCTAAACTCTGCCGCACTTAACTTGTACTGTGGACCGGTCTGTCCCTTCCCGGCTAGAAGATTTCAATAAATAGCTAAACTTTTCATCCTATAGCGCGGGAAGGGACAAAGCCGCGGGGCACCCCGGTGGCCAGGCAACGGGGTGGTTGCCGAGTCAGAGGGGCTGGAATCGGCGGTAAAGGCGACCTCGCGGCGAGCGGGCCTTCACTGGACGGGGGCTGCGGGGGCCTCGGCGGCCACCGGGGCCTCGGGCGCTGCTGCCGCCACGGGCGCCACCGCCGGCGCCACGGGGGCCACCGGTGCTGTTTCCGCTGCCGCTGACTTGAGGATCGGCGCCGCGTCGTCCTTCTTCATCTCCTCCTTCTTAATCTCGTCCTTCTTGACTTCCTCCTTCTTGGTGTCGTCCTTCTTGATGTCCTCCTTCTTCTCTTCCTTGATGGCGGGGATCTCGAGCTTCTTCACCTCCTCCTTGGCGTCGGCTACCGGGGCGACGGGCACTGCGGGCGCAGCAGGCACGGCAGGCACGGCGGGAATGACAGGGATATCGACTTTCTTGCCCTCCATGGGCGCCTCTTCCTTCTTCGGCGTTTCCTTGATGTCCTCCTTCATGGCCTCCTTCTTGATCTCGTCTTTCTTGATCTCCTCCTTCTTGATCTCCTCGGTCTTGGGGAGGTCCTTGACTTGCGGCTCGGCCTTGACCGCGGTCTCGGCGGGCTTGACGGCTTCGACGGGCTTGACGGCATCGGCGGCCTTGACTTCCTCCTCGCTCTTGCCCTTCTTGATGTCGTCCTTCTTCAGGTCCTCCTTCTTGGGTGTCTCGGTTGGCTTCTTCTTCTCCTCTCCCTTCTTCTCGGCTTCGCGCTGTTTCCTCAGGGCGGTGTCGGCGTCGTTCGCGGCCTTGGCGTCCTCGGGCTTCAGGTCCTTCTTGACCTCCTCGATTTTGATGTCATCTTTCTTGATGTCCTCCTTCTTGATGGGCTCCTCAATCTTGGGCAGGTCCTTCTTTGGCTCCTCCTTCTTAGCATCTTCCAACTTGATGGCAACCTCGGCCGACTTGACCTGAAGGATCTCGGCCTTGGGCTTGACGTCGTCGACGGACACCTGCTTGGCGGCCTGGGGCAGCTCGCCGATCATCTCGAGTTTCATCGGCTCGCTCTTCTTCTCGACGATCTTGTCCTCGATGGCGTTGGAGGGCTCCACCTTCATTTCTTCCGTCACGAGAGCCTGGTCCTTGTTGGGCTGGAGAGGCTCAATCTTGGCTTCGGGCTTGACGATTTCCTTCTTCTCTTCCTTCACTTCCTTCTTCTCCTCGGGGATAGCCTTGGCAGCGGCAGGGATGCTCTCTTCCTTCTTGATTTCCTCCTTCTTCTCCTCCTTGATCTCGGGAATAATCTTGGCCTCCTCCTTGATTTCAGGGACAATCTTGGCCTCCTCCTTGATGGTGGGCTTCATCTCCTCCTTGATCTCCTCCTTCTTCTCCTTGATTTCCTCCTTGGGCAGGTCCTTCAGCGACTCCTTCGGGATCTCCTTCTCCAGCGTTGGCTCCTTGATCTCCGCCTTGGGCAGGTCCTTGATGATTTCCTTCATCTCCTCTTTGGGCAGTTCCTTGGGTGCCTCCTTGAGGATCTCCGCGGGCTTGGCTAGCGGTTCCTTGATCTCTTCCTTCTTCTCCTCCTTGATCTCCTCCTTGGGCAGCTCCTTCAGGGCTTCCTTAGGGGCCTCCTTAGGGGCTTCCTTAGGGGCCTCCTTAGGGGCTTCCTTAGGGGCTTCCTTAGGGGCTTCCTTAGGGGCCTCCTTAGGAGCTTCCTTGAGGGCTTCCTTAGGAGCTTCCTTGATCTCCTCCTTGACGGCTTCGACAGACTTGAGGGCGGGCTTCTCCTCGGTGGGCTTGACGTCGGCCGCCGGCTCAATCTTGACCTCCTCGACGGGCTTGACGGGGGCCTCGGGGATCGCGGCGGCGGCGGGCGCCTCTGCGGCCTTGACGGCGACCTCGGCGGGCTTGGCGGCCAGCTCGGCCATCGGCTCCACCGGGACGATGGGCTTGGGCTCCTCCTTCCGGGACTCGTCAGCAGGGATGTTGACGGGGGCGGCGGGGGCCGCGGGGGCGGCGGCAGGGGCGGCGGCGGGGGCCAGGGCGACGGCCTCCTTGGCCTCGGGGCCCTCCTGGCCGAGGGGCATGGCGCTGGCGCATGCCACCAGGGCGACGAAGAAGTACACCTTCATGGCTGCAACAGAAGAAAGACGGCGTTCGTCACAAACGATTTGAAATTACGAGGAAACCTCTGAAACGCATTCATCGCCCTGCGCTCCCCAGACGACGTGTCCCCGTTTCGGCAGTGTGGGAGAAATGCCAGTCTCTGGAACTGAACTGCAGCTATTTCCGGCCAGCGGCCAATTCGCGCAATTGGATGATGCGACGCTAAGTGGCTTTGCTCGGCTTTGCTTTGGGTCGTCGGCCCTTCGCTCGCACTTCCTTGAGCCGAGCCAAAGGCCGCGCCGTCCCAAACGAGCATCAGGTGCACAGTGGGCCAGAAGGCCGGCGCAGGCGGACAAAACTCTACACGCGTTTTGGAGCTTCAGAGTCGAATAATCGGAATCGAACCGGACGTGTGACCCCACCAGTGGATTCCTCGTTCGGAGAGCAATCCATAGGTGGGGTCACACGTTCGCTTGGAATCCCATTGAGTTGGCGCCCATGAGTGCGAGAGAGACAGGGCGACGCAGCGCTGTTGAACCCGCAGGCCATGCAGCGCGTCGTATCGCCGCATTGGCATGTCACAATGGAGATCCTTATCGCGGAGGTGAGGCGCGCCGAGGGGGCCCCACCTAAAGGGGGCCCCACCTGAAGGGTGCCCCAGGTGGCCCCCTGACCCCTGAGCTTTAGAGAGTTATTCTAATAAATAGACACGTACGGCCAGGGTGGAGGTCCCGCTTCCTTGTCTATCCATCTTCCCTTCCGGGTTTTTAAAACGTAAACAGCCGCCGGGGAACTTTCTACATTAAGCCCTGGATGTTTGTCCCTTTTTTGCCCGTCGATGTTAGTCCAAAAGTCATCCCGTTCACTTTGACCCAGGCCAGGTGGCCGGCACGGGGCCTGTCCAGAGTTCCCTGGATGATTTTCCGCGGTCCCTCCCGACGGCCCCGCGTGGGGTCGCGAAATTTTCGCCGAGGGGGAAAAATCGCTGCCGCCAACGTTCAGGTCGCGAGCCGGAAAAGGTTGAGAGTCCTAACCTAATCTGGCTAGTTTGACTCGTCCGCCAAGGCTAACTCTCTAATGAAAGTGGAAGGAAAGCGAACACTCCTTGCCGGTAAAGTGCCACTGGATTGCGCCGTGCGGGCGGCCCTGGGCGATGCTTATCGAATGCTGCGCGAAGCTGCAGGCTCACGCTCTGTCTCTCTCGCACCCACACGGGACGCTCCATGAGTGCGAGAGAGACAGGCTGCTCAAGGCGCAAACTGCGCGTTTTGTGAATCACTATCGCGACGGCACCAGACCTCCCCGCCGGATTTTCGTCCGGCGAACTTGAGTGGGTTTGCGGACCAGCGCCGAGGGCTGGTCGCGAGGCTAGTCGCTCCGCTGGCCCACTGTGCGTCTGCAATCGGCAACGACTGTGCGCGAAACTGAGAAACTCGCCCTCCTTAATCTCGCCTCGCCGTTGGCTGCAACAGTTTTAATTAAACAATCCCCAGTTTGCTGCCTTTTCCTCCGGACCGGAGACTCTCCACTGCAGAGCCAAAAACGCGAAACGCGCCGCCGGAATTGCAGTATAAATTTGCAGTGCGCTATGCATTTGCGATGGGCCGCCCGGCCGTGCGGAAAGAGAAGCCTTGCCTGTATATTCCGTTTGCGGGTGGGCGGGGTGGGGTGGGGTGGGGCGTGGCGAGGCGTTCCGCAGCCCCCTTCCCTGCATCATGCCCTGCATGCTTGTTAGGGGCGCCTCACTGGAGCGGGCGTGGTGGCGCGGCGCAGGCAGTCTGTGCACCGGCACACGTCACCACCGTGTGGCGCGGCGCAATGTCAATACGACCCCCTTCCCCCTTCTCCCCTCCCCCAGGGCGCGGGATGCTAGCTATCATGTTACAAATACTCCCCAGTATCCGCGAGGGTTGGGAGAAAATTGTCGCTATGCTATAAGAACGGTTATTCCGCAAGAAAAAAGTCGGTCCATCCAAGTTAGCCAAAGGTAGAGAAACCTGCTTAGCTCTCAACCCTCCCCCCTCACAAAAAAAAACCCACTGAAAACAAATATGGAAAGACGGAAAAGCACCCTGAAAACCATTTGTTTCCGCCGCTGCGAGACAAAGCTTTCTGCCGTCAGCGGGAATGAATGAATGAATACATAAATAATTGAATTGACAGCGCTGTCTCTCTCGCACCCCTACGCAACGACCCGTGAGTGCGAGAGAGACAGAGCGCCGCAGCAGCCCGGCTGCACGTCGCGGGACTGGAGTGGCGGGGGCCGGCAGGGCTTGCTAGACTTGCCGCCCTAATTGAAGTGGCAAGGCACAAGGTGCACAAGGTCAGGACAGCCGCGGGGCGCGGCGCGGGGGCGACTTGCTACGCGGATGGGAGCATAATTAAAAAAGAACGTATTCTTAGCAAAGTTCTGATTTTTTAAAAAAAGTCGTATAAAATTTTTTGAAATTAAAAAAAAAAATAATTTCGGATTTGCATAAGGGGCCAGACTGACAATAATAATAATAATAAAAAAACCCGGTGAGGCTATAAGGCTACTTCGTGCCTAAAAAAAAAAAAAAAAAAAACCACGCTGAGGAGTCTATAAAGGATACGGCCTCCTTTAAAAATGGGCTGCACATTTTTCTCGAATTCACACAGCGGACTACCTCATTGAAAATAAAAGAAATACTGCATAGAATTTTTTTTCGAAAGTTTTAAATGCCACCCAGTAAATATTTATGCAAAATTTTGTACGTGTGATCACACACAATTTTGTGTGTGAGACCGCGTTGTACAAACACTGTAGAAAAGGAATTTATAGTGTGCGGCAAGGGCCCGCTCCTGAAAGCTACGAGCCAGTCCGCGGAGATTAAAAGCAAAAACACGGTACAAAGGTTTGGGCGGTTCCCCCTGCCCCCTCTTCCCCCTCCCCTTGCAATTAGCCTGAGCCCCGGCAGTTCCGCCGCTTTGAACGCATCTCGGAAGCACCAGGTCGGTTTATCGCTCCGCCTTTATTCCGTTATTACTCGAAGGGCTGTAATGAAGTTGCGAGACCAGCAACGCCATTCATGAAACAAAAGTTGGCAGCCATTTCGCAATCCTCGCGGACCGCCATACAGTGTAGCGTTTAAAAAAAAATAATAAAAAAAAAAAAAAAGCCTCTGGACCACACGTTCTCGAAAGCGCCACTCGCTGCCGGATTTGGAAGGGCTGGAAGGCATTCTGTCTCCCTCGCACCCCTGAGGGACGCCCCGTGAGTGCGAGAGAGACAGAGCGACCCAGCACTGCTTCGGAATCTGGCGGCTGCAGTGCGTGCTCTGCAGGCACCGTGTAAAAAATGCATTGGCGAGGGAAGGGTACATTCTCCTCCGCTGCATCCGATAGTTCCATACCAACCGGTCGAACCAGCTCCACTGTTAGAATTTTTCAACAAAATGTCGCTCTTTTTTTCGTCCCACGAAACCTTGTCTCCTCGTCCACCCGATCAGAATTTCTACAGTGCTTGCACACGGCTTCCCGTGAAAATGCGACTGAAACGACGCGCGGGTCAGCACCCTCGACTAGCGACACCGCTCCCGAACCGAAATTAGACGTGTTTTGAACCGCGGTCCTGAATGCATCTCCACTTGGCGGGGCCTGCTCTATCACGCTCACCAACACACACACACACACACACAGCCGGTGCACTTTCGTATCCAGAGGCGGAGCTTCTTACCGGTGGCGGGGTTCCTCTGTCTTCACTGGTCTTCACTGGTCGCGCGAGTTCGCGGTGGATCGCGGCAGGCGAGTGTGGGCGCACGGGAAGCACACTGCACGTTCTGTCTCACTCGTCCCGACACTCAATGCCGGAGCCTCGGCCGGGCCCCGGTCTTTTAAAGCCTTGGTGGTGGCGCGGCGTAGCGGCCGGCCCGGGAGGGGAGGGGGTGGGCCGGCCGCTGGAGGGGAGGGGAGGGCCGGAGGGGCGCAAGCGCAGCACAGTGGGCCAGAAGACCGGCGCCGGCGGCCAAAACTCTAGACGCGTGGCTCCAAAGTCGCTAAATGGGACTCGAACCGAACGCGTGACCCCATCAAAGGATTGCTCTCCGAACGAGGAACCCATTGGTGGGGTCACACGCTCAGTTGGAGTCCTGTTCCGTGACGAGCTCAAAGCGCTTCTAGAGTTTTTGCCGGCTGCGCCGGTCTTCTGGCCCACTGCGCGGCGCAGGCAGCGCGCGAGGTGCCGAATTGAGCACGATTGAGGAGGCCGCCCCGGCAAAAGGCCTCGCCGCGTGATTTGGTCTCGTTTTCGTGTCGACGCACGCGTGACGACGCGTGACCGCGGCGCAAAGCCGGCAGGGAGTGACGAGGGCGCGCACGCGCCGCGCACGCCCCGCGCACGCGCAGCCGCGAGGCCCCACCCCCTGCGGAGCCGGCCAGCCTCCCGCGCCCCCGCACCCCGCCACCCCCGGCACCGCCCCCGGCATCGATCCCTGGCAGCGTCCTGGCAGCGTCCTGGCTCCGGCCTGGCTCCGGCATCCTGGCGGGCCTACCGCGCGGGGGCCGTCGGGAAGCGGCCTGCTGCCGGAAGCAGGAAATGAGAAAACCCCCCGCCTTGGAAACCGCTTTTCAACTTGCAGAAATCAATAAGCGCACTGTTAAAAAATAAATAAATCCGAATGTTCAGACTAATTTGAGTCCCACGTAGCGACTCTGGAGCTGAAAACAGGGCCGGGATTTTGACCCACCCCCCCACCGGTCTTCTGGCCCACTGTGCGGCGTTTCCGCAAGGTGCGAGGCGCAAAAGACTGAAGAGACTGCGGCGCACAGGAGATGCTCCCCTTTCGCTCTGACCTCAGAATGGCTGCGGCGCTGTCACCGCGGTGCCGCGCGGAGCGGCGCGCTGCCGTGTAATCGCAGTGCAGTTGCAGCAGCCCTGACCCCGTGATCGCTTTGCGGCGCAGGCATGCCTTGTTCAGAGGTGTGAGAGAGAGAGAGAGAGAGAGAGAGAGAGAGAGAGAGAGAGAGAGAGAGAGAGAGAGAGAGAGAGAGGGGGGGGGGGGAGTAGGGGGGAGATACATTAAGGAAGAGAGGGATTTTAAATGAATGTTATGACTCTTTCATCCTCAGTGTAAACCCATGTGTGAAAACGGTGTGGAATTTTAAATTTCTTTGCCGCCCGGAAACGCGTCAAGTTGGGTGGTAAGTGCACTGAGAGCTCCGCTGTGAATGTAGCGAGTGTGCTGCGCCTTAGATAAACTGAGTGTGAGCTGAGTGCGTCCTCTTTGAGCCCCTTTGCCCCCTCGGAGGGCGGAAGGGGGCCCCAACGGGGGGCTTCGCGGTCGATAGATTCTTGCTGACAAGTGCGACCCGTCACCCACCCCGTCGGCCTCCGCCGCCCAGATTTATTTGTTTCACTAGCTTTTTTTTAAAAAAAAGGTGGCATGACATGAATTTTTCTTTTTAAAAAAAATAAATAAAAAATAGCTGTGATCATGATTGAGCGCCTTGCTAAAGGTTTCTTTCATCGTGAAAAAATTGTTTGTTTTGATGTTTTGTTCCAACGAAAAATGATCGGTCAGGGATTTTGGTGCTGCTTCACCCGGAAGAGGGCGACAAGTCCATCGCAAGAGAGCCATCGCCGTCCTTGCCTTTCCTGGCTCTAATATTTGGTCCCTCCAATCTGCCTGGCTTCCTGGCTGGCCGGCTGGCTGGCCGGCTGCCTGGCTGGCGGCCGGCCGGCGAGACGACGAGGACGGCGCGAACTCTCGGGTGGCGCCGGCCGGGTGCGGCGGGGAGGGAAGGGGTAGGTGGAGGGGAAGACACTGCCCGCCGGCCCACCTTATTCCGCGACGTAGACAGAGGTAGGCCTAGGCGAGGGGTCGCCCAATCGTATTTCAGTCGCAACACAGGGGAAGACCGGGACGGCTTATCACCCATCCCATGTCGAGGGCTCGGCGTGGACAGGGTCGGGACCGGGCCCACCTCCCTGGGGTGGCTCTGCTGCACACAGTCGCTTGCTCGGTCGTTTCGCTATGCCTCTGTTCGCAGCGACCGCAATGTTTCGACCCTCGTGACTTTTTTGTCGCACTCTTTGCCTACTTGGCAAAGACTTTGAGTGTCTCCTCCTTACGTAAACATGTTGTTTCCGTGAGGCACCCCTCCTGACTCTGGTAGTTAGTCGTTTTGAGGTCATCCCAAGTGCACATTTTTCGAATGCGTTTCGCAACGCGGTCCACGCGAATGTCACTCGGGTGTTGTGTTGTTGGTTGCGCGCTCAGCGGCTCACTGTGCGCCCCATGTCACAACGGAGAGCCTTCGCACGCCACCGCTGGCACCTCACCGCTCCCAGTGAGCAAGTCAAAAAATAATGGCATATTGCGTCGTGAGTAAAATCCAGACATCGACGTTTTTCTTTCAGATCCGACCCTCACAAATATTCTGTAAATGACTTATGGCCGAGGCGAAACACCCATCAACCCCCAAACTCCCCATCAAACCTAGATGTTCGCCCAAAAGGTAGACAAAAAGCATCACTTTTCCCCTTGAAGAGGGCTACTTTGTCTCGGGATCCGCCACTCCTGGAAAAAAACCACTTAATAAAAATAAAATAAAAAATCAGGAAATCCAAGACACCGCTTTTGCCGTGTAGCAGCCGCCATGATGGAGAAGGAATTGGAGTTGAATGCTCAGGCGGACCTTTGGCAGGACGTGGTGCCGCCCCGGCAGAGCTGGCAGCCTGGCCCGCTATCAGAGGCGCTGGTATGTCGCGCTGCGGCTCACCGCGGCCCGGCTCATTACACACACTCCACCGGCGTTTTGATGCTTTTATTTGGCTGGCTCGATTGTGTGTTGGAGCTCCAGTCTGCACAAATGCGTGGATGATTCCGTTCGAGTCGAGTCCTGTTTAGCGACTCTGGAGCTCAAAACGCGTCTAGAGTTTCGTCCGTCTGCGCCGGTCTTGTCCCGCACGGCTTCGCGCTTGACGCGGCTCGGTCGGCGGCCGGCCCCCTGACGGTCACTGCCATCCCCGCGCCCTTGCATTGTGCGATCAATTGCATAACAGCAATGCTGTCCACTTTCTTTGCAAGTCGCCCGACCGGCCGCCGAGTGCACAGTGTGGCCGCCGCGCCGAGCGTCGCGGTGTTCGCGCTCTCGGCGATGTTGCCGGCTCGGTTTGGCGATCCAGGTGCATCAGCCTGGGCAGCAACAACACGCTCTGGCAGATATGAAGACACAATTGGAACGGTTTTCATGGCCAAGGCAGCGCGTCCTTAATCTTGATTCGACTGTCTTGGGTAGGCAGGGTGCCTTTGTGGCTGCATGGCCCGAGGAATGATATTGACGGGCGCATCGCTACCCGCGAGCTGCGCGGCTGCAACCAGAGACGTTGTTTGGCAATCCGATCGTGTCGTATCTATGCATCCTTTGACGTCACGGGTAAAACTTCAGCGTAGTATGGGTCTTTTCTTTGAGCCCACTTCACTTACGCTCTTCTTGGAGCATACAGGTGTACCCTTCTCGCGTACCTTTCTCGGATTTTTTTTTAAAATTTGGTTTTGTTTTGTTTGGTAAACGGATTCTGCCGAAATCTCCAGCAGAGTACACGTGGTGACTCGGGTGGTGAAGGGAACCTAACCTAAATTTTGTCTTAAATTGAGGACCGGAAGGTCCGGCAGCTGGTCTAGGGCACAGTAGTGTGCCGGGGCACATCCGTGTCCGTGACCTCACTGGCGTTTTTGCGGTTCCGTGTTGTGCCGAGGCCTCGCTGCTCGCTCGTCCTTAGAACTGGAACGGTGTGGTTGGCTACATCTCTACAGTTTATGAGCTTGCATTTTATTTTCAACGGGTACGCTGCGTGTGTTTGCTTTCGTGACGTGTGTCGCTACGTTGAAAAATTCTGTCGCCAATGACAAAGTTGTTTCATCGCATTCAATTTTTCCTTCACCAAGGCGAGATGCTGGGCATTCTAGCCACTTTCCAGCACAGTTCCCCAGACTGACTATCGCTCTGAGCTGCAATTGAACTGCGCTGTGTCAGGTGGCAACGACCTGCGGCCTGCTTGAGGCTTAGGCCGGCCGCGAGGCGCGTCGGGGTTTTTCAGTGTGTAAGCTGGCAAAATCTATGAAATTGAGGATTTAAATACACATCAGTAGCGGCGTCTCTCGTTCTCGACAACGACGCGCTACCCGCGTTTCCTCCTCCGAAGAGTTCCAGTCTCTTAGTGCGTTAAAGTCTCCAGGCGACTTTCTTCACAGCTGCGATGAGCTAACGCAGTCGGCGCCGTCCTGTTCCTCGGCAGCGCCGCGCCGGCCGCGCCCCGCCACCGAGGTACCGGCGCGCGGCGTGGCGCAGCGGCCGAGACCGAGACCTTGACTCTTGTGCAGGCCGCTGGGGTCGTCCAACCAGGGCTTACCAGGGCTTGCCAGGGCCCGACCTATCAAACATCTCGTTTGCAACCATCGTGAAATGCACCTGGCCGAGCCGACCGGTCCGGGCCGGCCGGCCCCAGGCTGCCCGGCCCCTGGCTGCCCCAGGCCCACTAAGCGAGCCGCAGGAAACCGGCCCCTGCCCTCCCTCCGTAAATACCATCAGAAACTCGTGAAACCGTATTCGTCATAAAATTGTGCCGTTTTGCAGCAGGATGAGTGGAAACTGTAATGAAGCTGGCCCGCCCGCCTCTCCGGCCTTGATTGAATTTTTAGCGTTAGAATTTCACTCTGTATTTACAACTGTTGCCACTTTGGCCATCGCCAATTTATGTGCATCAGACAATGATTATGATGATGATGATAATAATAATAATAATCCTCATTATCATTATCTCGAACAAGGGCGTAATGGAGTGTCAGCTTGATTCAATCTTTTTTCGTTATGTGTGAGGCGTTTTGCTAGTGTATTGCCTGCTGGTTGTGACTTGAGATTCCTCCCTAGCCCACCTTGACTCTCTTCCTACGATTTAAATAATCTAGACACAAAGCACTGCACGAATCCAGGCGGTTCTCACGGCCGGAAACAAACCTCGAGGTGTGCGTGCGTGTGTGCGCGCGCGCCCCATGCGCTCTGCATCGCTGCATCACACCAACGCCTTGTTTGGCTTAAGTGCCCTAGAAAGCCGATTACTGCAGGCTGAAAGTCCGTCAACAACAATCGACCTCCCAATTCTTTAGGTTCTCTCGTACTTAGGCAATATTTGAACTTCCGAAACTTTCCTCTCCAGTCCCGAACCATTCTTTTAACAGTGGGTCTTCGCGCACCTCAGAAGATTTTCGCTGCAGTATTATCCTGTTTTTTTTTGTTTTTTTCGCTGAGACGCTGTATGAGACGCAGCGGCACTGTAAAATCTGACAGTGAAAGACGAAGATGAGTGGGACCTTTGGTGCCTTTCGTCCTTGGGCTACGCGCGCTGCTGCGGCGCCGCGGCCGCGTCGAGACGCTTCCTCATAGTGCGCAGTTGGGCGCGGAGGTGCGTGGAAATTAATCTGCCTGTTGATGTTTAGCCATCCTCTCCAGCAGCCATTCGCCGTTCCTGGAAAAGCGCGGCTTCACTCTCCTCGCCGAACTGCCCGACCGACCTGCGCACAGTGGGGCCAGAAGACGGGCGCAGGTGGCCAAAAGTCTAGGCGCGTCCGGGAGTTTGACCACCTCTATCAGTCTTCTGGCCCACTGTGCAGCGCCACGCCGCAATTACCAGTTCGCCGGACGGATTAGCCTCAAATTCCGAGAATTTCTGAATCGAATATGACGAACGGTGGGCAGCATATTTTGCGGCGGGAATCGGTGCAGTAATGACGGTCGCTTAAAAAATAAATCCTTTTTATTGCAATGAACTGATGGCCGTAAATTTCGGTGCGACTTTGGTATGATTTACTGCCTGCAACGTATTTATCGGCGAAAAACGGGCGGGAGTCGTTATCGGCCGACCACAAGTGGTGATAATAAAAATGGCGAGTGACGCCACCTTGGAGTCATCTCTATAAGTACGCGTCAACAGGAGATTGTCGCAACTCGCTGGGAATGCCATGTGTATTGTTTCTGCGGGACGAAGAGGATTTCGACCGGATTCCTGCGGATTCCATCAGGGTCAAACTTGGGTGGAAAATTTGGGGAATGTTTCGTCGAAGAAGGTGGAACTTTTCCGCGGTTTTGATTCACTTTTGCCGGTCAGGGATTCGCAGAACTAGTCGTTGACTCGTCTTCTTCTCGGAGGAGAAAGGACCGCTTCGCGCGTTCCTAGAGGGAAAAAAAAGATGAAAACAATATCATGCCAGAAATATTCCTATACTGCCAATGGGAGTTCCCAACTCGAACTGTACTCGCATTTAGTGGGTCATTCTATTTCGGTGCTAGCGGTCGTTGAGTCCTCGCTTCCTATTCTGGCGACACTGTCCGGTCGGACGAGGCAGCCTAGGGCCGGTCGGCCTAGAGTCCTAGTCGAACTACCGCTAGCCACGCTAGCCCGTCAGATGGCCATGATAAGCGGCACGGCGTAGCGATGCACGCCGTCCAACATGATTTATGCAGAATGCACGCAGACTTAGTTCAAATCGCGTTCCGTGGTGTTTGGTTTGGTTCGATTCATGATTGGATTGGACCTTCGTTCTCTGTACCGGCCATGTTTTCAATTTGTTTCCTTTTCCCGGAGAATTAGGATCGAGATGGGACTGGCTACGCTGGGGCATGTTGTAGTGCAATGGCGTTTTGTGAAGGTGTTTCTTGAGCCAAGAACGTGGCCCGGGTCCAGGCCTGGCGTATCACTCCCACCCTTATTTCCACCTGCCTCTCACCTTTCATCTCTCTCTCTCTCTCTCTCCTGGACCTTAGTTCCCATTTCGCTCTGGTGCACGGGGAATTCTTTTTCTGTATTTGTGTGATGCGGTATACATCCCGTCGTCTTTGTGATTCCACGCACGTCTGCGGACGGGGCTAGTGCGGCGAAAAAAGCGGCCGCCATTCCGACGCATCTATTTGCGTTAAACAACAAACTAATCGCAACTGAAAAAAACAAAACAAAAAACTTCGACGGTTTTTTTCTTTCTTTCTGATATTTATTCGAGTCCTGTTTAGTGACTTTGGAACTCAAAACGCGTCAACAGTTTTGGACGCCTGCGCCGGTCTTCTGGCCCACTGTGCACCGCGTGCGAGAGAGGCCGGTGCAACGCGACGTGCAGTGTCTGGTAACCCAGCCCGCGACGCGTTCGCCCGCATGTGTGTGTGTGTGCGCTGGCGCGTGTGTGAGTGCGTGTGGGAGATCATCGACCTCGGATAGGATAGGACTGCACGGCGGGGAAGGGGCAGCAAAACCTGAACAGGGTACGCCTGGACGGGGTACCTGGCCCCAGCCTCCTGTTTCGGTGCAGGCCTGCCAGCCTCCAGCGCGCGGGCCTGCAGGGCTGCAGTAAGCCTGCGGATCAAAGCCACAAGTTTAGAACGCATTCTTCTCTGGCGGCGCATCCCACACTTACAGCCAGACCCGTGAACGCCCTTGGTGTCGTGGGAACGTTTTGCGCCGAAGGCAAAACATGCGAGTTTCAGACAGTTAAATAACAATCAAATTTTTTAAGCCGTTCTACCTTTTGACAAAATTTTGCCAAAAAAAAAATGACTTTCTTTTTGTGAAACTTTCACGGGCGAAGAAAAATGGTAAGCACATCTGGGCAACATATTGTCCCATGGCATCATGAGTATCACTTTTGCTGGTTCTTAAGCAATAAAAACGATGGCTTGTTGGTTTGGAGGGAGCGAGGTCCCTGATAGTCCGACAGCAGGTACACTGCTGATGTTATCTCTACTGCCTCGTCGCTGTCAACAAGAAGAACATTCTGCTTTTATTTTCTTTTTGCGTAATCTGAATGGCTTCAGCAGGTGATTTTCGATCTCGGTCTCTTTTCGCGAGAAGATATTACAATCTGTGTGCTTGTGCTAGCCCCTAATTAAAACTGCATGCTGACACTCCAATTTTAAAAAGAAGACGACCTCTTCGCCGATTATGAGCTGGTGGGTCACGTAACCATTTCGACACACGGTCATACATTTATTCCGTCTCTAGAGTTGTCACTTCCTCCTCCCTGAGAGCACTCTGAAGTATTATATTGCGCTGTCCTTAGGGCCCGAGTTAGGAAACAACTCGGGCTTTGCAGGAATGCTCGCTATGTGGCCGTCTCCACAGGCCGAGCCCAGCCTGGCGCAGCTTCAGGTGTTAATGTGAAGAGCGAATGAAGCGTTCGAATGTCTGCCTGCTCTTTTGTGAGCAGGAGGCTATTGCCCTCACGCTGCAGATGTATATGAAGTTGCAGCGCGTGTGTGTGTTGTGAGACATACAGGGAGAGGGAGAGAGAATGACAAACCCCGTTCTTTTTCGTCAGTATGCAGTCCCGGCAAGCACCAGTAGTGTATACACGGATTTAGCAGCGGGGCTCAAAAGCGCATAAATCGTATAATAAAACTTTGTCTCGTTCATTTTTCTAAAAAAAAAGTAATATATTTATATTGGTTTAAACTGAAGTAACACTGCAAAAAATTCCGTGTTTTGGTACGGAAAATGTACAGAAAATGGGGTACAGAAAAGGTACGGACCTTCCGTACTGGTTCTCTGTGGTCCCCATAAGGATCTCATGTAAACTGCTACAGAAAACATGTACAGAACCTCCGTGGTTAGCAAGGTACGGACGGTCCAGATAAAAAATTGACCAGACATTTTCCGTGTAATTTCTGTACTTTTTTCTATCAGTGAATGATGTAGTTTTTCTTAAATTGTTGCTAAATACAAAATGTGAAAAATGTCGTGTGTGCATGCGCTCTCTGTGTGAGTGTGTTCGTGCGTGCGCATCGGAGAGGCGTCGTCTGAAGGAGGGCAGAGTCGCCTATTATGCCCCCTCAGTGACGTCATCGTTATTACCTCCATTAGCCTGACGATAAAGCTAAGGGCGAAACGTGCCACGACCTTGGCAGTGAGAGTTGCGCAAACACGGGGAAAATAAGAGCAACTTTGGGTTGGTTTTCAATTTTCGAAGGCACTGGTCAAGAGGAGCTCCCTGCTGCACCCGGTGGAAAGAATGTCTTCTCCCTTTGCACCTTTGCCTTTGATACCTGGGCGCGTGACAAGGGGCCCTGCTAAAACCTTTGCCATGTCCGGGGCCACTTGGCCCTGGCCGGTCCTGCCTCGGGACGCAGCCCTTATCAGCAGGGCACGGTGGGACAAGAACCCTTTCGGCAGCAACCTTCATTTCAACAAAATAAACTCAATTTTACGTTTCAAGAAGAAATGAAAGAAGGCATCAAAGATGGATGAGAAATTCGTCCGTGCAGTGCTGGATCGATTTTCGGGACGCGACGCGGGAAATATTTGTCATGTTTGTGTGGATGCCCCCTCCCCCCCCCTCCCCCCCTCATAAAACGAGACGCCGCGTCGGATTGGCGTCTCGCCGTAACCGTGGCGCCGCTCGGACACTTGATGCGGCGGGGCGAACCAGGGCGGCGCCAGACGGAAGGAGGATGCAAATGTTATTCCACTGCCAAATTTTATTTTTTCCGAGCCGAGAAGGACGGCTACAGTGGCCGCGCGACTCAGGTGCCGTCGCGTGTTTGAGCTTGCTTAGCGGTTCTCGCCGGGTTGGCTGACCGATGCCATGAATGAACGCTGTGGGAGCGCGCAAACAGTTGCCAAACGCCGGTCTTCTGGCCCACTGTGCGCTGGTCTGGCCTGTGACCTCTCACATGAGAGATTCAAGGAGGATACGGTGTGTTCGTTCAGCCGCCCAGTGAATTGTGAATCTGCACCGATGAGCGAAGCAATCCCGCATTTTCCTCGACGCTGCCCGTAAAGGAAGGAAATGAAGATGAGTTATTTTGATGATAATGGGGCGGCGCGGGGGACGCGAAGACTCGACGGCGTTGTATCATGGAGTGACATCACTCCGAAGGTTTGTCGTTGAGGAAGTGCGGATAGGACTTCCCCTTGAGCGATGCGCCGCCTCACGTCAACATTTTATAGGAGCCTGCGCGCGTCGCCTCTCTAGATTCTAGTTAAGCCCACGTTCTTAAAAAAAAATAAAAACCTTTATAACAAAAAAAAAAGTTTCTTAGTTTCTTAGTTTTGGTGAATATATGATCGCCGGAAGGTCCTTTTTGAGAGATTTTCACCGCTTTTCGACACTGCAGTGTAGAGGGCGGTGCGGTGCCGCGCGGCGCTTCTGTATCCTCTCTGCAGTTCCGCGGGTGAAGGTCGCCTACGAAATGATTCTCGTAAACGCTCTGCGCTGCTTTCAGAGGCTTACTCTGCGGTGCGTGCGCGCCACCGGGTGGGGTAGTGCGTGTGTGTGTGTGCGTGAGTGTGTGTGAGCCTTCTTCGGTCCGCATTTCTCCGCGATGGTGTTGTTATTTCCGACAGGGAAATTGACGAAGAGTGTGGCTGCAGAATTTCCCTCCGCTCCCCCCTTCCCTTCCCCACGACCGTCATGATGGCGATGCCCTTGCTGTTTCAAATAATGTCCAGTCGTTATTTCTGCGCGGCCTGGCCACTGGCGGCGGGGTGGGGTGGGGCGTCCGGGCACAGTGGGCCAGAAGACCGGCGCAGGCGGCCAAAACTCTAGACGCGTTTTGAGCTCCAGAGTCGCTAAATGGGACTCGAACCGAGTGTGTGACCCCACCAATGGATTGCTCTCCGAACAAGGAATTCATTGGTGGAGTCACACGTTCGGTTCGAGTCCCATTTAGCGACTCTGGAGCTCAAAACGCGTCTAGAGTTTGGGCCGCCTGCGCCGGTCTTCAGGCCCACTGTGCGGGGATGCCCTGCGGTTTGCGGCGTAGCCTGGCGTAGCCTGGCGTACTCGTAGAGTGTACATACATCGGAGGTCCGTGGCCTTTGCCGGACAGGGGCTCAAAACTCCAGCTGGCACTCATTCCGGTCGTGACTGCGGAATCGTGTGCATGGGCCCGTTCCTGAGTACCGGGTTCTCAATTTGCGGTCAAAGATTTAAAAAAAAAAAATTACGGGAATGTCCCGTTTGTAACCGCCTTTTTAAAAAAAAAAATTAAAAAAAAATTGTCCCTAAAGTAAGGCATTAACAAAACCAAATTCTTAAATTTCGTTTTGTTACTCTTGCGTAACAAGTTCACAACTTATCGAAAAGACAAACATATTTGTTTAAGTCAAGCTGCTGCCTGTTGGCTGGCGTTGGCCATGCTGCAAGGGTTGCATACCTGACCACGCAGAGGCTGGCTAAGCCAGACATAGCCAGCTCCAGGATCCAGACACTAGCCCGCAGCAAGCTCCAGCACGGCTCCAGGTTATAGACATCGAACTGCCTACACGCCACGGCCAAACCGGACTTCCAGGCGCTCGCTATATTTAGCGACATTCCACGCCAGGACATGTCGTGAAGGCAGATGCCTCTTTGAACGTTGGGCATGTTGCTCCAGTCGTTTTTGCCGACCGCATCTTGAACTGGCTAGGGCAGGAAACAAGACAAAGTGGTGACAAAAAGGTGTGTTGGCGCAGTCTGCGGACTTTATTTTCCTTCGTCTATTGAATAATAGATGTGCGCGTCTTGAGGCGCTGCTGGTTGTTTCATCGAAGGTCCTCGCCAACCTGGCGTGCGCTGCGGCAGGGACACAGCGGAGCTTGTAGAAGGTACCAGCCGATGGATGCATCTCTGCAGGCGGTCGTTCAGCTGTGTGTGTGTGTGTGCGTGTAAGTGAGTGTGTTCGTGCGTCTACCTTGCAGCGTTTGTTATAAATAACCGCTCGTTGGGGCAACGCTCTTGGGAGTCTGCCTTCCTTGCCTGCCTGCCCCTCACTGATGAGATCTTGGCTTGGAGCTACTCGGAGTGAAGCGAATGTTCTCTATGTCCTTACCACCTTTGTGCTAAACAACGAGCTGCAGGCGTTATCGATACGGGCTAAAGTGCCTCGTCTTCGGAAACGTTTTAGGGATTCACTTCAGCGAGCACCGGTTTTTAGCACCCGTCTTTGCGTGTTGGCTTTAATTTGTCTTTTATCTTTTCACCGCTGCAAGACGTAACATGCGTAACGCCTGCGCCCTGGACAGTGCAACAGAATTCTGTTGCTCGCATTGCGCATGTGCACATTTTCTAAACTAAGCTTTTTTTAACAGTCTCGGCCACCTCGGCGACGACCATGTAGTACGTGGGCCCCAGGGTGCCCCACTCGGCCCGTCTATTTCGCTCATTCTCAGTGAATAGACGAGACGAATTGGTCGGGGTTGGGTGCCAATGGGACGCATCTGGACTCATCCCCACCTTGTCCATCCCGTCTTGGCTGCATCCTGTACAGCCCGGCAGCGCCGAGGGCAGCCAGCAGCGCCTGCAGTGCCGTCGTCGCCCTGTCTCTCTCGCACAGCGAAAAAAAAAAAAACCGTTCTTGAGACCTCACCCTTTGACTTTCAGTGCGCAACCCGAGTCTATCGGATTGAACCGACTCAAAAGTGCACACTGTGGTCCTTTGAGAGCACAGCAGCTGAATCCTTTCCGCTCGCCGTTTCGGAGGTCCACCCGTGTTTTGCGTTTGCAATAGGCGATGCCGGCAGCGGACTTGACCGTCAACTGGCCACTTTATTCTCGCAGTGTTGGATTGGGAGGTGCGTAGTGCATAATGAAGGGAGCCGCCTGGCGGGCCGCGCCGACGCACTGGACGGCTAGTCTGGCGGCCAATGCGATTGGCCTGCAGCAGCCTGCAGGACGCAGCGCTGGACGATACGCAGGCCAAGGGTCTGGTCGCAGGACCGGTTCCAAGTGGCAGCCGCCGCCGCCGCCCCCCGTTCTCTCTCTCTCTCTCTCTCTCTCTCTCTCTCTCTCTCTCTCTCTCTCTCTCTCTCTCTCTCTCTCTCTCTCTCTCTCTCTCTTCCGCCCCGGTCTGCACTTCCACTGTAGGGTTGGCTCCGCAAAAGCCATTATGGGGTCGACGGAGGAAAAAAGGAGCGGAGATGTCTAAATCGCTGGTCGCGGTCTCCGCGAATTGGGTTGTCGCCGAGGTCCTACCCTGTCATTGGGCTTCGGCTGTCACAGCGCCCCGGCGGAGAGAGAGAGAGAGAGAGAGAGAGAGAGAGAGAGAGAGAGAGAGAGAGAGAGAGAGAGAGAGAGAGAGAGAGAGAGAGAGAGAGAGGAGGGGGGCTGGACTCGCAGAGAGCAAATTAACGAAGTTGGAATCTCTTTTATCACGGCTTGCGCGCTGCGCTGCGCGTCCCCGCAGGAAAGGCTCAGAGGCATGTCCTGCGTACTACGGTCGAGGCGAACAGGATCCGATTCCGTTGTGGATTCGTTGACGACAAAAATACCGTGGTTACACCCCCGGAAAAGCTTTGGAACACCCCTCAGAGATGCCCATATAAATGGTGTCGACCCTGCATTAGAAACGGCCGCCTCTTTTTGTCCCTGCACGGTCGAAGCGTCTTCCCCGTGGTTCACGAACGCAGCTCGCAGAGTTGCCGCCATCGCCGCGGATCTCCATATCCCATCGACGCGGTTGACGATGCGGCTGATTTTTGTTGCAGTTTCCCGAGTCGGTGGTGGCGGCAGCGGCCCTGGCCGGCGACGTTCCCGCTGATGGCCATCGAGCGCATGGCGGCGGCGGCGCGGTCGGCGCGGCGGAGCCGAGGCCGTCACCGTCCACGTCCGCAGGCCGGCCGCCCGAAGCGCTGCAGCGGTGCTCGCCGGCGGCCAGGGACATGGTGGCCAGGCTGCTGGACAGGGACCCCCGCCGCCGCCTCAGGACGCTGCACTCCCTGCAGACCATCGCCTTCTACCTCAACTTCAACTTCGCGGACGTGCGCGCCCGGAAGGTGAGTGATGAGCATCATGTGTCTCACCTTTTCTCCGTCAGACGTTTGTGTCTCGACCTTTTTTGTCCGGACTTTTATGTTAAACCGATAAAAATTGTTAGAAAATTTTGTTTTTTCTCGTAGGTCCGCCCTCGAGACTTGTTCGAGGGCCTGCTCGAAGTTCATCGCCTGAAGACTGAAGACGTTGACGCTCCATTCCAGGACTTCGACAGTATCGTCCCCACCTTTGTGTGAATCGTGATACCTCATGTTCAACCTTTTTGAACACATTCCTTTACCAGAATCTCTAATTGTTTTTTCTATACGCAACTCTATTCGCGTTTTTGAAGGTAGTTGAAGTATTTTATTTTTTGTTTTGAGGGGTGCGACGAATGATAGTTTACACGGTTTTTTTTTTAACAAAAGTCATTATAGAGTTAAAAGAAAGTTGGAGAAATAAAGTTTAGAAATACTGCCTGTTCAACTTTACGCCCTCCCCCGCCTGCAGCCAGAGCGTTAATACACCACGCTGAGACGCAAGGAGTATCGCCTGCCATAGCGGATACCCCCTGCCCAGCACAGACGGAATCACCAGAGTAAGAGATGAAGAGTCGTGGTATGAACAACGGAAAACAATTTATAAAAATTGAACCCCACGACCTTCTTCCCCCGCAATAGGGTTCGAGCCGCCTGCATATCTTCGGTGTTCGAATATGGGAACCGTTGTTCCCAGACGCTGGCGATTGTGTTTAACTTAAAATAAATTTAAAAAATGGAACTCTACACCCCCTCCCCAGTCTTAATGGGGAGGCCTCCTGCTTTACTTCGGTGTTCGGGATGGGAACCGGTGCTATCAGGTAACTGGGGTTAATCCGATCCAGCGACTTCGATATCGTACGCCGGGGGACCCAGTAGGACCCGAGCCGCCGACACGGCCCAACATGGGCAGAGTAGAGTAAGGCAGAGACGATAGAGAGACAGAGAAAGAAAGAAAGAGAGAGTAGTTTTGGGAGCTTTTGTTTGCGCAGGCTGGTCGGTACCCAAATGGTACACCCGCTGTCCGGCGCTCCCAGACCCGAACATGCAGTCAGTGGGCCAGCTTCAAAGGACTTATCAACTCCATCCGACGAATCGGAATGGACCCACTCGCGACCAATCTCGAGTGGCTGACTCGATCGGGGATCGAACCAGTGCCGAGGCCAATCCGCCGAAGCGGACTGCTTTTTAGACACCCGGGTGTAATGGCCTGGATTGAGCCTAGACCACTACACCACCCTGACTTGCACGTCTGCCGAGTGTTTGACGACGGGTTTGAGTCGCAGTGGGAGGAAGCCAGTCGAAAAATGAAAGAAACAACTGGGATTCGATCCCCGGACCTTATGGTCGGGGTCGGACGCCTTAACGCCCTCAGCCACCACGGCTCATATCTGACGCCGATTGAAGCGGGCTCTTGACGCGACAATGAGCAGCGGTCACAGAAAAAAATTGTGAAGTAATAAGATTTGAACCGCCGATCCTGATACCGGGTAACCGACGCGTCCACACCTCCATCCACCACGACACGTGATGGTTAGCGCGCATTGCTGTGGGTTTGAAGCACACTGGCGGAAAGAGTGAAAAATAATAAATGTTGGAAGTTGAACCTAGGACTTGAGGGTCTGGTGCAGATGCTTCTGCGATGTTGGCCTTGCAATGACCCCATTAAGACTGGGGAGGGGGTGTAGAGTTCAATTTTTTAAATTTATTTTAAGTTAAACACAATCGGCAGCGTCTGGGAACAACGGTTCCCATATCCTGAGGATCCTGAGCATCTCGCGCGTTGATGAAAGTAAATAAGACAGCGGAGTCACAACATTCCTTAAATTTATTCATTAATCTGGAGTTAGTGCAAAAATATTTTTACAAGGGAAGTCAGATCTACGAAAGAAACAGATTTAAAGTGAAGTGTTAATAAACGTGGCAGTGTCGCAAAGCGCGCAAGTAATAATAACAATTATGATAAAAATTATAATTAGGTGGAGAAAAAAGTTTTTCAAACTCTCTCGAGAACACGATATTATGGCACAAGATTCATATTGAACTCCATTTGCAGGAGTGTCAACGTCATATGGCACTCTTACAAAGCCTTGCAAGGGTCTCCCTTAGCTAAAACCAAATAACTGTCGTTCAACTCCCCCCGGTGTGTTAAGGTCTGCGAACAACCACACAAAAAAATGGACCCTTCTCCTCAATCTTATCAACCTTATCAATCTTCTTAAGTCTAGAGAATTTTCACGGGGAGAAAGGAATTTCTGGACCTCAGCAAGATCACCTTCAGGGACAATCACACTTTTGCGGATGCAAATTACGCTGTCAACTATCCGTTTCCCGCCTGCACTTCCAAAACAGAGCAGCTCCCCGCTTTTGTGGTAACTTTCCGGGAAACATTAGAAATATAAAAACGAGTTGAGATGCGAGGCTCGTGGTAACTGGACCCGCATCGCTGCTACGCCTGTGGTGTTGTGGGGGCTGCGTGCCGGTGTGCTGCTTCAGGCCGCGATCCGAGTGTGCTCCCAATTGTTGCCGCCCTTCTTCAAGAACATGATCCGATCGCCGATGAACGAGTCGTGGGCGTAGTAGAACTCGATCATGTTGGGGTACAGCTTGTAGGCCACGCTGGAGACAGAGATGACCAAGCGGGTGTTGAACTTTGAAAATTATTCAGTGAAACCCCTTGGGAATGAAACCAAGGCATCCTGAGGGCGGCACTTCGGCCGCTTGGATCCGCGTACTCACAAATGGTCCGGGCACGGCAGCGTCTGTCCGCCCTCGGCCACCTTCTGCAGCAGCTCGTCGTGCTTCTTCTTGTGCTCGTCCCAGTCCACCTCGACGCCCTGGTGGCACAGGTGCGTGCGCACCTTGCAGTACAGCGGCTCCCGCTCGTACAGGTCGCCGTACTGCTCGGGCGTCAGCTCCACCGTCTCGCCCTCGATGCGCACCTGCCAAACAAGTACAGTAACAAATGAGAAACCCACACTGGCATGTACATAATGTTGCAGCGGCCCGCACTGACCTGCTGGTTGACTGTCATGCCGTCGGCTCGCCTGTAGCACCATAGGAATGTCATGCACGCCGCGGGGTTCTCTGCCTGGGAAGCGACACAGCGAAACACGGTTACTATTGGAAGGGCACGACAGCACGGGGTTGATACCGCGTCAGCTTGGCTAAAAAGGGTTCCGTTGAAACTTTACCAGTTCAGCGGACTTCTTGCTGCGCCTGTCCGTCATGATGACAAAGCCGTCGTCCTCCAGGCGGCGGAGGATCACGTGACGCGAGCTCACGCGCCCATCCCTGCACAAACACAATTTTTTTAAACAAGTTTTTTTTAAAGGTGTTTTTACAATCTAAGGAGAAAAGGCAGCGAGAACCAGGTCCGAGTGCGCTGGCGCATAGGCTGGCCGCGCCGAGAAGGTAGGCCTCCCATCGTGCTCCAGCGCTGGCGGGCCGGCCGCAGCGGTGCGAGTCGGGTGCGAGCCGGCCCCGGCGCCCACGCCAGCAGTGGAGGAGGAGGTAGGCCTCCCATCGTGCTCCAGCGCTGGCGGGCCGGCCGCAACGGTGCGAGTCGGGTGCGAGCCGGCCCCGGCGCCCACGCCAGCAGTGGAGTGCTCGAGGGTAGGACTGGTCAAGAGGATCCTCTTGAAAGCGATACCGGCCGCACCCCCTCGGCATGCCTTGGATGGCGCGGTGCAGCACCCTCTGGCCGCCCCTCACTCAGCCCCTCGCTCAGACCCGCTGCGGCTTCCCTGGCCTGCCGAGCCGCCACCGTCCAGCCAATGCTGCATTAACTCCACTCAGGGCATTGGGTGGCTCTTTCTGCTGGCGAAGACCCTCGACGGGCTGGACGACAGCGTCGTCCAAGGCGTTGGACAGAGGGCCAAAAGACCGGCGCAGGCGGCCAAAACTCCTGACGCGTTTTCAGCTCCAGAGTCCCATTTGGCGACTCTGGAGCTCAAAACGCGTCCGGGATTTAGACCGCCCGCGGGCGGATCACCACCGGCCCACGATATCTCGCACACCACTGGGCGCAGCGTTGCCGCTTAAGGAGGCAGCCCACTAACACGACTGAAATTTTTTCGGCGTGTACTCAGGGTTTGGGTTCGCGTGCGTGCAAGCACGGATCCACAGGGAGGGTTGGGGGCGCCGAGGGTCAACTGCCCCTCCCTTGACCCCAAGAAAGCCGCCTGGAAGGCACGCGACACGCAACACTTGGCCGCCCCGAGGCTGGCTCTCGACGTACTTGGTGGCGGTGGACAGGCAGAGCGCGTTGGGCAGCACCAGGTGGGAGGCCAGCGCGTCGGCGTGCCACTGACGGAACAGCGTGAAGGGGTCGCCGTCGGGGAGCTCGATCTTGGCCAGCCCTGACGTCTCCGGCGCGGCAGTCTTGAGCGCCGCCACGCTCTCCACGGCCTTGGTGCCGTTCACGCCGTTCGTGTGCTGGACGCCGTTCTGAAAACAACACCAACATTAGCTGATTTTTTTTAAAAAAAAAATTCTCGATTTTTCCGGAATGGCCGACGTGCGTCGCACCCGGCACTGGCAGCCGCTCATCAAGTACACGTGCGAGCCGTTACGTAAGTCAGGGCAGCGACCAACTATCGACCTCCGCGCTCCGCCTGGACAAGAGGCTCGGTCTGGCCGGCCTGGGCGGCGCCTCACCGATAAATATTACCACCTCCAAGGCCCAGCGTTGAAAAAACAAAATAGGTGCCGAGCTGGAACCAAGGCACGCCCAGGAACGGGACATTCGTTGAGGGAGCCGAGAGCGAAGCGGAGCCGTGAAGAGTTGAGGATCCCGCGGCGCACGCCAAGGTGGGACCGGAATGGCCGGCAGCCAATGGACCAGCCCAGTTAATTTTGTATACATTTTGTGTAGGTATCGCCCTCGGTCTGTGGGTGCACTGACCTAGCCTAGACATCTCTTTGTTATTACGTGCGTTTGTTATCTGCTGCATTCCTTCCGTGGACCTGGACGCGGCCGCGCCGTGCCGCGTCGCTCCAGCCTTACGTAAGGCTAACCTTGGCCGCGCCGAGGCCCGCCGGGCCTGCCGTCCGCGGCTGCCACATCTGCATACAGCGTCGACGCGTCGTCCAAATATCGAACGAGGAATTGTTTCGAGGTGACTGACAGCCGCCGACAGTGCTCGTGTGAGGAATGTAAAGAAAAGGTTAAGTCAATAGTTCTTTTGACTGATTCTTAATGAAGAATTCGTAAGGTACTCTCTCAGTCAAAATGATATTCCTGAAAAAGTCAACCAAATTATAGTCGATTTGACTTGACTTCTGTCACTGTCAGGGCTGAGGCTTCGCGGAGCAGGAGCAAGACCCACTACGGTTTCTGATAATTTTTTTATCGCCGCAATTGAATTGGTTGTTATCTCAAGCGACACAAAGAAAAAAGTTCAAGTCTTCAAAGTTTATTGCACCTTAATCTATAGTTTTTGCTGCCCCCTCGACAGGGACGCTGACACTTCATAGATTTATGTTTTTTGGTTTATAAAAACTATGAACACAGAAATAGAAAAATATGAAAGAGCAAAGCTGCCATCGCTGCCACCCTCCTGCAGGGGTGTGTACGCGCTGCGTAGCGGCAACTCTACACCGGAAGGATTAACAGAAAGAGTGGCGCAGCTCCAAGCTATGCGGTCGTGCGCTCTAGCATAGTACTTTCAGAAAAAAAAAAACCCACAAAAAAACACTAACATAATTTTATTTTTGTTTAAAAATTATAAGCTTTGATTGTTGGTTTATCGTGGTTTTCCTTCTCGTACACTTGACCGAGTGCTTCAGACAATTCTCGATTCGGTTGTGAACAACATGAAAGTGAGTGGGAAGGTAGGCGGAAGGTACTTTTGATAACTGAGGGCTCGCCGCCCTTGAGTGAGTGACAGGTGAGGCCGGCTAGGCCGCAAGGGCGGGGCCGGGGGCGGGACGGGGCGGCCGCTGCCGGCGGGGCTTCGGTGGGAGAGTGCGTTTGGAAAGCATGGCATGTACTGAGAGAGGCCCGGCTTACCGTAAATACACCAATGCACACCCGTCATAAGAAGTGTGGTCCACAGCGAGTAAAAAAAATTCAAACGGAAAGAGACACGAAAAAAACGGAAGATATTTTTGAACTTGGGCAGGTTTCGTGACTTCAGTGTGAAATAACCGCGGAGGTGTGGAACTTTTAGTCTCGACTTTTGGAAGTGCAGCGTTTGCAGTCTCCACACTACTAGTGTGGAGTTATCCACGTTTACACCGTGCCAAGAGATAAGGTCTCTTTGAGCTGCAAACTCTGCATTCGCACGTGTCGAGTTGTCCACACTTGGTTTGACAGTGTTTGGGTGCCTGGCACCAAGGGCCGCGACCACGGTTCCCAGGCGAGACGCCGGCAGATCGACTGAGGGTTCGGTTCCACAGAAAAGTTTCGGCGGGTGTCTGTTGACGGAAGGACCGGGCCAGCCCTTTCCTAAGACCAGTGTCGAGTTCCCTCAAGGGCTACCCTGATCCTAGCCCTTCACGGCGCCGGACCAATTTTGCGGTCGGCCTATGATATCTCTCGAGTTACGGACAGTGGGAATCTGGCAGGGCCCGATCCGCTTTCAAATCTGTTCGTCCTTCTGTGTCCAGGCCGCGGCCGGCCAGTCCGCCTGGCCCACACGGAATCAAACGACATTTTACGAACATTCGTTATGTAACGGTGATTCCCACTGTACAAAGCAAGTCTCTCGCACGGCGCCGTAATTCTAATTTATTAAATAGTATTTGAATATGGATGGATTGGTGCGATTAATCCGGATTAATGGGTGTAGCACGTAATCGTGTTTCTTGGCCCGTGAGACGTGTGGCTAGACGCCACAACATCGTATAATTGCCGACCACACAGCGTTAAATAAATAGAAATCAAACTTAGCAACTCTGGTAAAAAAAAACGGAAATGTTTTAAGAAAACGATATTATTAAAAAGGCGTGTTAGTGTGCACAGGCAGGGCAGCATGCTGGAACACGGGTAATACACTCGAGGGCGTCGCACCCACGAGGTGCAACTAGATACTGCCTGTGGTTTGCGAGTTGGAAAATGCACGTGATGCAATATTAAAAAGACATTGCCACCGACTGCAGGGGAAGGACAGTCGGCCCATGGCCATCATGGGTGACAAGAGCGGGTAAAATATTTTTTAAAAAAAATCTAAATCTACTTGAAAATTGCCACATAGAACCTTCTACATACTGGTCTTTACAAACGAGCAAATAAATAAATTTAACGAGGCCATGTGTTTGTGAAATTTTGGTCATCGACGATCATGAATGGGATTGGAATGTGGCACTAATCCGCACTAATGGCATACTCCGTTACATAACGGAGATCCACAGCAAACTTATGTAATTTCTCGTCAGCATTCCAACAAAGTCGACTGGCTAACTTTTCCCAAATATTCGTCAAGAATGAAAGTCTAAGCGACTTCGCAGATCGTTCAGTTTCGCGCCTCTTTCAAATTTGGCGGCATTTTGCGAGGCAACAGACGGGAGGGACGGCCGGCAGGCACTGTACTTCCCTGCGAGACCTTGAAGGAGCGACACAAACAGTGGCAACGTCATGTCGTTTCGAGAGTCTCGAAATGGTACGAATTCCGATCGCCATGCCGCAAGAAATCGGTTCATTCGGTTCACCTTGGCATTGCTCGAGTCTCGTCACGATGACATAACCTCTACTCACCATGGTGACTGGGTCGGACGGGACGGCGTGAGGGGTCTAGTCGCTGGCTTCCCTGACACTCTGCCCAGGAGGTGCTGGAGTGTGGGCCTTCCAAGTCACACTGATCCTGCCTTGGACAGCCGCTGCCTCAGCCGCTTCAGCCGCTACCACCGAGTGGCCGGCGGACAGGGCGCAACAGGGACAACACCCGCGCGTGGCGAGCGCCGGCCGGGGTATCGCCGGCGCGCCTCGCTACTGGCGCCCCCTGCCTGTCTAGGAGTCTCCGGCGCGCGGGGTATTGACGCGGCCTTCCCCGCGGCTAGCGCCCTCTAGTGGCCCGAACGCCACGGCGCGGCACGGCGCTGCACAGTGGGCCAGCCGATTCAGCCGAGCCGCCCCAATTAATTTGGATCCGCGGCGGCCGAGATTCCCGCCAATCCCCACGCGGCTCGAGTTGCCGGCCGGCCACCGCCAGTGCACAGAAGCGGTGTTGCGTTTCACGAGTCTCACGAGCCAGAGTCAGGGCACATTTCTACTCTAGTCATTTATTCTGGAAAATTTTTCGTGTGCGTGCGAGAGAGAACGACTCTCGGAATCAGTCTGCAGGCAGAGTCAGTCGCGCAGGACGGCAGCAGCGGCATCACCACGAAAAGCAGACTAAGTGCGCGCCATGAATCATGGATCCACTGAACCGCCGCACCCCATGACGCCGCACTTTAATTATGCCCCACTTCGGACCCCCACTCTGGGTCCGCATATCCAGGCCCATCGGAGTCTGCGGGGGGAAACGGCACTCGCTCTACAATCCGCGGTTCAACTCCCGCCCCCTTTTTATTTATATATATTTTTTTTTAAAATCATTATCAACATATCTTGGGTCACATAATTATGCGCGTGGGCCATGGCCAGGTCATAGTCGTAGTCATGAGCGTGGGGATGGAACTGCGTCGTGGAGCAGGGAGACTTGGTGGGTCACGAGAGACATAGGGAGACTGCCTGGCCCGTTCGGCTTGGCGGTGTACGCCGACGCGGGGAGAAGGAACGTCAGAGATGACGGCAGAGTCGCCCTTTTTTTCTTGCTGCTGCACTTCTCGGCCAAGCCCAGCTTAGCAGTCCGTCATGGCGCAGAGCGGCACGGAGACGCGCAGGGACTCGCAGCGAGGCGCTGTAGTGCTTCTCCGTGATGACGGCCGACGGGGGGCCGTCGGGGGGCTGGCGGCGTGAATACAACAGCGGGCCGCCACAGTGGGCCAGAAGACCGGCGGGGGCGGTCAAAGTCCGGACGCGTTATGAGCTCCAGACTCGCTGAATGGGACTCGAACCGAACGTGTGACCCCAACAATGAATTGCTCTCCGAACGAGGAATCTATTTATGGGGTCACACGTTCGGTTCGAGTCCCAATTAGCGACTCTGGAGCTCAAACCGCGTCTGGAGTTTTGGCTGCCTGCGCCGACGGTCGTCTGGCCCACTGTGCGCCTGGCTCGTTCCGCTTTTATTCCCGCCTCGTCTCCCTCCCCGTCTGCTCGGCAGCCCCGCCAGCCCTGCCAGCGCCGCGCCAGCCCCGCCAGCCCCGCAAGGTGGAGTGCTGCTCCAGCAGTGTGCTGGACAAGCAGGCCAAGCGGGCGAAGCGAGCCCTGTTGCAGGGCCGAGTGGTACTATCACTCGCAAAAAAATTGAGCCTTAGATACTCCATGCCCAAGAGATCTCCCATACATCAAGCTTTGAAAGTCTCTTGCGCATGGGGTATCTACGGCTCAATTCTTTTGCGAGTGATAGTACACCGCAACCCTCAGCCGCCCCTCTGCGCATCGCTTTGCACTTAGTGTAGCTCGGGACGAACTAATGCACTTCCAGTGTCGTTTGATTTTCGTCGCTGCCCCTGACATTCCCTGGCTCGGGCTCAAGCAGATGAAAGCCATCCCCTGCCGTTTCCCTCTAAATTAAGAAGCAAGCCGCAGAGGGACAGTGTCGGGGAGGAAGGGGGGGAAGGCGAGCGGCCCACTCGGGGCATGACGTCATCGCCCCGTGTGACGTCACTCGAAGGGGGTGTCTTCAGCCTCCCTGTGGCACATTGCAGGTCAAGCGGGGGAACCGTGGGGAGGGGGCTGTATGGCAACCCTTCGGATACTCCTGGAGGAAATTCGAGCTAAACAGAGCAGAGAAAAAGAAGTGCAGCGTTCGGCTGTAGGTTGGTGTCGTACAGTCCCCAGCAAAATGTGGGTTGGGAGCCTTGCCGCTCCAGGACGCCGTAAAGTCGCCACGACGTGATTTATGGAGGGTACTGTACTGCAGTACGGGGGCGAAATGGTTGGGCCAAGATGCGGTTTGGCCCTGTCGCCGCCGGTTTAGAACGCCCTTGGAGAGCCCTGCGAGGGCCTTCAGAGAGCCCTGCGAGCGCCTGGAGCGGTGCGAGGCGCTCCGCAAACCAACCTACCCCAAAGTTGGCCCGGGATCCGGCAGCCACTGGGCTGGAAGCGCTGGAAGCCGGAAGCAGCGCCCGGAGCTGGAGCAATTGGATGGAGGGGCACGCCGAGAGGGCGGCGGTGAGAAAATGCTGGCAATGATTCGTTTTCCGGCTGAGCCCGGCCGAGCGCGAGAACCGGCTGCAGACCAGCGCCTGCCAACGGCCGGGTAGGCAACCCGGTGCACCGGCTGTCTGCGCGCGTGGCCTACCTCGCCGACCCCCGTGAAGACGGCCCACTGTGAGGCCACAATCCCCGACCCAATCTCCTTCACTTCCGCCTCCATTTCCGACGCCCTTTTAATTCCCTGAGGCGTTAACGCATTCACGACTGGCCGGCAGTAAACCACTAAAACGCCCGTAAGGCGGCCACTTCCGGTCCCGGCGAGCCGGGCAGTCCTGTCTATTATCACGCCCTGCCGGGCAAGGTCGCGTGTGACCTTTCAGACTGCTTCCTAACTCTCTAAGTCAGTGTGTCCCTCATCTCGCAGTGCCGCCCCCAGCCGCCCCCCTCCCTCGCCGACGGATCCTTTTTCCCGCCAACTGGCCCACCCCCACCCCCCACCCCCGGGCGGAGCGGGTCCGACTGAGACGCGAGCGCCGTGCGCTGCGCGGAGGGAGGGAGGAGTCAGTTGCCACAGCACCCCCTGGCGGACGGGGTGGCCGGAGCAGCGTCGAGAGTGAGTGCCAGCGTCGCGTGGCGTCGCGTGGCGTCGCGGCGGCGAGCAGACGACGCTCGAGCCACGCGGCGAGGCGGAGCAGCGCCGCAGCGCGCGGCACCACGCCGACCATGGCGGCGCAGGTGAGTCCTGCTTGCAAGAATGGAGTGGTTGACATCTTCCTCACGCCCATGCTATAAGTATAGGACCTTTGATGAACATGTCCTCACTTTGTCGTGAAGTTGTCATCGTTCGAAGGCGATGAAACTAGTGTTCTGAAGGGTGGAAACATTCCCGGGAAAATTGGGAATCTTGGGAAACGTTACCGGGAACGTTCGAGGCTGGAAATCGGGAACGTTCCCACATTCCACATTTTTGAGTAAAAATGAATGAAAAATATAAATTAGTGCAGATAATTACTGGAAATTGTAAAAATATGAAGGTTTCTGTTCACATAAAAAATAATTATTTTTATTTGTCCCATATCAAACATAAAAGAAAATATATCGAGTGACAAATATTTTTCTTAAGAAATATTGAAACAAGAGTTTTAAAATTTTAATCAATTAACATTGACTCCTCTTTATCTTCATTTTCATCTTGCTCATCTTCACCATCATCACCATTGCTTGAGCTAGCATCAGATTATCGTGAGGAATAGGTAAAATATGCTGTGTACGGTGGAAAATTGTGTGCTAGGTGGAACAGATGTGTTTTGCCCTCCGATACGCATATCAAGTTAAAACAAATAAAAAATGCTGAATATTCCCACTTTTCGGGAATCTTCGGAAATGTTCCCGGGAATTTACTGGGAACGTTCCCCAAAATGATCGTTCCCGGGAAATTTAGAACACTAGATGAAACTGTCTTGACAGAAAGTGTCCAGCCCGCTGGAGTCTGAGTGACCTGACCAGCCTGTTTTTTCGAGACAGAATAACAATTTTTAAAAAAAATTAAAAAAAAGAGAGAGATCCGGCGCGCTGGCGATGTGGTGTGCGCGCTTTGGGCCGAGGCCAAAGGAATAAGGGTGGGACGCAGAGAAAGGGGCCGCCTCTCTGCGGCAAAAGCCGTCCAACGGCAAGCCGAAAGGCAGTCAGAGGGAAGACAAAATAAAGCCAAAGGACAGACAGAAAGGGGCCGAAAGGCCACGCAAAGCGACCACAATGGAGCTAAAGGCAAGCCAAACGGCAGGTAAAAGGCAGCCAAAGTTTATACTCAGCCAAAAGGCATCCAAAAGGTGGTCCCTAGTCGGTCCAAAGATTTAAAGAGGAGGGAGCTAAGGGCGAAGGGTGGGTCATGGTTCACGCAATCTGGGACGCAAAGGGCTTCCACTCGGCGCCAAAGGGAGCGAAAGGGACGCGCGAGACGCCGACAACACGGAACGAGCAAAGTTGAAACGAGAGCGGGGACCCTTTTTTCCGGGCCACGATGGATGCTTTGATCGGCGAAGGGAGGCAAGTAGTTTACTCTAGGGTCGGATGCACCCTGCGTCTGCCCCGGGACGGCGGCAGGGGCAATATTGTCACACTCGCACTCACAAAAATTAAAAAATACAAAAAATACTAAAATTTCAATGCAAACACACTGAACATTGAACGGAGTTCCGGTATACCTCAGCTCAGCCGGGCTCCCCGAGGGACCTTGCGCCGTGAGGATAGGCAGCCCATCCTGCGCCCATGCTCCGCGGGCTCGCGTCCTGGAGTGGGAGGATCAGGATAAATCACCCACACCTTTCGCGAGCCGTATATTCATCATCGCCGCTTGTCGTCTGCTTTTGCCGGTTATCATTAATGCTGTCACGTGACCGGCGGCGCGTCCTCGACACGGATGGCCAGCGGCGCGTGCGAACACAGTGGCCCAGTGACGCGGTGCAGCACTGGCCCACTGCGCGCCGGATGCGAACCTTTGTCCGAAAAATGAGGAATAACCGGATAATAGATGTGGGGACGGGACGGGTCAGCGAGAGGGAAGGCCAAGCCGATCCCGGTCAACGCGGTCCAGGGGAAAGCTCGTATTGTGAAGGGCGCGGGATTGCGGGGGCCATTGTTGATTGAGATTCAGATGAGTGGTCGGAAATATTCCGAGAGGATTCGCTTTTAATTTATTTTTTATTTTTTTGATGCTGTGCCTATTGAAAGGCCACACACAATAGAAACATGGCGGTTTTTGTCATTTTCCGAAGATCGGAGGCAAAGCCCCACAACAAGTTATTCGGGGAATTTTTCGATCTTTACTTTAACAGTGTGGCTATAGTGGTCCTCCCTGTTGCAGAGCCACCCCTGCGGCCGCGGGGCGCCGAGGTGAGGAGCCCGCTGATTGGCCGGGCATGTCACGCGGGGCGCGGAGGCCTTGGCGCTGCCCGCCGC
Source organism: Stenchaetothrips biformis (assembly GCA_030522485.1). Taxonomy (NCBI): domain Eukaryota; kingdom Metazoa; phylum Arthropoda; class Insecta; order Thysanoptera; family Thripidae; genus Stenchaetothrips; species Stenchaetothrips biformis. Next base: position 2,477,908 of record CM060100.1, read on the forward strand.
GCCAGCGCCCCGGACCCTGGCAGAGGCCGCCGAGGTGAGCCGGAAGCGGACCGGAAGCGGACCGGAAGCGGACCGGAAGTGAACCGGGAGACGGCGAGCGGAGGACGTGCGCGCTTTTACGCACAAGTGGTAAGTAGTGCCAGAGGGTTTTTGGCAGCCGAAGAGGAGAAACATAAGCCGCGTTGGGACGTGCGGTAGCCTCGGCGACAGCACTGTAAGAGTTACGGGCGTTACGGAGAGGGACGCCAGCGCGGCGACGTGCGCTGTGTTTACTCAGGTGGCAGCCAAGGTGTCAGCAAACCACACCACAAGATCTAAGGTGGGTTTAGGACAGTGCACTCTGCTTGGAGTGTACTGGGAGGCAAGCAGGATGAGTAGGTGCACTCCTGCCTGGAGTATGCGTCGGTAGCCTACTTCCAAGAGCACTCGAGAGGTGTACAGTGATTCACAGTAAGCACACTTTGGATCTTGCGGCGTAGTTGAAACACACACAGGGGCGTTTTTACCGTACAACGCGGGTTTGAGCCTCTTGCACGGTTGTTACACGAGTAGTGTGCCTGGCGTTCTAATTAGAGGGCATTATGAGCACTCCACAGTTTCTAGAGCAGCAGTGCTCTGGGAACGGAGCCGCCGGCATGACGCAGGAGGACTTGCAGAGCGAACTGCACCGAAGAGGCTCCCGTGCGGAGGAATGCTGCTGGCGCATTTCCGGAATCACGACACTTTTTACAGTCGGGCGCGCGAGGGCCAGAAAGCAGCCCGGCCTCCCGGTGCAGCCGGTGGACCGCCCCACACTGGGCCAGAAGCCGGCCGAAGCCGGTCAAAATTCCGGACGCGTTTTGAGCCCCGGAGTCGCTAAATGGCACTCCGGAGCTCAAAACGCGTCAAGAGTTCGGACGCCTGCGACGGCCGTCTGACCCACTGTGCGCCGCGGCGATCTGTTTAACACAATCTCGTCACCCCGTTAGGTCATCATAGCGCGTCGACGCGTCGCTGTGCCCCGGCACGCCACGCCACGCCACGCCACGCGGCGCGTTGAAGCACACAGCTCTCGTGTGGAAGGGCAGGGCGGCGGCCGGTCCCGTTACCTGCCCGCAAGTGGCCGCGGCACTGCCGGACGGCCGCCGGCACTCCGAGGCACTCTGCCTCTCTCGCCCTCACCCAGCATGCCGCGCGGGTGCGAGAGAGACAGACGCGGCGTTACTCAGCTGGTCACGGGACCGCCGCCGAGCTCTGCCTTTGGTTTACCCGGATTTTCGTACCGTTTTCGGCCACAGTCGCTCACCGAATTCATCTTGTGGCAAAGCGATTCGTGTCAGATTCATCACCGACAATGCCCAACTATCCTGAAAAATTCGACAGACGGTCCACTTTGAGAAACGGATTGATCACGTTGTTCGACGATGGATGATGGGAAGACAGGTCGACGTGTCACAGCCGTCGCAGCCTCGTGTTTGCCATGTCCACATGCTTTACAAAAAAAAACAAAAAAAAACACACACACACATAAAATATACGCACCTTAAAAAATAATTTTCCTGGCAGGTGATAGAAAACCGTAAAAATAATTGTGTCGGGCGCGGGAGAACGGGACGGCGTCCGGGGAACGCGTGTACCGTACCAGCCGACGACAATGCCTCATTTGTTTCTGCGGCTGCCGAAATTTGAATATATAGGCCAGGAGGGACACGGCAGTGAGACGGCAGAAGAGTCTGGCGGCGGGGGAAGGGGGGGGGAAGGGGCCTGGGGAAGAGAGGAGGGGGAGGAGCAGGGAAGAGGCCTCCAGGTGCCGTCCATCCTGCCAGTGTGTGTGTTGAGGCCGGCGCGAGCGGTACCCGGCTGTCGTGCGCCTGTGTGAGTGAGTGAGTGTTTTGAGTGCCGATTCGTCTACGCGAGCGGGCCACCAACGGGGAAGTGCCACTGCTGCAGTCCCCGTCGACACATTTTCGCAGTTTTTTTTAAGAAAGGTATGCTAACTTTGAGGTCATTTCCCGGCAGCGATTAGCGGTGAAAGACAAAGTGGATTGGCTGGACTGTATTGAGTTGCTTTGTGTTCGATGCGTACGATATTCGCTATTTTGACTGGTCAAAAGTGTTCAGGAATGTTTCCGCGTCTTTGTCACTGCTCTGCCAGCATTGCTCTGGCTGAGGGAAGTCCCAAACTGTGAGTGTGTGTGTGTGCGTGCGTGTGTAATGAAACGTTTTTAATTCCAAGCGGTCTGCTTGACTGGAGTAAAAATGCCGAAGGACCCAACAAAAAAATAATAATAAAAAACAACATATAAATTAAATGTTGACTTTCTCAATAATTGATTTACGTTCTCAAGCTTAATCGAGGGAAAAGAATTTTCTTTCTCGTCTGAAAAGTTGAACACTTAAAAGAAGGGATATCGTTGGAATCTTAGGGATCAGAAGATGAACCAAAACGGCCGGCTGTTCCTCAGCAGTGCACTGATTGGGTGATAAGGCAGGGTGTTGACCCCAGGGGCCTTATGCAGCCCCGGGAACACGTTTTGGGCCTGGCTTTAGGCCTGCTTGTAGGTCAGGGGAGTGTCAGGGGCGGGGAGGAGGGCTACACCCGTTACCTTGGAGCCCGAGTCGAAATAACCTAACTCGCAGAGACGTCCCGGACTGAAAACGGGTACCCGGTAGTCTGTCGCTCCGCGGAGAGGGTCGGCCGGGACGCTGAGTCACACGGCTTACGCCGTAAAAAAAAAAAAATCTTTACATACTGTCGTTTCTTTGGAGTGTGATAATAACAAAGGGCCGCGAGTGTGAATGACCACAACAACAGCACTGATCGGTCGGAGCCAGCTCACACTGTGAGCAGCTCATTGTCATTGAGTGCGACCGTTTAAAGAGCTAATCCTCTGCGTCACGGTGGTCCACCTGCTGGGGCACAAGGCAAAAGTTTGAATCATTAGTGCAAATCTGTCGCACACAGCAAAGGTTTTTTTCCTTTGAACTTTTTCGTGGACTCAACAAATTCTTTTTCGCCGTGCGGCAACTGCTCCCGGCGCACGGTGCTCGGTGCTTGCAGCCTCGAAGGCTCTCGGCACCGCCGCCAAGGCCCTCCTGTTGGACCGGACCATTGAGACCGTCCCGGACCACTGATCCACCCGCCTTCTCGTCCGAAGATCAAAGCGGGACCCGCCCATCACGTACCAGAGTCCTGCTGCTTCCGTGTTTTGCCGACGGCGTGCGAAAACGGCGCCGAGGCTGTCTTCGATAAGACAACGGGCAGAAGCCACACCCATGATGAGCGCGGTTTTTGGACCGTCGCTGCCAGCATCATACTCTGCGCCGGAACCTGGAAATCCCAGAAAAGTTGTTGACGCTTTCGTGCGACTTTTTCAGTGGTCCGAACCAGTTCCGGTTCGGCCTGTCCTTGCTGTCCTGCATGCAGCACCAGAATAAGAACCATAAAGCCGTGGCGGTCTCGCAGACCTTGGGGTAACCACCCAGCAACAGGTTCTTTGTTCCTTTATAAACTTGAAAAAAAAGGGGGGGGGAAGGACTTTTTACAAATCACTCTTTGCGACTGTCCTATACAAACGTATAAAAAAATTTTAAAAAAATAATTTTGTGGCTGGCTGTGCAGGGAAACAAGTTAGCCCAAGTTGAGCTTGTTATTCAGACTTTTATCAAAAATACCGCACAGTCATAGCACTCCATGGGCGAACTACTATTAATGCTCCGCTGTCGCCCTCACTGCTTACGAGTGGCTGCTAAAACTTGTCACGCCCCGTGGCGTCCGCAGACATTTTGGGTGCCTATGACGCACAGTGGGACAAAAGACCGGTGGAGGCGGTCTAAATCGCCGTTGACGCGTTGTGGAGGCGCGCGTGCTAGCCGGAACAGCCCGGACGGACAACTCCCGGGTGATTGCCTGCCGGCACTTGTGACGCAATGACCGAAACACACCCCGAGCCGAATAAGCTGCGCCGCGTCCGCGCAGGGCGGCCCTTTGCCTGATCGGGAGAAAGTGTGCGGCGCGTGTCGCATGTCCGCGTGCGTGTCACGCGTCCGTCAGACACGTGCGAAAAACACGTGTGTGAAAGCTCGCACGCGCACGCCAGTCGAGCCAAAGCAAGCCCTGTCGATGCACTGCTGCGAGGGGCACACTTGGGAAAACGGCAAAGGAAAGTCTGAGCGAGAAGGCGGTGCGGTGCGGGCCTCCGCCCGCGATCACCGCAAGGGACCGTCCCCGAGCCGCAGAGTTGCTCCAAGCCAGGCAATGGCATCGTGGCGGATGGGACATGTAGCGTCGCATGCAAAAAATAAAAAAATAAAAATGAATTGTTGCGACTCCAGTCTAGAAGACCAGCGCAGGCGGACAAAACTTCAGGCGTGTTTTGAGCTCTTGAGTCGCTAAATGGGACTTGAACCGAACGAGCCGCACCTGCCTGCCGTCCTTGTCACACATGGGGCCGGGGGCAGCACGGGGCCCCGTGCCGACTCGGGGGGACCGCGGGGCCGAGGCAAGTAACGGGACGGGGTCTTTCTAGGGCAGGATCGCCCCTTCCTCCTGCAGTCCTTATCCATTTCTTTTTCAATAATAATAATAATAATAATAATAATAATAATAATAATAATAATAATAATAATAATAATAATAATAATAATAATAATAATAATAATAATAATAATAATGTTTTCTAGCTGATTGATTTGCTGTGTGTCCTTCCCCCGCGCTTTATAAATGGATGTGCGCGACAGGGGAGATGAATGAAGCAGCGAGTATCGCCCGCGTCGAGCAGGACAAGGCGAGCTGGCCAGTCCCTTTGGGTCCTTTGGGTCCCTGTGGGTCCCTTCGGGTGCATCAAAAGCCAAGGGCTTGACAGTGCTTGGCAGTGCTGAGGTCATGCAAGGGCTGCCAAGACTGGAAAGATGGACGCCGAGGGGGACACACTTCGTCGCGTCTTGATGTGGACGTTCAAATGTGTGGACGAAACAGCAAGGTCATTCCTTCGCTCGCTGGCCGGGAATGGTACGGGTCGGTCACAACTAGCTGGCACTCCGCGAGTTGGAAAGAAAAGCGGAGGGCATGTCAAAGTGAGAGGGGGGGCCCGCATCGCCACATGGCAGCGCGGCGCGGACCAGAGCGGGGCTGCGGGGACCAGGACTCCTATGGTGTGGCGGTGTCAAAGTCGCGCGCCACCGCCCAGCCAATCGCTTTATCGGTCAGACACAGCTTCTGCAATAACGGAGCACGCGTCACGTTATTGGACACCATCACAGGCATGTGGGAGATTCGCAACAGCGGCACACACAAAAAAAAAATAATTAAAAAATCAGATCACAACGAACAGGTGAAGAGTACTTCGAACTGCCTGCCCAGGCGTTTGTTAAGGGCGGAAAGTGGATGGGGGAGGGAGGTTGGTTATCACCCATCGCGCTGACTCTGTAAATGTCAAGCGAGGATGCAGCTTGTTCGGCGTCTCCAACGAACAGAGGAAGTACCCTCGCTACAGCCTCTGAGGGTACGGCAAGGCGCGCGAACGCATTGCGTCCCGCCACGTTGGTAGCGAATCTCTCCAGGCCGTAACCTTCACCCGTCGCGTGCCGCGTGCCCCCACCCCTTTCCCAGGCAGCTGGAAAAATAAGTGAGAAGCGTGTAGGTTAGGGAGGCAGGCGGCCACGGGGCAGCAGTGCGTGCGCTTGCCACGATGCCAGGGGGGAGAGGGTTCCTACGGGAAAAGGGGGGCTTCAAACGGGCGAGAGGGGGCGGACCCTCACAGGGGTGGCGATCAGCTGTGTGCCCCCCTACCCCCCGACGCCCCCACCCCCCACTTTGAATCGATACGGGGCCAGCGGGGACGAGGGCAGCGCGAGAGGGACGGAGGCACCGAGGGGGCGGGACGAGACAGAGATGTTAGCCCCCCTTTCACACACACACGTACACACACACACACTCACTATGAACATGCAAATTTAATAAAACTGGATTTAGTCCTGGCATGGCACGCAGAGACTTCCCTCCGGCTGAGAGGCGCGCGAAAAACAAGTGTCACATAGTCAGCTATATTTCTGGACTACGTGACAATCCGATTTTCCTTTTTTTTTTTTTTTTTTTTTTTAAATCCATTTTTCCACGAGCAGTAGTGCTGCTGAGGGAACCCAGTGTGGCAACGCCAACGGGGAAAAGACGGACACGTGCGGCGGAGGGCGAGGAAGGGAAAATGAGAGGGAAAGAACCGGGAACAGCGAGGGGCGGCATAGCGTGCACTTTGAAGGTTTGCTTTGCCTGGCCTCACACGTGTACTCACACGCACACACATTCGGTCACGCAGGGCGCACACACACGCACCTGCATAAACACACACCTACACACACACACACGTGCGTACCCGCACATTCAGCCAAACTTGTGGGGGTGGGCGGACGAAAGGCCAGCGCAAAGTGCCCCGTGGATACCACGCGCCCGCTCGCAGCCCCGCCGCGGCTTCAATTCGTAATGTGGATCCAAAAGTTGGGGCGACAGGTAGGGCGGGCGGTGTGCTGGCGTTTTGGCAGGCGATGCCCCTGACCCTGACACGCCCTCCCACGCCTCACGTCTCGAGAGAGAGAGAGAGAGGGGGGGGGGAGGGAGGGGGGGGGGGGAGTTCCGTTGCGCTTAGCGTGCACGCGTGCGGTACCGGCTGACTTTGGAATTCGCCGGCGGCGCCTTGCCGGAAAAAAAAAAAAATCAACAACATTTGTGGTTCTTGTTGATTAGCGAGTTTTTGATCTGTGCCCGCAGGCTGCTGCCCCGCCATGCGGTCGCTGACCACGCTGGCCTTGGCCCTGGCCTTGGCGCTGGCCCTGGCGGTGTCCGAGGCCGTGCCCCAAGACAAGGCGAGCGACTCGGCGGACGACCTCTACTACCGGCAGCAGGGCGGCCAGCAGGGCCTCGGCCAGGCGGATGACGGCGCGGTGGACGCGGAGGCCTCGGCCAACCCCTCCGGGCCGTCCGACCCGCTCGCGGCCTCGGACCCCAGCCTGCTGAGGTCGGTGGGCGGCACGGGCGGCTACAACCCCAACAGCGCCTACCAGCCGGGCGGCTTCCAGAGCGCCTACCAGGCCGCGGGCTACCAGCCCGGCCTCGGCACCTACCAGGCCTCGGCCACCGGCTCGGACGCCGCGGCGCACGACCAGCTCGACTTCAAGTACCACAACTACGAGAAGATGACCAAGTACTTGAGGACCACGTCCAGCCGCTACCCCAACCTCACGGCGCTGTACTCCATCGGCAAATCGGTGCAAGGTAAGTCAGTCGCCTCGAAAAAAAAAAAAAAGTCTGGCCAGAATTACAACTGGCTCCGTTGCTCTCCCTCTCGCTGGCCCGTGTCGGGAGGACCAACTTGGAAACTAAAGCCAAACTGCAGCAGGCGGGCTGCAGCTGCTGGGGCCCAACGAGTTTGGGCATGAAGCACGCCCCAGCCTGGGCCCCAGGCAGCCCCCAGTTCACCTGTGCGCCCCCCCCCCCCCCCATGGCCCTCCCATAAAAATGAACGACCTGGCGGTTACCGCGCAATGGAACTTTAGCCGGACTTGTTGCATAGTTCCGCGGCGCGTCCCAAAAGGAAGGTTGATATGTGTTCCGCTTCCCCGATTCCGGCGGGGCCGTAACTCACGCCCAGATTCTGGGGGCGCGCAAACTGCGACAGCGTCGCTCGCGCACAAAAAAAGAAAAAAAAAGAAGAAAAAAAAACTTTGTGGGGGAAATCGACTTTGTTAGACATAGATAGGCTGAATAATCGCTAGCTGATCGGGCACTTGTACGACGGACAACGCGTTGCATGTTTCAGGCCGTGACTTGTGGGTGATGGTGGTGTCCGCCTCTCCCTACGAGCACATGATCGGCAAGCCGGACGTCAAGTACGTGGCCAACATGCACGGCAACGAGGCCGTGGGCCGGGAGCTCATGCTGCACCTCATCCAGGTGAGACTTTGTCGCTGGCCCACTTGCCAACCAATTACCTTTGCATATTCCTCTACTTATCTGACTTTACATCCTCTTGCAGTACCTAGTCAACAGCTACTCCACGGACCCCTACATCAAGTGGCTGTTGGACAACACACGCATCCACCTGCTGCCCTCCATGAACCCCGACGGCTTCGAGGTCTCCAGGGAAGGCCAGTGCGACGGTGGGCAGGGCCGCTACAACGCCCGCGGCTTCGACCTCAACAGGAACTTCCCGGACTACTTCAAGCAGGTGCGCGACGTTGGCGTGGCCAACTTAGTATAGTTAGATCAGTATACCGATGTTTTTCTAGACTTCTTTGGTGTCGGTTAATGGTGGTTTGTTTCCCTTTCGCCTGCCTTTTGGATTGTAAGGCCGGGGACCGAGTAAGTAACTTACGCCAGGGTTGCTCAACATGTCTGTTCATTTGGGCGTTTCAACACGCTTCGCATTATTCTCGAGTTCAAGAACTGACGTCTGTTCTACCCAACAGAACAACAAGCGAGGCCAGCCGGAGACGGACGCGGTCAAGGAGTGGACGTCCAAGATTCAGTTCGTGCTCTCGGGGGGACTCCACGGCGGGGCCCTGGTGGCGAGCTATCCATTCGACAACACGCCCAACTCCAGTGAGTAAACCTTCATCTATTTTTTTATTTTATTTTTTAAATTGTTACGGTCAATTTTGGAGCAATTTAGTTTTGTATTTCATTGTCAGAAATTTAGACATTTAGCGAAATAATGACTGTAATGTGAACGAAATGTGCGTGTGTGTGATTTTTGCTGCGCCTCGGAAGGAATGTGTCGGTCTACGCCGCTCTGCTCAGGTAAAGCCGCGGCCATTTCACTTCGCGCGGCGCCGTGCCGTGGCGAATATAATCCAAGCGTTTCCTGTATCGGGACGAACAAAACAACGCCGGCGTGGAGAATGGAAATGGTAGTGAAAACGTCGTGTTTGGGCCGCAGTGTTCCAGAACTACGCGTCCACTCCGTCCCTGACGCCCGACGACGACGTGTTCAAGCACCTGGCCCTCACCTACTCCACCAACCACCCCGTCATGAGTCGCGGCGTGGCGTGCAAGGCCGGCACCCCCGCCTTCAACAGGGGCATCACCAACGGCGCCGAGTGGTACCCCCTCACAGGTACCACACCATTTATCCAACAAAAATTTTTTTCGTTTATTTTTTTTTAAGTTTATTTTTTTGTTTTTTTTTTAAGGTTTTTTATTTTTTTAAAGTTTTTTAGGCTTTTTTTTTGGGTTTGTTAGGTAATTTTTTTTTTAATAAAAAAAAAAAGTTTTCGTGCGTTTTGGAGCGCTTTGTAGCTCTTTGGCGTGTTCGCTGTTTTGAGTTAAAATGGCAACTGTTCTCCGTCCAGGCGGCATGCAGGACTTCAACTACGTGTGGTACGGGTGCATGGAGGTGACGCTGGAGCTGTCTTGCTGCAAGTTCCCGCCCGCGTCTGAGCTGCCCAAGTTCTGGGAAGAGAACAGAGTGGTACGTCTCAGTTTAGTTTTCCGATGCCGATCGCGGAAAAATATGCTGTCCTGCCGTGAGCGATTTCGATCAATCGTTCGTCGGTCTGTGGCGTCCCGTCCGGGTGCGAGAGAGACAGAGCCGGTCTGCTGACGCCCCCCTCTTGCCCGCAGTCGCTGGTCAAGTTCCTGGCCGAGGCCCACCGCGGCGTGCACGGCTTCGTCATGGACGAGAACGGCAACCCCGTGGAGAAGGCCGCCCTCAAGGTCAAGGGGCGCGACGTCGGCTTCCAGACCACCAAGTACGGCGAGTTCTGGCGCATCCTGCTGCCCGGAGTCTACAAGCTGGAGGTCAGTGCATTCCGTGTAGAGCGAGTCGCCGCCGGGAGAGAGAGCGAGTCTAAGCCGGAACCCTGACCACAGGTGTACGCCGAGGGCTACCTGCCCCGCGAGGTGGACCTCATGGTCGTGGAGCAGCACCCAACGCTGCTCAACGTGACCCTGCACCCCGCCAAGGTAGGCCCCGTCATCTACGCGTCGCCGCCGTCGCTGGCGCCGCACTGGCCCGTCCCGGACTTCTCCGCCGGCGAGGACAACAGCAGCGGCTGGCGGTGGGCGGCGGCGGCCGCGGCCTGGTGGTGGTCCTCGGACAGGGGCGGCGGCGGTGGCGGCGGCGGCGGCGGCGGGGGCACGACCAAGCACCAGCTGACCAGCCGGTACCCCACCCCCGCGCCGCGCCACCACCCCTCGTCCGCCCCCTCGCCGCCGCCCCTGCCCCTCGCCGCGCTGCTGCTCTTGCTGACGGCGTGCAGGCTCAGCTGATGCAGCGCCGTGCACGTCGCTGATGGTGGTGGTGATGATGATGGTGGTGGTGGTGGTGGTGGTGGTGGTAAAATGGTGCCAGCTGCACGCCAAAATGTTCGCACCGTCGTCTTCGAGACTCCCGGGGGAAGCACACTACGTCCCAAGTTTAAAGTCTATTTTGTCACAAAAAAAAGGAAGGGAAGAGAGGCAACATTCCTTCAAGATCTATTTTGTAAAACAAATAATAAGTAAAAATGTGCCATATTTTCTAAACAGAAGCATATGTTATAATATGCAATGCTGCGACGTTTCCAAAGCGAGAGCGGTTCTCCTAAGCTCGACTCCCGCCTTGCGGGTAGGCAGCGCATCGTGCACTGAACACGAGCGGATGCCTACCTCCAGGCGCACTGATTGCACCGGTGCTGCCTTCCTCCAAGGCGGATGGCCGTGACGGTGCCACAGGAGCCGTATTTCGGAACACGAATCCATCCATTCGAGCTTTATGACGTGTTTCTCTCACGTCAGAATTCACAGCCGTCAAAGTGTACGTACAGAGCTGCGGCTGTGTTTTCGAAAAAGCGTCAGTCAATAAATTCGAGTTCATTCGACAATGAGGGGCCTCGAGTGACTTAAAAATGACTGACCATGTGAAATTTAAAAAAAAAATGTGATTAGAAGTTGTCTTTGATGCGAAGTTGTGCTACTAAGCTTAGTTTGTAAGAAGGTGTCTTGCTGCTGGGGAAAGAGTGCTTCTGGGATGTCGGTGGTGGTGGGGTGTGGGGTGTGGGGTGTGGGGTGTGGGGTGAGGCTGTGAAGCCTAGGAGTGATGGCCTGAGCATGTACTGCACAAGAATCAAGCGTCCTTCTCAACGGGTCGTTCAAAATGAAAAGAGAATAGCGTTTGTCTCGCACTCAAGTTTCAAAGGATTTTCCCTTCTTTTTGGCCTTAGCTGTACACATAGAGCAAATTAATTTCAAGACTATGGTCTGCCTTGCACTTATTTCTGTCCTTTGTGTGCACAAAACGAATTCAGATTATTTTTTTTTAGATGAAGCCTTTTTGTGAAATGATAATTATCTCTGTGTGTACATGTCCTCAGCTCTCATTACCTGGGTTTTAGTAATGTAATGAAAACTTAGTAAATTAATAAAAATACGGATGGTGATTGATTAATATTAAGTTAGGCAGCATTAGAATTCTAATGCAGTGAGCGCTTCAAAAAATAGTGAGCTTTGATACAAGACCCATGTATGAAATCGACTGCAACATGTGCAAGGAGCACCCAAAAGTGTCTTTAACATCACATAACATGTTTAGAAGCACAAGCGCCCACGCACATTTAAGAAAATTTTATGGGCTCATTCAACCAAAATCTTAGTTCCTCCTTCAAAAAGCAAAGTCACTCGTATGCAAGATGTTGTTAGTCACATGGTCCAATTTTACACTAAATCGTGATTTCATCTTAACATTTTGATCAAACAGACTCGGGACCAACATGAGGTTTTCAAAATGCTAATTCCCTGCAAAACATGCCATCCTTTTTCTTATAATGTTACTTATTATCTAGAAATAGTAAAACAATTCTGTTCTGCTTGTTGAACAAAATGTACACATACATGCTTCAGTTCTTTAACACCTATTATCTCCTTATCAAGCAAGCCTTGGAAAGGAAATGCTAATTGCACTGTATCATGGTTTGACACTCCCTTCAAACAACTTATGCATTTTCTTGATCCTGAAAGATTGTAGGGCATAGATTTTACTAAAATAAATTTATCACATAGATTTAACTGTAAACCTTTTAAAATTTTTGAATGTGGTAAAAGGACGTAAATAATTGCCACATGTATAGCCAAGCCAAAAATGAGAGGTTCTACGTAACCCTTACATGACAAGCAATAATATTTTGATCATTATTCTTTTGCTGAATTTGATAAAGTAAAACACATTAAACTTTTGAGAAGAAATAAAGCAGCATATAGTCTCGTAGTTATTAAAACCATGTGAATGCCACCCCTTTCTGTGATTTTCTTATTAGGCCAAAAATATTTGTGCATAATTACGAGTCTATTTTAATAAATCTCTTCGCTCCACAGCATGAACTGCTTCTCTTTTCTTGTCATTTCCTTCCCGTACATGTCCTATCCTTCATTGGACTAACTGAACACTCATGTCATATGCATTTCAGCGTTTTTAAATTTTTTGCAAGTTTTTGTGTTTTTGTTGCTTTTTTTTCCCTTCATTTTTCTATGGTGGTGGTGACGTTTTACTGGTAGGTGTAAATAGGTGTTTGTGCAGACTTTGGACACCACTGGCCTTGGTATTGCCGGTACGGACACAACCCTTGTGGGATCTACCTTCCCCCCACTATCTTTTGTATATGTGCCAACCACTCCCCTTCGCTCCAGTGTGCCACCCGCACAGTTGTTCCTTGCTGATACGGTGCTCTTTCCTAGTAAGTAGCTCCAGGTGGTACTACCTTCAACAATAGTCACTATCTAATCTAAGTAGGTTATCAGCTGATGATAGTAAAGAAATATCAGAGTTCAGCAACATCTATTTTATAGATTTACTTATTTAATTAATTATTAGCATAATGCTTCAGCCATAATATGTTGAGACATTTTCCAATAAAGTACTAGAAATATTTTCTGCAAGTATGAGACACAAGTTTGTAAATATTAGCATAATGGGTTATGGTGGTTGAAACAATAATTATGCATGCTTCCCAGGTATTTTGTGGTCTTGTAAGAAAAACAATGGCTATTGACTTGAATGGTTTCTGTCTCTTAGATTCAATACTAACAAGATAATGTATGCTTACAGCGAAATGACAACCTGTACCGCCATCCAACAGTAGGGGACCGTCTTGGCCCAGGTCCCAGCCCCTCCTACCACAGTCAACACAGTCCACAATCCCACGCCAGCAAGCCAGCCTCCGATGGGGGTATCTTCTCCAGCATTACATCCGGATTCAACAACTTTGTCAGCAACATTTTTGGATGAGATGTCTTGTAACACAATTATGAAAGGCTTTGATGAGCCACTTGAGCTCTGATAATGTCTGCCACTTGTGGCTGTGCTCCCCAAAAGAACTGACAATAATGAAAACTTGGGGTGGACAAAAACATTTGAGGTCAGCAGCTTCACTTCACATGGACTAGGAATGTACATATGTTCCATGAGAAAAAGCAGCGAAAACTGTGTGAATTAGCAGAAAACAAATTGGAAACAATTCTAAATAATAATTTAATTATTGGACCAAAAACAAAAAAAGAATCCTTGGATTAACATGTGTTTTCTGAATTCATACGTTTTCACAGGGCCACAGGACCTTTACTTACTCGATGCTGAAGGCATCCAGTTACATGAAATCCTCATTTCCTTACTGATAAGTAGAATATCTGTGTGATTCTCCCCTGCAAAAAGGAAAGGAGATTTTTTAAACCGCCCTGGAAGAGCAGACAATTGAGAATAGGATGCATGCTCGAAACTTTGATACGAATAAATTTAGAGTATTACTAACTTGAGGAATGTTAAAAAAATTTAGAACAGAGCAAACAATTTTCAGTGACTAATTTTCCCTGCTAGTATTTGTCTGTGGTAAAAACACTTTATAAACAAGAAGTGTTTAAGGCTATATTTAAGTTTAGAATATAAGTTATACAACTATTTATGATTAAAAAGTGTTTTATTTCCCTCTTTCCTATCACATCACTGCTGACAATGCGATTTGAATGAGAAATCAAAAAACAACCAAATAAAGTTATACACAGAGACCATAGCAGGAAAAAATAAAGGTCAATGATAAAAATTTGGTTTGACAGAGGTTGTTAACAAAAAAAAAACAGCTTAACAATATTAAGCTCATACCTGCATAAGAAATGGATAAATTGAAATATTAAGACTATCTCCTTTTAAATCCATACTTCTTCCTCTCATAGAATAGATCTGTTTTAGAGCTTCCAAGATTTACAATCTTAGGGCAGCCATCCCTCTGCAATAAATGGAAAGCATGTTAGACGCAAACTTTGAAAGCAAACGGCAGGACATCAGAAATGAGAGGTACTTACGTCCTTTTCTTGTACTGTACATTCTTTGCAATAATATGCATCTGATACACCAGGTCCACCACAAATGACACATCTGCCTTGGTAAGAACCATAGTTGCATTCATCACAAATGCGAACTAATGTGCAGGGTCGTACGTAAGAATCGCAAATAACACATTTACCGTCACACTTCTCACAAAGTCGACCGATAGCTGAAAACATAAAAGAGATAAAACTTAGACACAGAATAAATTTTTACAAATAATAATTCATGAAAAGTCACAGAAAATACGTTAGAAAATGATAACTGTACCGGCATAACCTAATTACGAGAACAAACCGCATTATCGTTCCATGTTTACTCACCAACTCCAGGCTGTTTTCGACAGAAGATAAGATCGGGATGATGCTTGGCCATACTAAGTTGGTGCTACAATTTGTTGTGTCACAGTGTTCAATAATGCCGCAAGGAAACTAAACTTAAAAACTGCAACTGCTCAAACACAAACACATGAATCGAACGCGGCGTCGAGTATAAAGTCGATGGCAGTCTGCGCCTTCTTGAACGGCGTGGTTCTCTGCGCACTAACCTCCTTTGGGCGGAAGCAGGCGGAAGTGAACCTTTAATGGCACCCTCGGAACACGTCGTTTGTCTCTGTGTTTGAGAACAATATTGTCATTGCTCCTTTTCAGGGACTGCTGAATTTAAACAAGTATCTTGCATTGAGTGAAACTCGCCGCGCTGAGTGATGGCGACTCTGGTCGAGGTGTTTCGGAGTGAAACATGCGTTTTAAAGCGAAGACAGCTACCCCTCTTCGTCGACGATAATCTATCGGTGGGTGCTGGTTGTGTTTTTGGTCCCGTGAGATTCTAATTGAAAACACAGTTGACAACTAAGACCGTCCCACCTTGACGATTGTCGCCCCAGTGTCACTCTGGAAGACGTGTCGACAATTGTTGAAAATATCATTTTGTGTTTGTGTTCATGAGATTGTCAGAGGGGGTGGGTAACCGACATAAGTGGATAGAATCGGTTCTTCTCTGAGGTACAGCTCTCTGGTCGAAATGTCTTGCTTTGATTTTACCTCCGATAATTTAGGCTCACCTTGAGTCAGAATTTCACACCTTTTCCTACGTCATTCGTGATGAAAGATAGTGCCAAGCGAAAAGAGAAGCTAGGTTAGGTTGTGACGCTGCCTGATTTGATTCGTACCTGACTGCCCGGAGATACAAAATTTTTTCCTCAACCTGTTAGTTTTTCAAGTTATTTTGGTGCTTTCCTCAATAGAATATCGCAAGGGACGTTGACTCTTCTCGCCCCCTCTGTCTCTCATTGTTTTTATCATTGAGTGACATCATGCAAAACAACCATGTTAGGTTATGAGCATATGACTCAGAATTTTAAACTCATTATGTCTTTACATTTCAGATGGTTATGGATTTGAACTCGATGAACTTGGGTTGTGACAATCCCACTGTCAAAGGAAATGCACTGGAGGAGTTTTCACGAAAGTATAATGTTCTTACTATTAATGAAGTTCGTGAAGCTTTGCAAGTAAGCTGCAAGGACTTACTTTCTATCCTTAGTCAGACAGTGCCTTGTGTTGGTTGTCGTCGCAGGTATGTCCAATACATTAGCACATTTCTTACAAAAACTCTATGTATTAATCTTTATTAGTTTGTCTACATTAGAGACTTAATGTATGCCTATGTTTCAGTGTGGAGAGAGTTTTCTACCAACTCATGAAATCTGGTCACCCTGCCTTGGATCCAATTCTTATAAGTGAAGATGGTGTACTATCTCTGCGGGATGACCAAACCTCATCCCCTCAACCTTTATGCACTTTACTGTATAGGCATAGGTATGTTGCTTGAGTGATTTATTTCCTTTTCTCTATGAATATAAACATGTGTGTTGATGTTTCCTCTGTATTACTTTTGTTTTCAGTGATTATCTTAGTAGTTTGGTAGAAAGTCAGCCTAGGTCTAAGAAGAGCAGACGGTGCGTCTTACATTCTTTAGATTCTCAACGGACCAGAGTTGTTGTGACTGATCAGTGGCGGGATGCCTGGGACCGTATGGAACCATTTTGTAAAGATGAAGTTCTCTTAATTGAAGCATCTGCTTTACTTGCAACTCTCAACAATTATCTTCACAAACACCGGTATATTGCTATCTGTTATCTCATTCTGTTGTCAGCTTTTTCTCTTATATTTATTTTATCGCTTTCTCATTCTTTTTTCCCCTCTTAGGTTCTGTGGAGAGTGCCGTACTAAAGTTATGCGGGCTTATACTCTTCTTGTGGAAGACCCTGATCCATGCAAAGAAAAAGGATACATTCCAGCTTTGTACTCTGGTATCAAGCGTTGCTTGCCAGACAAGCACATTCATCTGCAATGCAAAACTGATTACATAGCAGGCTTAATCACAAGGGCTGAGCCTGAGCTCCTTGGCAGTCGTAGGGAAAGACATGCCAAAACATTGGAGATTGCTCAGGAAGAAGTTTTAACCTGCCTTGGCATTTGTGTGTATGAAAGACTGCACCGAATCCACTTACGCCTTCGAGAAGAGGAGTGTACGTGTCAAGTTCTTGCAGCTGTTGCTGTGGACGCCCTTTGCAGAAATTTTGAGGTGTGTGAACATTTGTGTCTCATTATGTTCTGTATGATAATACTGGATACTAATGAATTTTTGGTCCTGTGTCTGAAAAGCTTGCTGTTGAAACGAAAAGGGGCATTTCTCAGCTGGAACTGCTCTACAAGGAAATGCAACAGGAGGAGGCTGCCAAGCTGCGTGTAAAGGAACAGAAAAGGCTGAAGAAAAGGAAGAAGAAGGAAAGAAGAAATGGTCAGGAACAAAACAATCTACTTGAAGACAAAGATGGCTGTGAAGTAAGGGAGACATCCAGTGTTTGCATTTCTCTTTGTTTAGATGTATGTTTGACGTATTAATGCTTTGGTGTTCTCTTGTAGTGTGAATCTGAAGAGCAGTCAGAGCCGACATGTGACCGGCCAGCAAGTCCATGCTCATGCCCAGAAACCAGACACCACGTAAATATTACTTCTTTATATCTGTCAGATAATATCCTGTGTTCAAACCTATATATACCACATTAGCAATAGCAGTCTTTGAACCATTTTGGATCATGGTTGTTTTTTTTAGTTAAATACTTATTTTCAAATGTTCTGTGCAGGTTGATGTACTAACTGAAAAGCTTAATGGGGCTCCATGTGATTGTGATGATTGTCGCAAAAAACAGGAGTCAGCTCTTAAGGCTGGCAGCCCAGAAGCAAAACTGCAGCTCAATGGAAAAGACAACAGGTATGCATTTTCCATCCATATCCCTCTTCATGGTATTTTATCACAGTAAATTTATTTTAAATGTGAACCTTGGTTGTATCCATCTAAACTACTTCAATTATTTCTGGGAATAATAATAAATGCTGGACCCAGTTTATATTTTGTGGTCCTCTCACTATTAAAGCTGTGGTAACTCTTGCTCCATTTATAATGATATGAAATCTGTTTTCATTGAACTAAAGATTTATATTTTGTATAAGTATTCAGTGTCAGTGACAGTGTCATTTTAACATTGTGCCCTACTTACTCAGCTCTGTTTGTTGCATTGTTATGTACAGGAAAGGTGGTGGCAAAACCCATACTTTGTCACCACCTAAGGATAAAGCTGCTCAACTGTCTAAGGTTAATGGTTCTGCTAAAGGAAAAACAGGCAACAATAACTTCTCTATTCCACATTGTGATTCTTGCCATGAGTCAGCTCATTGCAAAGGTATTTAAAAAAAAATAAAAAAATGATTTAATTTACTGTTTTTTGCCTACTTTATTGTTATTGTTTTGACAACATGAATCATAAAATTTCAGATGGAAAGAAAACCACAATGGGTAAAGGGAAGACGTGGACTTCAGATCATTTGTCTGGTGATTGTGGGTATTCATCTGGACCAGGTCACCCTGACTGTGCATCCGGCACTGGATCGTCTAGCCTGCCCAGCTCACCAGACGGGTCAGAAGTAGCATGCTCTGATGGTTTCTGTAATGGTAAGAAAGTCATTTGATTTTGTAGTTGGTAATAATCTCGTGATGAGATTTTCACTGGTCCTAATGTGCAAATATTTTGTTGTTGATTCAGGGGAATGTTCTGGTGAGGGATGCACAGAGTCACATAGTTCATCTCAAAACCACAAATCAGGTGCCGGCTTACAGCTCACTCTAGAGCAAATGCTTGAAGTGAGTAAAGACTTCTACCATTATTTATTGTCGAATCATCTTTTTAATTGTTAGCAATGTCTAATCTATGACATGTTCCTGACAGGACTCCTGTTCATCTGAAGATGATGAAGAAAGTTATATTCCGGCTGAAGAAGTCCAAGAATTTCGAGCCCAAATGAGGAATGTTATGGAGAAACGTCAAGAGTTGCGTGAGACACTTAAAAATAGATTTGCCCAGCTTTGTGTTAATACTTGCAACCCACCTCAAAAATTATGGAAGTAAGACTGCTTTAGACTGTCTGCAGCTGCCTATTGATACTCCTGTGGTCTTATTTAGGATGTATGGGAAACTGATAAATGTAAAGGGTATAAGTGTTCAATTTCATCTGCCTAAAAGGCCTGGTATCGAGTCTGTTAATTAATTTTTTTTCCCTGAAGGCACCAATAGAGATCATTTTAGAAAGTCCTTTTAAGTGTTGTTAGTGGATGTGATACTATACCAAATTGTGGAAGGCTCTGTTAAGAGCTGTTGCATTTTATGGGTTTTGAATTTTGCCACATGTTTTGTGTGTACTGTTCTCAGCATCTGCATTTGTCCAGTTGCTGTTGTCAACGCTTATAAATCAGTCCCATTAGGTGAATTGTTAATTGTTGTAGGAAACGAAAAAGACTGTATCAATTGTTTGAACCTCCCCTCTCTGTGCTATGTATTAGATTAAATGCAGCTGGGGCGAACATTGCCTCACATTACTCAAGTCGTCTTCTATTAATTCATGGAGCCGAAGTCAGCTTATGTTTTGTACTCCAATAGTTGTCCCAAGTTAAGGGCATGTTGTTGAATTGTTTCTATTGGTTTTCTCTTTTCATCTTTTACTTAATTTTTAACCGAGTGTACCAGAAATCATTTACGAGATATCAAATGAAATGGATAGGTTAGGTTATAACTCGAACTGTCCTTTCATCTAAGCTTAGAAACTGTCTGCCTTGGGTACTAGGATAATCATGTAGATGTGTTTCAAAATTCATTTTTTGAATAGTATTTTGTTGATGGTCCCTTATGATGATGGTAGGAACATCTTCTTTGTACGGGTATTCATTCTTTCAAATATTTTCTTGTTGGCTGAGCATTTGTTGCTACTCTAAAAATATAATAGGAGATCTTTTTATAGCAATCAATGAAAATCAATACTGTGGAATATTGCAGTGCATAATTGAGTATTCTCAAATGATTTACCGGTATGCCTATCATTTTTTCCCTTTATAGTCAGTGGGTTTTTTTTTTACCCATTTTGTTTTTATCAAAAATTTTTGTGAGCTGTGCTCTTAACATTTTGATGTAATTTTATTGCCAATTCTTGCATGTTAAAATTTCCCTCAGGTTTCTAAAACGAATTACTGTGCACTTTTGGATAACATTGAAGTTTTTTGTGTTTTATCTGTTGGTATCTGTAGCCAACTCCCTTTGTTGGTTTCCTTGCCCACTATGCCCTTGCCTTCGCTCCTCAATGCTCATGCAGTTTGATCGGCAAGCTCATGTCAAAAGTATAACAGCAAGACAGTTACCATTTCTGAAATAAAAGAAGTGATGTGTTACAGATTACAGCCATCTACATTAAATGCACTCAACCACCTAAATTGGGTCACAATTAAAAGTTAAATGTTGAATTTTGAAAAGTAGTGTCTCTTTTTAGAAAACGAGTTGTTACATGGGATCGCGTACTTTTGGTGTGAAATGGAACTCCCTTCCTTATTTTATTTACGTGTTTTCATTGTTCTTCTGAGGTTTTCATGATTGGTAAAGTGCTTTTTCATATTTTTAGTTTCTATTCTGAATCAGGGCTTGTAACTTTTAGAGGTTGAGAATCATCAGGCTTCTACATAGAGAGAATCATGTGGACCAATCTTTGATATGGGAGAATCAGCTCTGCTTAGTGCACATCAGTGAGGTTGAGTCAGTGTTATGAAACAGCCATGTGTCATATTTTTTGGAGTCACATGTATTTTGAATGAATTTACGTTTGTTGAATTTTGCTGTATGAACCTTAAAAATATGCATATGGTTAGAATCATTGTATTCCATGTTTCAACAACCTTCTTTTTCTTATTGGTGCAGATAGTATTGATATATTTTGCATTCCAAGTCAATTTTATTAACCAGATTCTATGATTGTTATGAGTAGGGACGTGGTTAATGTAAGAACTACCCATTCAGCTGATTGGTGGATGGGGTCGCCGTGGATAGCGCAACCAATATGGTGTGAACCCTTTTAAGTAAACCTAGCTCATAGTTCGTCACTTCGCAGCTGCAGGCAGTCTTTAATAAGTCAAATGTATTCCAGTCATTGGTTGCAAATAGTGCGATCCCCATTCCTCAGTATTCTCCTCACTTGAGCAGTGATATCCATCGCCCTATTATGTGGTCATGGAATCCCAAGTGAAATCTGTAATGAAAATGACTAAACTACACGCCATAATGTCTGAAGTACGAACAATACTTTACCTAACATTATGGGATGGTAATGGAATAAATAATGCTTGAAATCAAAAAAACATTGTTTGTTACTTTTGTCCCACGATTACAGCAAATAAATTGGCAGCAATCTTGCCATAGTAATGAATTTTTTAAAAAAAAATTGTTTCCAATTGTTGAAAAATCCACAGGCAACCCGAAGCGTCGGACGAACTTCGCATTCTCAGGAACAAAACACACTTGCGCTCGCTACAGCTGTCTTTGTCTTCGTCCGCAATTCCGTGGCAAAAGCTGGCGCCAAGCCGAACCCGACCGGGGAAGGGGGAATCTAAAGAACGTGCGCGCGATGCAAACGATTTGATTGGCCTTCCCCAAGCTGAGGTTTACGCCGATTTGGGAATCGCGCCCGAGAAGGCAGCCGCTCGCTTCGACGCAGAAAACGACACGAGTAGGCAACGAGGTCAAACTGTCCTCGGCGCGCCGGTCCAATATTCTATCCATCTGCGAACCAAGAAAAAAAAAAAAAAACGCCATCATGAGGCACGAAAATAGCCTCGCAAAACAAAGGAGGAAATGGCATGGCCCCTTCGCTTGCAGGGTCCAAGATCTCTCCGCATTCAGACCATGGTTTTTGGCAGAGTGGCTGCGGGCCGCCGCTTCCTGGACCAAATCCGATCCATAATAGGCCTAACAAGGCGCGCAAGGCGTACCTGGGAGATGCGGCCATCCGACCAAGCTGTGCGACCCTGCCCGTGTTCCATCCGTTCCAGCTAGCGGATGGCGACCGGCCGGCTTTGCCACAGGCTTCGGCAAACACGCGGGCTTAATTCATCTCGGCCATCAATGCCATGGCGCTGGCGTTCACAGTGCGAGGGACTCTCGGCAGCAAGCATGTCCAATCTCCAAACGCTGGGCTCAGCTCGGCTCCAACGGGGAAGTGCTGTTCCAGAGATGGAGAAGCCTCTGGCGTCTTTGTCGCGCTCTTGGTTCCGGAAACCAGCACCCAACGAGAGACATATTGTTTCGAGCTCATCACCAGCGCCTTCCTTGGAGGATGGATGGCGTTCCCTGCACTCGCCAGAGGACGCGACCCGTGGGCCTTCCCTGCTGGGCGAGAGAGAGAGAGAGAGAGAGAGAGAGAGAGAGAGAGAGAGAGAGAGAGAGAGAGAGAGAGAGAGAGAGAGAGAGAGAGAGAGAGAGAGAGAGACGGAGGCAGCTGAGGGCCCCGGCGAAGTATGGAGCGGTCATGGCCAAGGCGAACGATGATAGAGTAGAGTGGCGTGTCGTGTCGTGATGGAGAGGAGAGGTTGTCCGTAAATTTACTCCAACATATTCCAGAAACACCATCTCCCGCGAGTGTGGGCAGTTTAAATCAAGGTTTAAATCGCCTAAATGGGACCGGGTGGATCCGCCAACGAGACGAATACGATCGCAGGCCCACATTGACTTGAGTGAGTGATCTGAAAACGGTTTGTTCGCAGCCAAGTTTCAGTGGTGTGACGCCCGATGACAGGGTCAACGGTCAAGCCGGTAAGAAGCCAGCGCCTTAAGTGCTCCAACGACAGATGAATAGCTTTGTCTCCGACGCAAAGCCTCGCCGGCCTAGCGACATTCGCTGGACGGACTAACTTCCGGAAACGCACTGCAATAATTTCTTACATAAAAAAAAATTTTCTTAAACGTTTTCCTTTTTTTTTTTTTTTTTTGAAAATGGAACAGTCCTTTCTGAGAGAGCTCCCCCACCGGAGAAGGGCGGGGTGCGCCGTGCCGGCCGATGCCGCCTGTCCATTCCATTTGCGGCTTGGAGTTCTCGTTGTCTTGGTCGTTTTGTGGCCAAAGCTCTGCCTGTTCCGTTGACTGTACTCGTTGACGGGCCCGACTAATAAGGACACGCCGATCTGCCTCCGGTACCCAGGGGTACCCAGCGCCCGCTCTGTCTCTCTCGCACGCGCGCGGGCCGGCCCACGAGTGCGAGAGAGGCGGCAGTGCCCGACGAGGGCTTTGTGGTCGCGCATCGAGAGATGCCGGAAGGGGAACGGCACACTGCGAGGCGGCGGCGGAAGCAGCCGCGGCGTTGATTGCCGCCGGCGGATCCATCTCGGTTTGTTTACACGTCATTGCGCGGGGCTACGCGAGGGACTGCCATAAGGGCTGCACCGCACAGTGGGCCAGAGGCCGGTCAAATTCCCGGACGAGTTTCGAGCTCCAGAGTCGCTCGAACCGAACGTGGGACCCCACCAATGGATTGCTCTCCGAACGAGGAATCCGTTGGTGGGGTCACACGTTCGGTTCGAGTCCCATTCAGCGACTCTGGAGCTCACAACGCGTCCGCGACTCAGACCGCTTCCACCGGCCCACTGTGCGATGGCACGTAGTGCACGTAGGCAGGGCCGTCGTTGTGAGTTACTCGGTCCCGCATCACGGCATTGGCCCGTTTCCATAAAGATAAAGACGACGTACTCCGTGTCCGTGGCCGTGGCAGCGCGGAGCCCCGACGGGGTGCCGCTCGTGTGTCCACCGCCGCGTGGCCGTCTCGCTCGCACTCGCGGGGAGGGAGGGAGGGTTGTGGGAGTGAAGCGGCGGCGGGAAAGAAGAAACACTGCGAGCGGCGGGACGGTGGGACCACACGGCACACGGCAGACTGATCGCTCTGTCTCTCTCGCACCCCTAGGGGACGCCCTACGAGAACGAGAGAGACAGAGCGACGCCGGCTCTCGGAAGCAGTCCGCAGCAGTACCACACGTCTCGGCGGCAGGCGGCACTGTTGTGTCAGGTCAGGCTGGGATTGCCGGTACCGGCGTGGAGCCGCCACCACGCCGCGCCGCCAGCGGCCGCGCTAACAGCACGTTAACGTCACAGTTATTTGCCAAAATAAATCCAGACGACGAGGTCGACGGCAAGCAGCACAATGCTCGCGGGGGCAACCACTCGTCCTGTGTGCACTGGAATGGTGGGAACTTTATTGCGGCGAAATCGGGCAAAAACCTGTTGAAATCTTGCGGAATCCCTTTGAGACTGGTGACACTTTGAGAACTCGGGTAAAATACCATGAAAAATCCCGAAGAATCTTCCGTAATTTTGGCGAAAAATCCTGCAAGGCTTAACCAACAGGCTGTCAAGGCGCCTGGGAGGTAGGCATTCGTCGGCCACTAGTGTGTTGCGGGCCTGCCTACCCGACAGGCTGTCGAGGCGCCTGGGAGGTAGGCATTCGTCGGCCACCAGTGTGTAGCGGGCCTGCCTACCCGACAGGCTGTCGAGGCGCCTGGGAGGTAGGCATTCGTCGGCCACCAGTGTGTAGCGGGCCTGCCTACCCGACAGGCTGTCAAGGCGCCTGGGAGGTAGGCATTCGTCGGCCACCAGTGTGTAGCGGGCCTGCCTACCCGACAGGCTGTCGAGGCGCCTGGGAGGTAGGCATTCGTCGGCCACCAGTGCGTTGCGGGCCTGCCTACCCGACAGGCTGTCGAGGCGCCTGGGAGGTAGGCAGTCGTCGGCCACCAGTGTGTTGCGGGCCTGCCTACCCGACAGGCTGTCGAGGCGCCTGGGAGGTAGGCAGTCGTCGGCCACCAGTGTGTTGCGGGCCTGCCTACCCGACAGGCTGTCGAGGCGCCTGGGAGGTAGGCATTCGTCGGCCACCCGCTCGTTGCAGGCGTTCGCTTTTGGGAACTATAGCGCCGCGCCATCTGCACCGAGGTGCATTGGCCCGACCGCCCCGCCCCGCCCCGCCGCGCCCCGCCCCGCCTCTGCCCCGCCATTGGGTTTGCAAAGTCGAAGCCCCTCCAGAACGGCGCGGCGGCTGGACTCCAGCGAGCTCCAGCGCAACGCGGCGGCGCTGCCTGGCGCACCTGGACGCGGGGCGTGGCGGGGCGTGGCGACTCGCGGGGCAGCGTGGGGCGCGGGGCGCGGCGGGGCGCGGCGGGGCGCGGCGGGGCGCGGCGGGGGCCCGGTGCGGAGGCATGGCGGAGCCGAGGTGAGACAGCCCGGCTCTACTCCAGTTGTCCGTTGTCCGGGCGGCGAGGCACAGCCGGCACAGCAGGCCGCGGCGCTCCGCAGCACGCCGCAGCACTCCCACACGGAGTCACACGCAGTGAGCCGGTCGGTACGCTCGTTCGGATAGCCTGCCGTTGGACCCAGGTGTCATGAGTAGGGTGGCCTGCCTGCCCACGGCGCCACCAGTGCTACTTGTCCCTGCACCCCGTCACGGCTGCGCCCCGCTCCGCCCCGCCGCCGCCCGGCCGCCGCATCGCCCTTGAGGACCTCAGGTGAGTGTGCCGAGCGCAGGCCGAGGGTGGGTGAGGGCCGCACGGCCGCCCTGCCACCGCTACAGCTGGGCGGAGAGAGACGCCGAACCGCCAACGGCACCAACGGTGGACCGAAAGCTGAGTTTGGCCACAGGGCTGCCGAAGAACGCTTCGACGGCAACATCGCGGGCCCCCGCAACGCGACGCCCAGACAATCACCCGCCTGGCTGCCTCCTAATCTGCGCCCACCCAGCGCCCTGCACTGCCTGCGTTGCCTGTACTGCCTGCACGGCGCAGGGGCGGCCAGGGCCAGGCGGTGGCGTGCGCCCTCTGCCACCCACAGCACTTCCACCGGGACCAGCAAAAGTCAATCCTCATCGACTTTTGGCCGCCGCTGCACCGGTCTTCTGGCCCACTGTGCAGGTGGCCAACTTCCCGTACTTCCCCATCTCCTTTCCGTTTTGTGACGTAATTTAAAAATGACCGTGAAGTTCCACCGAGCAGCGTGGCCGCCTTCGTGGCCGCCCTTACAGCACGCTGTCATTAGTTCCATCAAACTCACGTCACGGCGCGGCGCGGCGGCGTCCAGGCCGGCCGGCCGCGCGGAGATCGCCGGCGAGATGGGGAAGCAGTGGCGGGTCCAGGGGTGGCCTCTGAGGGGGGGGGTGTCTCTTCTCCTCAAATCGAATAGCGTGCATTGTATGCACTCGGTCCGTCCCTGTCGCTCTCGCGGGGCGCTCCGTCAGGGTGCGAGAGAGACGGGTCGACGCTCGTTCGAATCACACGGCGGCTGCATCGTGTATCCCGGATCGCCGCGGGCTGCCCCTCGCCTCCCTGCCCGCGTGTTTGCATGTCTGCATGTTTGCATCAGCTAAATTTCCCTCGAATTTCCCGGCGCTGTCCGCGCCCACGTCGCCGGCCGGGGCGGCCGGGGCGGCCGGGCCTGCAGAGGTGGCGGCCGAGTGCACGACCGCGATGACGGCGGCGAGGGGGGAGGGGGGAGGGCAGGGGGAAGAAGAGTTTGAGGTGGCAAGGTAATTGCTTCTTCTTAGGATCCGTTGTTGTCGCTCGGGCGTGTCTCGGCAAAGTAAGTCCCGCCGGCCCCACGCACGGCGTGGCACGGCACGGCCTGCTCGGGGGGCTACGCCGTGCTGCGCTCATTTACTCGTTTTGACAAGGCTCCATTACATGCAGCCCCGCCGAAATCAGCGCCAGACCCTCCTCTGCGCTTCGATTCCTTTTTTTCCGCGAACAGTACAAGGCCCCGCCCGATCCGCGCCGGGCAGCCCCGCCCCGCCCCGCCCCGCCCCGCCGTGCACCGCCTCGCCGGCAGGCTTTTTGCCCGTCGTGGCCATGCTGCCGATTCCGATTGGCGAACAGCGGATATTCGTCACTGTCTCTCTCGCACCCCTACGGTCCGTCCAGCGAGTGCGAGAGAGACAGGGCGACGAAAGCTCTGTCAGCCGTTAGAGCAGACCGCCAGTCATTAGAGAAGCCGCCGCACAGTGGGACAAAACTCTAGACGCGTTTTGAGCTGCTCCGAAGTCGCTAAACAGGAGTCGAACCGAACGTGGTCTTTGTATGTTTTCAGTTATCCTCCAATCTAGTGCAGGTGGAACAACTTCACACCAGCCCCAAGCTTCACCGTGTTTTCACCGGTCCTGAGGCTTGCCAGGGCGGGGCGTACACTACTTACGGCAGAGCAGCTCGGACATATATAGCGTATCATTTCGAGGAAATGGCCACTCCCGGCGTGTGTATGTGTGCGTGCGCGCGTTCTGGGGACTTGGGACCTTCATCCTCCGACGTCTGCCATGCCATCACACTGGACGCGTGGGAGTCCTCGGTGGCTGACGTTAGCACGCGTGGAGGGGGAAGGAGGATAACGAACGACAGTCCTCGAGGGTTGCCGCCCGAGGCAGGACATTGCTTCTCTCTCTCTCTCTCTCTCTCTCTCTCTCTCTCTCTCTCTCTCTCTCTCTCTCTCTCTCTCTCTCTCTCTCTCTCTCTCTCCAGACCAGACCCCCCGCAGTCCGGCGCGCTGCGTTATGTACCGTACCCGCAGTGCCGGCCAGCACCCCCCGCTCTGTGGGTGGGAGCCAGCCACGGCGGCCGGCGTGCGTGTGCAATGCGCAGTGTAAGTGCGGTGTACTTGCACACACGGAGCGGCGCAGTAGCGGCATCGGAGAGAAAGAAGAGGCATCACTGTTACTGCAGTGCACAGTCCTCACTGCACGGCTGGCCGCGTCGGTTTGGCAAATTTGATGACGCCGCTTGTCCGGAATGGATGGCGGCGTCATTATGGCGTAAAGAATCGGGGGCGAACGGGACGCGCTCCCAAACGGAGCCTTTTATCGTGTTTTTTCGTCTCGTGGGATTTGAACCCACGCCTCGCTCACACTGTATTCCAACCACGCGATCTGACCTCAGCCTCGTGGATCGCAGTCATTCAAATCGGAACCGCGCATGTTAATGTCCTGGTGGTGCTGCAGGTCTGGTCCAGTCTGGTCCACTGTGCGGAACTTGGTACATGTTGTTGCGGCTTCTTGATGCTGTATCTAAATAGCGTGAAAACGACGCATGGGTGAAATTTATGTAAAACGCTCTCTTGTGACTGGTCTCGCGAAGGGATTCGAACCCACGCAGACAGGATACTCGTCCCGACAACTCGACGAAACTGACCCACTTGTCCAGGCCCATTCCGAGCGCAGGACGAGCTTGGCTGTGCCGCGGGATGGGACGAGGTCACTCAAAAGTCGCCGGCGAGATAAAAAGAGTGTAAGGATTTACGGTTCATTTATGGCTCAATTCGCTGCATAGCAGTCCTGGAATTCGCCCGGCCTGCCCACGCCTGGAGTGACTGTAGAAAGCGAGCCTGAGGGTGTCCAGGGCACTGTCCAGGACACTACAGTGCCGAGCCTTGCCTGTCTTGGTCAAATGGGGCAAATCGTCAAACTGTCCGCTCCGCACCTCAGAAGGTACGGCGCAGGAACAAACTGAAATCACCTTCTCATCGCGAAGTCTGTGTTAAGTGGATGAGATATGTTGCGCCTAACTCGCCGAAAAAAAAAATACCAGTTACTGTTTTCTGCTGTGTGTGTTCTGTGTGATGTGCCGGTCGTTACAGACGTATTGACACAGATGAATAAGTTGTTACACGGTGTTGAGTGGACCGGTCCGTCTGCCCGTCCACGGTAGTCCTGAGTCAAACGCGGCAACGCGTCGGACAGACTAGTGTCAGTCAAGTGTAAACACTCGGAGTCGCAGAGCTGGGCCCGAGTCCGCTCACTAATCGCGCAGTGGGACGCGTCCAGGAACGGACTGTTTGCCCGCTCGCTGTGGCGAGGGCGTTCTGAAAACGCCGAAATACTCGCAGATAGCCAATGGCACTATCGCAGTCACCACGTGCATCCTGCCTCGGCAAAAATTTCGCTCCGCCCGGCAAAAACCTTGACGAGCTTCTCTGGCAGCGACCATAACCTCTTTCGCTCGGTCGGCGATAGACGGCGATAGAGGTGGCCGAGTAACGCGCAACGTGCGTAACTGACCACTTTGGCAGCGCGTGCGGTTTGGGCCAGACGACCAGGCCTAGGGGTGGGGGCTGCCCTTGGAGCCTGTCTGCAGTAGTCCCGTCAATATCGACACAGCTGCATCAATGGACCGAGTGGTCGACCTATCGCTCGGATCACTTTATTCAAGGCACCACGCGTACGGGAGAGGGGCGCGTGCGGTTGTGGCCAACTAAGCGCACACTACATTTCTTCGTACGTTTTTCTTTTTCTAATCCATTTTTCACTTAATTTGGCGCATGCGAACTTTTTGTGTATTTTTTTTTTTACGAAATTACGCACGAATTTGACTTTTAATACAGTCAGTACCCCCCCCTTCTCTAGTTTTTTTTCTTTTCGGTAAAACAAAGTGTTTATTGGACAATTTATGTACTCACGTGCTTTCTCGTTTCCGACGTGGGGTTTTCGTTTTCCTTTGTTTTACCCGCGTGCAAAGGTTTACCCAAGAGAAAAGTCGCCGTGTTGTGGTTCCCTGCGTCCAAGCTGCCGGCTGCTTGGGCTGGCTGCGGCCGGGCGGCCTGGGCTAGCCTGGGCTGCTGGCCCGCCGCGCCGCGCCGCGCTGTCTCCACAGCCTTGTCCTCTGTCCTCGTCCCGGCCACCGCCTTGTCGCGTGGAGCGTGTGGCGCGAAACTCGGACGCCGCCTCGCTGTCGCTGCAGTCAGTCGCTGACTCCGAAGCTCTCTCTCTCTCTCTCCGTCTCTGTCGCGCCGCCTCGCGCCGCCGCACGAGTGCGAGAGAGACGGAGACAGCGGCGGCCGGCCGGGCGCCGTACTGGCTGCGTAACTCGAGGCGTGGGCAGCAGTGGCAGGCGGCCCGGCCCTAGCCCGCCCTGCACCGCCACGCGCCGCCCAGCGCCGCCCCGCCGCGGCTGGCAGCCACACACACCTGTTCAGCGCCACTCGTCAAAGCGAAGCGAAGCGGGGCGAGGCGAGGCGAGGCGAGGCGTAGCGAGGCGCAGCGACCACCCGGTGTCTGGCTCCGTGTCTAGCCGAACGCATCCTCCATTTCAAGTGGGCTCTGCTGTCACCGGCCCCGCTGCCGCGGAAAAAGCGGCACTGTTTCGTTGCTGCTGTTGGCTTGTTGTTGTTGTTGGTAGTGGTGGTGGTTTGTTGTTGTTGGTTGTTGATATTGCTGCTGCTGTCGTCACAGTTGTTCGCGGCCGGCCTGGCGAGCCAGGAGTGCGGTCTCTGCTCGGGTCTCTGCCTCCCTCGCACCCTCACGGAGAGCCCCGTAAGTGCGACAGGGACAGAGAGACGGAGCGACGGCGCTTCCGAGTCGGCTGGCCGGCCGGCCGGCAAGCGGAACGACAAGTCATTTTTCCGCGAGTCTCCGAGTCCCGGTGGTGGGAAGGGGCTGGCCGCTGCTGGCCGCCCGGGTCACATTGTGGAAGCCTCTTTCGTGCTCGGCGCGGCTGCCTTGGCCGCCACGCTGCCAATGAGAACGGCGGCGGTGTCGCACCGAATTCCGCCCCCGTTTCGCTGATGACGTGCCGAGTGCAGAAAAAGAAGGGACTCGGGATCAGAGCGCGGGCCAACGGCTCTCGACGTCGCAACCGTGCCAGCGGGGTCGCTGTCTCGCACTGCCCTGCGACAGAGACAGGCCGCTGCATGGAGCACACAGGTGCGCCTGACCGCGGCTGTAACGGGGTGACGATGACGGATGTGTCCGCGCCGCGACAGACGGAGGCTCTGCGCTGAACTGCACGGCGAGCGGCGCGTCCCCGTTTCCCGCTGCAGCGGGCAGCCCTTCCTGCACGCCGTCCTGCCGGTCCGAGCGCGGACGGCACACGACGGCTGCCGGTTCCAGGAATACTCCAGGCGGCTCTCAGCCTTTTGGAGTTCTATGCCAGATTTTGCTGTGGATATTTTTTTATTGCACTTTTTAGTGAGTTTTATTGTAAAAAAAATTGTGGGGATTTTACTGTACTGCAACATGTAGGCAGTCTGTTGCAGTTTGAATGACAGTGCATGCGTCCGAGTCTTGGCTTGCGTGTCCGCTCTCGATCCCTACACACTATACGCCACACCTCACCCTGGCCGTCGCCCTGGCCGGAGACCTAAAGGCTGGAGGGCACGGCGTGCTCGAGCGAGTCCTGCAGCAACAGGAGCAGCGTCACGCTGTTTGTTTAGGTATTGCCGAGCCACTCCAGCGTCCTTGCGCCGTGGCGGCCCACTGTGCGGCCCCGCGGCATCAAGTACGTGCGAGAAAAAGGCCGCGCCATTGTGCCGGACCGTCAGAGCGGTCAAAAATGTCATCGGAGGGGAAAAAAAGGCGAACCACAACAAACTGTCCATCAGGCGAGTTTTCTGTTTTGGCGCGTTTTGCGATCGTATCGGCGCGTACTGGTCGTGTCCGGTCACCTTGCTACCTGTATGGCTGCTGCCTGTGGACGACTGCAGCGTAGGCAGGTCTCTGCTGCGTTCGAGATGATGGGCCTGCTTCTGTGGGATGGCCGTTCTCGCGTATGTGCGATGGTAGTGGACCCGAGCTTCCAAAATTGATTTTATGTTGAACGGACATTGCTTCAGCAGGGCCAAGGGCGAACCACCACCACCACCAACGACGAACAGACAGACAGACGGACGGACAGACAGACAGAGCCGTGGGCCCGCGGCCGCCAGTGGACCGTGGTGACCTCTCGAGGATGATGGGCGCAGCGCAGCCAGTGCCACGGCCGGTGCTCCAGTGCAGGAATCACGTCTTATCAGTGGCTGCGGCTGGAAGGCTGGAACGACACAGTGGAACGACGGCCATCACCTGCAGGAACAATGATCGCGAGCCTCGTGAGAAGTGTACCGGCAGGGCTCACGCGGGATCTACAATGTCAGCTTCCACAATTCGTGACGTACGGCTCGCCGCATTGTCCACCGCACAGTGGGCCAGACTACCCGGCGTCCAACGAGCTACGATTTGGAAACGCGTGCACTGTAACCATGAGCTACGAAAAAAAAAAAAAAAAGAAAAATTGGCCTTACACTTTTCAACCACATTTCACCACTGAAATCAGGGTACAAAGTTCTACCACTCTGCCAAATCTCATCAAAATCGTATAGAAAATTTCGGATTTGCATAAGGGGCCAGACTGACAATAATAATAATAAAAAAAAAAAAAAAAAAAAAAAACAACCCCGGTGAGGCTATAAGGCTACTTCGTGCCTAAAAAAAAAAACCACGTGAAAATTGAAAGAAACCTCTCCTTAAAGCAGTTGGTTCGCGGTGGGTTCGACTATTTTCTTCCGAATAGGGATGTGTTTGGCACCATTCTCCGCCGGACCGCTGTGGCTCGGCGCGCTATGAGAGTCAGTTCGATTGGCAGAGCGAGGCACAACGAGACGATACGCTCCCCATTGTCTGCAGGCACCGTCGTGCACAGTGGGACCAACACGCCGCGGCGCGGCATGGCGCGGCATGGCGCGGCCCGATTTGAATCTCGCAGCCCGGCCGAGTGAGTGGACGCAAAAATTGGGTCACACTTTTATCATCGGCGGCATCGCCCTCCGCCCTCGCAGGCCTGCGCGCGCGCCACCCCGGCGTACCCAGCCCCAGTGCGGGCCGGGCCAGAGTGGGCCGCCGCCGCCCCAGGGCATCGCCTTTATCAATTTCGCGTGGCAATTAGCTATCATTGCTGGCTGGTGGACGTGGCGGCGGCGCGCCGGCCGGAGCGCCCATTGTTGTGTGCCGGTGGTGGGACGTACGCCACGCGGTACTACGCGGTGCTACGCGGCGCGCAACGGACCGCGGCCTGAAAACTTGAAATAATCCGTGCCGAGCCGGTGTTCGGGTGCGTACGACTATAGCCAGGCTCGTGCGTGACACGGCTGATCTTGCTCCGTTCCGTCCGCTGGCTAAAGTCGGCCTAAAGAAAAAGTCCCAACGTAGCAATGAACCGAAGTTGGGATAGCTGACGGTAATGAAGCCGCGACTCCCGTATTTTTCTAAGTCTTTATAGAGGCATCTTCCTTAATTATTCCCGTGAGCCGTTTTCTTGCTTTTCTTGGCACGGAGGTGGTCGTACACTAACCTACCGCAACGCGAGAGCCACCGTGTTACGCCGGGCTATGTGTAAGTGCGAGTTCGTGTGTGTGTGTGCGTGCGAGTGCGAAGCAGTGAAGGAGAGAGCGCGCTAGCCAAGCCTGGTGTAGTGACGGAGCAGCGAACGCTACTGCAGAGAGAGAGAGAGAGAGAGAGAGAGAGAGAGAGAGAGAGAGAGAGAGAGAGAGAGAGAGAGAGAGAGCGCACGCGCGCGTGCTTGAGGCTGTGCACCTACTAGCAAATGTGAGAGTGTGTGTGTGTCTTTCGGTGTGAGTTAAAGAGTTCCTCAGTGTGTGTGCGTCCATGTGATTGTGTGTGTGTGTGTGTGTGTGTGTGCACCTACTGGCACGTGTGTGTGTGTGGGAACCTAAGCAAAGCTTTGCCGGAGAGATGAGGGGCGTCGAACGCGCGCTCCATGAGATGAGTCCGTCTCTCTCGCTCTTTTCTTTCTGCCCCCTCCCCCCTCTCCGTCGCACAGCCTATTGCGGTGCGGTGCGGTCCGCGACCCACGTCCCATCCCGTTCGCCTTATGGCTGTTAAAATTCTCAAATTTTCCGCGTTATTTTGCGGGCGTTTTTAGAGATTCGTTCATCGTGCCTGAACATCCGCGCGACGTGACACACTGCCAAAAAAAAAACAAAAAAAAAAAACATTTTTTTTTTGAACAAAGGGTAATACGGTTTCGTTTGCTGAAAGCCACGCACTAAGTAAGAAAGACTCGCGTCTGCGCAACGGTACGAGTGCGGAGTCGCTACCATTAACGTCCAAACGTTGTCGGGACCGTCGGCAGCATCACAGCCCTAGTCGCGTCCCATCCTGTCCCCCTCCCCCCCCCCACCGGGACCCCCTCCCGGACCCCCCGACTCGGCAGCCACCCACGGGCCGGCCTGCCCACGTGGTCAGGGGCGTAGCACTGGCGCGGCGTAGCACTGGCTTGGCGGAGGGGGCGGGGGGACAGGAATCATTTACTCGTGTTGGACGAAACTAGGAGCTATCACCCAGAAAAGCCGTTTCTTGAACCAAGATAATTGACTATGCAGAGTGAATTTATTTTTTAAATGCGCTGAGTGCAGTGAGTGCAATAATTATTCACTGACCCCACTGTTAAAAAAAATAGCGGCCACTATGACTGGAACTTCAGCCTCTTGTGTCAACAACTTATGGCTGAAAATTTAAAAAAAAAAATCTACATAGTGTAACGTTTCCGGCGTCTCAGGTCCCAAAGTTGCCCATTCCTCGCATGCAGACGGCGAGGCTGCCGCAACTCGACTTTCGCCACAAGCCATTAGCAAAACGAACTATTTGCCGAGGCGACGGGCACAACCGCCTATCTGGCCCACTGCGCGCTGCAGTTGCCGCGGCCGCCGGCCAGAGGGCGCTGCCGGGCGCCGCGCGGAACGGCTAAACCGAGCGTGACGAGTCACAAGTAAGGACTGTGACGGTGGCGCGGCCACGGCAGTCACGGCAGTCACAGCAGCGCAGTCGCATTGTTGGCGCCACAGAAAGTCAGCAAAGGCCCATGCAAAATCGCCACCGCCTCGCTGCACGCGTCGCTACGCGTCGTGTCTGCTGCTGCCTCGCGGATTCTCTCTCGCACCCATACGGCTCGCCACACGAGTGCGAGAGAGACAGAGCGAAGAGTCCATGTTCGGAACCGGCCCGCCGGTCGTCGTTAGCGTCAATAACCCGTCACGGGGTTCGCACCAGGGGAACCTCGTTCGGTCCCGCGTCGCAATTCATCATCCGCTATTCGCGGGAGGGGTGGGGGGTAGTGCGAGCCGTGCAGCCCGGTGGCCAACAGTCCAAGAAGACAGGTTTTTTGCGGTGTGTGTGTCGCCTTGTAATGCTACGCCACTAGACGCGGTGACAACCGCGAGGAGGCGGCAGCGGTGCCGTGAGGCGGTGCTCCTCCTCCAATCGTGTCGCGTCTGTGATGAGACAACTCTCAAACGTCCATCGGCACGGCGGCGGCGCGGCGGCGGCAGCCAGCGGGCTGCTCGGCTGCTTCCGAACGGTGGTGAGATTTCGTCGCGACGCCGTCTCTCTCCGCGGCGCGGGGCGTCCCGCGTGGGCGCGAGAGAGACAGAAGCAACGTGTTCGGCATCAGCCCGCAGAGCGGCGCCGCTCCCAGCGGGACGCCTCGCAACGGCCGCTCGTGGTGCTTGCGACCCCCCGGCACCAGCCACACCAACAAAAATTTAAAAAGAAAATTTTAAAAAAATGAAAAATGTGAATTTTTGAGTGTGCATTTTCTGTGAGCCAACAAAAAAAATAAAAAAATTGAAAATCTTAATTTTTGCGAGTGCACTTCCTGTGAGCCAACAAAAAAAATGAAAAAATGAAAATTCTTTCTTTTTGAGAGTGCACTTCCTGGAAGCCAACAAAAAAAAGTTTTTTTAAAAAAATGAAAAATCTTTATTTTTGAGAGTGTGACGACAGCCGCCCCTGTGTCACCGAAAGCGCGCCGGAAAAGATTAAAAGTGATGGGTAAATTATGCGGCAATTTGGCCATTAATGAACCGAATGTGTTCGGCTAATTTGCGCAGTAATTGCGCCGCTAATTGCGCCAAAAAGCACCCCGAACTTGCATTTTCGTCTTTTGCATATTTAATTTGGCATGCCGCTTTCGGGTGACCGAGCGGGTGTTGCGCCAGTTGTGACACTCCAAAAAATACAAAGGTTTTTTTTTTTGGTTTAAACTTTTAATTTTTGAGGTGCAGTGAGGTACTCTGATATAAGTCTATCGCAAGTTTTCAAAGACTTTCAACAGCTAACTCTCTTTACGTTGTTTTTTTTTTTTATGTGTGTATGGCTGCTCAGGAAATGCCCGCGAAAACTCAATCGGTGACGTGCGGTGTGCGAGTTGAATGGCAATGGTGGGGCCAACCAGTCGACGCAGCGAAGCAGTCGGACAAGGTGGTCCGCGAACGCTATGGGCGACTCCCAGTGAGTCATGCACTTCGCGGGTGACGCGAGAGGTGACGAGGACCCCGCACCTGAGTGTGTGTGTGGTGTGTGTGTGTGTGTGTGTGTGTGTGTGAGCGCGGTGTGTAGGCTGATGGGAGTCGTTTATGATGAAGTTACAAAATTTTGTCCCATCTCGGGAAATTCTGATGACTGATTGGTGGAGCGGCCTGTCGGGACAATCTGCCATCGTCTGGATTTATACCATCCGCGCCACCATCACAGAAACGCCATAACATAACTCGAGGCAGTCGCGAGAAGGTCAACGACGCGACGCAAGTTTGGAAAGGATAATAAAATAAGGTCAGGGGACCTTAGGGACGGCCCCCGAGTCCCCGAGGTGTCGAAAGCCGCGTGCCCGCCCGCGCCTCTCACGGCCGGCTACAGCGCCCCGCCCTGCCCCGCCCCGCCTGCTGAGCATCAAACGCATCAAGCAGATCCCGACCCGTCCACCAATTCCGCCTGCACCGCAACCGTTTTCAAGAAAATAAAAGTAGCAGCTTCAACAAGATCGTTGCGGCGCCTGGCTTGGATTGAGGCAGTGCGGCGGGTTCGGTGCACTAGGGTGCAGTCACCCCACGACCCAACGAGGCGAAGGGTTATTTACTTCTTCCAAATTAATCGTTTCGTTGCGCAATGCGTGTGCATAATGCTCTGATGAGCTCTCCTCGTTTGCTACTCACGTGAGAGCTTTATTACAATCAGCCATGAAAGCTGTGGCAGTCGTTACCTCGCGAGGCAGCTTTCGTTTCGGACAGCGGGTCTATACGCGGTGCGGTGTGGACTTTGTGGGCATCTCGGGCAGTGCTATAAATTCAAAAATAAAGATTACGACCGAGCTTGATTGATTTCCCCCGACTGTTTTCCAGGCAGATCGAGTATGACCAAATTGAAATGACTCTGTGAGGTGGATGCCATTTTCACGATCAAGTCAAGTGCGGCACTTGACATTCTTTTCCTTTTGCCTTTATCTTTTTTCGGTTGGTTCATTTGCTTTTCTTTCTGGCCATGCTTTTTGTTTGGCGGCACGGTGTGAAGCTATTTACAGATGCGCTTTTGCATCGCCACGCACACATACACAGGCATTGTACACACAGACATACACGTACACAAAACACAGCTCGGACACACACGCACGCGCACACACACACAGCGGCGAAGCCAATCCGGTCGCCAGCAGTTCGATGACCCCCCTCCTGAGTAATGCACAATACTTGCTTGGCCAATGTCACGGGTCCCAACATCCACCAAGGGTACACTGCGAAAATGTATTCAAAACGAACAACCTAACGCCGTGCAGAAGCATGACAGTGACACCCGCAACTGCCGCCGCAGATCGCAACGCAGTTTTGCAACTCATGTCGAGTCTTTTTTTTTTATTTCTTATCATCATTACCGGGGATAGAAAAGAAGTTGGCTCCGCTCCGAGGAGTGCTTCGCTTCGTCTCGTGGAGGCGCGCTGCCTCTTATATGGGCATGGACTGCCCAAATCAGGGTCAAGTGCGCCGTGAACAAAGCACTTCCTGCACAAGCAAAAGAAACTACCTGCCAAATAGAGTAACATGCTATTTGCTGCCTCCTATTGTACCTTCCCGGCTCTCAATAGAATCGGACCGCGAATGAAGATGAGGCAAAAGTTTTTGTCGGCTCGCCCGCCGCGTTGCCCGTGGCAGAGGTGGTCAAGTCGGCGACGCTGTCTTGTTTTCAAGTTCAGTTAAACACTAGACCCGAAATTAAAAACACCGTCCGGAGACAAGATTATAAGGTTACTTCAGGGTGACGTAGGGTGACGGTCGAAGCCCAAGTTCCACAGGTGAACGATAAGCTCAGTGGATGGTGGAAAAGCAATGCATCAGGAAACGCTTTGAATCGCTTCGCAGTTACCCGACACAGAACGCGTTACGCCAAGTATGGGCACCTCCAGATGCACCTCCCTCATTATGCTAACGCACGGCGTATTAACACGTCTGTGCGACCCCTCCCCCCACTCCTGCTCCTCGCCTCCCTGACGGAGATAGATCGTAGACTCGCCCGGCGAGGAGTGCGTTTGGCGCGGCGACGCGGCGTGTTTTATTTTCACCATGCGGAACGTGTAGCACGGACCGCCTCTTGGATATCACATCGCGCCTGTGTGCGCGCGCGTGTGTGCGTGTATGTG
This sequence comes from Stenchaetothrips biformis, assembly GCA_030522485.1. Lineage (NCBI taxonomy): Eukaryota > Metazoa > Arthropoda > Insecta > Thysanoptera > Thripidae > Stenchaetothrips > Stenchaetothrips biformis. The sequence continues at coordinate 2,515,845 of CM060100.1, forward strand.
TTCGCAGACTATATAAGGAGCAAACCGCAAAGCACACGTGGCAAAGCTTTGAATAGCGTTCAGGAAATGGTGGCACCCGAAGGTAGAACTGTACATACGGAGCGGTAGTGCGTCATGCGGGTTCAAAATGATTGACAAATACTAGTCATTCCCTCTCACTACTGTAGAGAGAGAGAGGTCTCTCTAGAAGAGCGGTAGCTGACAAATACTAGAGTGGTCATTGGTTTTTCAGGCCGCCGGCTCTTCCCTCCCTAGCCAGACGGGTTTAGAGAGCCCAAGGCTTAAGGTGGCAGCGGCAGCACTACTCTCTAGGCGCGCGACGGGAGAGAGAGAGAGAGAGAGAGAGAGAGAGAGAGAGAGAGAGAGAGAGAGAGAGAGAGAGAGAGAGAGAGAGAGAGAGAGAGAGAGAGAGGCCTCCCGCCCGGTGTCAGTCTGCAGGGCGGCCCGTCAAGGTGGCAGCCGTGCAGGCCGGGTCATAATAGACCGGCAAATTGGTGGGGCAGGGCAGTAGGCTGGGTTACTCTGCCGGCCTTACGGACCCGGGCGCCTGCTGCCGCGGGAGGGGAGTGCAAACGCCAATACTTTGCGCGCCACTTTCACTCTCGCCGGTTTCCGCTCTGCCCACTCAAAGCCGAATCAGGCGAGTGACGCTGGGCCGCCATTGCCGGGCTGCGCTGGGCCACGCTGGGCCGCTGGGCGGAAGGGCACGGTAGGTCAGTGAAGCAGCAGTGCGCACAGAGGGCCAGAGGACCGGCGTATGCGGCCACACTCCCGTGGAAGTAGTTTGCTTATCCAAGCGCGCTTGACAAGTGACTCCCATACAAGTCTGCTGTTTAAATCATACACTCCGATGGGAGGTGCCGAGCACACTTAAGATTTTGTAGCGCCGTTCCGGCGGGCCCTGAGTCCAGTTGTTGCACCCATGCGATCATTGCCCGGACATGCCATCACGCGCCTAGTGTGCGCCACCAACGTCGTGGCGGTGAAATACGTCGCCGATTTCATTTCCCGCGAGCAGCTTGGAGCTCCGGCCGGCGATGCAAGCACCCGGCCATCTGCATCCACTCAGCCCCGCCGCCCCCGCGCCGTGATTGGACCGCGTGGACCGCACCGATAGAGCGGCATCGTTCTGTCCCACTTCCGCCTCCACCGGCGGTGTGCTCCGTCCTGCTCGGCGTCGTCGCGACTCCTCCCCCGCCGACAGGACGCCTTTCCCTCATCTACGTCCACGCGTTAGCGCGCGATGGGCTTCTTCATCATTACCCTGTGAGAAACGAGGAAAGTTGTCGTGCGAAAACGGCCGAAGGGCGTTAACAAGCCTTTGTCCATCGCAGTAACTGGCAGTGCCTAACTTTTCGGATTACTGTACGAAGCGGAGCCGAAGCCGCACACGGGGCGCCCGTTACGTTTCCTCACCGCCCGCCCAGCAAAGTGCCCCAACGGGCGTAGCGGACGCGGAGCGTATCACAGAAAAACGAGAGCTCGGTGAAGGGGAACGCACGTTCGAAACGCCAGGCCGAGGGCTGAGAGCGGAAAGGGTTGCTGATCAAGCCGCTGGAAGCCACCTCTGCGATTGATCTGAGGTCGGAACCCATGGTCGCAGAAAAATATTTTTGAGTCGCGGCTTGGTCCTTGAGTCACGCTCTCAGTCTGGGGTACCAGTGTTCGACACCCGGTTTAAGTTTTTTAGGGGTTCCGACAGGAGCCCCTATTGCATTTGACCGAAATTTCTTTTTTTTATTCCACCGTCGTGACTTACGACATGTCAGTGACATGTGAAACTATGGTACCGCGGTACTTTACCGGTACTACCGAAAACTATGGTACCGCGGTACTTTACCGGTACCATCGAAATTTTCGGTGCCGCGGTACTTTACAGGTACCTTCGAAAGTACCGACGGTACTTGACGTACCCACGGGTACCACGGGCTCCATGCGCTGCAAACCGCTGTACAGCGGCGCATCCAACAAAAGAACTTGGAGGAGAAAAAAAAGAAGAAAAAATGGGGGCCCTTCTCCCACCTCCCCACACATTAGGGAGGACCGCCTGCAACTTCGGTGGATCGGGGGAACCGGTGCATTCCAGGCGGCGACCCCAGGGGTTCTCATCTGATGTGGGCCGGGTGAAGGGCGGGGGTTGAGAGCCTTTGGTTTTCGCGGGGTGGTCAGTGGTACCCACAGTGGTACCCCCGCTGTCCGGCGCTCTCTACCGAACATGCAGTGTGAAGGGCCAGCTTCAAAGGACTTATCAACTCCAAACCGACGAATCAGAATGGACCCACTCGCGACCAATTGCGAGTGGCTGGAACGACCGGGGATCGAACCAGTGCCGAGGCCAATCCGCCGAAGCGGACTGCTTTTTAGACACCCAAGCATAGTGGACGACAAATGATCCAGACCACTACGCTATCACGACTGCACGTCTGCCGAGTGTCGGACGACGGGTTTGAGTCGTATTGGGATGAGGGAGGCAGTCGTAAAATGTATTGAAATGTTGGGATTCGATCCCCGGACCTTACTGTTCAAGTCCGACGCCTTAGCGATCTCAGCCACCACGGCTCATGGTAGTTGCGGCGTCAGCCGGGCTCTAGACGCGGCAGGGATGGAGCCGCAGTGAGCGGGTCATTCGAAAAATGTTGAGAAAAAGTGGGACTCGATCCGTCGACCCCGGTACCGGGAACCGACGCCTATACCACCTGTACCACCTGGTACCGCGGTACATTACTTTACTTTCCTGCCCATGCCTGGTTGGCAATAAAAAACTACTTTCGCAGCTATTTTTTAAATTAGCGGAACACCACGCAATGCATGAGCATGGGAATTTTTTTTTTTTTTTTTTGTGTGTGTGTGTGTGTGTGTGTGTGTGTGTGTGTGTGTATGTATGTATGTATGTATGTATGTATGTATGTATGTATGTATGTATGTATGTATGTATGTATGTGTGTATGTGTATGTGTGTGTGTGTGTGCGGGGGGGGGGCGAATGTTTGGCTGTGGGTTTCGAAATCACCCCACTTTGCTGAATGTCTCCGGGAAGCAAGAGAAGAAAAAAAAAGCGCTGCTTGTTCTATGCGGCGGCCGGTGAATTGAGACCCGACCAGCACGTGTCCGCGTGCAACTGCACTTAAAGTGTTGCACCGAGGATCGTGCATCCGGGGTGGTAATTGATGCCGGCTACCTCTGTCTCTCTCGCACCCGAGCGGCACGCCCCACGGGTGCGAGAGAGACCGAGCGCGCTGCATAAGCGTTTAGGGCAGTAAAGGCCTGGCCGGCCAGCCGCGCCGCAGGCCGAGGCGTGGTGGTTGCGCAATTTATAAAGCCTTCTTCCTCCGCGGGGGGAAAATGAGACCGAGCAACCGCTAAAGAAGAGGAGCAGCAAAAGGAGGCCGGACTCAAATTTATTAAGGGAGCTCCGCAGCCGGGATACGCACCATGGGTCAAGCGGATGAGTTTTGCCACCATTTGTCCCGTCGCTGGAGCGAGACCAGGTTTAACAAGGAGGCCGGCTGGAGGAAACAGACCTAAAATATTGGTTCCCCAATCGACTTGGATGAGCAGTGTGCGAACGCGATTTGCTGTTTGTGTTTCGCTGGTCAGTGCCGGGCGGCAAAGTGACGCGCTCGTCCGGAGAAAGCTGCACAGCTGTTGCCGCTCCACAGAAGCTACTCACAGGCTTCGGCGGCCCATGCCGCACCGTTGAGGCGGCCGAAATCCCGGACACGTTTTCAGCTCCAGAGTCGCTAAATGGGACTCGAATCGAACGTGTGACCCCACCAATGGATTGCTCTCCAAACGAGGAATTCATTGGTCACACGTTCGGTTCTAGCCCCATTAAGCGACTCTGGAGCTAAAAACGCGTCCGGGATTTTTGCCGCCTCAACGGTCTTTTGACCCACTGTGCGATGCCATTGGTCAACGTCCGCGATCGTTTCGTCTGCGTGAATGAAGCGGGAGAGTCGTTTCGCGCAAATAATGTCGTTGGAATAATGGTCAGGGTCAACCTTCCCTTGCCAGCTCTCCGGCACGCACTATGTGAACTACAAACCGTACACGCGTTTGGTGCGATTGCGAAATGCTGCGTGCATTCGCCGAAGGTCTGCCGCCGTGTGGACTGAAAGTGAACGAGACAGAGAGAGAGAGAGAGAGAGAGAGAGAGAGAGAGAGAGAGAGAGAGAGAGAGAGAGAGAGAGAGAGAGAGAGAGAGAGAGAGAGAGAGAGAGAGAGAGACGTAGCGCGTGCGCGGCGGCGGAACGGTGGACAGAAACAAATAATGGTAATGCTTTTATCAGTTTCACAGCTCTGCATTTAGCACGGATGTGTGTGCATTCGTGCATGGCCGTGTTGTGTGTGAGAGAGAGAGAGGCAAGGAGGAAGTCGCCGCGTTTTGTTTGGAATCATCTCTTTTTTCGTCTCCTCCTCCGCGTGTGCCTTGCGAACAGGTGCCAAAGAGAAGCAAAGCAGTGAGACACAAAGAGAGATAGAAGACAATCGAGAGCGGAAAGCAGGCAAGCGGGCAGCGGGCCTACCCGGCTCCGCCCTTACTGCTCCCGTACATGGAGTGGTACCTTGAAAACGGCTCCGGAACGTCCGTGCGTCTGACTCGCGGTCTCTCTCTGTGTCTCTCTGTCTCTCTGTCCCCTGCGCCTGGCGTTCCCGTCTCTTGATTCACTCTTTCTCTTCCGGCCGAATGGCTCCGCGTGTCGCGCATAGCTTCACGTTATCGCGGCATTCCTCCGTTTTCGTTTTTGTTTCACTTTTCGTTGCGCGATCCGCCCACATTCTCTGCGTCTTCGCCGCCGCTCCGCACGATCTATTGGGAATGCGCGTTTGTCACCGGAACCGACGAGCGAACTGAAAGGCTTCCGTTCCTCTGTTGCAGCAGCAGGCGCAGCTCGCGCAGCACGCCGCCATGGAGGTCGTGGCCGGAGACCTGCCCTTCCAGCGGCGCAACGTGGTCGAGTGGTCCCACCGGGACCGCCTGACCGGCGCGCTGGAACGCGCGCGCAGGGAGACCAACCACTGGTCCGGCCAGCACCGCCACCGCCATCCACAACTACGGCAAGGTCGTGGACCACCGCGCGCTCAACATGGCCGACGGCCGAGTGCAGCAGACCCAGCGCAAGCAGCTGGAGGTCTTCTCCACGCAGGTGCCTGGGGGCTCGCTGCAAGTCATCCGGTCGTCCACGACGTCCTCGTCGAGGTCCTCCGTCCAGTTTACCCAGGTCGGTTCAACAAACCAGCCGTCGCTCCGTCTCTCTCGCACTCACGGGGCGACCCGTAGGGGTGCGAGAGAGACAGACGACTTTTGGAATCAGTGGGCTGCAGCCTGAGGTGTTTTTAAGGCGGCAATTAAACAAGAACTATGGCGCCGAGATCCACATTCCGGCCCGCGGCAGGCAAACCGTGACGCACCGCACAAAAACACTGCTGTTGGTAACGGCGACTGCAGAGTCACCGCGTCATTCTCTCCTTGTCTTGCCCCGCAGATGAGCGGGGGGACGTGGGCCGCCGTGCCAGACGTCGACAGCGGATTCGGAGACCTCCAGGTAAAAACTCGACGGGTTATGGCTTTTTGAAACCACCTCTGGTGCGCATTTGAAAGTGTGCACCAAGTGGGCAGTTAACTTTGTGGAGTAGGTCGCGTCTTCCCTAACGGCTGTTCCTCGGTGCCAGCTGTCGCTGCACCCGCTGGACCTGAGCTCCGAGAAGACCAAGGCGAGCGTCGGCCGCTCCATCGGGTGGCGGCGGCCGCCGACCCGCGTGACGCGCGGCAAGCAGGCCGACGCCGCCGCCGAGAAGCGCGTCGAGATCACCGTCGAGGAGGACGACGACAAGCCCACCGACGGCGCGCCCATCATCTCCTTCCCCAGCGATGACGACAGCAGCGACAAGACGTCGGCGTCCGTCATCAGCGGCGTCAGCAGCAAGCGCCACTCCATCGCCGAGTCGCGGAAGAGCTGCTCCAGCGAGAACCTCAGCAAGGCGGCGGACGCCGAGGCCGGCGACGCGGCCGTCAACGGCTTCCTGGGCCGGTCGTCCGTGCTGCGGCGGTCGCTGCAGTACACGCGGCCGCCCGACTTCCCCACCGGCAGCAGCGCCGGCGGCGTCAGCGTCAGGAGGATGAGGGAGGAGATCGAGGCGCGCGGCGGCCAGGTCGGCGGCGCCGCCCCCGCGGCCGTGGCGCCGCAGCCCGCCAGCGCCGTCGCCGCCCCCAAGGAGGACACCCTGGACAAGGTGAAGCGCCTCGTGAGCGACTCCATCGCCACGCAGAACCACTCCTTCGTGACGGTCAAGTCGCTGGCCGAGGTCCGCGGCCGCCTCCGCAGCAAGGCGGTCGACGCCAAGGCCGCTGAGGACGGCGTCGTGGAGGACGCCGCGCCCCAGCCCTACGTGTTCGGCATGAAGGACGAGAAGGACAAGGTGGTGAACGGCGTCAAATCCGAGGAATGGTACCGCCGGAGGAAGTCGTACGGGTTCGAGCCCGACCTGCCTCCCCAAAATCAGGAGCTGATTTCGCTGATGGAGAGCAAGGAGGACTCGTGGAGCGACAGTGGGTCGACCTTCAAGACCACGGCGGTCCTGGCGCCCCTGCTCAAGCACCTGGACACCATCAAGCGGTCCAAGGACGCCGCCAACCACATCGCCCGGCCGTCCAGCCTGTACGACAAGACGGACGCGGCCAACGGCTTGCCGCGGCTCGAGGAGAAGGCGCCCAAGACGACGGTGGTGAAGCTGGTCGGCGAGGACTCGGACATGGACCGGCGGCGCGACCTGCTCCGACGCCGAGCCGAGCGCAACGGCCGCAACCTCACGGAGCCCGTCCGCGTGAGCATCCCCGTGGTGGCCAACGACGCGGTGACGGTGCGCGCCGAGGCCGAGCCCGCGCTCATCATCAACGGCTTCCACGACGACGCCAAGGAGACCAAGCGGCACTCCATCGCCGTGGTGGACTTGGACGACGCGGCGCGCGACAAGCTGTACCTGTCGGACTCGGCCGAGGACGCCGCCGGCCACGCCAAGAACAAGAAGAAGGTCGAGTTCAGCAAGACGGAGGTGCACTTCGCGGCCGAGCCGGGCCGCTTCAACCTGGTGTCCACCGACGACAAGCCCCCGCCCACCAACATCGTGCGCGGCCGGCGCCGGCAGAAGCTGCTCGCCGAGCAGAGGATGGGCATGAACCGCAGCGGGCTGCCGGAGGTGCGCTTCGGCGACGAGCAGAAGGCCGCCGACGAGGAGAAGCCGGCCACGGGCGTCATCACCGTCACCATGGAGGGCAAGCTGTCGCCGGACGCGAGCGAGCGCCTGCAGCAGCACCCGCTGGCCGCCGCCAAGACCGGCAAGGACGACGGCGTGGTGCGGTGCACTGTGAGCGCGGACCCCGACAACGTGGTGCCCATGTGGAGGTCGACGGTCACGTTGAAGAGCAACTCCTACGCCGACACGAACGAACGAAAGAGCGACGGCGAGGCCGAGTTCCAGAGGCTGCTCAAGTCGCTGAGGCCCACCGGGAAACGAGGGGTGAGGAACTGCACAAACTGACCCAACATCGCGTTTTGGGAACAAGGCAGTGCGCCCTCACAAACTGCAATTGTTTCTGCTGTTTGAATTTCAGATCGCGAGCGTGGAGCCAGTACCCGAGATCACGGTCACGACGTCTCGCTCGCCCACCGTCCGGCCGAAAGGGTTCTCAACCACGGTAACGTCTCGTTTCGTTTAGTTTTGCGGTTTTTGGCTGTTCGTGGAATAAATATTTCCTGTAACCTGGAATTGCTCTGTTGAATGTTTCCAGGTTAACGTGGGTCCCCCTGAGACGAACGGCATCGATAGAGATGACCCCGTCGCCTTCGTGTCGCAGCACACCGTCAGTCGCGGCAACTCGGAACAAAAATCAGCCCTCCATAGTTTAAAATTGAGTGAGTGCGAATAGCGGGTGCCGCGGTAACTCGAAACAAAACTCGTTGAATGAGACTTGCATTAATGCCATGACTCAGCTAAAACGGACCATCGTGCCGCACTTTTTGTAAATCTTTTTTAACCACGAATGGTGGCGAAAGAAATTGACTGGTTATTTTTTTCATCCACAGTGCTAATGCAAAAGAAAGTTTGCTTGCCACTCCAGGCGCTTCATTTTGAATGCCAAATTTTCGGTCGTCTCTCTGTTCCACGGGGAGAAAGCTAAATTTTGCCATTCAAAACTGGAGTGGCACGCGAAACTCACTGATATGGATTTGCAGTGCACCGTCCACAACCTCATGTCTCTACTCAGTACAGCAGCCCACCACGCTCGCAGTGTACAGAAAATACCTAGTGGATGATGTTAACCTCGACTAATGTCCGGAGCTAACTCAGCTTGCCCACTAAACTCCACGCGGCGGGCGACCCTCGGCGGCTTCTAATGGACCCTTTGCCCGTTGCAGGCCGGCTCGCGCCGCTTGTGTTGGAGTCCACCCCACTGGTGCTTCTCGCTAACAACAACAACAACAACAACAACAACAACAACAACAGGCCTCGCAGGCGGACGCGCGCCGCGCCGCGCAGGACGCAGGACGCCAGCGAGGACGAGGACTTGAGTGACGAGTCCCTGCAGGCGGATGCGGAAGTGCGGTCCTACATGGTAGAAAAGTCACGCCTCGCCCACTTAGGTACACGCGGTCCGTCTGTTGAAACGCTATGGCATGCCGACCAATCCGCGCGTCTATACAGTCACCAGAGACTTGAGGAGTTTCTTAACGGTGTAGTGTAGGACTAACACGGCTTCATCTCACCGCTTGCGGTCGCCCCGAGGGGTGCCGCTTACGCCCGAGACAGGCAACCCAACCTGCCTGCCTCGGTGGGTGCAGCTTGCGCCCGGCGGCAGGCAACCCAACCGACGTGACGTTGAGTGTGCTGCCTGCCTCCCAGGCCGCCACCGCCAGGCGCGGATCCAGGATATTTGTAAACACCCGCGCCTGCGCACCTCTGGCTGTGCTATTCACTCAGTTGAACTCGCCGCGGCAGTAACGTTAACTCTAACCCGGGTCTGCCTCGCCCGTGTGTTTCTTGTAAAAATTTAAATAGACGCGAGGCTATGACTCAAGGCGGCTCGCTTGGCGCAGATGTCTCCCCGCAGGGCCGGTACACGCCTAGCCCCGAGCTAGGGTCGCCGCCCCGGCAGGCCGGCGTGTTCGCGGACCCCGCGGACGCCAGCAGGGACTCCAAGGCCAACTACCGCCACCACGCGTCCAAGGCCGAGCGGCTGGTGCAGCTGGACACCGTCCCCGCCGCGCCCTCGCTGGAGCGACTGGAGCCGCCTCGCAGCGCGTCACCGAACAGCATCTACGTCGTCCCGGAGCAGCGGAGGAGTAGTGGGTGCGTGGCCGCCCCCGCAGCCAATCAGTCGCTGTGCCCACCGGGTCATACCAACGGGGTCTGTTTTTCTTCCTCCCATAGTTTCACTGCCGTGCTGGAGCCTCGGCAGGACTTCCGCTCGCCGAGCCCCGTGCTGCCCAAGTCGTTCTTAGACAAGGCGGAGCCGGCGCGCGACGCGGGGCTGGCCACCGTGTCGGTGCGAGAGCTGCTCAGTCGGATGGCCAAGGCCGAGACCAAGGCCGAGACCAAGGCCGAGACCAAGGCCGAGGCCAAGAAGGAGAGGATCATCGAGGTGGTGGCCGCGGCCACGGACTCGGCGAGCGAGTCGGACGCGCCAGTCAACGGCCCGCTCTGGAAGCGGCACCCGGAGTCCGATCGCGTCAACGGCGGCCTGCCCGTCACGGACTCAGGTAAGCCAAAGGAATCGACTATGGATTTTTGGGGGTGGGTGTCGCACCGTGGGCCTCAAAACGCGTGTAGGGTTTCGGCCGCCTGCGCCGGTCTTCTGGCTCACTGCGTGTCGTGGGTTTTTGAAGTCTTGCACTTACTTTGTTGTTGTTTCCAGTCATCTTCCGAGACTACAGGCCGACGTCCCCCGTCAGCCTGGCCAAGGTGACCACGAGACGGACCTCCGGTCAGGGCGTGGGGCACGACCTGCAGAGCCGCACAGCGGACAAGGACATCGGCGAGGAGGCCCCGCCGCGGGTGCGGCACGCCAGCCCCCTCGTGCCCCAGGTGGAGCGCCTGGAGGGCAGGGAGTTGCTGCACAGCCGCGCGCAGCCCGGCGGCCACCACATCGACGTGGTGGAGCGCTTCCTGCGCAGCGAGCGCAACCACCACGACGAGCGGCGGGGCAGGGCGGCGGACGACAGGGCGCACGACAGGGCGCACGACAGGGCGCGCCGCCCTCGCAGCAGGGACGCGGAGCAGCAGCGGATTCGAGAGCTCGAACGCCGCAGCCCCGAGAAGGACTGGCTTCGAGAAATCGAACGCCGTAGTCCTGACAAAGAGCGGCTTCGGGAAGTCGAACGCCGGAGCCCCGAGAAAGACCGACTTCGGGAGCTCGAACGCCGCTGCCCCGAGACGGAAGGGCTTCGAGACATCGAACGCCGTAGCCCGGAGAAGGAGCGGCTTCGAGAGCTCGAACGCCGCAGCCCCGAGAAACTCTTTAACGAGCACGGCGACGGCGCCCGGCGTCGACGGAGTCGGGAAGAGCTTCGCGCCAAGGAGAGTCGGCGGCGGAGTCGCAGCCGCGACGAGCTGCTGGACGTGGTGGCGGAGCGCGAGAAGCGCTCTAGAAGCCGTGACCAGCAGAGAAGCCGCAGCCAGGACGAACTGGAAGTGGACCGGCGCCACAGAAGCCGCAGCCGCGACGAACTGGAAGTGGACCGGCAGCACAGAAGCCGCAGCCGCGACGAGCTGGAAGTGGAACGGCGGCACAGAAGCCGCAGCCGCGACGAGCTGGAAGTGGAACGGCGGCACAGAAGCCGCAGCCGCGACGAACTGGAAGTGGACCGGCGGCACAGAAGCCGCAGCCGCGACGAATTGGCTGTGGATCGCGAACGCCCACACAGAAGCCGTAGCCGCGACGAACTCGAGGCGGACCGCGAACGCCAGCACAGAAGCCGCAGCCGCGACGAGCGCCGTCACCGCGAGCGCAGCGCGGACGCAGAGTCGAAACAACGAAACTCGAGTTTCGAGATCTCGAACCACAGGCAGAGAAGCCGCAGCCGCGACCCGTCGGACCAGAAGCAGGAGGCAGGCCGTGGCGGCCGCAACCGCGAGCACGACGAGGGCGTCAACGGCGACGTCGAGGACGCCGCCAAGAGCCGCCGCCTCAAGTTGGATGCCAGACTGGAGGCCAAAGGCACTTCCGGCGACCGGAAGCGACCGGAGGCGGAAGCGGCCGGAAAGCAGCCGGAGGAGCGCAGACACTGCAAGTGCGCGCATCGCAGCGACCCGCGGGACAAGGAGGCAAAGGGCCGCACCGCGGCGGCCGAGCGGAGTCGAACCCACGACAAGGCGTGCGTGCGCGGTGAGAGCAAGCCCAGGGCGGACCGACTGGCCGACAAGGCCAAGGCCGAGAAGGTGGTGCGGAAGACACGCTCCCACGTCGCCGCCATCGCCAGCCCCATCGCCAGCCTGGTCACCAAGCCGTCCAGGTGAGGAACCGAAGGGAACGAGCCACGCCCGTAAATCCTCTTTTATGCCCTAAGGTTGTGTAACGGGAAAGGTTTTCGTGTTTTCGTTGCAGGCGCCAGAACGATTCGAAGAAGTCCGGAGACATCCACATTGTCATCGAACCGATCCGACCCGTGCGTCGAGCTGTTGGTCCGTGTCTCTGCCAAAGTACAGATAAATTTGAGGAATAAAAAAAACTCTGCATGTGCTAATAGTCACTTGTTTCTGTGCAGCCCCCGCCAAACAGTCGAGTGGCTCTGTGTCCTCGCCCCAGTCCAAAGCCCCAGCAAAAGCCGTGCTCTCCCAGAAACGTTCTACGGGCACTGTGTCGGACAGTAATTCGAGTCTGTGAGTGGCATTCCCCGCCTGGAAATTGTGTTGGCCATCCAATGTTCACTGACAAGTCCCTTTTCCAGGTCTCAGGGGAGGGCCGCAGGCAACCACCTTCCCGCCAGCGAGGCGACGAGGCCGGCGAGGCGGAACCACAGAAAATACACGATCGACTCGTAGAGAGTGACTGAACTCGGGAACTTCACAAAAGACTTAAACCCCTCTTACATCCTCACATGATACTCACATTGTAAAATGTAATGCGTCTCTCCATGACGGTCAAGTCGATGGTACTTGTAGTGATAATGAAAAAATCCTAACTGTAATATGTATGTGCGCCCAGACTGTAACACTTTGTTTTGTTTTTTTTTGTATCCATCTTGCCCAGTAATTGCCGTAATTACGAGACTTAATGATATACTCGCTCTCTCATGAATCGCCTTGTTGCATTTTTTTTTCATGCCAAATTTGAACATTTTCATTACATTGGTTTAACCTCGCCTGTCAGGCACAATTTATTCAATGGAAATGAGGACTGACTGGTATTTTGTACAACAAATAAATTAATTTGCTCATGTTGTTACTATGTGTCCTTCCTCACACAAACGCTCTTAAATCTAGTATGTACACGCATTTCTCAGTGAACTATACAACGTATCAGTCTTTTCGTAAAGGTACACCGCATCGGATCTCTATCCGTTTCCCCACCTTGCACAAATATCACAGCACAGTTTCCGCGAAAAATCGCGATATTTAAGAGGCCAGCGCCTCGAACCCTTCCTCCCCTCCCCATTCAGCTTGTTTCTAGCGCCGCCGCCGTGCTGTTGGCGAGCGCCGGGCCCGTAGGGTTGCCTTTGAGTTGCAGCAGAACGACGAGATACGTTGTTACTGCGCCGAGAATCTGCGAAAAAAAAAATATTTTAAAAAAATACATATATAAAAATCACGTTTTCCCGCAAAACGAAGAAATGTCTAAATGTAGTATTTTGCCTCACCGACACAACTAAAGGCAGACCCAGTTCGAACAAGCCGCACGCGTTGAAGTTGACCTTGTGGTGGAGGAGCTGGATCGAAAACGATTCGAGCTGGAGGGCAAAACAACACGTGGCCTGTTACTCTGACGGCCAAACGAGGAGCCGGACACACCAATGAAAGGGCGAGCGATCACCTGCTTGTGCGCCACTGTGTAGGGTGAGGCGGTGCTGAGGACGACGCCCACCAGTGCCCCCGTCCGGGTGGCCTGCAACGCCAGAGCGGCCCTTAATCGAACTGTGATTACCTCCAAGGTCACAAGGCCACTATCAAGGGTTCCGCATGACGGTGTCCAAAACTTTTGCAAAGGTTTGCGAAGGTTCCCGACCACCCATACCGACTTATAGCAGCACAGGGCGAGCCGAATGGAACGCGTTCTAAAAGGAATGAAGGTATCATTGTGCCATTTATGGCTGACTTTTATAGCAGCCGCTGCATCTCCCCATGACGCAGACCCAGCGCAGAATTGACGAATGGCACGCGGGAGGTTAAGGTTCAACAATCAATTTGAAAAAGTCGTTTTATTCCAGTGTGCGTCCGCGCTGTCCATCGGCATGTGGCAGTGTCACTGACAGCGGACAAGGGCAGCCTCGTTAGCGTCGACGAGATGTATCGAACCGGCGGCGGCAAGCACTTGCTCGCCACTCACTGAGCAGGGCCACCACAACACTTCAGATTAAACTTTTGGCAGGGGTCATTAGGCGGAGATATTCGGGAACGAGGTTAAGTTAGGTGGTTCGGGGCACTGTAATATGGACTACCCATACTCGATGTTGGGGAAGGAGGAAAGGGGGGGGGGGGTCAGGATGATCTTGGGGTTGGGTTACGTTAGGCGCACCGAGGTATGCAATACCCACCTCGGCGCTGGCCCTGGAGCAGGGCAGCACGATCAAGAGCAGGCGCATGAGGTGGACGCCGAGCCAGAGGAACTGCACCACGACGTACTGCGTGGTGTTGATGAGGTGTGAGTTCATGAGCTGCTTGAGGAAGAAGTATGCCGTGATGACGAGGTGCAGCAGGATGCACAGCACGTCCACGAGCAGGCACAACCCGTAGCGCTTGGCCACGGCGGTGGAGGCCTCGCATAGCACGTGGTGCGCCACGTTGAGTCTCTGGATGGTGAGCGGCTGCCCCGCAATGGGCCCGGTGGCCAGCCCCGCCAGCCCTGCCGCCACCGGCCGCAGCCGCGTAGCCCTCTTGTTGTCTAAAGCAATAAAAAAAATTCCAATGCTCATGCATTGCGTGGTGTTCCGCTAATTTAAAAAATAGTTGCGAAAGTAGTTTTTTATTGCCAACCAGGCATGGGCAGGAAAGTAAAGTAAAGTACCGCGGTACCAGGTGGTACAGGTGGTATAGGCGTCGGTTCTCGGTACCGGGGTCGACGGATCGAGTCCCACTTTTTCTCAACATTTTTCGAATGACCCGCTCACTGCGGCTCCATCCCTGCCGCGTCTAGAGCCCGGCTGACGCCGCATCTACCATGAGCCGTGGTGGCTGAGATCGCTAAGGCGACGGACTTGAACAGTAAGGTCCGGGGATCAAATCCCAACATTTCAATACATTTTACGACTGCCTCCCTCATCCCAATACGACTCAAACCCGTCGTCCGACACTCGGCAGACGTGCAGTCGTGATAGCGTAGTGGTCTGGATCATTTGTCGTCCACTATGCTTGGGTGTCTAAAAAGCAGTCCGCTTCGGCGGATTGGCCTCGGCACTGGTTCGATCCCCGGTCGTTCCAGCCACTCGCAATTGGTCGCGAGTGGGTCCATTCTGATTCGTCGGTTTGGAGTTGATAAGTCCTTTGAAGCTGGCCCTTCACACTGCATGTTCGGTAGAGAGCGCCGGACAGCGGGGGTACCACTGTGGGTACCACTGACCACCCCGCGAAAACCAAAGGCTCTCAACCCCCGCCCTTCACCCGGCCCACATCAGATGAGAACCCCTGGGGTCGCCGCCTGGAATGCACCGGTTCCCCCGATCCACCGAAGTTGCAGGCGGTCCTCCCTACTGTGTGGGGAGGTGGGAGAAGGGCCCCCATTTTTTCTTCTTTTTTTTTCCTCCAAGTTCTTTTGTTGGATGCGCCGCTGTACAGCGGTTTGCAGCGCATGGAGCCCGTGGTACCCGTGGGTACGTCAAGTACCGTCGGTACTTTCGAAGGTACCTGTAAAGTACCGCGGCACCGAAAATTTCGAAAGTACCGGTAAAGTACCGCGGTACCATAGTTTTCGGTAGTACCGGTAAAGTACCGCGGTACCATAGTTTTCGGTAGTACCGGTAAAGTACCGCGGTACCATATTTTTCGGTAGTACCGGTAAAGTACTGCGGTACCGATTGTGGAGTACCGTGCCCATGCCTGTTGCCAACATAGGAAAATAAATTTTTACCAGTAGATAGGAAACAATTGCCAACTTTGAAAAATTTTAATTTTTTGTACAATAATGGAAAACGGAGAAGAAATAAAATTGGCATTTGAAATACACTTCCCCTCCCGGGCGAGGGGCTCCTGTCGGAACCCCTAAAAAACAACAAAAAACAAAAAAAAACCTCTAGAAATTCCCGAAGGTGCTATGGTTCGCTTTTTTGGGATTTCCCTATTTATTTTCAAGCGACCCGGCCCGCATTACCTGTCTTGGACGAGTACATCCCGTTGCTCTCCGCGATGCCCGTGATGGAGACCGCCGTGCCGGCCGTAGTCCTGGACGCCTCCCCGAGCCAGCCGCCGTCCACCGCGCCGAAGGGGAGCTGCTCCGTGGCCGCTGCAGAAACCCCAGTCACAACCGCTCTTCCGAAGATGAAGAACAAAATTCGAACCGATGGCCGCAGTACCTTGGTAGGTGGGCAGCGCGAGCGACTGGTCCAGCTTCTCGTTCAGGGCCAAGAAGCGCATGTAGATGCCGTGCGCGTCGTCGATGAAGAGCACCTCCATCACGAAGGTCAGGAAGTAGACGACGTAGAAGGGGAAGTAGGTGGCGGCGTAGCTGATGGTGTTGCTGATCTCCGTCCACATGAGGCCGTCCATGAAGATGACGCCCGCCAGGAAGACCAGCCACAGCGCCAGCATGCCCGGCACGGCGGGTGCGCGCGACGACAGCGTGCGGTCCACCTGGCCGTGCATTGTCGAGTAGAAATAACCACGCGCACGGTGAATGGGACGCGAACCGAACGGGCGACCCCACCAATGGATTGCTCTCCGAACGAGGAATCCATTGGTGGGGTCACGCGTTCGGTTCCAGTTCTGTTCAGCGACTCTGGAGCTCAAAACGCGTCTAGAGTTTTGGCCGCCTGCGCCGGCCCTCTGGCCCACTGTGCCTCGGCTGACCTGCTGCAGCTGCTCCAGGACCATGAACAGCGCCGTCTGCGAGAAGGCGAGCTGCGCGAAGCAGGTGACGGAGCACAGGGACACGCTGATGATGTCGCAGAAGGTGACCATCATGTCCGTCTTGCTGAAGGAAACAATCACGAATCATTCTTTTTTTGAATTGTGACGATCTCTTGGACTCGAACGACGACAGTAAATGTGTTTAGCAACCCCTGCATGCGGAGCGAGGGCTTCCCCTCGGTGTTGGCGTTCTTGGCGTCCGAGTACAGCCCGTACAGGGCGTTGGGCACCAGCACCAGCACCACCGCGAACGAGTACACCAGCCACGGGATGGAGCGCTCCGCCACCGGGCACGAGCACTGCGCCCACACACCATCATTGGAAAAACAATACACGTGGTCGTGTGCGGACACTCGGAAACCGTATGGGATCATTCAATAGCGACACCCGCATTGAATTATTTTGGGCCAAAAAGAAAGCAAACGAAAATGCTCGTTTTGCCCCTGATTGGGCATAAATATATCAATTGCGAGGGTCGTAATGGCCGGACTAATTTCGTAATTGTGACGTTTCCAGTGTGCGTACCCGCGAGGTGGTAACCCGGGCCGTCTGGTCCCACGTGGGCAGGGAGGCGTCGCCGGCGGCGGGGTGCTCGGGCCTCGGCGCGGCGAACGGGGCCGCGCAGACGCACTCCTTGAAGGAGATGGGCAGCATCCCGGAGAGGCGCCCCAGCGACCAGAGCCTGCAGAGGAAAGGCCGTTGTAGGTTAGGTTAGGACAGCTCGGAAACAGTAATGGTGAAGACGCGAATGTGCTGGCAGGGAAGTTCGCAATTGAACCGAAATTCCAGTGTGCGCATGGGACTTCCCCCTCCCTCGATGGCTTACCAGCCGCGGTGGTTCCTGGTGGGACAGGCGCGGCCCTGGGCGTACCCCCCGCGGGACCATCTCCAGAAGCGGGCCCGCCACCCGGCGGCGTCCACGAGCCGCTCGGGGGGCATGATGGCGCGCGGGGCGGGCCAGGCGGGCCAGGCTCCCAGCCTGCGACTGTTGTGCGGGCTTCGCGCCGACCCGCTCGCACTCACACCCACTCGCATCCGCCCTTGCATCGAGCGGGCTCGCCCACCTCGCGCGTCAATCGGGTGTGGCCCTGTTGTTTACAGCCCGCGCACCCACAGCAGCGCTCTGGTCGGAACCACCGGTGTGCTGCCCGCGGCCCCGGCAAATGGACTGGGAGCCAGGCGGGAACCAACCCCGCCCTCCGAGTGACAACAGAAAACAACTCTCTAGACTGACAGAGCCAAGTGCGCGGCCGCCGCGCTGTTTGCTGTTCGCGGCCACTTGGAGCAAGGGTGAGCCCAGGGGTCGCCGCGGAACTCCGGCAAACAACAACATCAAACAACCCAGGAAACATGACCTGAATTTAGAACGCCCAGCATTCATTCAGGCGCCAAACCAGGATTTTTCGAAGGGGCAAAGTATTACCTTCCAGGAGACCTTCACGCTAAATCCTTATGTACTTTTTTGTACATAGTTATGCACGATTTTGCACGTGCGTTGTTATGCATAATATTATACGTTGTTATGCATAATTTATTCATAACTATGTATAAATTATACGTTGTTATGCATAATATTATGCAGAAGCTTACGCATGTGCAAAATCGTTCATAACTATGTACAAAAAAGTGCATAAGGATTTAGTGTGTTCCGAGGGACGTTTGGTTAAAGGTCTGTTTAGGAACAAGCCAACAAGCCACGTATCTTGTACAATTTTATACGCGGCCTCATACAAATTTTCTGCATGTAAAACTTAAAAAAAAAAACACACACAAAAAAAACGTGATGGTGCCGAAAACGATTTTAAATTTTTCCGAAAACTTCCCGAGCATTCGCATCTCTTAAGTCCTGCGAAATTTGGAACAAATTTGTACGATAAGCACGCATGCGCAGAATTGTATGAGATCACCTACAAAACTGATGCAAAAGAATGAAGTGTGTTTGGCCCGGTGCAGGCCGGTGCAGGCGCAAGCGCTCACCACTTCCGCTTGGCCCTGGCGATGTCCATGCTGCCCGGCCCCAGCATGCGACTGCTGCGGGGCCCGCCGCCGGCGGGTGGCGATCTGCGACCGTCGTGCAACCGGCTTGCGACCACGGCTTGCGACCACGGCTTGCGACCACCGTCCACGAGGCACGGCTCCACGACCCACGCACCTCCCGCTTCACATCGGACTACCGGTCCACGATCTGGTCGGCGCAACGACCTGACGGCGTCCTGGCGGCGTCCTGGCGGCGTCCTGGCGGCGTCCTGGCGGCGTCCTGGCGGCGTCCTGGCGGCGTCCTGGCGGCGTCCTGGCGGCGTCCTGGCGGCGTCCTGGCGGCGTCCTGGCGGCGTCCTGGCGGCGTCCTGGCGGCGTCCTGGCGGCGTCCTGGCGGCGGCGCGGTACGAGATTCACTGCCGCGACGGCCGGGGATGCGGTCCCGCTTGCCGTACTGCGCGTGGTAAACAAGCCATGGTGGCGCCGTGCACCGCGTGTGAATAACGTGTTTACTGTGACAACCCTGGCCAGAGTGCCGCGGTCGGCCCCCCCGGGCAGCCTCGGCCAGCCAGCCCCGGTGGCACGAGGCGCCAGGTCGATTCTGTTTGTCTGACACAGCCATCCCTGCGCCCCCGGCTGGCGCCCCTGCCACCGCCATGTCAGCAATAGTTTGTGGGGCGTGATTGTAATTGCAGGCGCCAGCCTGATCTGCCGGCCATCAACGTCAGCTGACGAACTCTATAAGCCCATGGCCAAACCGGAAAAAACAGCTGGGAAAACGCCTGCGCGACAGTTGAAGGAAGGCAGTTGACAAAAGGCAATTGCTGTTTTATTTTTATTTTATTTTTCACAGGAAGTGAGTGATGGGGTCAATTGGGTGGGAAACAAAATCAACACGTCGTCAGTGGCCGGATGTTGTGCTGTGGTCGCGCCGTCGGGCCGACTGTGCTAGGGGCGCAGCCAGCCCTCCCCCTCCAGCGGGACCTGGAGCTGAATGAGCACCACCAGGTACGTGGTGACCGCACTCACCACCTGTAAGAGTAGCCTTCCATTGACGAGCCGCAGTGCAAGCAGGCACGCTCCAGGTGCAGTGTGCCAGGCAGACTGCTGTCTACAGTTTGTAGAGCAAGTTCTCAGAAACTCTGCTAACCAGGTGTGCCATGTTTGTTTGCAACACCGTCATCATCATCATCAGCGTTGTTACACAGTTGCTTGAAATAGCCAAATCAGCAGTGGCCTAGTAACCCGAAACCGCAGAAATGGTCTGGGACATGTCCGAGGCATTTTCGCATTGAAAGCGCTTGACATTGGTACCGGCCATTGACAAATTGGGGACTAGCCAGTTACAAATTTGTCACAACATTTGTCTTAGAATGAGTCAATATTGTCTTAAGCGTGCGGAACGTACCGAGCATACGAGCGGTAGGTTGAGACTAAACACGCCAAACGCACTGAAGCCGATTTTGCGGTGCAGCAGATGGATGGAAAGTGACTTGAGCTGCAAAAAAACGAATAGCGACACGCAGAGGTGCCAGTATAGCCAATTAAAAAGTACACACGCAAAGTTGTTCGCTGGCATTGCCCCCACCTGTCGGGAAAGCTGGCTGTCTTGCGACTCCCTGCCCAAGCTGCTGCTGACGATGTTGCCCGTGCGGGCGGTCTGCAACGCAGGGAGACGCGTACCGAGCGGATCAGGAAGCAAGGGTCATGGTCATGCGCACAACGGCATATTCAAGACGTCATCGCAACTGTTTTTATGACGGTCCTTATTCAAACGAGTATGTCTTATAAAATTAAATAAGTTTTTTTTATAAGTTTTAATACGTCTCAATGAAATAAATCGGCGTCGTTGATAGTGTAGAAGACCCACCAGTTCCATGGTGCTGGAGCAGGGCGCCACGAGGACGAACATGCGGGCGAGGTGGCTGACCAGCCACAGGCCCTGCACGAGGATGAAGAACACGACGAGCGTCGGGAAGTCCTGCGTCAGCATCAGGATGCGGACGATGAAGTACGTGGTGATGACGAGGCGCACGATGAGGCTCAGCATGTCGCACAGCAGGAACAGGCTGTACTGGCGCGCCACCAGGTCGGCGCTCTGGCACAGCATGTCGAAGATGGTTGCCAGGCGGGAGATCCTCATGCGCCGCCTCTCTGCTGCGGCTACGCTCCCTGAAGAGCACGATGTGATGGCTGAAAGTAGTTGTATGGGTTAGGCCGCCATCTTGGAGCCTCTCCGGAGAGCCCGCCATCTTGGAGTCTACCCGGAGAGCCCGCCATCTTGGAGCCTATCCGGACAGGCCACCCCCGGACTACTGCTGAAGGGCTTTAGTTGCTGCTAGCGGAACCGAGTTTCGCAGGATCAAAGCCCCGTTATCATATTTTTTTTTTGTGGGTCAGTTTTGTTTTTCACGTGTTTTACCGACGGTGTACTCCGGCGCAAGGCAGTCCTCCAGCTCGCTGTTGATGTTGGCGAAGCGCACGTTGAGACCGTTGACGTCGTCGAGGAACATGACCTCGCGTATGTAGGTGATGAGGTACGACGCGTAGGTGGGGACGCTGAACACGGCGGCGGCGGCACTGTTGCTGAGCTTGAAGACGAGGTCCAGGAAGATGACGGACGACAGGCAGCCGAGGATGATCGGCACCCAGTGGGAGATGCCGCGCGGCATGTAGCTCAGCCGCGAGTCCACCTAACACCAGATGCCCGAACACTAAGATTAATGTGTGCTTAGAGTGTACCTGACAGCGCGTGGAAGTGTACTTGACCTTTCTGAGAAGGGCGATGAGTCGGAGCACGGCGGGCTGCGCCGCGACGCCCTGCAGGATGCTGGCGGCCGCCGTGATGGCGATGCTCACCACGTCGAACCAGCTCACTAGGTCGTTCATCGCCTCCGAGACCGCGGACGAGTTCAACGTGGTCACCAGCCCGGTGTCCGCCTCGAAGTCCGGGGCCTTCCCGAAGTGCACGCTGGCCGCCGTGAGCGACACCACCATCACCGCCAGCGCCAACGAGTACGCCAGCCAGTACGCCGACGGCAGCAGCGGTTGGCAGGGGCAGGTCTGAGCAGCGAGCCCGTCGGTCACAGTGGGACTCGAATCAAGTACCGATTGGTGTCAACGCCGCCAACAGCCGCACCTTCCAGGACGCCCCCGCCGGACACTGGCAGCGCACCGTGGACATGGGCAGCAGGCCGGCCAGCCGGCAGAGGGGCCACAGCCTGCCGGCAGAACTCGAGTTGGCAGCCGGCGATGCGCCGACGTCGAGAGGGTTGCCAACCTTCCCAGGCAACGTCTCCAGAGCAAATCCCACATAGTTGCCTTGTCTTCAGGCCGAGGTTGGCAACCCTATCGACACGGGAGCATCGTGGGCATGTTCGCGAACGTATGCAGCAAGGCGGGGAAACCCGCGTGAGTAGTAATTGGTCCGGTCAGGTCAGTGAGTCGGCGTTGACGCCTGCAGCAGACGGACCACTCGCTGCGCCTCTCCACCGGCCTGGTGTCGTCCTTGGCGCCGACCATGGCGCTGACCATGGCGCCGCTCGCCCCGTCGACGGCGACCCCGGACCTCGCAGTGAGGCGGTGGCCGCCGTCCGCGCCGGGGCCGCCGCCGATCGATGCGCTCAAGTGGCCGCGGTCCTCCAGTGAGAGGACAACAGGACAACAACTTGGCGGCGTCCTGCACGAGTGCCGTCGCCGAATTTGGAGCCCCGAAAGGTTTCCACCGTTGTGTTGTGCCGCCGTGTCAAGCCAGCCATCGCACAGTGGAGGAATTTGGCTATTTGAACAGCCTGCTTGCTTGGCGAAGCACGCCCCGCTGCACAACTCAAATCACGCTTGAGCGCCAAGGCTGCGGCGAGGAGATAAAAGACATGCCCACCACCTGGGTGGTTGCCTTTTCGTGACAGGCAGCTCAGACGACAGGATGGCCGCAAACAAGGCATCGGTACGTGAACGCTTGTGGAAGTGCGAGGACCTCTCGAGGACGCGTGAGTTTGGTGGACTCAGTCAGCGAAGGGAGGGCGGGTCATTCTAATCAACGATATCTCAATGTCGTTTGAAATATGGCTCGGTATCGTTTGTGACATCACTATGATAACAAAATTTTAACAAAAGCAACAAAATTGACCAATGACCATTTCCACTATTAAATGTATCGTTTCTGATCATTGTTCGATTTGATTCAATGATCGCTGTGTGATTATCATCTCAGTGACTTTCGGAGCAAGGCTTCTTATGTCTCTGAAAAATATCCCTAGGTTGTTGGTTGTCGGCCGGTGCGTAAGGTGAGTCTCTGCTGAGCCCTGCCCTCGTCCCGGCTTGCGTGAACAGGCTTTGAGGCCACCTCGCTCTACGTGGTTCCCGTTGACATTATTTCGAGCTGTTCGAGAATCGTGCTAGACGTGCAAACACCGGGTGTGTGCTACGTGACCTTGCTCGGCAAGTGTTGCAGCTGACAGCCTTGCCCCGTCGTCAAGCGGCATTTGGCGAAGGCGAAACTGGGATGAGGAAAGTGACTCACTCCTGACCCACCGTCATGCATAAAATGACTTTTAAAAATTTAATTTTAACCTCGTGTCATTTTACGCTCAAAGCTTGTACCGGTCATCGTCTTGACGCCTGTATTCGTGGCTGGTTACTTCTCTCATCTCTGAAACAGAAGCTTGTGTTTTGGTTGGTGCCCCCAGGCCCTGACCAGGGCGGCAGTACTGCTGTTCCTGGTCTTCGCCCTCTCCGCGGACGCGCAGTACCGGAGCCGGTCCCAGCAGCAGCAAGCCCAGTCGAGGAATCGCCAGACGTGAGTATAACCCGTGTCAACACGTGTCACCAGAAGTTTTTTTTTTTTTCTTTTTTAGTGCAGCGTGTGGAGCGTGGAAATTCCGCATCACGCATCGCCCGCCGTGATGACCACATGGACTCGGCACTTAATCCTGATGAAATTCAACAGGAGCGGTGGCAGTGGTCAGAGCAGCAGGATGATCGACGGTGGATCCAACGGCAACGGCAACGGAAACGGAAACGGCAACGGCAACGGCAACGGCAACGGCAACGGAAACGGCAACGGCGGCGGCAACACTGCTGACAGCAACGACCCCACCGTGGACGTGTCCTGCCCGCGGTCCAGGTCGCCGTCGTGCCAGGGAGTGCCGCCGCCTTTCCGGCCCAACGACGGCTCCTGCCACAAGCCGGACCGCGTGCTGGGCATGTCGGGCACGCCCTACACCAGGGTCCGCAGGCCCGTCTACGCTGACGGTCAGTGCTGCACAGCGGGCCAGAGGACCGGTGGAGGCGGTGGAAACTCCGGACGGGCTTTGAGCTCCAGAGTCGCTGAATTGGACTCGAACCCAACGTGTGACCCCACCAATGGATTGCTCTCCGAACGAGGAATCCATTGGTGGGGTCACACGTTCGGTTCGAGTCCTGTTTAGCTGCTTTGTGTATGAGACTGACTGACGCCTCGACTGCCTGCAGGAGTCCACGCGCCGCGCGCCGGAGTGACCAGGGCCGCGCTGCCCAGCCCGCGCGAGATCGTGAACCTCCTTCACATTGACGTGGACGTGCCCAACCCCGTGGTGAACCACTTCTTCATGAACTGGGGCCAGCTGGTGGCGCACGACATCACCCTGCTGGACACCAACTTCCCGACGGCCAACTCGGCGTGCTGCGGGCAGGCCGCGGCCGCAGCGAACCGCGCCACCGGGACGTGCGCGCGCATCGACATCCCCAACAACGACCCCTTCTTCCGTCGCCACGGCGTCTCCTGCCTCGGCGTGCAGCGTTCCGCGGCCAACACGTGCGAGACCACCTGGCGCGAGCAGGTACACGGGCCCACTGGGAAAACTGCAGCGTTGTCGATCGTGGCGGGCCAATGCTTCGAAACCCAGTCGAACCAGGGCACACTCAATGCCGTTCGAAAAAGATTTAAAAATGCAACATTTCCAAATCGTCATTTTACCGACTTATGCGGCAAACACGGTCTGTTGACTGCTTCCAGAGGAACATGGTGACGCACTACTTGGACGCGTCCCACGTGTACGGCTCGGACCCCACCAAGGCGCGCAACCTCCGCGCCAACCAGGGCGGCCTGCTCCGCTTCAGGACCATCAACGGCGAGGAGCACCTGCCCGCCGACGCCCAGGGCGACCTGTTCGCCGGTGAGCCGCTAGTAGTCGACCAGGTCGTACAGGTAGTCCATGTCGTCTGCGTCGCGATCCTGCAAAAAAAAAAAAAAAAACTTATTTGAAATCTTAAAAAAAAACACACACACACACACACACACACAAACGAGCCTTTTTTTGCTTATTGCAAAGGTAGGACGAACAAGCGAAGTTTTGTCTCCAGCGCCCGCGAAACAGAGGGTAGGCAACCCCAAGGCACGGAAGCTGCACAGGGCGCGCGCCTTGCCTACCCTCCAGGCGCCTTCCTCCGCGTCAAGCTACAACCCGTTACCGTGCGGTCTCTCGACTCCTCATTCTTCGATACTACCCGATCGCGATACGACATGGTGGACCCTTAGCGACTCTGGAGCTCAAAACCCGTCCAGGATCTCAACCGGTCCTTTGTCCCACTGTGTGACGGCGCGCTGCTGCAGGTGACATCCGCGTGGGGGTGACCGCCATGCTGGCCGCCGTGCACACCACGCTGCTGCGCGAGCACAACCGCATCGCCCGCACGCTGGCCAACCTGAACCCGCACTGGAACGACGAGCGCCTCTACCAGGAGGCCAGGAGGATCGTCATCGCCCAGTGGCAGCAGATCACCTACCGCGACTGGCTGCCGTGGCTCATCGGTAAGCAAATCCCATTATTTAAAAAAATAAAAAAAACATTTAAAAAAAAGAAATAAAATAAATAATTAAAAAAAAAAATTCTCTCTTTATGTGGCAACGAACTGCACGCTTTGTTTGGCAGGCCACGCGGCGGCGGCTCGCCTGCGTCCCGCTCAGAGCGGCCACAGCCAGGCCTACAGCGCGCAGACCGACCCCAGGACCTCCAACGACTTCGCTAGCGCCGCCTTCCGCTCCTTCCACTCTCTCATCCAGAACAACATCTGGTGAGCGCAGTGGGCCAGAAGACTGGCGCGGCCGGTCAAAACTCGAGACGCGTTTTTAGCTGAACACCCGTCCTGTGCAGGCTGGGGCGGTCCGGCAGGCAGGCGGGCACCGTGGTGGACACCGTCGGCAACGTCGTGCTGCAGAACAACATGGTGCAGGCCGTGGTGGAGGGCATGCTGTTCCAGCCCAGCCAGGAGCAGGACCAGTACATGGCGGACCAGGTAAGACCGTCCTCGCCAAGGTGACGGCCCTCCGGTCGCCGACGGCGCACTGACCCGTAACCGCTTGACGCAGATCAAGAACCGCATGTTCGCGAACGGCGCCGCGTTCGGCGGGGACCTCATCTCCACCGACATCATCCGCGGCCGCGAGC
Source organism: Stenchaetothrips biformis (assembly GCA_030522485.1). Classification (NCBI taxonomy): domain Eukaryota; kingdom Metazoa; phylum Arthropoda; class Insecta; order Thysanoptera; family Thripidae; genus Stenchaetothrips; species Stenchaetothrips biformis. Next base: position 2,541,520 of record CM060100.1, read on the forward strand.
ACGGGCTGCCCAGCTACAACGACTACCGGCAGACGTGCGGACTGAGCAGGGCCACCAACTGGAACGGCTTCTCCGACCTCATCAGCGCCAGGGTGAGGAAAGGAAACACACTTTTTGTACAAATTTTGTACGCGACGTCACAGTTTTTTTTGTTGTTTTTTTCGCATGAACTTTAAAAGGTACTGTACCCAAAATTAAAATGTGTATGGTGACACTAATGCCGTAATGCGGTGCGCAGAACATCCAGATGCTGCAGACGCTGTACGCGCACCCCGACGACGTGGACTACTACGTGGGCGGGCTGCTGGAGCGGCGCTTCGACACCTCCAACACGGCCTCCATCACCTCGCCGGTCTTCCAGTGTGTCGTCGTGGACCAGTTCCGCCGCTACAAGGAGGGCGACCCCTACTTCTACGACCTGGCCAGCAGCCCCCGCCCCTTCACAGCGGGTAAAGCCGTGAAAGCCGCGCGTCCCGAGTTCAATTACCACCCCCAGACGACCCTAACTTTTTTTCTTCTGGACCTTTCCCACTCAGGCGGCTCTGATTTCTTTTTCCTCCACAGAGCAACTGCACGAGATTCGTAAGCAGACCGCGTCCAAGCTGATGTGCGACAACATCCGAGGCCTCAACAGTGTTCCCAGGGACGCTTTCCTCAGGATCGGCGTGCAGGGGTGAGTAGTCGTGACTTTTGAACCGAACCTAGCCAGAGAGCGTGTGACTGAAACCTCAATCCGACCCGGTCTGCCCGCAGCAACTCCGAGGTGGCGTGCTCCTCGCTGCCAAGCATGGACCTCAGCTGCTGGCAAGAGAACAGCGGCGGCCAAGGCCAGAGCGCCCAGATGCGACAGAGCAACGGCAGCGGCTACGGCCAGCAGCAGCAGAGCGCCCCGCAGCGACAGAGCAACGGCAGCGGCTACGGCCAGCAGCAACAGAGCGCCCCGCAGCGACAGAGCGCCCCACAGCGGTCCGCGCCCCGAGGAGGCTGGTGGGGCTAAGCCCCCGAACACCAAGTGGGCTTCCCGAACGTTAGAACGCGTTTCGGGAAACTCACGACTGCGAATGACTGAATATGAATGTGTCTGATAAAGTTGAGTCTATTATTTATTATGTTACAACGTGTTGTCGCTTTTACCGCCTCCGGCGCCTCGTCCTCGGCTGATTGTTGGTCCGTCTGGAACAGAGAGTAGACTCACTGAGTCCACGTTGTCAGTCAAAACAAAAAAAAAACCGCCACTAAAATATTTGGTATTTTTTTCGTAGTTGTTTTGCTAACCGTGTTGCAACTGCCTCCCGAATCCAGAAAGCGCCCGGGAAAAGGCTCACTCCAGGCTCACCGTGGTCTGGACGTCGGCCTTGACGTCGGCCGCGGAGGGGAAGCCCGTGGCCACCCTGAGGCTCTCGATGTTGCACTCGTTGGAGCCACGCCGCACCTTGAACAGCCCCCGCTCCCCCCACGCCTTGCCCCAGCTGTTGGCCACCAGCCAGTACGGCACGCCGTTCTCCGTGCCCCAGCCGATGATGCGCACCGCGTGCGCGCCCTCCAGCTCCCCCGCCACGTGCTCGTAGACACCTGCAGCACCACGTTAAAGGACTCTAACGCGTTTCCAGCCCCAGAGTCGCTAAATGGGACTCGAACCGAACGTGGGACCCCACCAATGAATCCTTCGTTCGGTTCAAGTTCCAACTTGGCGACTCTGGAGCTCGATACCCGTCCCGTCCGGGATTTTGAATGCTTGGCCCACTGTGCTGCAGAAGAGCCCATGCCCCTGGCGATACCCCGCGTGCGGCCGTTGGCCGTCGACCGTTGAGTCTCTCGCGCGCGGAGTATCCACCAGGTGGCCATGGGTCCAGTAACCGTTGCGGACTGACCCGATTCGTAGCACTTGATATCTTCGTACGCGTCCATGATGGCCACGATGGGGCCGCCTCGCAAGATCTCCGCCTGCATGATCACAGGGCGGTTTTGTGGGAGGATCATGTATCGTTCTCCTGGAAGACGAGACATCATTCCACATCTAGGAGTTTTTCATCTCAAAGAACAGGAAACGACAACCGTGACAGCATTTGATGTCCATAAGACTGATTTAAGTCGAGATTTCGACAAGGAAAAAAATTATTTTGACGTCGCATTTTTTTTTTTCAAATGAAATGGTTGCGTACCGTAGCGGAGGTCTTTCGTAAACGGGCGTGGGTAGCTCGTTTGGCATCGTTGCGAGCATTCGAGCGGCGTCGGCGTTGCCCGGCACTGGTTGCCTGCCGGCGCGTAAATATACGGCATGCACCCCTTCAAAACAGGAAATATTTAGGGGAACAACCAACAACTTTTTCTCTCCTGATGGATGAGCGTTTGGACTCGTTGAAACGTTGAGCGGGCCGGGGTGGTGCAAGGTCTATCAAGGCAGACTTACGACGTACGAGTTGAACTCCCCGCCGGAGACGACGCCGCGCGTCACCCAGAAGTCGAAAGCGTCGGCAGGGTCGCCGCCCCTGCAGGGCGGGGTGTGGTTCGACATCTTGCTGCACGCCAATAAGTGCTGCGCCGAGTACTCGAAGTGCTCGTTGGCGAGGATGCACTGCCGGTCAGTCATCACCATGGCCGACGCGTAGGCCTGGAAGCACTCCGTGCAAGGAGACGACCAACACCGCGCCCTACACACTACATGTTTTTCTACGAATTTTGTCCTAGACGTCACAGTTTTTTTTTGTTTTTTTTTCGTTTTTTTTTCGTGCAGATGAACTTTTTGTATACGTGCGCAATGTTTGCCCACCCAGCAGGAGCCGCAGCAGCCCTGGTCCACGACCCTGGCGATGGAGGGACAGCGCCGCCACTGCTTGCGCGCGTCGAACGCGATGGGCAGCATGGCGCGCAGCTCCTCGTCGCCGCGGGCCTCGAACGCCTTGGCGTCCAGGCGGGCCTTGTCCTTGTAGGCGGCCAGGTTCAGCTGCACCCCCATGGCGTACGACGGCGCCGTCATGCTGCGCCCGTGCTGCGCGACAACCCCTCGCTTACTTTCTCACACTCTGCACTTGAGATACAATGATTTCCCGGCCTCCGGCACGGCGGCCTCACCCCCACCTTCCACTTGCGGGTGTTGAGGGTCTCGCAGGACAGCGCCGGGGCGGCGGGCCGCCACTCGGCCGTGAGGACGAGCACGGCGAGGACGGCCGCGGCCGTGGCGCTGGGCATGGTCGCCCGCATTCACATCGCGGACCTGCTCCGCCGGCCGCACTGGCCGCCGTGACGCCCTGCACTGAGTGGGGCGCGGTGGAGGGCGGTGCCGATAAGACCGGCACACTGCCAGCCGCGGCGCCCTGCCGACGGTCGTCAAGTGCTACCCGAGTCTGGCCGCCAGGCGAATGAGAAATAAAAACAACATCCTATGAGACATCATCATAAGGACACAGTACTTGAAATCAAAAATAATGACGGAAATTTTTTGAAAGAGAAAGGCTATTTGGTGCAAGGCTCGCCACCGCAAGCGAAGCGCCCGCCGACACAAAATTTGGTCGCCGATTTCCTGGGACAGCCTGTCGAAAATGACGACTGCCCTGGGTATCGAACCCAGGTCCCCCGGAAGCAGAGTACGACACCTCTATGCTCTCGACCACCCTGTGACATGACCCACTGCCGTTGAAGCGGTGCCTTTGAAAGGCTAGACCTTGGCATCTGTTAAGTGCACCATCGTTCTGCGAGAGGTTTAGAGTCGGTCAAGTCCATGCCAGCTAGAGCGGTTCTTCTGATCGATTCCACCGCCAACCTCCGACTGCATTTCTGATCCGAGTCGGTGTGGCGGAATGCCCGGCCGTTCGGGCCTTGCTCCGGTTGAGGAGGGGGGAGGGGAGGGCGTCTGCGGCTTGGCTGGCTGGCTGGCTGGCTGGCTGGCTGGCTGGCTGGGCGCGCCGCCTTGACATTGGCACTCAGTCCGTGCCGACGCGTCTCGGCCGCCTCGGCTGCTGTGGCCTGTGCGTGTGTGCGTCTGTGTGTTGTGGGTGCGTCCGTGTGTTGCGAGTGGGTCTGTGTGTGTGAGAGTGCGTCGAAGTGTGCGTGCGACCGCGAGCTTCTGGTTCCCAAGCGCGATGCGGCCGGATGCATCCCTGCGGCTTCGCGCGCGCCGCGCCGCGGCCATCCTCGGGCCAGTTCTGCTCAGCATGTCTCTCACGCCGCAAGGTAGAGCGAAAGGAGGGAGCCTTTGTGGCCGGCCCGGTACAGGCCCGCCTTCCGGCATGGCCGGGCATGGACAGGCAGAGGCTTGGCGTACACCGTACTACAAGAAAAAACCAACCGATAAACCTGGAAGGACGCCGGTTCGTTTACCCTATCTTTACAGAATTATTAACCACTCTACCCCTCCCACTTTCATCCTGTTCTATTCTTAACTTATATCAAATACCTCATGCAAAAGGCTCAAAAATCAACAAGAGTTACTGTCTTTACTCATGCTTTACTTTTTTGGGTGAAGTGTAATGCAGCCGTCGTAAAAAAAGGCGGGATATTGTGTGTCGTTTCCTGGTGGCATAAACTGTTACTGGCCAGTGGCTCGTGCCGTGCGTGTGGCCCACTGCGCCGGTTCACACGGCGCCGTCGAGCCGTGACGAGCACGCCCCGCAATGCCACACGCTTGACACGCCGGACACGCCACGCCTTTGGGTCGGCACGCGGAACACGCGTGCGTCACGCTTCCCGACGGAACTCGGCCCACTACCAAACACGCCGCGGCTGAGCGCCATCGCCGGCAAGGTAGGCCTCCCACCGTACCGCGCGCCGCGACCGATGTAGTCGCGCCCCGCCTCTAAGGCCAACACTAGGAAAAAAATCAGCCACTGGGATTTTGAACCCGCATTAGTACCTCTCTTAAGCCTCTTTGTGACCCTCTGAGTAACAATACCCTCCCAGGGTCCTCCTCGCACGCCGCCTTTCTCATTCATCGTTCAACGCTGCTGTGAGGCGTCGCTTGAATGACGCTGCACATTCTCCACGCGCGCTGATGTATTTGAATTTCCCGCGCAAATTCCTCATCGGTGGCGACGCGGGCTGCGTCCTCCAGGGCCGCGGCTGGCACCTGTGCGGCGCGCACACCTACGGCCACAGCAACAGATCCATCGGCATCGCCTTCCTGGCCGACTACTCTGGTAAGCGTGCTGTCTCCCCTCTCTCTCTCTCTCTCTCTCTCTCTCTCTCTCTCTCTCTCTCTCTCTCTCTCTCTCTCTCTCTCTCTCTCTCTCTCTCTCTCTCCTCTCTCCGTGCCGCGTGCCACTCCCTGCGCACTGACGTCAGGAAGTAGGCAACCCTGAGGTGCTGACCCTCACAAGGACTGGTTCTGTTCCAGATGCCGGGGCGTCAACCAGGCAGATGAATGCCCTCCGGGACCTGCTCCAGTGCAGCCTGCCGATCGGCGAGCTTCCGGACGACGTGCGCCTCTACAGACAGGTTCAGCGCACCGAGAGCCCAGGGCTCGCCCTCTACCAGCAGCTGCAGGTGGGGGTGCCCTGAGCCCGCCGGACACCGTTCGCACCTGAACGGAGCGCTCTCACTCTCGGTCGCCCTGGATTGAGTACGTCGGCGCTCTGTCTCTCTCGCACCCCTACGGAAGGCCCCGTATGAGAGAGAGAGAGAGAGAGAGAGAGAGAGAGAGAGAGAGAGAGAGAGAGAGAGAGAGAGAGAGAGAGAGAGAGAGAGAGAGAGAGATGAAAGCGCCGTTCGGAATCAGCCTGCTGAATGGCGCGAGTTGCCGCAAATGCACGGCCGGTGCACGGTCGGCCGGCCGTGGCCCTGAACCCAACACCGAGCCTGCTGTGCCGTGCCACTCTCAGTGGGTGAAGGTAGCTCAGCCTTGGCACGCCACTGCAGGCTTCTTTGGTACTTACAACCAAGTAACGGTCAAGGGGCTCAATCACTGCCCGATTCGCTTTTTGTTCGAAACACGTGTACAGCTAGGGTCGCGTTTTACGAACCGACTTATGTCCAATGTGGTTATGATGATTGAAAAAATCCGTTCAGTTGAGTGCATGTAGTGAATATTCCCACTTGGCTGGTGAGACGGATGAATGAAGACTCAAGGGGAGCATCAACGTCCATAAAAGTAAGCTTTATTAAACTATATACACAATCTTTTGGCCAGGTCAGCCATGTTCACAGCCGTACAGTATACGCTAGATGCGCTGTGCTCTGATGGCGTGGGGAATGTCGGTTAGTGACGGTTGATCCAGCCAGCCGCACGCCTTCGAGTCCCGCGACTTTTTTCCTTCTGCACGATTTAGACAGTCAGAGCACTAACCATCTACGCACTTTTGACCCGCCAGAAGTGCGGCCTTGCAGTGAACGTTAAAGTCTACAAAATGGCGGCAGTCTGTTTGTACACACACTTCCGGCCGGGCCGAGATCACTCTAACAGTGGAGCAGCATCACACCGTCCAGCTTCTGGGGGTTGTTCCTCAGCGTGAAGATGCCCACCAGGTCCTTGTCGCCGGCCGTGCGGAGCTCCGGGCGCACCGACCGGTTGGTGGCCAAGAAGTACGAGCCGCGCGACCTGCGATCATCATATTAAAATCTGGAGGCAGCCCAGCAAACCCAACAGTGTGCTAGTACACCCTCTTCGGCGTGTACTCACGAGTACACTCCCAGAAGAGCGTGACTGAATTTTCCAGCTTGTATTTTTAATGTGAAAGAGTGTGGAGAGTGTACCTTGGGTCCGTGTAGATGCCCATGACGGCGTTGTCCCCCTGACCGCACTCGCCGTTCTTGTAGCCCTGCCACGACGGGCAGCTCCGGTACACGTCGGAGCCGGGCCTCAGGATGGCGTCGATCATCAGGTCGTAGACAAGACAGTGCGAGCAGAGACCTGCACCAGGACGCGGGTTCAAAACCTAGCGCCAGGGGATTTTTTTTTTTTCGAGTTGCTGCACCGAGGGAGCTTACCGACGACGTCCTTGCCGCAGCCGGGCTGCGGATGCTTGCCGCTGTCGGGGAAGAAGTCGGCGTGGCCGAGCGGCGCGGAGTAGCCGAGCTGGCCGCCGTCGGTGTGCACCACGTCCACGAAGGCGGCATCGGTGGGGTCGAGGCGCTGCGACGGGTCCCTGCCCTCGAACAGTGGGCCGGCGGGGTCCAGCCCGGTGACGCGGCCCGCGCCCGCCGGCCCCAGCGTCAGGCTGCCCGCCAGGCCCGCCATCTGCGCGCCCAGGCTGTGGCCCAGCACGTGCACGTCGTTGAGATCGCCGCCCAGGCCGTGGATCATGCGGATCAGCTCGGCCACCTCGTTGGCCACGCGCGGCACCGCCAGCTTCACCGCCGAGCTGTACTCGCGGGGGTCGGCGCCCGACCAGTCCACTGTGATGACGTTGCAGTCCTGCACCGCCAGGAAGGCTGCGGGCCGAGCGCCAAGCGGTTAGCGGCACAGAGAGAAATAGCCAAGACGGTTGTCAAAACTTGAAATCCACTGTAATTACCGTTTTTGAGGACGTCGCCCCCGGAGGAGGGGCCCTGGTGCGAGAGGAAGCCGTGGATGATGATCTTGGTGGGCTTGCCGGGGTCAAAGGACGTCTGCTCCAGGGTGTTCTTCTTGCGGGCGTACACGCGGACGGGCGTGTTGGCCTGCTGCCTGGTGAACAGGTCGAACTTGACCGTCTCCGCGGGGTTGCCGCTGAAGGCGCGGAACGTCCTGGCGAAGAACCTGCCCGCGTTCTCGGCGATGGCGGCCACGTGGGAGGTGCTGATGCCCAGCCCCGCCGACGGCGTCCTCAGCGCTTTGGGCCTGGTGGGCGTCGACGACGGGAAGCCGCCCTTGTACAGGGGCGCCGGCGGCGCCGGCTCCGTCCGCAGGCTGTACCCCGGCGAGGTGAAGCCGGCCCCGAAGCCGGTGAAGCCGGGCGCCGACGACGTGCCGCTGGAGGAGAAGCTGGAGGCGAAGCCGTCCGCGCCCGTCGCGTAGGAGGACGCCCTGGACGAGAAGCCGGACGACAGGGGCGGCGACGTGAACGAGAAGCTGGGCGAGAAGCTGGCCGAGAGCGGCGGCGGACTGAGGGAGCTGCGGGGCACGCCGAGGCCGCCGCCGGGGTCCAGCACGGGGCTGTACAGGGAGTTGAGCAGGCCGGAGGACCAGGACAGCGAGCCAGCGCCCGCGCCGGCCGAGGCGTCAACTGCAACACAACAGATTCTTTCTAGAAAATGAGAAAATATATTAAAATTGGGTGCGAAACGTGCCGCGACCTCACGCGTGCCGCCACCTCGCGTAACGAGTGTCGGCGTTGCACTGTGCTTGCGGTGTAGCGGTAACGCCGCCGCCACTTTGCAGAGATTGGAGCCAAATGAGCGGATTTCAGTTGGCAATTTGCAAAGTCCGTGTGAGAGTCCAGGCGGGGGGCCGTCCACGGCCGCCGCACTTTTTACGTGGATATGTCATCGGTGAGGCGTGTGCGCTCTCTCTGACGTGTGCTCTGTCGCTAGAGAGGAACACGCATCGGTCCGTGGGGAGAGAGAAAAGACCGTTTTGCAACACCAAGCCATTTCATTGAATCCATCTTGGTTTCATTGATTCCAAGAAAGCGTTTTCTTGGCGATATTTGAGGGTAATTTTTTTTTTCTTGAGTCGACACAACTACCGTGCCGGCGCCACGGCCACACAGGGAAGGGATCGTCACCGCAAAGCGCCGCGGAGAGGGAGGGGGGACAGGGGCATGGAAACTACCGAAACGCGCGCGGACGCGCCGGCCCGCCAGACAGACAGACAGACAGACAGACTGACTGAAGGAAGGGGGAGCGGTCAGACAGACGCGCCGGCGAGGAAGTTGGCATTCCCTCTCGGAAGTGGCCACGGCAGCACGGCTTCGGTTTCCATTCATTCATACATCTAAAAGGGGCGGCCGTCGACCCTGTCCCACTGTTTTGTTTTGTTTGTCTTATTTTCAGTGGTGCGGGCAGAAAGAATTCGAAGAAATCGGCCTCAGAACGCCAACGAACCCATTTGATTCTTTTAAAAACCGGACCTAAGGCAAAAAAAAAACAAAAAAAAACCGAGGTTTGGGAAAAAAAATGTGTTACTCACACATGGAGCCGGACAACAGCAGCAGCGCAGCCGTCGCCATGGTGACCGACGGCGAGCTCATGGCGGTGGTCACTGTGGAGGATTAGAAATAATTTTAAAAAACATTTGTGCAGATCAAATCTAACTTCAAGAGGTGTCAGTATTGCAGGGCTACGGCGTTTGCTTTATTCGTTCGTTCGTTCATACTGCCATTCATTCATTATGCAGCAAGACAGAACGGCAAGTTCCCGCCACAACAAAGACGGTGCAGCAGCGCCAGGAAACGCAACGAAAGTGCCGGACTTGCAATTATCCTGAACACAACGAGATAATCCTCGGCGGAACAATCTCCTAGTTATCATAAATTCACTTTCGGCGGCGCGCGCTAGGCGAGGCGCGAGCTGGCCATGCCGGCCGTATCCTTGTCCTGCTCACGGAGGCCCTCTGGACGTGCTAATGGCTGGCTAGCGGCGGCAGCGCGCCGCCATGGCGCCGCCAGGGTAGCCCTGGGTCCTTGCGAAGGCCCGTCCGGCCGTCCGACCGTCTCCCCGGCTACCGAAAAGTAATAAGCAGGCAGTGTGTTGCTTTTCGCTCAGGATCTCCCATAGACAGACGTACTCATGGAAATTGACTTCAGCTTCACTGTTAAAAAAAAATATTTGAAAATTCCCGGGAGAAATATTGCCTCCGATCTTCGAAAATGACAAAAACTCCCATGCCTGTACTTTGTGGGAGCTTTGAATAAGGTTTGGTAAAGAAAAAATATTTTGGAAAATTTTAATCTTATTATTGTTGTTAAATGTTTTGTTGTTCAACTTTGTACGGTACATGAACGGTTCCACGCAGCGTGCTGCTGGGAGAGATGGCCCCGCGCGGCGCGTAGATTGTCTCCCAGGCAATTTTCTCGGCTTTCCAGATTGGCGGAGATTTGAGACTCGTAATCGCGATGGGGTCCTCTCTTTCTCTCTCTCTCCCCTCCATTCACACACCAAAGCACACTTTGTGGCCGGCCATCCGACCTCTCGGCACTCAGAGCCAGCAGAGCGGCTGTCTCGGCCAGGACCCAGCCAGCGGGACCAAGGGACTTAAACGCGTGGTTTGGCAAAAAAAAAAAAAAGATGTTCCAAAAAAAATACACAGAGTTCAAAACTAGAGTGCAAAATAATTTGTTCACTAGCAACTATGTGAACCCGCCCAGTACTCTGTAAACTTGAGTTCTTTCTGTAAACGCGCGACAACGTGCCGGTTGGTGGACCTGAGCTCGCCGCGCGGTACGCACACCTTTACTTCGCCTACATACTACACTGGAAGACAAACGCATAAAAATTTTGCTCTTTTGGGGGCGTGTAACACTTTAAAACAATTGTCAAAAATACACGCCCGTGCGAATGATTTAATGAGTTACGCCCGCTCCCAAAGGGTGTGAAAGCAACCTAGATTTTGCATTAAAAATGATTGCCAATAAAAACCGCCTGAAGGGTTTGGCGCAAATTTTATACCTTGGTGTTCCCAGTGAAGACAGTCGTCTCCCAGAGCAGTAAACAAACAAACTTAAGCGAAACAACAACAACAACAGCATCACACAGAGAATGCAGAGCGAGTGGCAGCAAGACGCCGCTGGTCTTACGCACGGCGCCGGAAGCGGATGCACTCGACTCGGCGACTGGTTTTCGGGCCGCACAGGGAAGTCCAAGGGAAGTCCTCGGACGCCTCAACGCGGACCGCGACGACACCGTCGTCGTCGGCCTGTCGACTGCCTCGGCGCGACAGCCTGGCGTGCCGCCTGGTGACGGACTGGCACTGGCGGATGGACTCCGGGAGTCCGGCCCGTCTCCCTCAGGATGCCTGCCGGGATGCCGGGAGTGCCTCTCTTCCTTGGAGGGGCGGGGCGGGGCGCTGCGGGGCGCGGCGGGGCGGGGCGGGGCGGGGCGGGACACGTGCACGTGTGGAAGGGGCGAGCGCCACGGCCACGCACTGCACCGGACTGGCACGCGGTCAGGGCAGGTCGCGCCCGCCAAAAATAAACACACTACTGTCAATATTGTAAAGGCGGCCAATTTAGAGGAGTGTGAAAATTTGAAAATTAACGTGGGTATTGGCCAACTACATTACGCAAAAAAACTCACGAACTCGTGTTTCTTGACAGTGCGGGTGGTTATGTCGTCTCCGGCCAGGCATCCGGCACAACCTACAATGGTGCCGGTAGTCGCGAGGAAGACCGCCCCGGCCAACACTGCCACAGCGCGCTCCAAATTTGTTTACTTTTGCTTTTTTGTCGGTGTACACGTAATCCCACTGGCTGTGCGCACGTGGACTCTTTGCTTGGCTTGGCCGTTTCACGGCTATACCGATGCCTCGTGCTGCCTTCACCTTTCCACTCTCTCTCTCTCTCTCTCTCTCTCTCTCTCTCTCTCTCTCTCTCTCTCTCTCTCTCTCTCTCTCTCTCTCTCTCTCTCTCCGATCTTACTTGCCTCCAGGAAGCACGCGTGTAGGGCAGACCTGCGTGTTAAGTTGGACCAGCCCCTCTGTCTATCCCCGTCGCACTCTCGCTACGCAGGCCGCACACTGCAAACCGAGAGGTCGAGCATAATGGGGACCTTAATTGACGCTCCTCAAAGTACCAATCGGCTTCAGAACGGAAACACACCGCGCAGACCGGCTCGTAGAACAGGATGCAGACACTGCATAAATTAGTAGCGAGAGGCCGAAGCCGCGCACGCATCATCGCGAGTAAACAAAACAGCCACACGCTGTTTGTAAGAATTCATCTGTGATTTGTTGCACGTTTCGCCACAATTATTATTATTATTATTATTATTATTATTATTATTATTATTATTATTATTATTATTATTATTATTATTATTATTATTATTATTATTATTATTTATTCATTTCTTTATTTTTTTTTATTTTTATTTTTTTGCAACCGCTTCCTCGTAGCTGCCGAATCCAACTCCGCGGCCGTCCCTTTCCCACTACGCCACGTCCTCCGCGGACGGGACGGACGCACAGTGGGCCAGAGGACCCGGTCGTCCTTACAGTGTGGTGCGTGGCAATCATGACCCGGCCTCTGAGTGGGGCGTCCCGTCCGCACGCGCGCGTCGCGTATTGAAAGCTCGCGGTCGGCACGGACTCCGGGATGGGCACGCCGGACTCATCTTTCGCACCTCTCTTGTTATGTCAGTCCAGCCGTCTGTCTGTCTGTCTGTCCGTCCGTCTGTTTGTATCTTTCTCCTCGGCCGACCCTGGCCGTGGCCGCGTGCGCCGCTCCGCTCCTCCTCCCAGGGCCCCCGCCATGTCCGTGGCCCTCCTCATTCCCACCTGTTTTGACTGCTTCCCGTTCTGTTTCTCCCATTTCAAACTACCTACGTCTAGAGTAAAAAAAAAATATTTTTTTAAAAACTGTTTTTACATGTTAAGGGGACTGTTTGGTAAATCACATAATTTGTATATTTTGTGAACAGGATGGAAACTGAGTCAAGCAACGATTGACTGTATTAAAAAAACACTACTTTATTTTCTAATTACATGACAATATTTACAAATGGACTAAGACACACACACAATGGCACATGGAAGAGGTAAAAGGCTCGCTAAACGCGTTACAAGTTTCCACGTTTATCCTGCTCTAGTTCGATCGCCTCGAAGAGGGCTTTGAAGTTGCCGACGCCGAATCCCTGCAACAAACGGAACGGACTAGGGTTATGCATCTATGCATGCTTCCCATAGCGGATGCTGGTCTGACACACATCGGTGAGAACCCCCTGCGCTTTCATGGGACCAGTATCCGTCCATGCTCGTTCGCCTCGGAGTGTCTACTTACGTTGAAATTGTGGCGCTCGATGACCTCGAGGAACAGCGTGGGCCTGTCTTGCATGTTTTTGGTGAAGATCTGCAGGAGGTAGCCGTCGTCGTCGTAGTCCACCAGGATGTTGAGCTGCTCCAGGACGGTGAGGTCCTCCTGGATCTTCACTTTGCTCTTGGCCAGCCGCTCCCGCAGCATGTCGTAGTACGAGCTGGGCACCTCCAAGAAGTGCATGCCGCGTGCGCGAAGAGCCCGGATCTGCGTCATAGTGAAGGTCATTGTGAATATCGATGGAGAGAGAAACATGCGGGAAAAGTGGAAGTGGAAGAGTAAACTGACCGCCTTGATGATGTCCTTGGTGTTCAGCGCGATGTGCTGCACGCCCGCGCCGCCGTAGTACTCCACGTACTCCTGGATCTGGCTCTTTTTCAGGCCGGGGGCGGGCTCGTTGATGGGCATCTAGACACAATGCTCTTGTTTCGAAAAGAAATAGTTGTGGGCGAATAAAGTTCATTTCAATAAAAATCTGTTTACCTTGATAGTCTCCTCGAAGTTGGTCATGACGATGGACCTGAGTGCGGAGAACTCTGTGTGCAGCTGGGTGTCGTCCACGGACCAGTACCGGTGGAACTGCAGCGTCCGCTCGTACCAGGCGGCCGCGGACTCCATCTCCTTGTCGGGCTGGTTGCCCACCACGTGGTCGATGAAGTTGAGCCCCACTTCAGGCCTGTTGTCATTCAGATTCAATTTTAAATTTTTGAATAATCTTTGTAATTTTGGATAAATTTCTAAATTTTGAATACATTTTTGAATTTTTAATACATTTTTGAATTTTTAATAAATTTTTGAATAAGTTTTTGAATTTTGAATAAATTTTTGAATTTTTAATAAATTTTTGAATTTTAAATTACTTTTTGAATTTTGAAGAAGTTTTTGAATTTTTGCTATTAGGGAACCACCGAATTTTTTTTCATGAACGGTTTGTCAATTTTGTGTGAGCTGTGGCACTCACAGGCCGGGGCAGAGCTTGTCGTCGAGCAGGGGCTTGGTGTAGCCGGGCAGGAACAGACCGCGGTACTTGCTGCGGTCCACGAAGGTGTGCGTCGTGTCGCCGTACTGCCAAAGGAAGCATAGAGAGTGAATTTGAAGGTCACGTCGACGAAACGTGGAGACAGAAGTTTAAACATCTTCGAGAGGCTGAGCGAGCGAAAATTGGTTGCCAACCGCCATCACTGAGATAGCCTACACGGAAAAAAGACTTGGTTCAGGTGATAAGTGATGTTGACGTACCGTTTGCACGGTAGCGAGTCGCACGGTGCCGAAGTCGTCCGTCTCCTCGTAGATATCGCGCACTACCTTGGCGCCCTGCTCCTTGGCGGTCTGTGGAACACGGTGGAAGGGTGACAGGTTACCTTCCGCTGCACAGCGCTACTTCACAATCGCTCGCCCGGTGCGCCAGAAGCAACTTGCCCACCAACTCTTTGGACTGACCCGCATGATAAAGTCGAGGTCCTCGACGGAGAAGGCCACGTCTTTGACGGCGTCCCCGTGCTGGATGAGGTGCTCGCCGAGCTCGTAGTCGCCGGGCTCGTAAGAAGACACGAACACGAACACGATCTGCAAACACGGGCACGCGTTAGATGAGAAATAAATCATGGTGTAGTTATAGCGGGACGGCCATGTCGCCGTGCAAGGTCCCTCTTAACGACTGACAATAACCGGTAAGCCTACCCTTCAAACCCAATTATAGGAAACGTCCTTCGGACCGAGCCGGTGCCGGCTAGTGCAACAATGCGCTGTTAGCGCGCTGTCCATTGGGTTGCCTACCCGCCGGGCCACGGCACTGGCGGCGCCGCCAGCGCCGCCAGGGTCAGTGGACACCGGCGTACGTTGGGTTGCCTACCTGCCGGGCCGCGCACACACGCAGGGCAATCGCACACTGTGGGTCAGTTTCAGTAGGTTCACCTTGTCCTGTCGCACGGCGTGGAAGGCGTGCTTGCGAGAGCCGGTCTCCAGGCCGCGGTACGCGAAGGGCTCGAAGCCCATGCGGGTGACGTAGAAGCTGGCGGCCTGCTTCGCGTTGCCCACGTAGAACTTGACGTGGTCGAAGTTCAGGAAGCGGCCGCTGATGGGCTGAAGAAAAAAGACACCGTAAACGTGATTTAATGTTTTGTTCAATAATTAAATTGAAATTATTATTGGCTTATTCTGAATAAATTCTTACCTTTTGGCCCTTGTCCGTATATGTGGTCTTTGGGGAAAGAGACATGTGACAATTGATTATACTTTGATTATACAGGACAGAAGGCACACTCGTACAAATTTGTCGCATAGATTCGTCACAAAAACCACAACGACAACAACAACGACAAAAAAAGGGGTAACTAAAACTTTCTTTCTCACAAAAAAAAATTGTTTTTGGTTGGGTCTACTCACCATGTTGGAGCGGTCTTGTCACACGAGTCACTTGGGCTACTAGCGCCGCGGCCCGGAGACACTTGCTTTTATAAGGTGTGCCGGCGGGGCTCGGCTCGGGGGTCCCGTGGGTCCGGCCGACCTCGGGGCCTCATCAGAGGTGTGTCCGGGAGCCGCGCTGTGATTGGCCGGATTGGAGCAGCCGCGCGACACGGGTCGTTTACAGTGGGGGCCGGAGTGTCTCCCTGTCAGATTGCCACAGAAAAGCAGAGATGTTTTAAACCACCCCAAAAGAGGGATTTGCTCTTCAATGGACTCGATCCAACACAGACAAATATTTCGCTCGCTTGATTGTGTTTTTTGGGGAAGGAAAAAGCAACTGCCCGAGGAAGTGTACGCACACCAATTTCCAACAGTTTCAGCCTTGACGAAGGTAAAAGCCGTTTGGATTTGATTATGGAAAAGTTGGGTTGCACTCGTCGAGCTATGCCTCTAAACAAAAGCAACGGCATGTGAGCTTACCTACGTCAACGTTTTGTGATGCACATTTGCATTTATAAATTTTCATTTTAATGCATTGAATTTATCCATTGTGTTTGTCTATCACACTTCTATCGATGTTTACGCGTCAAGTCCACTCCTATACAAAGTAAGCATTAAATCTTTTAGTGTACTGAGCACACTTAAGATTTCAAAGTGTTTTCTTTCCTTCAAAATTGTCCTCTTTTTGGATGATACACAAGTCTCGTGTTGCAATAATTAAGTTTTCAGCCTAGGCGCCGCATAGTCCGGCAGCACGGGCTGCACGAGCCGGCCAGACGTCAAGCCACGCTGTTTTTCTGCCTGGCCACGTGGCGTCTAGTGGCCGGCCGTCGCTGTCGCCTGGCATCGGTCCAGGCTCCAGGCTCCAGGCTCCAGGAGGCTCCAGACGAGATCTGTTTCGCCGTAAACAAACGTGGCCCCGGCCGAGTGCATTCCGGTAGGGAAATCTCTGGGCAGCGCCGCGCCGAGGCGTACATATTTGCTGGTAGGAAAATCGACTCAACAGCCACACGGAAAAAAATACTTTGTTGTGAGGATCATTCTATACAATTTAGCAGGCTACTTTCGATAGCTGTGTGAACAGTGTGCATTCAGGCACACATTTTAAAGCACTGTGCCATGGCCACACACTTGCGTTTGGGGCGATACAGGTGCATTTGGTGGCGCATTCCAGTTGGTGGCGCATTCCAGTTGGTGGCGCTCCCCTCCACAGCCTATCACAACAACGGCTCCATTCCCTTATCGTGCTTCCCGGGCCGGCGGCGTGGTCCACACTGCCTTCCAGTCGGGGCCCCGGCCGTGAGGTGCCGTGACGTGCCGTGAGGTGCCGTGAGGTCAGCGGAGTCTGTTACCGGGCCGGAGCGTCCTGGACGCCATCCAAATGTAGCGTCAGACTGGCACCGCCGAGCGACAACACCCGTTTTCCAGTTTGTCCGAGTCGCTCGCTCTCACTCGCACTCATGGGGCGTCCCACACGGGTGCGGGAGAGACGGGGTGACGAGTGCGCCGAGCCCCCCGCGAGACGGCCCCCCATTGGCTGCCACCAGAGGCCAGGCGGGAGAGACGCGCGCTATTGGCGCGGCGACGGCAACACGCAGTCACCACGTGATGGTTTTAAGATTTGTCAGACAGTAGACACATGAACACAGCCACAACTAAATATAACTTTAGACTTTTTATTTTTCACTCTTATAGAATATAATTTTGATACATTCTGGGGTTTTGCTCTGAAAGTGTTGGAAGCAGTGGCCTTCCGTCCCGTCACCTCACCATTAAACACCTTCAAAGACCTAACCTCGCCAACAAATAATCCGACCAACGGCCATCTTAAGACTAAGTGTTCCTAATCGTTGCATACAACGTCTGCGGGTCCAGAAGAACACAATACGACTAGGTAAACTCTATAATTGGTCTGTTAATATAATTTTTCTATTTACAGATATACATTTTCTTTCTCTACCACACGGATAGACCTACAGAAAGGAACATTTTCTTTAACAATCCAAACGTCACCAGTTTCAGAAGGAATCAGTTTGTCGATACAACAGGCGTCATTTACCAAATAACACAGGTTTTTTTTAATTTTTTTAAATTTTTTTTTTTTGTTCTTTGAAGCTATGTTGTGAGTATACCCTACATAACTCTAACGAAGTCGTTTGCTAGTCGTATCGGGCGAAACAGAATTCTGGTGAAACTGCGTACAATTGACGCAGAGAAAGACTTGGTAGTTATTAATGGAGTTACTAAGGAACGAGTGT
The DNA here is from genome assembly GCA_030522485.1 of Stenchaetothrips biformis. Lineage (NCBI taxonomy): Eukaryota > Metazoa > Arthropoda > Insecta > Thysanoptera > Thripidae > Stenchaetothrips > Stenchaetothrips biformis. The sequence goes on from CM060100.1 coordinate 2,559,062, forward strand.
CTTTGGTATTCCTCTGCTGCGCGTTCCACGGAGACCTGGAAGACTGGAAATGATTAAACGCGACTGAGTTGTCTAGGGATATGTAACTACGGTAAAAACAAGCGGTTACGATCAACAAAACAGAGCCGCTCTGATGGTGGCGGTGTCCCTAGAAGAAGCAAACTAGACTAGTAGATCTCCGTGGCGCTGCGGTCCCGGGCACGTTCTTAGTCTCTGTCACATCCTCCGAGCCGGCCGGCTGGTTCATTGGTTTCGGTGTGCAGCCCTCCGTGCCCCTGCTGGCGTTATTGGTTGAGGAAGCTGCTGTTCTTGGTGAGCAGCCCGGCGGAGCTCTCGGACATGGGAATGACGGGGCCCTTCTGCCCGGCGGGGATCTTGGCCTTGCACTTGAGGTCCGGCTTCAGACCGCGGAGCAGGCGCTGCGCAGAAGTCAGGCGTTGAGTAGGACAAGGATTGGATCAACATCTGGATGGTCGGTCACAGTAGCATGTCAACAAGACAACATTTTTAGGTGCTTACCTCTTTGAAGGTGCCTTTGGACTTGACCATGTAGTAGACGGCGTACGCAGGGATCCACACCATGGAGGAGAAGCTGATGGCGATGCCAAGGCCCTGCGCCCACAGCGGGTACTGGTACGAGCTGCCGTACGTCAGCGGCTCGTACTGCACCACGTAGAACACGAAGATGGCCTGCACCAAGGCAATCATATTTATTTTTTAAAAAAATTTACACTTTCTGAAGAGAAGGCTTTAGTTAGTGTTGTTGCCTACTCACCACCATGACGGCGGGCGCGAAGACCACCCAGCACGCGTACCAGAACTTGTTCACCTCCACGCCCATCATGGACTTGATGCAGGCGATGAAGTTTTTGGCGCCGAAGATCCAGCCGATGGCGATGGTCTGGAAGAAGCACACCCACAGCAACGACATGCCGGACACCGAGTAGAAGTCCATCAGCTGGAATATGTACGCTCCACCCTGCGAAAATAAGGAGTTATTTTATTTTGGTCCTGAGATCTGGTTAACTTCACACTTCAAAACTTGAAATTTGAAGTTCGTGTACTTGAGAAAGTTAAGTATACTGACGTGAGTGACCATGGGCAGGCCCAGCAGGAACATGAGGCCGCAGACCGCGGCGGTGAACTTCTTCCTGTGCGTCTTGAGGACGGGCCACTGGTCGGCCAGCCCGGCCACCAGGGCCTCCACGATGCAGAACTCGCTGTCGATGCCCAGCACCACCAGCATGGTGAAGAAGACGGCGGACCAGACGGGCGCGCCGGGCAGACGCAGCACCACCTCCGGGTACGTGAGGAACACCAGCCCGGGCCCCGACGTCACCACGTTGGCCACGGTGGTGCCCTGCTCCAGGGCCACGTGGCCCAGGATGCTGAACGTCACCACGCCGGCGATGAGCGAGGTGAGCGTGTTCACCACGCAGGTGATGAGCGCGTCCCTGTAGCTGTTGTGGTTGTAGGCGTTGTAGGCGCCGAGCGTGGGCAGCGCGCCCATGCCGATGGAGTACGCGAAGAAGATCTGCGTGGCGCCGTCGATCCACGGCCCCGGGCCGAGCAGGGCCTCCCACCTGGGGGTCACGTAGTACAGCAGCCCCGCGCCCGCGCCGTCCAGCGTCACGGAGCGCACCAGCAGCACGGCCAGGATGGCGTAGGGGAACAGCGCCGTGAACCAGATGATCTGTGGACCGCCATGGCCGTCAGCGGACCGAGTCCCGCCGCGGAGAGCGCCTGGGAGGTAGGCAGTCCCGTTGCTCCGCCGAGCACCGCGGGACGACGGGGTGCCTACCTCCAAGGCGGTTCGGAGGGCGCCTGGGAGGTAGGCAGTCCCGTTGCTCGGCCGCGCACCGCGGGGCGACGGGGTGCCTACCTCCAAGGCGCTACCCGTGGCGCTGTGCCTCACCTTGCCGCTCTGGTGCAGGCCCCGGTAGATGATGAAGTAGACCAGCAGCCAGCCCAGCGCCAGGCAGGCGAACAGCTCCCACTGCATGCCGCCCAGGTCGTGGATGCCGCTGGTGATACGCAGCACGCGTCGACTGGCAACACAAACAACAACATGTTGCTGTTGTTTTCGCCGAGTATTGCGATCGACAGCGGTGGAACTAGAGGTGTTGTCTGAGATTTGCCTCTGTGGATCCAGAATCCACCAAACGAGGCTGACACTCACTCCCAGTACTCCTCGACGGGGGACGTCCTGTTGGCGGGGAGGTCCGTCTTGTTGTCGGCCAGGAAGGAGCCGTTGGCGCGAGGGTCGTAGCAGTGCGCCGTGTTCCACTCGTTGTCTGCCAAAGGGTTTCCCAACATGAATTACCATCGCATCGCGCACAGAACTTTATACAAAAAAAAATAAAAAATAATTGTGGTTACGGACCACATCCGCTCCAGGGCAAGTCCGGCAGCGTGACGAAGGACGCGATGAGGTAGAAGAGCGTCCACGCGATGATGATGCAGTAGTAGATGTCGAGGAAGAAGACCAGCGTCATCGTGGCGTAGCCCACGCCTGCAAGCACCAAATTCATTTTCACTCGTCACAAAGGATCTCCGTAAATTTATCAAGTAACCTTTGGCAACATTTTTTCCAAAGGTACCATCAGCAATGCCCCATGAGTGTCTTTACCTTGCAGGATCGGGCACAGCTGCCCGACGAGTGTCATGCCCCCGGACCCCAGGTACTGCCCGATGGCGACCTCCTGGAAGAAGATGGGGACGCCGCAGAACACCATGGCGATGGCGTACGTCACGAGGAACGCACCTGGCCACCATCATTGCAGTTAGTTTTGTACTTGCAAAGGGTTTCATAAAGAAAAAATTTTTTTCACAGTGGCACCGGCCGGGAGTAGAACTCGGGACATTAGTTCCCGATCACACCGCCCCAAGCCCCTCGGCCACGGCGCCCGACTTACCACCGCCGTTCTTGTAGCAGAGGTACGGGAACCGCCATACGTTGCCCAGCCCGACGGACACGGAGATGCACGAGAAGAGGAAGTCCAGCTTGTGGCCCCAGCCCACGCGCCCCTCCTGGTTGGCCGGCACCATTGAGGCCGCCCCCGAAGGAGCCCCTAACGGGCCCCCAAAAGGGCCCCCTAAAGGCACTCCCGGAGGACAGCCGGCGCGCCTCGAAGCGCCTCTGCTGTCGGCCGCCGTCACCTCTCCTGAAAGACAACAATAACAATCAACTTGGAAATAGCAACAAAACTGCCCTTCGGGTTCAGGCGAGGATCCAGGATTTTTTTAGAGGGGAGGTACTCACGACTCGGTGGTGCCTTGGCGGAGAACTCGATGAAGGTGTGATCCGGGTCCGCCGCCTCTTTTTCCTCACCCCAATAGTACATCTGCTCCGCCATTTCGCCTGGGGCAGACAACGAGTCTGCGACAGAGCACAGTCAAAAATGTGACAACAGTTTTTTACAGAGAGGGAACCCCTGCAAGAAGGGGGGACATAAAATGGAATGCCTTGGGTTTGGCAAGGGCGGCAGGGTCAGAGGGGCGGTAGGGTCAACAGGGCACCAGGGAAAACGGCGGCACGCCGGATTCACCCACGTGTGGCCTGGTTGCCCGCCATGCTGTCTCGCCGTGAGACAAGGGCGTGTCATGGTGTCGCCGTCACCGTGTTTCGGGGCTAACAAGTTCTTTCTCGGCTAAATTGATGTTTACCTGATTAATGGTTACCTTGCGCCTTTTTTTTTGTTTTTGAAACGTATAGTGGCCGGCCTAAAAAAAAATACGTTTCCAGGCCCCGCCTGACGGGGAACAAAATTAAGTGGCTCGTCCAGAAAATGAGGAGCCTCCCTTGATCAGCGGCTCGGCCATGGCCTGGATGCCGAGCGACGCTTTCGGTTTTTGGTTGCTTTGGGCTGTTTTAGGGTTTGTTTTAGGCTTTTTTCAGGCAAATTTCAACCATTTTGAGGCGTAATAGAGCGTAATAGCGTATTAGTCGGGTCACTCGTTTTGAGAGTGCACACCCCCTCGCTTTCGTCGCTGTGTCTCTCTCCCAGCCATCGGGTAGGTCCACGAGAGCGAGCGAGACAGTGGCCGACGAGCGCGCTGGATATAACAGTGATATAACGAGACCCTTCGTCAAGCAGCCTCAGATTAGTCGATCCCTCCAGGGCTTCCGCCTCTGTCGCCTCCAGGCAGCGCTCCGTCCTTGCCGCGACCTCCCCTGCCTGTTGCTCGGCGAGCCCCCACCCCCACCCTCCCTCATACCCCACCCCCGCCTGCCTCCACTATGCCCTTTTGGAGAGGCCTGGTCTCCCTGCTCTCAGTTGGATCGAAATAGACCTGCTTACACAACATGTCGAGTTCAAAATTGAAAATGATTATTAATGGCCTCCCAGAATTCCCATATTGTCCTACATTCCCTTCAATGATTGCGAAGCCCGCACCGGGAGAACTAAGGCGCATTTGTATGTTTGAATGAAGCGTTTACAACTACGCATCAGTTTCACCACCAGTGCTCCCCAAGGCAACAGGTAGACCATTGCGCAATGTGACGTCACCATCAGCCGATCTCATTTTTATCCGCGCGCTGTGTGGAGGCCGTCTGCGTCTGGCCCACTGCCGGAAAGACGAAGACTAAAAGGGGCAGGTGCACACCAAAGACGGAGACGAGGCGTGTCGAACACGTGCTGGGCGTGAGGCTGAACAGGCACGGACAGGGATGCTGTGCCGCTCCGCACCCCCACCCCGTCAGCATGTATTGATTTTCCCGCGCGTTTCCAAGGCCAGCGCGCCGCCCGGTGAGGCCTTTCCTCTCCAGCAGCCGTACCCTGCAGCCCCGCCCCGCCCCGCCCCGCCCCACCCGGAGGCCCGGCCAAGACGCAGTTCTGTCAAGTATAATTTGGCCCGAAGCCTCGTTTAGCCCGTGTCAAGGTGACAAGCCAAATAGACGGACGCTTAAAAAACAAGCTTTGTTTACAAGCGTTGTTATTGTATTGCCGCGGTCTTTCGTCTCCAACTGGTTTCACTGATAAAATAATTTACGGGTGCTATTTAAGAATAGATGTTTTGCAAGTTGGACGGCTGAACCAGGCGGTGGGCGCCCCTTCCTTGTCCAGTGCCCACCGCAAAAACGGTTTCTGTTTTTCCCAAGAACCCCTTAGAAATGTAGTGTAGGGGGACGGCCTAAGGAGGGGCCGGAAGCAGGATGCAAGTTGGCGCGGCCAGCACAACCACGTGCTTTCATTGATCCGCCACAACGCCCCCGCACCGCCCACGCGCTGCCCCTCCACCCCGCAGTGAGGCTCGGAGATGACGACGACGACAACAACAACAACAACAAAGTAAAAACAAAGGCGTGTTCCGAGAATCCCGCGCGCCCCATTCCCATTAATGATGCCAATGACGCGCGCTTTTCGAAGCCCGCGGAAAATAAAGTGCTAAAAGCGATCCCTGTCAACGTTGGTGCGCGCTACTTCGACCCTCCCTTCCCCTTCCCCCGCCCCCTCGGCTTGCACCCTCACTGCAGAGCTGCATTCCTAAAGGGCAGGGGTGCCTTGTGTTGCATCATTCTGCCGAGTCGATACAGATTCCCCGCTGTGAGCACCCCACTGGCCGGCGGCGCCCAGCAGCCCAGGGCGGCGGAAGCAAGCGAAGGGGAGTACACACATATCCCGAAAATGATCATTACGCCACTGGCAGGCCTCTGGTGAGCATCGTGGTGAAAGCAACTTAAAAAAAAAACAACAAAAAAAACTTAATTTTTGACCTTCGCATTATTTGTTTTCCGCGCGGTTGTAATTGTCCATTTAGCTAGGCTGAGAGTGGATGAGCTGAGAGTGTCGGACTCACCTCTGCGAAGGCACCCGTTCTTACTGATCGGCGAGGAACACTCCTGTGATGAGACCGCCCAGGCCTCGCGAGGCCCCTGGGCGTACGGGAACCGGGCGGTTCCGGTCCTGGAGGGAGGAGGGCGGTCTTGGACGCGGACGGCGTCTGGCCCCGCCGGGTGTGCTGCGACGACGGATGCGGTCACCACCGGGACGTCGGGGAGCACGCCGAGCGTCGCCGGCTTGTTTGCTGTGGGCTTGCAGGGCCGGGCTTGCCGGGCAGCAAGGACCTCTGGCAGGGATGGCGTGGAGGGGCGAGAGGCGCACCGAGGCGACAGTCGACGGAGTACTGGCGGCGCCGCGGCGACTGACCCCCGCCAACATGAACCCCCTTCCCTCTTCCCTTGCTGGGCACCACCCCCGTGTTGTCGCCCCCACCACCACCACCACCACCACCGCTCACCCTTGCCTTGCGCCCTCGGCCCACCCCGGCCCGCAGCAAGGGAGTGGCGGGGCTTTCGGATTGCTCACCCACGAGATCACTTGGCTCTCCCACTGAATCAAGAGCCAGCCACCACCCAGGATGAATGGAAGCGGGGTTTGGAATTAAATGTGACTCATTCGTGGTTTTTTTTTAATATATATTTTATTTAGTATACTTTAATAGCTCCAACAGCAGCCTAAGAATATCACAGATGAAAAAAAAAGGGAAAAAGGAATCTCTAGTGGGCATAGAACAAACAAATTTCCCAAAGCTACTTATACAGTCAAGAGTCACAAAACATTTTTTAAAAAACTCAAATATACAAGAATCAGAGTTAAGGGTACAGATACTCTCTCAATTTATATTGACAAGTGAGAGGAATATAAATAGTAAGTAAAGTATAATCAGTTTGCTAGCTGATGGGTAAAAAAAAAAAGGCTCTTTGGGATAAAACATCCATTTCTGCCAAGTCTAATTTTCCAGGTAGAAGAGACAAGTCCAAACACAACCAAGTCAAATTTGTTAAAAACTATGTAACAACCTACATAAATATTCTCTTAAACTTTTAAATGTGACAAAATAGTAAAATTCTACATAGAAATAGGATTCACAATATTTTCAGATTGCACACACATGAGAGATCCTGCTAAATAGTAAAAGACAGGTGGATACAAAATTTAAAACAACAAAATGAAGTCCAGCTTCATCAAAACACCACAATCTATTCTTTAAATACAGAAAATGAGAGCAGGAAAATTAGAAAGGCAGCCAACCATTTTTAAAACTACTAGCTCAATTCAATTGAATTGATGATTGAATAGAAGAATTCAGGAATTGTCACATATAAAATGTATAGGTAAAAGTAATGAGTAACGATAAAACTTTAAGCATGCAATGCAGAATGCGCGGCCTGTTTAATCGGTGGGTTCGTTGGTCCAGCCGCGAGCAGTGATGTACTGCCAGCCTCCCACCACTCCATGCGACCAGGTGGTCCCCGCAGGGTTCTCTTTGGTGATGCCATGACGGCGGCAAACCACTCCGGAACTGCTGATGGCCCATACCTCCTCTCCTGGTCCAGCAGATACATGTCTCCAGCCGGTGAGAGGTGGAGGTTGGTTTGTGGGACTTAGCACAGCAGATCCTTCCACTTCCGACACAGTGACTACACCTACATTGAATAAAGCAAAATGATAGGCATGGCATTACTTCTCTTTCTAGCATCAAAGTACCTAGGTTATACAGTCATGTATTCCATTACCACTATTATCCAAATCCAATGGGGGAATAGACTGCCAGTGAGTTCCTTCTGGGAAAACATGTGTCACTTCTCGTCGAACAGATAGCTGACCACTACTGTCTAAAACCCAGATACCATGGCGGCCAACAGACACTAACTTCAGGGAGCTTCCTGCTGGAGGTTCTACCGACTCCCATACTTCACCTGCAGAGTTAAAAAAAAAGGGTTTTCTCAGGCTGAAATTGATATTTTGGGCAATAGCTGGACTTAGACATCTGGATCTTTCCACTCAATTGTGGTGCATAAGTCATCTCACCTAGCGGGTTAGATGATGTTATTCCAAATCTCCAAAAAGCAGAGCCATTTCGACCAATCGCCCAAACTTTCTGACCAAAGCCACAACTGATACAGATAAGAGGTTGATCACTTGGTACATGATCCCAATGAGTGCCCTGTAAAAAAAAAAAATTATCGAATAAGCTTCATTAATATCAGTCAGAACAGTTAAAACTGACTTGCAACTTGGAAATTTAAAAAACTCACAGATGGACAATCTGTTTTGACTCCTCTCCTGAAGACTGCTTCGCCCTCTACTGTCACTGCCCAAGCAAGTACACAGCCACCTACGGCACTGGCATCTGGGGCTCTTAAAGATACATGCAATAGTTTGGTGCTGGCGAGTTCTTCCCACGGACCACTTGTCAAAAGATGGGCCTTCCTCACCCAACGTCTACGGCGCACATAGTCTGTGAAACCTTTACGTCCATGGTAGGAGGCAGGAAAATCAATAGCATACTGCCAACCATCTTGATCCACACCTCCAGGTGTTTGATAGTCAACTGCCCAATCAGATACCTACAATGACCCAAAAATAAAAGTCACAAATTTTCAGGTATCAGTGATAGTAGATTTCATGAACTACAATTACCCATTGCCAATGCATAGATGGAAGTCTTGTGCCCTCTTTGGTGCGCTTGTGCCTTCCAGTGGCATCACTCCACATGTTCCTATCTGTAGGAAGCATGTGAGTTGTGTAACCTGTGAGGGGGTTCCACCGTTGATTTTCATAGATATAGTAAGCATGAGTATCTGCCATTGGATTGATTCCTGAACTGCTTGTCTCTAGACCTACAAGGAATAAACAAAGTCATGTTAAAAAAAAAACAGGAAACTATACATTCTTACAGAAAAAGCAATATTTACCTCTGAGAAAGGAACCTCCCCATCCCCCTGTGTAGAACCACGGTGTGCAATCATAGCCGATACCCCAAGTAACCCCCGAGGAACATGTTTCCACTCGCCTTAGATGGCCACCCATTTGACGCCAAAACATGTCAGATGGTGAAACAATTATCTGAAAAAGAGAAACACCATGTTTAGCACAGGGCAACCTCTTCAAAGCTCCACTAAAATAAAACCAATACGTACTCTCTTAGACTCATATATTAGTTTGTGTAAGAGAAGTTGTCCTTCGATTTCGATATGGCTTATGTTCCGAGGATTTAGTCTGTGTTCAAAAAATGTGAACTGAATGTCATTTACCATAATCTACAAGAGAGGAACAGAATAAGAATATTTTATTCAAAAGTTGTTTTGTCTTGTAAAATTATTTACATTCAAGGAGACGGAGATTTCACTGTCATTCACAATCAGCATACCTTGAAAGCATCATCTTGACAAATAATGGAAATGGAAAATGCTTCACCTCGGCTGATAGGTAAACCTCCTTCTCTCTCCTCCCTCTCCCACACCCCACTGTGTTTGCTATTGCGTACAATAATGTCATCACAGAACCGAGGGTTGAAGTGAAGTGCTATATCAGGACTGTTTGGGCGTTTTAGTGAGGTCTGTTGCTGGGAGCGACATAATAAATTGACAGCAAATCTGTCAGTATTTTGATGTGCACTTGCCAGTAATGTCACCCGACTACCTGGCGGGAAACTATTATGCAAATGAGCATCATAAGGAGTTGATTTACCAGCTACCAACATTTCTTGAACATAATTTTCTCCTCTAAGCTGATGCGCCTGTAATAAATAAACAAGTTAGAAGAATGAAAAATCCCTGGATCAAAATTAAATAGTGATTTAATGAGAGATTTCACTGATAATGAAAGATTACCTCCAATGAAGATGGGTCAAACGAGAAGACATCACCTCTAGTGCTTGTAGCCCAGAATGAATTAGCACTTGGCTTCCCTCTAGTACTATTGACCTGGCATGTAACCAGAGTTAAATTTGCCATCCAATCCTCCATTTCTGTTTCAGTGCTGAACTGCAGCTTCAGCGGACCTTTACTTGGCCTTAAACGTGATGTATGAATTGCAATACAGGGAATACCTGGTTCACTGCAACTTGCTACACAGGTTATTTCAGACACACTTAATTGGAGTTTGGTTTGTGTCTGATCCAAGTTAAGTATTGAAAGAGTGCCAGATTCACTGCCAATCCATTCTAGTTCAAGAGAACAAATTTCAGGGAGGGAATCCTTTAACATTGCTTTGGCTGTTCCAGATTTAACCCAACTGTTTTTTTCAATTGCCTTTTCAAAAGTTTCAAATCCATTAGTAGCCTTATCAGTTCTTGTTTTCAGCTCTTGCAGAATCTTTAAACGCCACGGTTTAGACAGCTCTCCTTGAAAAGATGACTGTGAGTTCTCCACAAACCTGAAAATAGAAATTCAATTCAGGCACAACATAAAAATCAATCCATCAGCAACACTAATATAATGAAAAAACTACAATGAGCTTACCAATTTGGTGGAGTTATGGGATCAATGAACACAGCTCCCCCAGCAACACATGTCCAAAGCATGCTTGAATCACCACCACCCCAGATTCCATCTGCATCCAGATGGTCTGTTAGAGGGAAGTTCGATGAAAACAGTGACAGATCTGACTCTGGCACGGCTTCAGTACCCAGTACACCTAAACTTTGAACAGGGCTCCCTACTGTTGGATTGGTTTTGACTTTAAAAAAAATTTTAAAAATGAAATGTATTTGACAGAAAGCAAAGCATAACACCATTTTTCAAGCACTAAATGAAAATGAAGCAGAATATTGCATACCATTAGGTTCATCCAATTCACTAGCTGAGCCTGTGTTTGATAAACCACTGTCTTCCTCTGATTTTACAGACAGAGATGAGCAGAACTTTTGCCCTTCACTAATAAGTCTTTGACTGTGGTTTCCTCCAGAGTCAGGTTTCAAGTTCAGTTTGGCCAGAGAACGTGTAGGTGCTGAAGAGGCAACACCTCTGCTAGGATTACCAAAATTCGTTGAGGGCATCGGCACCGAGGTGGAGACAGGAATTTCCACATCACTGACATCACTGTCAATGGAACTCCCACAGACCTGCATTTGAGGAGAATTTTAGTTTTGATAAGGAATGAAAATTAAAATACTCGAAGCAAGGCACACATCAAGGGCTTCACTTACAGCGCTTACAGTGGACTGAGAACTGCTACAAACTGAATTCGCACGGGGATAAGGACCTGCTAGGTTGGACCAAAGACTAACGTCACTGCTGGCTCGACTAAGTTGAGTGACAGCAGCCATCAGCCTCCATGTTTTCCCAGTCAAATCAGAAGGTGTCACACCTGTGCGAAAGTATAGGAGCCTATCCTCAGCTCCTATGGCCCAAACCTACGGAGACAAGGAAAGGTATGTAACCATACACTCACTGTAATCAAATATGTCAGCAGTAGCTGAAATGTGAATTGGTGGTAGACATACTTGATCATTTGCTGCGACTGAAATCAGGGCCATTCTGCCCACCATTTCCACCCATCCAGATCCTTTGGCAAACTCCTCACTGTCTGCAGCAGCACTCCCTCGAATGCCTCGCCTGAACCAAAGATGATTGCTAGTGGTGACGGCCCATGCAACATTGGTACCCACGGCAACTTGGCTCAGTCTTTCATTCTCATTAGGGGCAGCAACTTCACACCAATATTCACCCATTGGGTTGTGTCTTGTGACACTGCATCGTACCAAGACTTTACCGTTCCATAAAACAGCCCACACAAGTCCCGTTGCTCCGACACATATTTGCTTCACTTCACACCCGTGTGGAATAGGAACTGTTTCCCATTTATGACCCTCAGGGGATGATGAACTGACACCTGTACGAAACATTACCTAGAGGAACAGACAAAGTGACAAATTAAAAGCAATTAATATTTGGAAATACCGAACTAAACACAATATCCAATTTAAACATACTCTGCCATGAGCTGTTACTGCCCAAACTAAAACTGAGCCTTCATCAATACCAGCCAGGGCATGTCCACCAACAGCAACATCAATGAATGGTTCCTGAAAAATTTTATTATTAAATTAAAATACATTTTTTAAATTAAAATGTTCAAATGGCTGATAATCAGAAAGAAAAAAAGGGCACACACCTGCGTTGCGTCCTTGTGTAAGGGAGCAATTGCACACCATGAGTTGAGTGCAGAGTACCTTCGATAACGGACCCATTTCCGTCTTCTGACACAGGACTTCCACTGTTTTTGAGGGTAGTACTTTGCTGGAAAATCAACTGCATATGTCCAGCCCTGAATAGCAAAAGGGTAACAGGATCAGCATTTTTTGACTAGTTTTGCTGGAAAAAGTGTTTGACAAGTCTCACATCATGATCCAAAGGCTGGCCATCTAAAGAGAGTTCTAAATGCCAATCAGATTCCCACTGCCAAGCCATGGAAGGTAAACGAACTTTACTCAATGATCGCTCAGTTAGGCCGTCAATAGATGAAAATTGATATCTATCCATCGGGAACAGTCGGCTGCTGAATCCCTCTAGAGGAAGCCATCGCTGTTGAAAGAGCAGAAATAAAGAGATCATACAGAGAGTTTTCTTGCTGTTTCAGCATTTTGCAAGGATATTAAATAAACACACCTCATTTTCATAGGCTTCTTCCTTGATGCGTATGGGAACGTCAATGCCGTGCACATAAACATAAACTTGTCGATCTCCACCAACAGCCCACAGCATGTGAGGCACAGCAGACAAAGTTTTGAACTCCAAGCCAAGGTAGACTAATTCTCTCCATTTGGATCCCTTCGTCGAAAGGGCATAAACCCTTCCTTCGTGGCTGATGCCGAACAACAGTGAGCTAGGCATTCTTTGATGCTCGTGAGTCGACTGTCACGTCAGAGCTTCAAGTTTCACAAAACAAAAATTACCAACTACTGTCATAATAGGGTAGATCAGCTGATAACACCTGCACACATACAGTATCACCCAGACCATTCCAGAAACACCTAAAATTAGAGGTGTCAGGAGCACAGTGGGCCAACTCAGCCTGGGGTAAGCATCGTGAATAACTCATAAATCACACTTTGGTAGGTACTAATTGACGGGGGGACAGTGCCGTCTGTTTGTTACCGTGATTCCTAACCTAACTTTCTGACAGATACACCGCCTTGTATAGGAGTCGCAAACAGATCAAACAAACAAAAACAAACGACAACAAACAACAACATTGGACGCGCCGCTCCTTCGTGACTAGTGACTCTCCGTCCGGAATTCTTATATTTTTCGCTCATTGATCTTGCCAGCAGGTAATCCCTTTTTAAGTTTGATCAACTATGTAAAGACAATGGGTTGACCTTAATCTATGTAGTCATGCTAGACTCCAAAAAACATATTTCCAAAATTTGATATCTAACCTCACGGGAAGGTTTAGTCGGTGGCAATGTTTTGTGACCGCTCTGTGACGGTAAAATGTATTCAGTTCTTTGGTGAATTTAAAACAACGTATAATATTGCAATTGTAGAAATTATTGTTTCGCTCAGGACTCTGACTTTTTCCATCAGAATAATTAACTTGAATGTGGTGCTGTCAATGTGACAGCAAAGTGATTCTATCAACAACAAGTGACTCATTACTTTCAATACAATATTGTTGCTTGTGGGTGTTGAAAATAATTGTTCGATCTTTTCTTGCTTCCTTTGTTTCAGAGAAATGTCAGAACAGCCCGACCAGCCCGACATACGTCCTGTACTGAATCTGGATGAAAGTACTTGGGATGGATGGCTCAACTCCTTTATACTCTGGGTTGCACAGAACCCATGGCAGTTTTTGTCTAATGTCTTGCTATGTCTCTCACCGTTCTTCCTCCTTTCTCTCTTCCTGTCATGGAAATTGACTAAAGCATTAGAGGACGAAAAGAAAGAGAAAAAATTGAAAGCTAAGCGGTCAGCTCTGATGACTAAGGCTCGGTCTCTCAGACAAAGCAAAAAGCCTGTTCAGAAGGAATCTTGATTCCAGTAAAAGAAGCCATATTACTACAGTTAAACTTCCATTTCTTCATTAATTCTTAAGACTGCAAGGTAGAGTAGGCTGAGTGCTGCTATACCTTCTTATGATTTGTCAATGCTTTCTCTCACATTTAAGGGAATTATTTTAATAGCCTCATGGGCATAATAAATTTTTAAGGTGTACATTAACAGTTTTGTACTGATAATTGTAATTTGAAGATTTTGTCGTTGAACTCTAAAATTTTTGGAAAAGATGAAATAAAAGCCAATTAATTTTCACTATGTGATGTATGATTTTTATTACTATTGTTTCAGTCTTCAGTACCAGTCTGCCGTAAATTGTAATTCATATGATGTTTGGCTATCTTGCAGAAAACGAAACAATTTAACTAAAGAATACAAATTTTCTTAAATAACACACATGGCAACACAAAACACTTGTACTTTGTGAACAGTAAAAAAAGTTGAAGCTAGGCCACACAGTCTGGAACTTCAGCTCACGATCCTTCTCATCTGAAAAGCAGTTTGACTTTGCGGAAGGCCGGTCGCAAGCTGGAGGTAGCATATTTGCTTAGATGTTCCAAAACATTGCTTTGACTAGGTTTATCTATATGCCTTACAGGCTCACAGCCATTATCCTATGATATAAGAACTTCTCAAACTTCTTACCTAGATCTCATGACATGCCTTATGAGAATAGGTGGCAAGAAAACGCACAAAGTTTGCTTGCTGCTCGATTATTTTACGATTCAAACACCCAGTCACAAGGTAGTTTGGGCATTTTTGATGCTGGCCATGGCAAATAGCCTGCAGTCTTGAAGACCCAGTAATCATAAGATACTTTAGAAATCAACAAAATGAGCAACATAACTTCAGCTGCAACAAGGTAGTACACATAGTCCGTCCAATCGGATTGCACAGTGCAAACCTTATACTGATCTAATTCAAACACCTTTGGAAAAAAGAAACAAACGTTCGGAAGTTACAGATTTATTGTAAAAATAAAAAAAAATTAAAAAATAACGATTTAGACAAAATGACACTTACCTTCTCACGCATATTCTCGCATAAGACTTCATTGTAATCAGGAATGTGTTTATAGTTAGCATTCAACCACATCTGGAGCAGAAACCAAAATACAAGATGAATATTCACACTTATGTGTGTCACATAAAACTAGGAGCACATTGAATGTTAATAGAAGAAAGACCAAAGGAAGAGTCACCCCTTACCTTTGTTGATTGTGCAGTGCTGCAGTCACACTTAAATCTATTCAGTCCCAGACGAACTATCTTTTCATCCCAGTTTCTATTGAAAACATTTGACAACATGTAAGTGGGCAACTAGAAGAAAACAGAAGTTTTGTTCAGGACACAAAAAATATTTTACTTATTTCATAAATGTTTTTTTTCCTCAAGCACTCACTGATGTGATATTGTTGCTTCGTAGACTGAGAATTACAAAATTCTCAATGAAGGTTGAACCTTCAAGAGCTGTAATGGATGTTATCTGGTTGTCATCAGCAAAAAACTCACGGATACTCTCATAATTTGCATTAATACTAAGTTCCTGCAAGTCACTTATCTGTAATTAAAGGACAATAAAATAGAAATAATTAATGCTGTATTCAAGTATGTGTCCACTGTAATTAATATTGTCACACTCCTACTTTATTTGAGCTGATATTTAAGGATATAGTATTCTTGGGAAGAGTAGCTGGAAGTTTAGTCAAACGCTTGTTGGAACAGTCCACACTAAAAGAATATTTTGGGGTCTTCTTATGTATCATGTCTAGCATGGACGTTCTGCAAATGCAAGGTTCACTCTCACCGTGGGGACATTCTTGTTCAAGCTGGAAAGAACAAACACATACTCAGACACATATACAAAGCGCCTCACAAAACGCACAAGGTCATGTAAAAAAAAAAAAAAAAAAAAAAAAAATCCAGTAAAAGTGCTAGAAAACTTCAAAGTACCTTGTTTAGCACCATTAAAGAAGATAAGGACATTCTATCTGTGGAATTGAACCAATGGAATGATCTTGACGCTAGACAATGAGTGTTGTTTTCATGTCTGAACTGTAGATTTGCTGTGAACTGTGAACTGTGCTTTATAAGATCCCAGATGCTTTCACAAGACAGTTTGTCGTTGCCTGCACATGGAAATATAATTTAGACAACAATGAAATTTCAAACAAGAAAATCACAGAAGAAAAACCATTGTTTCGACTCACGTGACACATCCAGTTGGAACTCCGGCACACTAGAATTAAGATGAATTAGTTGTCGAAATTCATTCCCAGAAAGATCCAAATTTTGCAGAGAATGAAGGGAGGCAAAAGTGCTGTTTGAAACACTGATCAAGCTGTTACTGGAGAGGTTCAGACAGGCCAAATTTCTTGCTTCCAGATTTCCTTTGAGCTCCACAATATGTCCATCTGTGATGGCCAACGATTCCAATTGTGGCAAGTGTAACTTAGTCAGGTTCAGCACACTCACATCCAAGGAGTGTAAAGTAATATTGCGAGCATGAAGAGCAGTAATATTTGAACCTACAACAAACCAAAATTCATTTGAAATAAAAATAAAATAGCTGCGTGCGACTGCACAGACAGCCGAACGAGGAAATCCATTGGTGGGGTCACACGTTCGGTCCGAGTGACTCTGGGGCTCAAAACGCGTGTGCTTCAGCGTACCCAGGCTCTGGCAGTTGAGGCTCTCCTTGAGCTGCAGCACGGACGTCACGTCACAGCAGACGCCAGTAGAGGTGCCGTTGACCAGCAGGCAGCGACACAGCTCGTTGGCCGGCGGGCACAGTGCGCGCGGCACGTGCACGCACGCCGGCTGCTCCTCTTCCTCCTCCTCCGGGGCCTGCTCCACCAGCTCCGGCGTGCCCGTGCCTGGCGTGGCGGTGGTCGACGCCGAGGGTTGTGGCGCCGGGGGGCCGCCTTCGGAGACTAGCGGCGGCGGCAGGGGGACCGGCGTTGCCGCCGTCGCCGACGCACCGCGGCCGACGATGGTCTCGGGGGCCACGACCGCGGGGGCCACGGGGGCTGCAGTGGGGCTCGGGGGGGCGACAGCCGCACCGGAGGAGGCGCCCTGAGGGGCGGTTGGGGGGGCACCTTGGGAGACGCCTTGGGGAGCGGCTGGGGGTGCGCTTTGAGGGGCACCCAGAACCCTGACCGGCGGGGGGACCGCCACGGGGACCTGGGGGTCAGCTTGCTGGCCGGCGCAACCCGCGAGCAGCGCGGACAGCGCCACCGCCACCAGCATTCCAGACATGGCGAGCTGACAACAAAATCAAAACGGGATTGTCAAACGGTGTGAAAAACTCAAACAGATCTTTGCACTAAACGATTTGAATATTCCTTTTCTGTAGCTTGGGGTGGCGCCGGCCCAAGTGGCGCCATCGTAACGATGGCCACACCAACCACGCCCTCAAGAACAATATTGCCGCTGCGTCGTCGGGGGGTCTCCACTCCGCGGCAAGGGGCGGGGTGGAGCCAAATGAGTGATGGCGCAAGAGCAAGCAGACGACGCAAGCGAGCACCAATTTCCGCGCCGGCAAGTGGTCGAGTCGGGACTTCCCTCCCCTCGCTGCGGGCTGACCCCGAGCGCGGCAGCGCGGCGTCCCCCGTCTGTCTGTCGGTCTGTCTCTCTCGCTCGCACACGGATCCAAACAGGATCTCGGCAGTAAACACCGAGCACGGCCGCACGTACGTTTCGCGCGCTGTGCTCCGCGGGGCGTAAGCAGTGAGTACTGTAAGCCGCGTCTCACCGATAAACGGAGAGCGCGCTATCTCAAACACTCTGCCGTCCAAAGCTGCGCCTGGCGCGGCCGCAAATACAACGGCGGGCCGCGCGGTGGGCAGGATTCGAACCCGCACCTGACACGAGTCCCACTAGCCACGGCGGGACACCAGTGCGGGCGCCGCTAGCGCCGATACAGGCAGCACTTCCTGATTTCCCCCGCCCCACCTGCCTCGTTCGGAAACGCCACACCAACGTCCCCCTCCCCCTCTTTCTGTCTCTAGCGTGCACTGGCCCAAAATGAGTGCGACAATAACAGTGCCGTCCGTTTTCGGAGCGGCAGGCTGATTGCCAGGGTCGTTTTCGTGGCTCTGTCTCTCTCGCGCCTGAAGGGGAAGCCCCACGAGTGCGAGAGAGACAGGGCGACGAAAACGAACTGCAGGTGTTCACTCCACGCCGCCCTGCGACGCTCGGGCCTAACCTACGCCAACACAGCTGCGCGCTACGCCCGGCTGCGCCCCACTAGGCTGCACGCTGTACTGGGCGGCGCGAAGGGGCGGCCGGCGGGCCCACGCCCACATGGACCACAGCGTGTTGTGGCCAAGAACGCGGCGCTAAATTTAGACGGACGTGTGTCTGCCGCGATGCATTCCCGCCGCGCCGCCCAAGCCGCCCAGGGCACGAGAACGGGCAAGACCGGTCAGTGAGTGCCGCGCCGAGCCGAGGCGGCTCGCCTCTACGTATCGCGGCGCATGGAGGGGGCAGGCCCGGCAGGGTCGCCGATAAAGACCAAACGTTTTCAGCAAATTCAATCGTCTGCGGCCGCAAGGCGCGTCGCGTCTCGCAGTGGCCCGCTGCACCGCGAGTGAGGATGGCGTCGTGCCCATGGACGTCCCGACGCCACTCCAGGAGGCGGCCTGCCTCGAGTCCTCCAGGACATAGAGCACAGTGGGATCACGTTGTGGTTCAGGTGCCGGCGGCCTCACCTATCCTTGTTGGACGACGTGGACGCGCCACTCGCGGGGCGATGGGGGCCTCCGGACGGGGCCAGCCGCTCCTGTAGTGTAGACCCTGCTGCTGGGAGGCAAGGCAGCTGACTCCAGCTGACGCTAGCGCGCGTCTGTCCAGGCCCCGCTAGCAGGCCTGCAGTGTGCGGCGGTGCATCTCCCGTCGCCGTCAACGTCCAGCAGGGTCTCGGGGTGGACGGCCGCCCCAGGAGCCACAAGCAAGATGACGGCTGTTTCCTCGTCGCCGAGAACGTCAAGCGAGTCAGAGGCACGCGCTGGCCGGCGCGAGCACGCTGCCGGAGCAAACACCACTGCCGCCGCCGCCGCCACCCGCGGCCGCGGACTGGCCTGGCTAGCTGCCTGCTTGGCCTGCCGGCGGCGAGGCGGCAACGCTAGCAGGGCCGGGGGCGGCGGGGTCTGCGGGGGAAGGCGTGCGGCGCGCGGGGCGCGGGGGCAGCGGTTGTAGTCGAGTGGAGTGGCCCCACGCCCCACGGAGCGCGGCAGCTGCAGCCGCCACAGCACAGCTCGCGGTCGCCGCCGCACAGTGGGCCAGAAGACCGGCGCAGGCGGCCAATACTCTTGACGCGTCTTGAGCTCCTGAGTCGCTACACAAGACGCGAACCGAACGTGTGACACCCACCAATGGATTCCTCGCTCCGAGACGACCCATTGGCGGGGTTCTGGTCCTGTTTAGCGACTCAGGAGCTCAAAAAGCGTCTTGAGTTTTGACGCATTCGCCGGTCTTCTGGCCCACTGTGCGCCGTGGCTGAGCGTCGCCGTCGTTGTCAGACGAGCCGAGCGAGCGTCCGATGTGGTGCCGACTGGTGCCGACGCCCTGCCGACGCCGGCAGTCGGCCGGCAAGGTCGCCGGGCTGGGCAAGGCTGCATGGCTTTACGGGACAGGACGACGCCTGGGCTGGAACGCACAAACGCAACTGCAGTGACAAAATTAGGGTCCCTAGAGAACACACTGCCAAGCAAAAGGTTTCTTTCTAAACTTTTAAAGGCAAGAAAAAGAGAGCAAGACATACCTGCGGAGCCAGTTCCTTCAACAATGCCAAAAAAAAAAAAATTAATTTTTTAAAAAATTGTAAAAATAAAATGAAAGTATTGTTGTGAATTCTGATGTATATTGAGAAAATGGATGGGTGAGCGAACAAATAAGTAGCAGAAATAAAAATAGTTGAGTATTTAATATGTACAAAAAGGAGTTTAATCTACAAAACAAATCACATTTACTATGAAAATATAAATTATAATGCTAAAGCCTAGAACGATCAACAAAAATGAAGATCAACATTCACACAGGCAACCAGGCTCAAATGTTCTCACTGGGACGAATATTGACATAGAAAACTCCTCTTCAGGAATACCTGTGACTGAAGACGATTTACATTTTAATGAAGGACATGACCGGCACAACTTATCTATTCATTAATCCATGGGGGATCCACATTTTGTCACTGACTCTTGAAGAAAAGGATAATAAGTTAAGTTAAAATGAAAAGTTAATCACTGTCTTCATCAGAAGATGCAGGTGTGGATTCTGCCTCCTCTTCCTCATCATCATCATCATCCTTTGGCTTCTTCTACAATTATTGAAAAAGAAAGAAAAATATAAAAGTAAAAACCACAAATTAAAAAGAAATTGAAGTTATACAATTGGAAAAACGCTTACCTTGCCAGTGGCCTTTTTCTTTGCAGGTGGTTCATCTTCACTTTCACTAGTTTCATCCTCCTCCTCTTCTTCAGACGACGACTTACTCTTTTTAGCCTGATCGCAAAGACAAGGAAACAATTTATAAACAATCTCAAGGTTTTAACTGACTCAAGCCAACAAACTCTATTAATTAGAATAAACAAAATGAGTGCTTACAGGTTTTTTCTCTTCAGGTTTCTTCTTGACTTCCTTCTTCACCTAAATAAGCAGAGAGGTGTTACAAGAATGGACAATGATTTGATGTGAGAATGCAAGTGTCTAGGAACTTACAGGTTTGTCATCATCACTACTGCTGTCATCATCGCTGATGTACTCCTTGCTGACAACTTTAGATGGAGAAACAGTAAGTGCAGCTTTGCTCTTGCTTGCTTTCTTGGGTCCACTTTCCTTCTTGGATGCACCTCCCGAACTACCGGCAGCACCACCGGATGCCTTGTATTCCTTCATTGCCTCGTTATATTCTTCCTTCAGCTTTGCAGCCTTAGCTTCCCATTCCTAAAAAAAGCATTGACCAATTTATTATCACTTTTATTTCTTTTTAAAACACAAAATGGAACTATATTGTGAAAAATTGTCACTACTTACAGATTTATCCTTCAGTTCTTTCCATAACTCTCCACCCTTCTTGGCTATCTCAGTAACTTTGATGCCAGGATTATCTTCTTTGATCTTTTCTCTCTCATTGTTAAGCCAGAGCATGAATGCTGACTGAGCTCTCTTGGGTTTGTTGTCATCCTTGTCCTTCTTTTGGCGCTGCTTGCGTGGCTTCTCAGACACTGTTTTTTTCTCCTTCTTTGGTTTGTCTTCTTTTTCCTCTCGTTTTTTCTTCTCTTTAGCTGGTTTCTTGTCTTTTTTGGGGCTATCAGCAGATGCATCAGATCCGTCATCAGAGTCATCACTTGTGCCACTTCCAGCAGAGTTTTCCCTAAACAGACATAAAAAAAGTTGCAATCACACAAATTGAAACAAATGTGCAACCGAGGAAACTTCAATATATTTTTAAAATTGCTTACTCATCTGGCATTTCTCCAGGAACAAAGTCTTCATCCGTCGACTCATCATCTTCACCTCCGTCTTCATCCCTCTCCTTGGCTTCAGCTTTCACGCGTGCCAAGTAAGCATCAGGTTCATCTTCGTTTTCAGAATCACTGAATGCATCATCTGTATAGCCCTGCTTGTTCTGCAAGAAAAATAGCATATGATATTAGACTAAGATACATACTAAGAACACAACAATAAAATTTAGCGTTTAATACACTTACCATCTTTCCACTGTTTTTGACTCTTAGCTTCTTGTTTGAAATGAAATCCCACAACTTTCCATACTCTTCCT
This sequence comes from Stenchaetothrips biformis, assembly GCA_030522485.1. Lineage (NCBI taxonomy): Eukaryota > Metazoa > Arthropoda > Insecta > Thysanoptera > Thripidae > Stenchaetothrips > Stenchaetothrips biformis. The sequence continues at coordinate 2,580,636 of CM060100.1, forward strand.
TCTCTATGCTACTGAATGTGTGGACCACACCAGATTTTAGTTCAACTTCAAAATCAAAAGATCTTGTGTTGGCACCACTACGGGCAAAGTTGACACTCGCAATTTCTTCGTATCGAAGATGAATGGGTGGTTTATGAACATAAATGAACCCACGTTCTAGGGGATACATAAAGCCTGCAGCAGCTTTGTACGAACATCCAATAGCAGGTGTACCAGAATGCCTTAACAATCAAAACAATTATTTTTAAAAAATACTTCATAAGATGGAAAAAAACAACAGACTCTCAAATAAGATAAATATTGTCTTACCCGACAAAGTTTCCAGGTACAGTGATTTTCCGGTTGACAATAGCTTTCATGACTTTACCCATGACCTCATACGTAGGACCTGACACTTCCTTGGAAAGTTTGCCTTCAAACTTTTCCTTGAGCTCCTCTTCACTGAAGGGTAATTCAATACTCATATCTTCATCAGTACTGAATAGGAATGTAAGAAAGTGGTACCGAGTCTGACCTTGCTTGATAGGGGGATCCAAACTCACCTGTAAAACAGTCACATTTACCACTAAGAAATCTATTCACTGAGACATAGTGACAAAACCCAGTATAACAGATCATACCACAAAGAACATCTGCCTTCCATCTTTGTGCGGCAGGATAAAAAGGCGGAGAACAGTGGACACCGGAATCTTGTAGTCAAAGGTTTTACCATGGAGTTGGAAGAATGACTGGAATACTTTGATGTCATAACGACCTCGAGGTGTAAGACACTGGATCTCTCTGAATATAGCAATCGCATCACCAGACACATTAATGACACTGGCCTTCTTCATGACTTGTTGATGGAACGCATCCACAGGGTCATCTCCACCTGCTATTTCAGAACTAGGAATGTGGAAGCGCATCTCCACCAAGTTGACAGGAGCATCATCGTTCTGCAAAGTGCAAAATAGGTACTTAGCCACCGATTTAAAGCTAAGCAAGGTTGCAATAAAGTAAGGGAACTTTACCTGATGATACTCAATGGTAACTTCATTTTTACCAGGAGTGCATTGGCTCACATTGTTTAAGGGGACTTCAAACGCGGGTGCACTGCCTACATCAAAACTAAGAACTGCTCCCTGGAACCGAGCAGTGCCCCAGTTCCAACCTTTCAGACAAAGCTCTTTTTCTGTGATGTCATGTTTGTAGTTGGTTTTGAAAAACTTGGAAACCTTTTCCTGATCCTGCCATGGACAATGTATGTCATAGTAAACCAAAGAAAAGATGAACAGAAAATAAAATTGAAAGACAACAATGCAGATATTTCACTTACCGACTCTCTAAAACCACTGTATCTGTGCAAGTTCCCGTTCCTTAGAAAGAGACGCAGAGCCCATGAGCCGACTAGCTTTTGCCAATGGGCCACATCAATGTCATTTGCTGCAATTTGGTCAACCTTTCCGGTTTTACTGTTCTTAAATACAATGTGTTGGTCGGTGAATTTGACTTTCCCAGGTACCTACAGAGAATTAACAGAGATGAAAAATTCGCAAAGCTCTTAAAAAAGCTGACAGGTGAATCTTTCCCAAGGAAATTGCACAACACTGAGGAAAGCCAAAGAAGTGTGAGACCATGCCAAGTACAAGGCATGAGCGTCTGTCGTCTCCCTTAACTACTTGTGCAACTGAATTTCAAACTAAAACAGACAGAATAAAATGGCTTCACTCAATTGAACAGGAAGAGAGCCGATTTGTTTCGAAAGTCTCACAGTTACTCTGGACTCTCGAGAAAAAAATGTAAGGTTATGTTCAAAATGTGTACTTACATTAGCACCTTTAATTTCGGCAGATATGTCCGAATACTCAAGGAAATCCATGGCGGAAAGCCCAAAGAGCTCGAGAATATGAAGTTCGTTTACACTGGATCAAAAGTTCATTCAGCTTTCTATTCAGCAATAAACTTGAGGCGCTAAATGCCGCGCCGCGCCGCACAAACAAAGCTGCAAAACTACCCCGCCGCCTTAAGACAGTAGTATGAGAATTTCACACCCACAAAACTGTAGCTTTTATTTTCATGCCATTTGGAAGCAGTCCATGGATAGGGTGGGGTCATTTAAAAGAGTACAATAAAAAGAACAAACTTTTCGTCCGCAAGTTTTCCTTTTTGGATTTTCAGGCAGCCGCAAAACGTGCTCGCACGTGATTTGACCAATTAAATTCTCATGAAATTTAGGCGCGTAGCTAGCTTTTGACCAACCTTTCGCTCTTTTTAAATATGTTGACTTAGTACCAAAGATCAAACGTGATATTTGCCACAACGCATTGCACCAACATAAAAAGATATGAAATTTTTAATAATTTTTTAACTCAAATAAATAATGAAAGGAACAATCAATTGTTCGTGCCAACGTTTATGACACGCAGAGCAAGATACAGTTACCCAAACTGCTTCTCAGCGGCCATATTTTTCTCCTACACAACAAAATCGTAAACACAACCTCAACCACCCTCGGTCGGTTCGAGCATCAAATTTAGAAATTTGATTGATAGTTCATCGAACGGCGTTCTTTCTTCTTTAGTGTTGCCTCACAAGAACATGATGTCGAGGTCTGTACGAGCCGAAACTAGAAGCCGAGCCAAAGATGACATTAAACGGGTTATGCAGGTCGTGGATAAGGTTAGACACTGGTAAGTTTACCTGTGATGGCGTACCCTTGCGTTTATGAACGGAATTTATTGTAACTCTTAATATTTCTCTATTTTCTCTTTATTTTGGGGACCATGTGAACAGAGTCTCCATGCCTATGACAGTTTGAAAAGAGTGCATTTTGATTATGTTGCAACAGACAATTTCTTTTCATTATTTTTTGTGTTTATTTGTGTCGTATTTCATTTGACCCTTCGCTGGTCTTTGCACCTCTCTATATTGTAGCCTTACTATGGTGCATAAATAATATGATAATTGTCATCAAAGTGCAGTATTATAAGTTCTTTTGATCATTCATTTACAGGGAAAAGAAATGGGTAACCATTGGAGACACAACAATGAAGATCTTTAAATGGGTGCCAGTAATCACCATGGATCAGGTACAGTTGGTCTTCACCTCTCTGCCTTTGCATAGTGGAACTGATTTTTAGCTTACATTTTGTCACAGCACTGCCAATATGTTCCAAAGCTACCTTGCTGGTTGTGGAAACAAACCTTCAGACTGTACATTAATCTTGTTTTATTTTATTTGTTTCTAGAAAAAGAAGGGAGCTGGGCACTCTAACAAAGAAAACAATCCTACCAAGCGGCCAGCAGTGGAGGCATCAAATTCTAACTTTGGTTTAGCTGAAGATTCAAACACATGTAGGTTGAGGCAAACTGCTCTTAGTTATCTCTAAAAATCCAACAATTAATTTTTCTAATGCACCAATTTTTTTCCCCCCTAGCATTTTCTATGGTAAGCGACTCTCAAGGCCCTACAGACTTCACAGCTCAGCTGGGATTTTCAGAAGACTCAAATTCTCAAAGCAGTGAACCGGGAAGCAAAAGATTGAAAACTGACCACAGTTCCTAAAGTAAATGTCCCTAAGAAATTTTTTAAAAATTGTACGTTTATGTCCTTGTTTTTATGTGTGCTAAATGAGGAAATTCACAGTAGATTTCATGTTGAAACAGTCCCAAACTGTACATAGTTCCTGTATGATTATTACTCTTCTTCATAAACTTTAAAATTTGTATAATGTCACCATGTTGCTAATTATCAGGCTCCAAATTTGCTTTTTTTTTTTTTCGCTACTTGTATTTAATTTTAATAAGTGTTTTGTTTCTCATAGCTTGAAAATCAATTTCTAATGAGGGGTGATATTTAACAGATAAATCCTTATCTCTATACATATTTATTATTTGTAGATCTCTATATGTTATCATGTGTGAGTTGAAGTTTTTCATCGATGTTTGTAACCTGTACATTCTGACGATATACCCCACTTTGTATGGCATTGTGCAATGTATATATATTAAATTATCAAATTCAGATATGAAAACCTCTTTACTTTCCTTCTACCTGTTTTCTATCTTAATTTAGTAAGTTTCATAAGTTCTTCTCAGTTAGGTTTACTTAGTTTCAAGTTTTTTGTTGATAAGGTGGATGGAGTGAAGGCAAAATCTTGTTGTTTTCTCCTGCATTTCAGTCCACCTATTTTTTTCCGAACAGGACAGTGATGATATGTTATCAGTATATTGCTGCATGCTCTTGATAAATTTGAGGCTGAAATAAGCAAGAAGTTTGGTGAGTAGAAAACACCTACAAACACTTAGGAATAATAAAGTTAAAGTAGTTCTTACTTTACAATCATATGAGGGAGGTTCAAGAGCTGAAAGAGAACTGTCAATACGAGGCATTTTGTAATTAATTGGAATGAAGGCATGAAGTCCATCATTCTAAAGAGAGATGTCCTCTGTCGGGACCTGAGGGTGTGCTGGTTGAGACAGTTTTGACCAGTCTCTAAAGCAACAAAGCAATTTTTGCATGCCTGGTGAAGAGCAGTAACTATTTTTCTTAATGTAGATATGTGTCCTAGGTCTGATTTGGTTCTGAAAAGTGTTATCACTGGCTGCTTGAAACAGAAGTCAATAAGACTATTTATATCACTACCTTGGTGGGCATGAGGGAATTTCAATACTAGAGTAGACAAACTTGTCTGAAAATTCAATATTTCTGAACTAATTAAATCTGGTTTAAAGTAGCTATGGAAAGCTTGGAGTTGCTTTATCACAGTTTGTGCTTCGTATTTCAAGAGAGATATAGAGTGAAACTTTGCTGTATATTCCTCCTCAACTTTAAACAAAGAAGTGCTGAGGTCACTTTGTATAGTATGTCCAAGCTTTTGTAAAACCAGTAATGATACACAGAAAAGATGATTAGCAACAATTGCTGGAATCTCTTCCAAAATGCATTCTCCATGGCTCAATTTATCTCGAATTCGTGGCCCACCAAAGCTACTAAACACATCCAGTAACATTTCCATGAGCTTATTGCCAAGAGTGGACGGTAAGCGATTTTCAGCTTCAACACTTTCTGATTTAATGATGTATTGGTCCAAAATTTCATCCATTGTGGTATAGAGAACATGCTGCTCAGCTACCAGCATACGTTGAGGACATTCATTCACTGAACAATAAGCACATCGCAGACTATGCTCAAGGGCTGGCAAAAGTAACAAAAGGCACTCTCCATAAGACCCAGCGCATAAAAAATCAAGTGATGAGGTCCAGTAAGACTGATGAGTCTGAGGGATGCTATTCGACATTCTGAAGCATTGCAGTAACTTCACTGCAATGATGCTTCAACTGAGGGAAGAGCAAGCTTTCAAAGGCGGGCAGGTAATAAGCCCATGTATCCTTTCCAATCTAAAACCGTCAAACAACAGAAAATAAATAACACAACGATTACTCTGCATTATTTTTACACTGAATATATGAACACTTATCTTACTTTAGAGCGGCAAGGAATAGAGGAGATTTCTGCAATGCTCAATAATTCTCCAAAGGAAGTCATTAATACCAAAAGAGCAGCAGCCAAATTCATGCAAATCTCTTTTGGGGCAGGGAAACCATGCCAACAAATATTCCTTAAATTAAAACCCAAAGGAGATCCAAGTAGAGCCCTTGCAACAAACATCTGAAAAAAAAAAATTCAAACTTGAAACAAAGAAACTGGATGTATAGACAGAAATTTTAAAAACAACCGATACTAACAGGCAGTTTGCCAAAAATACCAATGAGTTCAGTTGAACTCAGTAAGTCCCTTAGAAGAAATGGAACATTTTTTTCTTTAAGTTTATAGACCTAAGAAACAACAGAATCATCAACAGAATTGAAATATCCTTAGGTAAAATTTGTGCATTGTTAATGGTGCTTACATTTCCCACAGAATGTTCCAAAATAGAGGACAAGTGTAAAGAAATTTTAAAAGGGATAATGGAACACTTTTTCTGTTGCATTTGAGTAAAACAAATTTGGATGTCTCCAATACTGCTTGTCCACTCTAAAAGGTGAACTGGGAGTGCCACACATTCCTGCACTTTTCTTCCACATTCTTGTATAAGAGGCCACAATTGCTCGCAAACTTGACGATACTTCTGCTGGTCAGCATCATAATCTAAAAAAAGAGACAGTCTGATGCATGTCATTTCAAGTACTTAGTGCAAGGCAAACATTTAATTTCTTACAAACCAGAAAATTCGAACAATGAATTAAAGTTAGAAGAAATAACATCCCAATTAAATGTCAAGTGAGATGTCACTGAGCCATTGTCACAAGAGGTTAGATGATCTTCCCTCGAATCAACAAGTAAGCGTTGAACTGGAGGGGATAGGAAAGTACTGATATCATTAATAGCATTATCGACCATAATAAATAAGAGAAAAGGACGATAAAAAATAAAAAATTCGAGCAAAGATCGACTGTCAAGAGGGAAAACCGTTTCAAACGGCTTAGCGGTTCATGTGTGGTCGCACTCCCACGATGAGAAATTGCACAGAAGGTGAAAAGGTGGTATTTTGGGTGACCCTCCTACAGTACGGCACCGCTCCGTTCTAGAGCCTGTGGCGGCAGGAGAGTTATAAAAAGGTGGCGGTGTGTAGGTGTGGTATGGTGCCGAATCCCACAAGGGTCTCATAATATGCGTTCCGCGGCCGGCAGACTCAAATCAGTTTGCCGACAAATAGTTAAACGGGGGTTTCGCGCAAAATTAACTGCACCCTACCACACCAAACTTAAATGTCCTCCAGCACCATACATCCGCCGAGCACATGCGCGCCGGCGATGAGCCAAGGGCGAAGAACGCTCGCGCAAGGGTCTTCCCTCCCTCCCTCGACTCGACCGTCACTTCGAAGTGAAAAGGTAGCACAGGTACATGAGTTTCTATCAATTACAATATTCTTTATTACAAAGTGAGGATGGCGTACATTGATTGTGTTTAAGTTTGCTTTTCTCTACACATTCCTAATCAAAGTGACCAAATACTACTGTCTAATTGACTTATCAAACTTGTGCCAAACAATTGTGAAAAATTGCTGGGCACTAACTAGCTGAAAATGAGCAAATACATTTCATAAAAAGTATACATTTAAATTCAAGTAATAAAAAACTTTGCATGGCAGCATAATGTACAATAGGATTGAAATCAATCAGATTTTTTCCAGCTCTTGATTCCGAGCTTTTTGCACCGAGTACGATACATATGGTTCATTAGGAAGTATAGGACTGAAAACAAATAGGGCAGAATTAAAACCAAAGTCATATTATAGAAACACAAATCAAAGCAATAACAAGACTTACTCGGAAAACTGAAAAATGCTAGGTATATTTTGAGGAGGGTGGGCAGATGGAAAGCAAAGTTCCATGCATTTGGAAGAGCCCAAGAAAATCTCATGGTTTCTTCAAAATAGGGTATGTTCCTAAGAATGATGACACCTTCACAAAGAACTCCAAGAGGGTACAACGGAATCCAAATAGTGTATCGTAGCCAGGTGAGAGCATAAATGTTCAGCGAGTATAGCTGAGAAATGTAATAGGGATATCTAGAAAAAAGTAAAACAGTTGGTATCATGTAAATTTCACGTTAATTTGAACACAAAGGAAAATTGAAAAATTGTACCTTATCAATTCCACAGATGACCATATCATAAAGAGGTAAAATACCACTGGTTTTGCCTGCATTCGTGGTTCAGCATCAATCATACAAAATAGAACAAATGCTCTGCCAATAGTTTGTAAGAGAGGAGCTAATATGCCACCTTTAGTGTACCCAAACATTACATGCATTACTTCTAGAAACTGCAGAAGCTGCACAAATTTCATTGCATGACCCACAGACTCAAATGCTTGAACCATAGCATCTGTTAAAATTAATAAATAAATTATATTAGACAAAGCACATCCTTGTAGGGTCATTCAGGTTTAAAATTTGAATAACTTACTTGGCCCGTCTCTGTAGTACTGAATACTCAAAACTGAGAAAACAAAAGCAAAGCCCACAAACTGGAAAAGGTTGTAAATGAGCAGGTAAACTTCCTTGTAGCTCTCTGAAAAAGGTGGAAGAAACCAAAATGTAACAAATGTATTTTCTGGCTTATAATTGGCAACATGAATGTCCATGTCATCCTGACCTCTGATGTAACCCAGTTCCCGTTTATGCAGATCTCTGTACAGGTCGGGGTAATCTTTTCTGACATCGCGTGTTTCTTCTCCTTCATCATCTTCATCTCCATCTTCAGACTTCCAGCGTTCGAAATCAATCTATTGTGCAGTGAGAAACTAAGTTAAAACAATTCTGCCTTTCCATACCACTCTCCGAATACGGTGAAACGTAATTAGTACCTTGAGCCAGGCAGGCTTTTGTGGAGTAGCTGTAAGCCTTGACCACCAAAACTTCCTTGCCTTTTTTAAGATGAAAAGCACTTCTCGATCACTTGTTTTGTAGGTACTTGCCTAAAACACAATTGAGTTATAAAAAGTCTTAAATTTCACATAGTCATTATGAATGGTAATCAGAATGTTTGCATACCTCAGTGTCCAAAGGTTGATTAAAATTCAGTGAAAACCCATAGTCATGAACACCCTTTGCCCCATGGCCATGAGCCGAAAAATCAAGCTTTGTTGGATGAAGCGATATGTTGGCATCCTGAGAAGAAAATTAAGGGCATGAGATTTGTTTAGATGTTTGAAACTAGGAAACTATACTGTGCAAAACACACCTTGCAGTTGCTGAGTGCCACTCGTAAACTTATGGAGTCCTCAGTTTGAGCCCAGTAAACAAACGGGCTCAATGTACCAGACATTTTTTTTTTTTTCTGAAACAAAAAATTAGGAGCTTAGTGTTAATGTCTCTCTCGCACTCAAAGGCTAGCATAGGCCTTCCCCTCCTTGGGAACACTAAACTGGAGCCCTACTTATCGCCGGTGTTGGCACCAGGTCAGCACTAGCAGACGCCGCTGCTGGGGTTCAAGTCCAAGGCTTTCGCTATCGAAGGTTACAAGGAAGTCTCTGACAGAGATAACTTGCCTGTCCTGCGGACACTCCCACAGCGAGTGATACAAAAAACACTGCTAGGTGGGGAAAATAATAAGAAAGATAAACAGGTTTTTTCAGCGATGACAGCAGCAGACAGCAGCAGAGAATCACGGCAGAGAATGGGGTCGGAAAAAAACAAGAACAGATATGCCAAATTTTTCATACATGCCTTGCCACACAGAACTGAAACTGCCCTTGGGTGGAGCGGTGTTGTTGCTGCGGTGGTATTCGAAGTAATGGACGTGTGTCTTTAACCGGCTACCGTTTAGTATTATTATTTAAAGAATATGATTCCAAAAATCACATCTAGGAGATTATTGTTCCTTCTGCATGTTTGGGTAAGGTTCCTCACTTAGTTTTAGTCGGTTATGAATGTGTGGTTTGGTTGTTGCCGATGCTGTCTGTTTGTTGGCCTTGGGCAGACGGATTAGACAGGTGGGCAAGATCTGCCAAAATGCCACGACACTTGATCGCTGCTCACATTTACGTTTCAGCTGAAATTTGTTTACTTTGTGAGCCCTGTGTGGGAATAATTCATTTTTGTTCCCACATTTGTTTCTCCAGGGGCTTTTATCAAGTGTTTGGTGTTTTGTGACACAAGGTCTAACCAAAAACTTCTGTTTATGTTATTCTATGAAAGAATTTTGGGATGCTACAACTAACACCCATTCCTTCTCCTCCCACAGTTATCCTATTTGTTTTACAACCCAGCGGACAGCGGGGCAGTCCAACTTTCTACTTCAAATGTAGACTCAATTTTAGGTAAGACAAAATTGATGTGCTTTATCAGCACTTTGCATGAATTTTGAAGCTTTTTTAGGAGACAATCTATCAGGGTCTTTGTTGATCAAGCCTCTCTATTTTCTTTTTCTGTTTACAGCTTCAAATGAGTTGGTGTTCATCAATTTCTATGCGGACTGGTGCCGCTTCAGTAATATGTTGGCACCGGTATTCGATGAAGCAGCCGATAAGGTGACAGCAGAATTTACTACCCCTGGTCGGGTAGTAATGGGCAAAGTAGATTGTGATAAAGAAGGTAAATTTTTTTTTCCAGTTAATTTTGTTAGGATCAGATTGTTTGGGCTTAACTTTAATAATTCTTCATAATTTTTTAAGGTTCATTGGCATCGAGATTCCATATTACCAAGTATCCTACCCTCAAATTATTTCAAAATGGTCAGCCTGCCAAACGAGAGTACAGGGGTCAAAGATCGGTTGAGGCCTTTGTTTCCTTTGTGAAGAAGCAGCTGGAAGATCCCACCAAGGAGTTTTCCTCTCTCAAAGATCTTGAAAATCTTGATGTAAGTAATTTCATAGCATTGTCATTTAATGAAAATAATGGCTAATCTGTTCATTTTTAATTATGTTCTCTATAACTTATTGCTCAGGACAAGAAACGAATGCTCATCGGTTACTTTGATAGGCGAGACAATCCTGATTTCAATACCTTCCGGAGAGTTGCAACCAATTTGAAGGATGATTGTCAGTTCCATGTTGGATTTGGGTCAGTATTCTTCTTCTTCTTTTTTAGAAAAGGCAGAGAGGGGAAGTGCCTAATTTTTTTTTTTTTGTGATTGTTACCTTGTCCATGTCTCTTGATTTTGTTTTTACGTAAAAAGGTGTTAAAGTAACAGCCAAAATGCTTCTGTAGCTCAAATCTAATTCATTAACCAATAGGTTTTGCTCAAAGTGGGAGAAAAATTTTAACACATAAGTGGCTCTAACCTACTGTTTTATTTCTCAGCTTTTCACATGAAGCTATTAATTCAATTATCAAGTGAGTAGAATTTGCAGATCTTGTTTATCTGTTTGAATTCTGCCTCCTAGACCTGGTTTTGCTTAGATTGCTGGAAATAACAGGAAAGATATTCAATGCTTCCTTCTTCCATTTTAAAGAGCTTTGCTTTTATCATTCAGTAAATGGTATTAGTTTCAATTTAGATTGCAAGTACACTTTTGGAACAGCCACTATTTCAGAGTTGTTTTGCTCTATTTGGCAAGTCACAGATTTGTGTGCAGCACTTTTCATTTTTAAAACTTTTGCTGTGACAGCTTTCACTTTACACTGGCTGGATTCAGTTTTAAGTCAGAAAAGATGCATTTGGATTTTGTTTCAAATATTGTGTGTGTGTGAGTTTGGTTTGTGAGATTTCTGCCTTTCATAATTTTTTTTTTTGTTTGGGTTGTGTTTTCAGAGCTGCTTCAGAACAGATGCATCCTCCTGGCCAATCTATTGTTGTTTTCCGTCCAGACAAGGCAACATCAAATGAGCATGATGAAACCTTCATGGGTGATCTTAAGAGTTATGATGAGGTACACAAATGAAGTTTTAATATTCTGCCCACTGATAATGGAATCTCCTGCTTTTGTGTTACTAATAAAATTATCTTGTCTTCACAGTTAAACATTTGGACAGCAGAGAAATGTGTGCCAATGGTCAGAGAAATCACATTTGAAAATGCAGAGGAGTTAACAGAGGAGGGTCTTCCTTTCTTAATTCTGTTTCACAAAGCCGATGACACAGAAAGTATCAAGAAGTATAAGGACGTCATTAACAAAGAACTCCTTGAGGAAAAACGTAAGATGGAATTGCTTTCTTTTATAAATCTTTTATCTTCTTGTTATGCGTTCGATTTTAAAAACTCACCATCTTATTTACAGATAATGTAAATTTCTTGACTGCTGATGGCGGCCGCTTTTCTCATCCCCTGCATCACCTTGGCATGAGTCAAAACGATCTTCCCCTCATAGCAATAGACAGTTTTAGACACATGTATCTGTTCCCAAAGTTTGAGGATATTGAGATTCCTGGTAGACTACGCCAGTTTCTTCTGGATCTTTATTCTGGAAAGCTTCATCGGGAGTTCCACTATGGTCCTGATACACCTACAGAAAACACTGTGAATCTAATTGAAGGAGCTGTGGACAAAAAACCCACAAACCCTCCAGAATCAACTTTCAAGAAGCTTGCCCCCTCCAAAAACAGATACACTCTGTTACGAGATGAGCTGTAACTGTTGTGTTTCCAATAAAGCCCAGTCATTTCTCCAATTGATGTGCACAGATCTGCGCAGCTAGTTATTGTATTGATAACTTGCTTTGCTCGTGCAATATTAGTAAGTTGTAAATGTGGCCACATATATTATTTTAATCAGCTCTGTGTCATTCACTGAAAAACAAAACGTTATGTGAAAACTGTAAAAAAATGTTCTGTTATTTCCCAAAATTTATTATTTCAGTTTGTATTAGTCTATTTGTTTTATAGTTTTGTTTAAGGTGTTCTATGTTTCAGCATTTTTTGTGATCACGTTTTAGTTTCTCTATGATGTTTTTTTTTTTTAATGTTTTAGAACCTGTGAGTGTGTGTGTGTGTGCGCGTGTGTGTATGTATTGAGTGACTAAAGGATGGGAATAATTTTGGTTGAGGTGTTCATTAGATAAACTTAATTTGCCTTTCTGGGTCTGTGAAATTCAAAATTTTCGTGTACATTTAAACTTAGATGTAATTACCTTATTAGCAAATTAAAATGTGATTAAGTTAGTGTTGAGTGGATGACTTCTTTTATCTGTGAAGCTGTAATTGAACTGTACTGCATTGTATGTACTTTCATTGCTTTGGAGCTAAGCATATCATACCACAGTTTCTTGTTAAGTACCAAAACTTTTCAATGTTTTTTTATTATATTTCCCAAAAATCAATTGCCTACTGCCCACAGTATGAGAGGATTTTTAAAAAATGCACCGTAACACTACACTTAAAGTCATTATGAGATGATTGTCTCTTTTAATAATAGTGCTTCCATTTTCCATTTTGAAAAAAATTGGCATTTTCTGGGGGTTTTGTCCACCAGTGTCTACATTTGTCAGAAAGTTGTCACAGCATGTCCTGATCCTTTCATATATTCATGCAATCACTTATGGCTCAGTATTCCCTCTTTCTGTGGAAATAGGTTTTGTAATACTTTCATATGAATTGAATTTGATAATGATGCGATTTCTGTAATAAAAAATAAAATTTTACTGAAGAAGGTTTTGTGATGTTTTGTATTTAAGGATGTAATTAATCAATCATAATGCACAAAACTATCCAAAATTCAATGCCGTCAATCAGATGGATTGTCTAAGTAAGCATTGAGAGTTTGTTATCAAATTACTGAAGAACTTTGACGTCATATGATATTATTGTAAGGTTGTTTCCAATTCTAAATGAAAACTCAACAAAATTATAAATATACCTGTTCATGACCTTTCACCCTAATAAATTGTTATAGGAATGAAACTCAGTAGAATTTTAAGCTTTCAAAGACTTGTCATAAGTGATCACAGGAGGGTACCATCTGATTTGTTCTGCTAATTAAGAACCGTATTGAGTGTTGATTCTTCATATTTGTTATAAGTAATTTTAGACGACACATGATCTATTAAGACATGCTGCTTTTGATGCTGAGTTAATGTCCCACAGCAATGATAAGGACATCTGCTGTGTGTGTACAGTTTAAGCTTTTTATTCTTCCCTTGCAGCTGTCATTGTATTCCCTCTGTTAGAAAACTAATTTGTAATTATCTATTGACTGAAATTCTGGAAATCTTTTGTATCTTGTGTGCAAAATAGAGTGAGCATGGAACAGGGAAGACGTTTTTGTTGCCATTACATCTTCTTAGCCCCCCTTTTTTTTCCCACACAAACAGACAGACACACAGACTCCCTCTCAGTCTCAAAAGTGTGTAGTCTGATAAAAATTGAACGACTCAAAAACGTGCGTGAGAATTGAAGTCGTTAAGGCGAGGGCTGGGTGTCAAGCACTACGCGTGACCCGAGCGGGTTGCCTACGCTCGACTCTGCGGGCGCCCTGGAATGAATCGGGTCTGGAACGCACAAGCGGAGCCGTGCGGCTCGGCTGAGATTGTGAAGGGGGAATGTCGAGGTGCAGCGACGCTGCAGTCCTGCATGCGCACTGCAAATACCATCCCTGGATGGATTTTATCGAACACGCGTTCGTAAAAACCGTGCAGTCACTTATCGATGGAACTACGCGCCGTAAACGCAACTCATGCAGGGCCCGCCGGCCGGCGCTGCAATGCGGCCCTTTTCGTTGGTGGAAATCATCGCGTAAATGGGCACTGGTCATTACACCGCATTGTACTCACGCTGCGTTATCTCGACTTGAGTGGCAAAATCAGCGTCGCGGGCTAAAGCCCGCGGCCGGCCCGGCCGGCCACCAGTCACTACAACCTCCCTCAAGCCGGTCATTTGGAGCTGCCGCCGTCCCCCGCGCGCGCTCAGCTCAGACCCTGCAGTCCTTGCAGTCCATGCCATCCCTGACCGTTGGCGCTCGCCCTGGTCCAGCATGACCTTCCTCGCCGTGGGCATGGCCGCCAGGGAGGCCGCCAGGGAGGCGGCGGCGCCCCTGGCCACGTTCGGCACGCGGCACATCCAGGTCTTCATGACGTTCCTCTGCTTCGTGCAGGCCTACGTGGTCGTGTCCTGCATGTCGGTGGCCATCGTCGCCATGGGGGAGGACCCGGTGAGTGTCCCGACCGGGCGCTGCAGCGCTGCACAGTGGCAGGCGGAGTCCACCAATCAACGAGCGTCTTGTCGTCCAGGAGCTGAACTGGAGCGCGGAGCACCAGAGCGTTGTGATGTCCGCCTTCCTGTGGGGCTTCTGCGTGTCCCCCATGCTGGGCGGCCGCCTGGCGCTGGTCTTCGGCGCCAAGAACGTCCTGCTGGGCTCCATCGTCCTGAGCACCGCCGGCACCTTCGTGCTGCCCGTGGCGGCCCAGAGGGGCGGCTGGGAGTACGCCTGCGCGGTCCGCCTGCTCCAGGGCCTCTTCCAGGCAAGTCGCCATGGCCATGGCCAGCACCGCTTCCTCGGCGGCCTCGGCCGGCCGCACAGTACACCGCGGCGCAGGCGACTAAAATTCCAAACGCGTTTTGAGCTCGGTTTCGAAAGCTAGACCCCACCGATGGATTCCTCTCCGAACGAGGAATCCATTGGTGGGGTCACACGTTCGGTTCGAGTCTCATTTAGCGACTCTTGAGCTACAAACCCGTCCGGGATTTCGAGCGGCCCACTGTGGGCCGGTGACCGCTCGGCCGCGGTGGCGTCGTTGCACGATAGGTCCACGGGAGTAATCTTCATTGCGGTAATTCACCCGCGGCCCCTATTCGGGCGGTCAGCTGCGGACACCGAACTCGCTCGCCGAATCTCAAATAAAAAGCGAATTGAATGTGTTTTTGTGGATTTTTATTTTCAGGGCCCGCTGGCTCCCGCGACGCACGCCCTGCTCTCCAAGTGGGTGCCGCCGTCCGAGCGCTCCAGGCTGGGCTCGTTTGTGTACGGAGGTAGGCCACAACAACAACAGGCATTAAGATGCACTATTTGCTATCTTTGCCCACGCGTACGCTAGGGGACCACGGCCTAAAATCACGCGACTGCGCGGTCATCTTCAGTTGGAAAGATAAACGGATCAGCCATGGGTTTCACACTGTCAATCTGACGGCGGAATCAGTGCACCCTTTTTTTTTAAGCGGTCTTTTCCCCCCTTCCTCCTTGCAGGCGCGCAGTTCGGCACGGTGGTGGGGCTCCTGTTCACCGGCATCCTGACCAGCCAGTTCGGGTGGCCCTCGGTGTTCTACTGCACCGGCGCCCTGGGCGTCCTGTGGTCCCTGGCGTGGCTGCGCCTGGGCGCCGACAACCCCGCGGCGCACCCTCGCATCGACCCCCGGGAGCGGACTACATCAAGGCGCAGGTCTCCGCCAACGCCAGCCTCGCCAGGGTGAGTCAACGGCGACGCCCTTCCCGAATGTGTTGTCTCTACTCGCTGCGAACGTCTTCGGCACGGTGACGTATTATTACTTTCAAGATTGCGGAACACCTGTGTTTTCAGATAAGGGGTCATTCGCTGATACAGTTCCAACGTGTTCTGGCGCGCGGGGTCGGCGAGTCCAAACTTGTGCCGAGTCATGGGGGTGTGGGGGTGTGGATGGAATGTCACGTGACTGCGGGATCCCGGTTCGAACTTCGCGCCACCTAATCCGCACGGGTCTGGCTGCAGGTCGTGTCCACGCCGTGGCGCGTTGTGCTCTCCTCCGCGCCCGTCTGGGGCTGACGGCGGCCCACTGTGGCCAGATGGTCGGCTACTGGACCCTGCTCACCCAGCTGCCCAGCTACATGAAGAACGTGCAGCAGTACGCCATCATGGACGTGAGTACGCCGCACAGAAGACCGGCGCAGGCGGCCGGAATCAAAGCAGTCACCGCCAAGGGCGTTTCATGCAGCGTTTCAATTCTCGGTCGAACAGAACGGCATGATATCTGCGCTGCCGTACTTCACCATGTGGCTGGCCGCGCTGCCGCTGTCCTTTGTCTCGGACGCCCTCATCAAGAGCGGCAAGCTGAGCACCACGGCCACGCGCAAGATCGCCAACACCATCGGTACGCTGAGCCACAGGCCGTCTTCAAACAAAAAAAAAGTTATAAAAAAAAATTAAAAATGATATTTGGCGATTGCAGCCCAGTGGGGTGGCGCCGTGATGCTGGGCGTGATCGGCACGGGCGTGTCCGACTCCTCCCACGTGCTGACCATCGCGCTGCTGACCTTCTCCATGACGCTGCTCTCCGCCATGTACCTCGGCTTCCAGATCAACCACCTCGACCTGTCGCCTAACCACGCGCCCGCGCTCATCGGCTTCACCAACCTGTGGGCCAACCTGCTGTCCGTCCTGGGGCCCCTCGTCACCCCCCTCATCGTGACCAGACCGGTGAGGTGACGTCACCTAAACCTACAGCTTGGTGTTTGGAGCCGGGTCTTAACTCTGGCGCCCTTGTCGTGTTGTTGGCAGACGGATCCCGCGCAGTGGCACGTGGTCTTCTACTCGGCGGCGGCAGTCTTCTTCGTGGCCAACGCCCTTTTCCTGCTGCTCGGCACGGCGGAAATCCAGCCCTGGAACACGCTGGGCCTGGAGATGAAGGAGGACCTGGAGTCCAACATGCAGACCAACATCTCCACCATAGCCATCTCCGACGACGCCCTGAAGGCCGGCCTGAAGCACGTCAGTTGAAGAACTGAAAAGTAACGGAGAACACTCGACTGATAATAGTCGCGTCTCTCTCACACTCTCCTGAGAACATACATGTCTCACTCGGTCGCAGCGTTTTCATGCTCTTACTGTGATAGGTCAAGTTCCTAGATAAGTTATTCTTGCTCTCGTCGTGTCTGATGTTACACGATCCTGGCGACCATGTATTGTCGCTGTGAGAAATGAAGGATCTCTCCATTTTCTAAGGATAATTTATAAGTGTTAGTGTAGTAAATATGGGTCCATTTCGTTTGATGTAAGGTAGCGATACAACCTTTTTTTTTTTTCGTCCCTGTTGTATTTTGTTAGTGTCGAATAAGAAATAATAAAAAAACCTGTGAAATCAAACTTTTATTTTTGATTTATGGAAGATGACTACTGTCTTTTAGTAGGGCACGTACTTCAGCTTGACGTCGCTGTTGGTCTGCAGGCGGCGGAAGTTGGTCTTGAGGGGCTCCTCGTGATGGTTCTCGATGCTCCTGAAGGGCTCGATCTGGAACGCAAAACGTGCAGTGACTCGCGCAAGCACTGCGACTGCCTGTCCAACGACACAAGCAAAGCACTGACCTGGGACTTGCCAATGATGATGGGGTTCTCGTACACGATCCAGATGACGTTTCTCGGAGTAGGGCTCGGTGGTGAGGGAACCGGGGTAGGTGTAGTAGCCACCCTTCTGCAGGTTGGGCAGCACCCAGGAGAGGAGGTTGGCGTCGGACTCGATCTTGCTGGAGTCGGCCCTGGCGATCTTAGGGATCTCGTCGACGAGCTTCTGGAAGTCGGGGTTCTTGTAACCCGTCAATGGCCTGCACAGAGCAACGAGCAATCACAGCTGAGTACTCTGAATACAGCACAGTGGGCCGGTCAAAATCCTCGTTCGGAGAGCAATCCATTGGTGGTGGGGTCACACGTTAGGTTCTAGTCCCATTTAGCGACTCTGGAGCCCAAAACGCGTTCGGGACTTTGACCGCGAGGCCCACTGTGCACACGGTGTAGTTATTTGCCGTACGGTGTTAGTGTGCAGAGACAAACAAATCAGACGCAAAAATAGAGTGAAAAACGCAGAAAGATTTATGGCGGCAAACTCTAGAAACAGAAGCAGTGTCAGCAAGCAGAACAGAGAGCGCAGATAGACGACTTGAGCTAGGCGAGATAAGAAGAAGAACGGAAGAAGAAGAATCTTCACGAACATGGCGGCAGGTCCCTGATTGGTCCCAGCAGCCGACGGCGGGCATGTTCGTGAAGATCTTTCTTCCTCTTCTTTGGCCTAGCTCAAGTCGTCTATTGGCAAGCGCGTCTGAAGCCATAAAAAGCGCGGGAAAAGCGGACAAGAGGCACGAAACCGAGCAGCACCGACAATACTCACATCGGGGAACAGCTTAGACCTTATCCTGTGGTTGATGTTGGCGGGCAGGAAGCGCGTCATGAGCGAGCTGACGCGGGTCCACGTGGAGGCCCCCGCGTCGCACATGACGCGCCGCAGCCAGCTCTGCCGGCGACGCTGGCCGCCGCTGCAGAAGAGGCGGCGCCGCTTGTCCGGGGACATGGACGCCAGGCAGTCCGCGCACTGGAAACAACACCCCCACCCCTCACCACACAACCCCCGGGCAGGGCGGGCTGGGCTGGGACACCGGCACTGGGCGGCGCTTCCTGCCTGCCTGCCTGCCTGCCTGCCTGCCCTGCCTGCCTGCCGGGCACGCAGAGCCGCCCTGGCGAGGCGGTGTCGGACACGGACAACGCGCTTCCAGTCTGTGGACAGCGGGACACCCCCGGTGGCGCTACCGTACCTGCATGAAGAAGCCGATGACGGCGAGACCGTCGGGCTTGGAGGCAGCCTCCTGGAAGTTGCTGTACTTGTTTGTTTCCAGTGAACGAGGTGGACCTCCATGGGGAAGCTGCGGCACGGGGGAAACGGTTGACGAACCGGGCCGAAAGTGGCGGTGTTCGAACCGGGAACCTCACTCACGGCTTGCTGTTGAGGTAGTGCTCGCTTCCCTTGCCGTTGCTGGGGCCCCAGTGGAAGTGCATCTGCTCCAGGACGAAGGTGTTGGGCAGCGGGCCTCCACTCATCTTGGGGTTGTACAGCCAGTTCTTGAGGGAGACCTGAGCTCCGTGGCCGTTGTTGGCCATGGAAGTAGGTGCTCTTGGAGGAGCGTTAGTGCTTGAAGGTCATGGGGGGCATCTTAGTGACGACGGCCTCGGCGGGGATGATGTCGATGGGGGACTGGTTGGCCAGGACGCAGGCCGCTGGACAATGTCAGTGCACAATAAATTTCCGCTCTCAGGCATAACAAGAGTTTTATTTCGTTTTTTTTTTTTCGCGCTGTAAAAGCAGAGCTTTGGTCCGTGACCGTGACTTACCGGCCGCGAGGAGCAGGCCGCGACGGAAACGAGACGGGAAGCCTGACGTCAAGAACACAGTCAGTCATAACACAAAACGCTCAGCACACACCCCGACGACCAAAGTGGACACGAAACTATTTTTGACGCCATCTAGCCTGAATTTGTCAATAAACTTTTCTAAATATGCGTGTCTACCATCCATCACGGTGCCGGGCCAAAGATAGTTTATCATCCAGCGTCTTTGCTCTGACGTAAGTCATCCTTGGTTTCCCGCGCACTTGAGATTGGTAGCTGATAGGGCTATGCCACACCAAAAAGAAATCACTACTGTCATCCGCGGCAGTCCTTAGCGTTTTGATTATACTAAGGACGTCTCTCGGCTGAACCAGTTGTCCGGGCGACAAGGGGGGACCGTAGCGTAAAAAATAAAAGACGTACCATGATCGAGCTGCTGATCGTGAGAACAACACGCACTGTTGAACAAGGGCGCGCCCTCAAACTTATAGCGACTGCGGCCTCCTCGACGTGGCAAGCTGTTCAAACACAATTTTAGCGAATCACCACCAGTGTAAACTCGTTTTCCCTCCTCGTTTCCTTTGCCGCACAACGTCGGGTGGCCCGCAGTGTACAGTGGATCAGAGACCGTTTGAGGCGGCCAAAATACCGGGGACCGCATTTTGAGCTCCAGAGTCGCTTAGTGGGAACGTCGAATCGAACGTATGGCCCCACCAAGGGGAATTGCTCGCCTCGAAACGAGGAAGCCATTGGCTGGGTCACACGTTCAATTCGAGTCGGAGCGTTTGGCGACTCTGGAGCTCAAAACGCGTCTAGAATTTTGGGGCCGCCTCAACCTGTACATCTGGACCACACCTGCGAAGTGGCTTGCGTCGGGGGTTCGGCTGCTCAAACTTTGACTCGCCGTGCACGGCTTTGGCCATGACCGTGTCCAGGTACACAACAAGTGCCAACAACACCGAACGCGGGGTACTACCCCAGTCTCGATTCGGCAGTGGGCGTCCGGCCGCGGACCCCGCCCGCTGCTAAGTTCGTGCAACTGCAGGGTAGCGGACTGTTGTGCAGCTCCAAACCAAGCTGCGACTTCCGTGAGGTCTAAAGTCCACTTTGTTTGGCGTCTCTCCTTGTAGTGCGTGTCGCGTGTCCCAGGAGCATCGGTTTGCGACACACGCCGGCCATCAAGACGTCGGGTGTTCAGCGACAGGGAACAGCTCTCGAGAGCACGGGCGGTCTGTGACTTTCGAATAGCACGTCGATGAGCCCAGTCAATAATGACGCAACTGCGCGTCGGCTCGAACACTGTTTCCTCCCGTCCACTCAATGATGACGCAGTGACAGTGCAATGAATTGGCAGCAATTCTATTTTTCAATGAATGCGCCACTTCATCAACAATATAGCAACCACATCGAGAGTGTGTCGTGTAGTTGTCCCGGAGTGGACAGGGTGCTGCCGAGCTGTGAGTGTCTCGGCCGGGCGAAAGTCGTCATCGGGCACCGATATCGGAGAAATCAAGGGTCTCATCTAATGGCCCTTTTGCGGTTTATTGATAGGTCTTGGAGAGGTCGGTTGCGATGCGCTGCAGCCTCGACGCTGACTGCTGTCCATCCTGACTGTAAATAACCGCACTCCGTGTGCGGTGCCGTTCCCCGTACGCAGGCACAGGGTCAAACAGCAAAGTCCGGGCGGATACGCCGATGTCGCCATCGGAGAGTAATATGCGGTTGCGGCGAACACCCTGGCGACGGAGAAAGTGCACGCGGATGTCTAAGGTTGGCAGAGGATTAAATCGGCGAGGATGCAGCAGTGTCCTTGAGCTCCAGCCGCGCGACCCTTGCACTGCCCTGTCGGTGATTGGACGAACCGTTTCGCGCGGGAAGCCTTCCTTTCCTGTGCAGGATGCGATGCTCTCTTGGTTTTTTGGGGTGTTTGTTGTTGTTTGTTATTATTGCTATCCCCCTCGCCGCTCGGCGGCGGTGGGCCAAATCGATGTGCAGCCTTGGGCAGCATCCCGCCTGCCGGCCGCACCCGCAGGGAGGGAAGACCGTTCTTCACGGCGGGGACCCGCGGCGGTAGCCTGGACGCCTTACACATGGACCAACACGGCGTCCCACAGTCTTCGGGAACAACAACAACAACAACAACAACATGGGCGTGATGCGCACATTCGCCGGACAAGTGGCCACTCTAGAACGGAGTGTTGCACGTGGTGTGCCAGGTTGCCACTAAACACCCGCGGCGATGTTCAAGTAGTGTGGCGGAACGGCGCGTCCTTTGTGGACCCCCTCTTTGGAATGGCTGGGCAGCAGGCGGCTTCCGAAGCAAAGGCCCCCCCCCTCTCTCTGGCACACACAGACGGGCCGCAGCCGTGAGTGCGAGAGAGACAGAGCGACAGCACAGTCTCGCAATCGGTCTCCTCAAAGAAACCGCACTTGTCGCTGGCGGGCAAAGTCCCCGCACTCCTCCGTGCGACGCGTGTCGCAGTTACGTGGGTGACGTCATCGAGTGAGTAGTTTTGGCGTTGCTTTCACCGGGCCTCCGCAGCGCCACTGCATGAGAGGCACTGCCTCCCCCCCGAATTTTTTCCGGCCCCGCTCAATGGAGGGCGGGAGCGGGGCAGATGCTCCAGACAAGTGGAGAAACGTAACGGCAAAAAAAATAAAAAAAAAAAGTAAATAAATAAATCCAATTTACATAAAAATAAATTTAAAATATTTTTTTAGGACCAAAATGATGTTTTTCACCGCGGAATTGAAAAACCCCACCTAATGTTCGGTGAAGACGTGCACTACCAAAGTGGAGCTTGTTTGGTGTGTGACGACGCATTCCAGGACATCCTCCGGGGTAAGCTCGTCTGCGGCTTGCGGGCCGGCACCTGTATCCAGCAGGCACCGCGCTGGAGTGCCAGAAAAAAGCCGCCATCTCGCCGCCGCGTGCGCCGCGGAATACGCCGTTTGTGACCCGGCCGCTCCAGCCGCTCCATCGTCAACTGGAGCCGAACGAATCTACTGCGGTCGAATCGCTTCACAGCCGCCGGCCTGCAGGGCGTCGCCCCGACCGCAATGTGTGCTAGCATCGCCATTGCAGGCACAGTGATATAAACAGGGCGCCGGGTTCGAATACCTCCGGGTTTCTTTTCTATTAGAGGCCCGGTTTAGTCGGGCGATCGAAGGTAGAGCGAACGGCGCGCAGGCACAAAGAAATGGATTCGGCGGCCGCTTACGGCGTAGGGGGCATCGGGGTGCCGCGCCAGCCCGACCTTGGCATTCGTTGACTTTTCCCTCCCACAGCAGCCTCTCGATCCTCTCGCCCTTTTCCTTTTCGGGTCGTGGGCCGCGCGGCGAGAGAGAGAGAGAAAGCGAAACATCCGCTCCGTGGTGCGAACCCCCCGCGTCATTTCCCCTTTCTTTGAGGCGCAGGCACGCAGTGTAACCCTGTAGGGGTTCATCCCTCACCCTAAGAAAAATAAACAACTTAAAAAAAAAAAAAAAAAAAAAAAAGAATGAATAAATGATGAATAAATTTGTACGCATGCATGACACGACTCATGCCAAGGTTAAAATTCAAAAGTAAGAACAGCAATGAGTTCTGTGACTGTCCGTTAGACCGCAAGCAATCCCCTTAATTTTTTTATTTTTTTTGCGAAGGAAGGTGTGAGCCGGGCCTTGTCGCGTGGGTGTCTCGGCGCGGTGCGAGGCCCCGATTTCATTTTCGCAGTAATGGCAATTCCGATTTAATCCCCGCCAATCGGAAACGCATTCTGGCGGGCTGGCCGTCTGGCTCCGCCTTCAGGAGCAGCAGCCGACTCGGGGGGAACCAGTGGCGCCATCGGAGGCGCATGGCCGGGCATGGCGGTGCCAGGCAGCAGTGGGTCGAAGCAACCCCGTCCTCGATGCCCAGTCTCATTCCAGAACGAGAGCAAGAGGGACGCGGCGACGAAAGCACTCACTCCACGCGATTTATTCCCATCGCAATGTCTTGTTAGATGGTGACCGCGTGCGTGCGGCCCTCGTGAGCCGGGGCGACGCCTCCGGTGCTGGGAGTAGTATGCCGTCTCCCTCGCACGCAGGCGCGCCGCCAGCTCACAGAAGGGAGAAGAGAGAGAGACTCTTCGGAATGAAAGGCTGCAGCCGTCTGCTATACGGCTCCACATTACATCTTCCGCTCATCGTCTGTCTGTGTGTCCCAATCTATCTGTCTGTCCGTCCGGTGTCTGTACCTCCGGAAGACGGGCGAAATTAATTGAAGAACAAACTCCCCTTCGCAGGGCTGTCACGCGAGAAGCTCAACCCCAACAACAACAGCAAACAACAACTTGCAGTAAAGCCGCCCGAGGCAAGCAGCACAATCCTCGGGCGTGCGGTGCGGCGGTCGCGATTTGACAGTGGCCGCCCTTCTAAGGGCTCTCGCGCCTTAGCCGCCTCGCGCCCTATGCCTCTCCCCCTTGGTATTACTCCAAGGTGGTATAAAAAGTCCAGGGCCTCTGACAAGAGCGCGCCGACCCGCCGCGATGCAGCGGTCTCTTCGCTTCGCCTCCGTCGCTCTCATGGGGCGTCCCGTGTGGGTGCGAGAGAGACAGAGCGACGAAAGCGACCTCCTCGGAATGCGGCCTGCGGCACGCCGCGTGACGGAGACAGCCTCGAGGATAGCATCGGCGCGCCAAGTGCACGCAATTTGCACACACTAACCCAACATCGCCAGATAATATGGAGTGACTCCACTGACAAAATTAGTTTAATTCCTTTTTCTTTTTCAAAAAAAAAAAAAGGGGAATGTTTATTTTTTTGTTAATGACGTGACAACGACGCAGTGACGAGGCAGCTCTTCACGCTATCACGTCGCTATCTCGCAACTCTTGAGGTCGCAAGTAATGACATTTCGCATTAACATATGCCTTAGCTCGCCACACTGCAAATTGTCAGCTTCTATTAAAATGAGCTTTGAAGGCCTTTTGGTTGTAGCGGGGCTGCGTATTGAGCCTCTGCGTCGCGCTGATGTAGGTCTATAACCGGGACGGCGCCCCGCCCGCCACATCGCCGCTGTGTGTTCACAGGTGGGGCAGCGAGCCAGCTAGGCAGCTAGCACTCCCCCCCAGCCTTCTCTGAACCTCCTACACAAACTCGCTGTTTGATCAACGGCTTTCAATACTCCAGTTCTTTGAGCAACGAGGCCAACCTATAACACGCAGTTATGCTGCTGCTAGCGGGCGAACAAACACGTAGTTCGAACCCAGTGTTCTATTTTAACCCGACTAAAATGTAGGGCATCCATGGTGGGAGTTGCAAATTGTTTGAGAATGCGCCTTGAGTGACCTTCCACTGCCGTCCATCAATGGCTGACATTGACAAGTCGTTTCCACTAAGAGAATATTTTTATTCGTTAAATCCGTTTAATTTTTCTAAAATTCTAACTTTTGACTCACAATTTCTACTGGGTAGGGTAGAGGTCAACTGACATAAACACCCGAGGGGACGACCCATCGGCCCTGGCCTTCCCTCTGGAAAAGGTGCGTCTGTTCTCCAAAGCGAATCAAGACCATTCTCCATGTTGATACGTGGGCAGGTCAAGTAGTCTGATCGATTGGCCGTCTGCAGAGGATGCTGGGGCACGGCGGGGCTGCGGGGCAGCGGGGCTCTGGATTCAAGGCAAATGGCATGGGACTCTGCTGCGACGTTTCTCCGAGCGGGCCGGACTGGCCGCGCGGCCGGCCCGACCGCAAGGATCAACACCTCCATCATTTGAGACGCCTAACTCGCCATGTCGCTAGCTCTGGCGGGTCTGTCGGCAACTAACTGACCCGCCCCGCCCCCCCCCGCCGCACCCCACCGCAACCGCACCCCGCCACGAGTTCCGCACCCCACTAGGGACATGCAACCGGAAGGTCAAATCGACCACTTGCACGACAGCAAAGCCGCGGGAAAAAGTGGATTCGAAAAAGTCACTGATGCCACCCACGCCAA